>CM060732.1:64124933-64724933 GCA_030704615.1 Takakia lepidozioides | reverse complement strand
TCTGTAGGTATGAACAAATTATAGACAAGACCAAGCAATTAGCAGTCCGCGGCTACATGCTAGCCAACAATGTCGCTGCTACAGCTGCTGCTACACAAGCTTCATTTGTTCGGTAATCCATACAAGATGGTGCAGCCACATGCGGCTTGGAAGGCCCAGCTCACAGGGCCACAGGCGATATCATACAGGAACTGAAGTCTGAAACCCCAGGCACGGATGGCCCAATACCCACCCAGGAAACAACGAGCCGGCTAGGCCATGGATTGTTCAAGTCTACTGTTCCAGTCATTTGGGGGGAAGGGGAGAGGGTGGGAGGCAAGGTCTTCAACGCCTTGGTGCATAGCAACTATGTTGATTGCGCACGGTGGCTTGGGGATTTCATCCTCTCGAAGGTACACCAAGCGTGCCACATTGTTTGAATTTCCCTTTGATCACAGCAAAATGTTGTGCAACCGTAAGTAGATGGAGAGCAAAGTATGCCATGACCCAGCCCTGGTGCTCAAGACCAGGGGCTATTGCAAGCAAATGACAGACCCCACTTTCTGCTGTGGAGCTCTCACATCCTGATGGGGATGAAGTGAGTACATGTTGAACAACTTATCCTTCAAGGACCATCTCTGCTTCCATCGCAAGTGGAGCAGGGCATAACATAGGAATACATAGGTAATACTTATGAATACACAAACATGAGCAAGGGCAATGAACCAAATTGGAGGGCCCCAGGCAGTTTTGGAACCTGTACTACCTCATCTCATCTCTGCCTCTTTCAGTCACCCGTGAAGTATCTTTTGATTAATGAATTAATCTGATGGATGTAGCCATCATACGGGCCTACACGCGGACACTGGACACCTTTTGCACGCACCAAATTTTGGGAAATTAAGCTACACACCTTCTAAGTAATTAGGCCCAACTTGGGCCTTGCGGGCATTTACAGTTGCCCCTCCTTTAACCAAGTGCCAAGAGGTGTAGCCATGAAGGCTACAGCTTCAAACATATCTTTGATTTGATTGATCAATACATTGATTGATGATTGATCTGCTTTTGATAGAAGCTCAGGGGTGGGTCGGGTGGTTTAAGAAACATTTCTTGAAGCGAGCTTTTAGTTGATTGTTGAATTGTAGAGGTTTCACCTAGAAATGAGTGTTATATATGGTATCAGAGCTTTGTAATCATTTACATTGGATCTGTCCTGCTTCAACTGGAATAATTCAACTTTCATTTTCTTGGTGTAGTCTCTAGCAAACATTCCTAGAGAGAACTAGGAACATTCCTAAAGACTCATAGTGCTGACAAGCAAATGTTGAAAAGAGAGTTCCACCAACAGCAGGTGTTCTGGATGAATTGCAAGCTTGAGGAGCCCCCCCCAAAGTGCATGCTTTATCCACCAAGCAGTGTCAAATTTTCAGAACAAGTAGCCACCATCACTACAACGACTAAGAAAGGGCCAAAGCACACTACAATCCATTCTTACCAAGCCAACTGTCCCATATTACAAGTATATACCAGTGTAGTGCGGGTTCTGCCTTTTTAAGGAACCCGCCGGGTCCGGGTGCGGGGTTTTTTTTCGGAGCCAAGTCCGCGGATTTTCCAAATTTCAAAAACCCGGATCCGGACCGGTCCGGGTTCGGGTCCGGGTTTATCAACACGGACTGGGGTTAGGGTCCGGGTAGATGTTGGGAAATATTAGCGGGTTCACGTGTTCGGATCCGGGTCCTAATTTATTGATTAAATAAATTATAAAAATAAGATTAATTAGGGATAAAATTATTTTTGGCTGGAAAAACTTTAAATCCTAATAATGAATTTTATTTTAAGAGACATTCCTTCAAAATATACCATGAATATGAATATGTATACCACGAATAAGAATTAAAATAGAAGTTTGAGTTCCATTTTCTATTTTTCAATATCAATTCTTTAAACATGTTAAGAATAGTAATATGCCTCAAGGGTAGATCACTATAGCATGGATGTGTGGGATCTGGCCTAATAATAATATATGATGCCCCCTTTGGGAGGTGTAAATTATGGTCCCATAGGGCACAACTTTGTGACACCACTCCGTGGATTGAACCCACAACCGGTTTTGAGCCTGTGGTATGTGGGCATTACCACCGGGCTACAACGTGGTGGGGCTGGCTGCTGCAGTGGCCTATCGCTGCTCGTTCCCTCCACACGTATGACAAAACCTACCAGATCTAAGGTGGACCCCGTATGCCCCACCTCAAATTAAGACCCGCTACATTGGCCGGTGTGTAGCGGGTTTAACGGGTTCTGGACCCAGCAGGCGGGTCCGGTTCCGGGTTCATTTTAGAAATGAACTGGGGTCAGGGTCAGGGTCCGGGTTTTTTGTGATAGCACGGATCCGGGTGCAGGTCAGGGTGACCCGGATCCTAATCCGCCGGGTACCCGCCTTCAAAACCCGGACCCGCACAACACTGGTATATTCTAGTGTTGGACTGGTATATAGGGTCTAGCCGATTATCAACTAGGGTATTGAAAAACTGACCCGGCTGGTATCTACTTTTGTAATACTAGGGTTAAGAACCAGAACCCTGGGTATCTGGGTATCGGAACTTGCAATACCAAGGTCAATAGTCAATACCAGTGTTGGGCGGGTATTACTTTTTCTAATACCAGCCGGGTCTGGGTATTGAAAAGAAATTAATTTGCAATACCAGCCGGTTCCATAGTATTGAAAGGTTCGCTTAATTTTAATACCCGCTGGTTCTCAATAGTAGTATGATTTTCGATTTGCGGACGGGTATCAATAGGATGGGTATTCCAATCTAATACAAGCCGGTCATCAAACCGGGTATAAATAATAAAAATTCAAAATTAAAATAACCAATAAATCATTAATCTGTATTGAATTTAGAATATTGCAGTTGATTTCACAAAGAAATTAATTATTATGTTGCAAAATTCAGTCTTTGCATTACATAATAACAACGTTGCTGATTTTAATATCCAAATTGAAGCAAGCTTAGTTAAAAGAAGACTGTTTGCAACCCTCATGGTCAAATAAACCAGCATCTGCAATGAGGTCCTCATCCTACATATGCTAAAGAAAAATAAAGAATAGGGGCGGGCCCGCCCTACATGTGATAAAGAAATGAAGCATAGTAGGGGGCTTGGGGCTGGACATGGCCTCCGTGACATGTGCACCCTCTTACCCTGACCCCGACATATTGTGCACCCAGCCAATTTTCCTATTCATACCATGGTATAGTCCTTGTTTTTGCCCATAATACGGGTATTGCCTTGGCAATACCACCCAGTCCAGTTATCAACCATAGTATTGGAATTGCCAATACCAGCTGGGCCGGTTATTAACCATAATATTACAAAAGCCAATACCATCTGGGTCGGTTAGTCAATACCCTGGATTATACCCGGCAAGACCCTATATACCAGTCCAACACTGGTCAATACCTTACCTAGGCTGGTGTTGTACCTGGGGAAAAACAACGACCGTGCACATGGTATCACTATCATTCAACCAACGTTGGGGGTGCAGATCCAGCCCCAAGGGCCACTACCTTGTCTCTAGTTGATCAAGAGATTTTTATACAACATGATGGATGAGAATAATCTATGCATTGCAGTTTTGGCCATGAGACTAGGAACCAATTTTTCCTAATTGATTTCTCTTGATTTTACATATATCTACAAAATATGCATACATATAATGCAAAGGGCTTATTTTCTTTGGAAATTCAGGTATGCTTATAAATTGAAGGTCCGATGTTCTTGCTCATTAATTTCCATCTTTGGTTGTTTAAATTAAATTAAATTTGGTAACAGGCTGGTATTACAATTGGAATACCACTGGTTGATAACCATCTGCAAATCCAAAATCTTGGGTTATTGAGAACTAACCCACCATTGGCTGCTCCAATGGTGGCCCTATTGTTTTTACCTTACCTAAATAAAACATTCTCTCCCCTCTCTTTCTAGGTGTCCCTACAGCCCACCCACCTGTCTACTCAAGCCCCCCTTTTCTCTCACGCCGGCGTGTCCTTCCCCCGCTTTTCCACTTGCCCCCCCACTTCATGGTGCCAGCTTCTCACTCGCTGATTCTCTTTGAAATGAAACTTGGGTTTACAAAAAAAATCTTTGTGAATACTCTAATACCATGGAACCGGCTGGTATTGAAAAGTAAAAATATTTCACTGTACCAGGACCTGGCTGGTATTTAAAATAGTACCCGCCCAACACTGGTATATACACCAAAGACTTCACAGAGAGAAGAGGAATATATCTTTCAAGAGAATTCTCAGGCAGTGTCAGATGATCCTCGATAGATGTGTTAGGGAAGGGCAAGGCAGAATGCAAGAGAAGGCTGAGGAGGGACAGTAAGGCAACACTGTGAGCTTCGCTGCAGTTCCCATGGCTGTCGTCATTGCCCACAACCACTGTGGTGTTAAATGATGATCCTCCCACGGAAAGAGTGAAAACTCACCTCATGCATCTGTGGCTCCAGAAATCTGACCAAGACTTGAGTAGGCAAAAAGCACTTGGTGCTTAGACAGGTTGATGAAGCATAAAAGTGCTGCAGTGTCCCACAAGGATAGACTTCTAACTAAAGCAGTTTTGCTGGCATCGAAATGCAGGCCAGCTGGTACATGTCACAAAGTGGAGTGTGATACTTACTTGGAGGTTTGCTGTGAAAGTCCTTGATGCCCTCACCCTGGCTTGGGCCACTGCAATGCCTTCGGGTTGAAATGGCTGCGTGAAGCATCTCAGTCAGATGTTTCCTGGATTGAGTAGAGATAGATTCCGGTCAAGGAGTGATCGCGTTTGGTTTATACGTCTATCATGCTTCTTATTCAGATTCTTCCGATTCACAGAGTTGTTGTGGATGTCTTAATTCACTTTTGGGGTTCATGGAGTGCTCACTGAAAGAACGGCTTCATTGAGAGTCTTTACAGTGGTTAGATTGGTCTTAGGGCTGCAGATGGCCAAGAAAGCAGGTACTACACACTACAAAAGCACTGTGATCCTACCAGGCACGTCTTGGAACTCCAGGAGTACTTTCAAGTGCGAGTGCTGCAGACCAGACAAGGCCCATGGGAATCACCTCAAAGGTTGGGTCATAAGCTATCCCTTCAGAGCCAAATGTTAGAAGTAACTTCGGATTGGGAATGTGAAAGACCTGTAGTCGCACTTTTTATGATCCAAATCTGGAGAGCCAATAAAACTACCTGATGATGAAGTTCGCCAATAGTTACAATAGTTCAACCAACATAATCTGTACTGGGCACCCAAAAAAGTTCAGCAGACTGCTATGAAACTAGGCTACAGTGATGCTTCAGAGCATACAGCGGTCAGTAGGGCTGCTGCTGATAACCCTGAACTCCGTTCTCTTCACCTCGTTTCCTCTCAACCTGCCAGGCATGGAGTGTCAGTGCTAATGTCCAACCAAAAATTACAGGTTCTTTGTCAGGAGATAATCCTCTATCCCTTCTTGAATTTTGCAGCTCAACTTTAACTGGAAGTTTCACTAGTGTTGCAGAAGCACCCCTTACCGTGCGATAGTCAACTATGACGTGTTTAACTACAAATAGAGGGGAGGAGAGTTTGGTGCAAATGTTATGGGAGAATTGAAATTGATGGTTGGTATTTAAAAGCTCGGCTGAGAGCACCTTCTAAACATTGCTTACACGCTACATATGAGATAGTTGGACTGTGGAGAAAGAACTATAAATATGGTTGAAGGGAAAACACAGAACATCATACAAAGCAAAACACTGCACCTTAAGCCTACGACCGCCAACGGGTACATTATTAAGCCCTTGAATTGCAGACTCTGCTGACTCTGCTCTGTCGTAACTCACAAACCTTCACAACAGAAATAAAGGCAGTGTGAGAAGCCCCCAAAAACAAGGAGGATCTGAACCTACGGGTTGCAAAAAACAGTCAGGTCAATTTGCTTTTCCACAACCAGCTCCATTCAGAGTCACCAAGTCAGTCTAGCCACATGCATAGAGCATAACATACAGGTCGTGACACACACCAACAACTGCTTCCAGCTTCAAAAATGGAGACCATGATGGATTTACACGATGATGAAGATGGTGTCTTCTTAGTTAAGGCAATCAGACAAATCCGACATGCTTACCCGTATCCTCTGTTCCGACCACTTTCCCTCTCCACACCCACTCTTGAGCTAATGACATTACCTGCATAGATGAACAAACTGCCTCCATGTCAGTTCGGGTGTCCCCAAGTCTGACTGTATGAGACTGTTCTCAGTGACCCGAGACCTGAGATTCTCCAAAGGATACTGGTTACTCAACATGTTTCCAAAACAACTCCCATGTTTTCATTTCAAAGGTTTTAAGAAGTGGCTTAGTGTTTTGTGATGAGCTGTGACAGCAAGTCACACAAGACTCTCATGCGACTTGCTCAGAGAGGTTGTCCCAATAGCCCTCACATTGACATATTGACCAGCCGCAGCATGTCCGTGCCACGTAAGATACGCAATAGAACACTCCCACCTATTATGAAAATTGTGGCTCTTTGCCTAGGTGCAGGGGTCACAATCCCAAGTGACCCGAAATTGTTTCCTCCTTTGTTCCTTAATGAGGACAACATAGCATTTGAGGAAAGAGTTCCCAAATCCGGTCCACGAGGATGGGCCCCAAGTCCAGAGAGAAATCTTGGTCATACAACAGTTCTACTTGGGCCAGTACTGGTTGTGGCTTAATCTTGCATGTAAGCCACAGGGATCAGAGGAAACACTCAGATGGTGAGATTCCCTACACGCGTACCCCTCAAAGCCCCCCATTCAGTCCCCTGAGATGTGTGAGGTTCAGTCAAAGTGGTTTTACCCCTTTGCATCACTATTCGGTTACTTATTACCCCAGTAACTATGGTCTTCACTCTCAAATAAAGAGGAGCAGAGAGAAGATTACCAAAAGGGGCAAAAGTATCTTTCAGGGTCTCATCTGTGAAGTCATCAGGAATGCGAAACACAAACAAGTTGGCACCGGGAGGTCCCTGCATAGACCACACTAGCATGAGAAAGGCAGACTCGCCCCCACCCACAAGGGAGGGGACGGCTAATCTTTCTGTTCCTTTCTTTCTCCACCTTCCCCCCACCTGGGACAAAGTATCTTGTCTCAAAGCCTGGAAAGCTTTAATGTAAAGTTTTCCAGACAAAAGAACCATATAGGATCTTGTAAGACCCGTCACAGAGCCTATAATTGTCTCAGTAAAGCAAGGTGGATCTAGTCTGTTCCACTTTTGAATTTGGTCAATGACAACTACAGTGGATGAGAACAGCGAACAGTGATTGAGTTGGGAAACAGAGCCAAGAGGGAAGGTCCTCATCTCTCCAAGGCCTGAGGATGGAGATGGTTGGTCCAAGGAAAAGGATATGCATGACAGCAATAGCCCAGGTTGCAAATTACAGTCCGTCCGTGGAGGAGCAGGAGACATATGACTTGGGGGTCCTTTTTTTTGTTTTATTTACTTTCCCTGGTTGAGGCTTAATGCTAATCTTCAATCCCAAGGCCCAGTCATGCTGCCACTCTCTGCTTGAGGCATAATAACAGTAAAATGGTAACCTCCATTATACCCGACAGTATTCCAAGTTGCATCAGCAGAATAAGTATGAACTCCATATACCTGTTGTCTAGGCTGTTCGACAGAACCATTAATTGGTTGCGACTGCCCATAACTTAGTCCCTGCAAGCACAATGGTGCCCACACATAGGCTAGCAATCAGCTGAATGATGAGTGAGTACAAAAGGGAAGCCAGTGTCCATAGCTAATCTGAAAGGATAAATCCTGTACAAGTTAGCCACCCACATTTTTCAAGCAATAACAGAACCGGATGGCGCCTAGGCCCAAGAGTGAGAAACATCATCAATGACCCCAAACATCAAAAAGAATGTTGTACCTACGGATGTTCGACCACCATCTGTCAAGCAGAGGGATACACTCACTCTTCACACTTTCTATCAGCAAAATGTGAGCAAATTGTGAATTCGGAGCTTGTTAACAGGGGTCATGCTACAAGCACACAATCACAGCTGGGGGTATCACTATTTCTATGGCATCCACAATGATGGCAGTACTGAAAAGAAGTTACAGCTGGGCATCCTGAAGATCCTATTCATGATCGGCAATATACCTGGATTGGATGCTGTGCTATGACCGCAGAGCCTGAGTATTGCTGTTGTCATGTAAAACAAATGCCAAGGATGTATGAGAGGTCCAGCATACAAAATGCTTCTAGCTTTATCTTGAACCTCAAGGTAATGAACCAACCTTGGCAATCATGTACATGAGAACCAGAAAGTGTATCCCATGATGAAATGAACATCACTACAAAAATCCATCCCTTGATAAAATAACTTACGAAGGTCCAAACACTAAATTCTTTACAACAGATATAAATGACACTCCACCGATAGCTTAACTATTTACAGACATGCTACATATATATGAAAGTGGACTACATGTATCACAATAGTTTTTCCACACACAGGTCTATCAATCACATAGGACATGCCAACATTGGCTAGTACAGAAAGTATGCAATGCTGCCTTCAAACTTCTTCAAGCAAGCAATGACGTGGTTACTTTGTGCTCTTCAATCATGGAGCACTGCAACAACATTACCGGAGTTGTCATCACTGTTGCAAGTGGAATCTGTGTCTGCTGCTGCTGTTGCTCAAATGCAACTAGCTCCTCTGGCTTCTCCCACTGCCAGCACCCACAACATCAAGCCTAAATTCACTGGATATGTGCTCTAACCCACTGGTGGTTTTTTTGAACACCAGATAGGGACAAGAAGACAGACGAATGCTCTTCTAGTGTTTGTGTTGATGAAGCTGTTATAAATATGCCTGGGTACCTAACGGCAGTAGAAAGGAGAGGGATGGTACCTTGCTCTCTCCAGTGGTACTATTGTAGTAATATTTGTACCCCTCTGGGGATGTGTGCTCTGTCCAGTCACAGGTTGCTGGTGGGGTTGTCAATGTGGGAGCAGCCACAGACACCAATGGCTGTGACGGCTGGACTGGAAGTACCCATGTTGGCTGCAAGATTGAAAAGAACACATGAATGAACTTTTCAAATTCTCCCACAAATAAAGTATATCTAATACTTTATCGCCCCTTCGTTTCAGTGGATCCCCCTAGTCATAATGCTAAAGTGGGTATTGATTAGCAGATCAAGCTAATTCAACAGTAGAAGCAATCCAACCCACTTCACATAATAACCACTCCGTGCTAGCCTCCAAGGCACGCCAGCAAAACACCCTCAGGCCCTGGAGGCCCAAATCCTACTCACAGGTACTTCCTCCAGCCTCATTGGTGACCCTCAAATATCCTCAAAGAGCAACAAAGTAGACACATCACAAGAAACAACTTTGATTCAGATGTGGCACAAGAATCCTTTGACAAATGCACCCTTCCATTTGTCATACAAAATAAGCTATGGCATCAGATGCCACTTTTAAATCCAACTACAAAGCAACAAAAACTGCCACACAACAAGAAGCACACCACTTCTTTGTAACAAATCGATACCTGGAGCTGTTGCTGAATGGGTTGACCAACAGGGACCTGATAATACATCTACATCCCAAACACCAAAATAATTCCAATGATCAAAGGACAATGCAAGTGGCATTGCAATTATGGCCGAGTGAGGTGCGCATCGGCTGCAGTGCTGATATATCAGCACCATGCATCTAGTATAACATCAACGCCAGCCCATCAATCAACATACTGTCCCGTAGCCAGATTGTCACCAGCTGTGTGGGGGTGCTGTAGCGCTTTTTAGCTGATTGACCTACCCTGTTAGGTAAGGCCACAAACCAGGTCCAGAACATTTAGTGAAGACTATATATACCCTCAAGGGTATGTCCTTGCCAGGGTTTGCAGGAACCGTCAATGAGTAGATTCTCTTATTCGGATGGAGACAGCAATAACGGTCACCTAGTTACATGTGGCTGCACAAACCACAATCGAAGTGTGGAATAGCATGAAATAGAGGAGGTGATGTAACCTGCTGCTGGCTGGGCTGCAAGGGCTGCATTTGTGACATCTGTTGAGCGACTGCTTGCAATGGTCTATGCTGCAGCTGTTGTTGCGGCTGCACTTGCGCTAGCATTTGCTGCTGCTGCTGCTGCTGCTGCTGTGGTTGCGCTTGCGGCCACGATGAAGGACCCTAAGAAAGGAGATCCAAATGCAGTGACATGAGCAATCAAAGGCTTTTAGCCATCCAATGGATGGACCAACTAAGCTTCTCCACGTTTGTTCTAAGGAAACTCTGAGAAAGATATTTGTATGCATGAGCCTCTTCTAAAACTTCTTCAGTGAAGTGCAATAACAAATCCAGCCCTCATTAAGTACTTGCTGCTATCCACAAAAGACAGAAGAAAAGAACCTGCTGCTGGTCATAAGCCTGAGCTTGCTGCTGAGCAGGGGCCATCTGTCCATATGCCTGCTGCTGCTGCCCAAGCTGAACTCCATATGATTGTTGTTGGGGTCGGGGATAATAACCCTGGTTTGTGGACAGATCAATGAAACACTGAGTGATTCCCTACCACTCCTCTCCTAGCACCCCACATTGTCAGCTAGCCAACATTACAGAGGCCCAATACTCATATAGGGTCCATACCTGCACATGCATTGTACTTCTAGGAAAGAGATGAACAGCCATGCGAAGAAAAACAGCGAGGGCAGCTTCTTCTCCCAAAAAGGTGGTAGAGCTTGAAACTGATCTAAGAGCATCTGTAACTGCTGATAGACAGAACTGCAGACTGCCAGTTCTTGAGATGAATATTCCATTTTCAGGGGATGTGGCATCTAGAAAAAACTCCTTGATGTCAAAGTTCGCCTCTCCAGGAACCCAATGCCTGGAATCTCCAATCACATGTAAGCAGAAAAAAAGGAAAAAAGGTAGATCAATCACCATGCTGTAACAGGCCACTTTACCTGCTCCTGGGGAGGTGGTAGCATCCCTGGACCCATCATTTGACCTGAGACACTCATTGGTCCCTGTGGGTGGCCATTGATATTTCCACTTGGCCCTCCAATAACACCGCCCTTCATGCAGCAAAACGAAGCAGACAGTTAGGTCTTCATTGATTTTATTCAAGGTGTTTTCAAGGAACTCAGAAATTGTGTGAGGCGGGCCACTGTTGACCTGAGGAACACCACATGTGATGGCAGAGCCAACATTCTGAGATGAAATCGGCCCATGACTCAGTTGCACAATTACATGTTTGTGAGGCAACATGGTTGAGATATGCAAGAACTTTCCAGAGCCAACAAACCTTCTTTAACAATCATAATTATAATATTGGTTCTGGACAGTCCACAGTTTCAATGGGACCTAGAAATCTATTGCGATGGTGCTGACTTAAGGGAAGTAGGTCAGCACCAGTGCCAAACATCACCTGCAGCCATGAACACAGTTCTCTCTGCTCTCTGCCCCGCTAATCTTCTTTGAGAAGCCACAATCTGTTAAACAAAGCCTTGGAGTTGAATTCGTACCATCTGTGGGACACCAGTAACAGGGCCGCCCCTTGGACCCAAAGGGGCACCATATGGTGTTGAACCAGCTTGAAGTGGAGGCCCCAACCCGGGTCCTCCCATTGGTCGCCAGCCCACGGGCGGACCACGAGCAGGCATCTGTCCTATCTGCCCCTGCATTTGTCTAGTCACAATTGCAAACAACATTGTAAGCAGAGATCAACATGTATCAGACTCGGGAATAAAACACCAATCACTCTATCAAGTAATAAAGTGGAAACCGGATTAACAAAGCTACTAGATCGTAGCTAGAGAAAAACCACCAAGGTTACAATTGAAAGTTTTTAATACATACACAAACAAAAAGCTTATTGACAAAGACACACACCTAGGTCCCTGTGATCCTTGCCCTGGTCGTGGACTAAAGCCTGGGCCTCCAAAACCAGGTCCACCAACCCTGTATTGCCATATCACACCAAGATAGTTGCTACTTAGGATGATGTCGGCACAGAAAGGTGGCACAGAAATGAGTGACATATCGAAGGCTTTGTGGTTGTCATTCACACAGAACACAACAAACACTAGCACCTTGGGTTCAAACACAAGAACGGTGAAGACAGACCTGGCATCAACCCCTTTAGGTCTCTTGGGGTCTGCAAACCGTACAGCCAATGGCTGATCACAACCCTGCAAATGCACGAGTATGACAGCTTGAAAAATAGTGTTTCTCTGAAGCAAACATAGATAACTCCCATTGACACGGAATAGCTACTACCTGGAAGATACATTTTGTTTCTATGATAATAAGTAGAGTATATGCATACCTTGGTTTATATTATACAATCACTTCCACTTCAAAAACCTATCAGCTTAACTAAAGAGAACTTCAAAGCTTCCTTCCCAACAGAATGTAACTACCAAAACATGGTGGTACCCTCGCTAATGGAGTGGAAGAGGCTCACGAGTATAAAAAAGAATCCTTAAAGTGTTAGTTAACTGATATTCATGCTAAAGGCACTCACTTGCATGTGATGGATGCCATTCAGGGAATTGATGGCTGCTTGTGCCATTTCTCTCGAGGGATACTTAATGAATGCACAACCTGCATTCATCTCTAGATAAGTCAAAACTTGCAACAGAGGGAAACTTAGGTGATGACGTCTCCAGCTTTGTTGAAACAAAGTTTAAACATACTCACCAAACTCTTCAAGAGGTAGTTCTAGTCTACAAGTGATGTAAGTAGTAAGCAAAAGTGCCAGCAACAACACAAGTTTCTTTTGGCAGACCTCTGCTCTGTTTCTGCTCATCACGCATGATGTAAACATCGTCGACACGGCCATATGGAGAGAAAAGCTGATCCCAACACAAGCAGCACTCTCCTTCAGAAACCAGGGCAAGGAGAAAGGGTACAACAGCACACACGCAGTATCATAAAGCTCTGTTCTCTATCAATGTGACAGAAAGAACATACCAACGTTGCCTTGGAGCCACAGAAGACTATTCAGTTTGTTAAGTATCATAGATAACATTCATATGAAAAACAAATTGCGATGTCTATTGTATTCACTTCATCATTATCAACATTGTTTATTCTCAGTTTCGTTGGCAAAAGACAAACTAGAACCATGTCAGAAAGCCCAACAAAGTGGACTTTGTTAAGGAGAAACTACGCCTTTCAGATGTAGCTTTTCTTCAAGAGTAATGCGATGATGTCATTACTCACATCTTCTATCTCCTTCTCAGAGGCTTGCTTGTTGAGAGACCCAACGAACAACTTATGCTCCACCGCACCTGCCATATATTGTCCAATGACCATGTGCACCATACATCAACTTGTCTTACAGCTAGACCTTAGAAAATCAAGCTAGACTACGACTGCTTGCAATGAAAGCAAGAGAATAATGCATGCAAAGTGCCACCTTTGAAGGCTTTTAGCCACTTGACATTCAATGAGACAACAAAGTCGTGGGAAGGCAAGTTTTCAGGCCAGACTTGAAAACAGGCAACAACCTCCATGTACTCATGGACAGGAAAAGACTGAGAATCAATATCTTCCCAAGAGTAATTCAAGTCCCACACATGGTGGAAGAACTTCCCATCACAAAAAGGAATAGTTTTCACAGGTTTTTCTAACCAAAAGACACCAACAGTGCTTCTGCCTTTCCAGGAAATCCAGAAGTTGTGCTTACTGACAACCAGCATCAAATACCCCATTCTTACAGAAAGGCAATGCAGGACCACTACCAAGGCGCTCACGCTCTCCATCCGCATAACGAACTTGCACTGGAGCTGTGCCCTGGTGAGAAGCATTGCAATAAAGGTGACAATCGTAAGTTCAGAGAACCAAAGTTTCAACCTGGGAAGATCAACCAGGCACCCAAGGAATTCCAAACCCTACAGGGTTATCTGACTGTTGCCTATTCCTGGGCAGCCTCAACTAGTTGGAGATGGCATACAATGAGTGGCCCTTCTGAGAACTCAGGCAATGCCTGATATTGACGCTTTGAAAGATCTAACCTTGTTGACCTGGACATTGTCTACATTTTTTTGTAGGTGTATATGAGGAAACAATCAACAATCGGGATGAAAGATGCAGTAGCAAAGGCGATACCCCTGGTAAAGTGCGTTGATTGTTGAGTGCCCTTATGGCCCTCTCTGCCTCATCAACAGTGCTGTATTTGATGAAACAACAACCTGCACAGAACCACCATCATAGACTAGCTTTCATCACAAAAAACCTCCAATCAAATGCTAAGAGCCTTCATCAACCACACATAAGCTCTGGTAGAGCTGCAAGCCTAAGCCATGGGTTGTGATGAAGGACAGAAAGAATCTCTCTCTCTCTCTCTCTCTCTCTCTCATACACCCACAAAATCCAGGGCTTCATTTTCCTCCGTCACCCTTACATTTGAAATTCAGAAATAAATCCAACTAACTGCCAGAGTCATTTGAACCAGTGTGAAGCACCCACTACACCATGTTGAGGTATTAAGGGGCAGCCATGGCACTAAATTAAGATAAAGCACAACCAAGAGATTTATAGCAGTATGCGACATGCATCCAAGTTTGGTCTGTATAGTACAATGAGGAAGCTGATTAATGTAGGGCCACAACCAGGTGAGAGAAATCCACCAAAGAGCTTCCATCTCTACAGGTGAAACCATTCAAGCATGACACTTTTCTCCCAAACAACACCAAAAGAGGGATTTCAAGTTCATCACTCACAACGGTCTGATAAGAGAGATTCATGCAACGTCGACCAAAACTCAATCATCATTTATATCTCATACATTAAGCTGGAAAGGGGGAGGGCAACGTCATTCAACTAAGATACCACCAATCTAGCCTATAAAATTTCCACTGAGGCAGCCTTGACACATCCATAGAATTGAAGTTGTCCAACTGACAGCCTTGAGACATACGAGACACCTAAGATCAAGAAACTCATAAGGGTCTGCATTCAATCATTCAAGGTGAGCAGCCTGCCCTCTCAGCTCTATCTGTCCAGATACTAGCAATGTGGATATAACCTCACACATTCAATGTCATGTCCAAGATAGCAGCACTCCACTTGCGAGGAACCATGTGTGAGATTGCACACATACTGGTGCCACATGAGACACACTAGCAATACTCACTCACAGGAGCTTTTGTGGCCCGGCGTGTATGATGAGGCACGCCACCTGGCACCTTTTCATAGATCTGAGCCCAGGGCCACGTCTGCTCAGTGACATTCTGCGAATCGTATCTTGTCCGTGTGGTGTGAACCTCCTACCAAGTGAAAACGGAAGGCTAAAGTCTAGGCAGGAGCATCGCTGAAGGGGGTCTTGATCAAGCAGTGATCTGTGGACAAATCGATTGAGCGAGCATGGACCCCCTCAATTAGCATGGCTAAACCATTGCCATCCATAAAGCGACATTGCATATCCATGTGAGCCCGTTTCACCACAAACCTTAGGGTATATTGACATCGACACTTTCCATGCCCAACATCACGAGAAAGAGATGCACCGTAATGATGCCCTAGTAGACTGCTTCACTATAATGCAAAACACATTGTTTTTCATCATTCACGCTGGTCTGATCCAAACTCCACTTAAATCCAACCACGCAAACAAAACATACACCCAAAGACGCTTAGGGAGAGACACCACCAAACAAACCCTCCACACTGGACACACGATTTCATCTGAATGATTAAAAATGGGACTGGGGCCATTCATAAGAATAAATAACATTCATAGGTGAAGTATAAGTTTCCCAGAATTCTAAAGAACATTGATCCATTGTGGATGAAAACTATAAGAGTTCCCTAGTACTACAAGATCGGATTCTAAATTCTAAAAACAATTGACCTATGCTGCACTACTTCACCCAAACTGGAAGTGTATCCTAAACCTACTTTCTCTCATTCTCTCACTCACAGACCCTCCACTGAGACCCATAGGCCCTCTGGCCTCCTGTTGACGTAATATGTTATTCCTCTTCTTCTCTCAAGTGTGTTTCTTTAGTAGTCAACCCCATTAGCCTTACAAGCTTCCTTAAAGGTCAATGTATAGGGAATACTGGACAGTCCTGCTCAAAATTTAGTCACCGCTGAAGACCCCTGCCAACAGAACGCTTTCAAAGATAACTGCAACTACAATATGCTTCTATAGAAATATCACAAACAAGCAGCTAGAGACGAACCTTGTTGGCTTCCAGTCTTTTTGTCCTTGATAATTGCTACTTCAAGTATATTGCCATGCTCCGCAAACATTGGCCGCACCTGTGACATCAATAAAAGAATCAATCTCACTGACAACTACAATAACTTCCTGCTAGTTCATCATTGTTGCTTAAATAAACACTTACGTCCCACAAGTGTGTTCTCCTTGGAGTAAGCATATCATTACCCGAAGAGAAAACCTGCTACTATTCAGAATGACTCTAACTTGTCTACCTCAACTTCAATTCACAGTAAGTGTGCCAAGCAAACTGATATCTGCATGACATTAGGCAAATCCTCCAATCTTTCCCAAGTACGACACTCTTCCAATTGCTTTCAATGATGAAGCCCTTGTTTATGTCTCCGGATAGTGATGTAAGGAGGAAGTATTACCTCCTCCTCTGTGATGGTTCTCGGCACAGATCCAACAAAAAGTTTTACAAAGCTTCCCCCATCTGCAGAATCTGCATATGAAGTTTCCAACACTAATTTGCCAAGCTCTTGCAGATACAAAACAAATACATTGAGCAAGAAAAAACTTCCTGTCAAGACAGCAGTATGCTTAGAGACCCCGGATAATAACTGTACCCAAAGCTTGCAATTGATATCCATAAAGACCTCACAACCAGCACATCATAGGAGACCAAACAATGGTTTTTTCTCTGCCTAGGGTTTAGGAAAAGAGGAATTTGGAAATAACCACTTGATCTCCCACTGTCATATTCAAAGTTGAACTAATCTACTGAGCACATTGTAGCTCAACATATGTGGCATGGTTGCATTTATATAGTTTACTCGGCGGGAAATCATTAGCAGAAATCTTGGACTGTAAACAGTGATCCCCAGTAAAAAGCTGAGGGTCTCCGAGACTGTCGTTCCAAGGGTGTTGTAAAAGAAAAACTTGCAAACACGTATAAAGTAGACCACACAGTCTCGCCACCGAAAACGAACTTCCATGTCTCGAAAAGCATGCATACACACGTAGAAACAACGGAGAGCACCGAAAGATCCAACACTCATCGAACAATCTCACAGAAGAAGGCAAGGTAGCATCTCACTCCGAATCTCTCTAAAAACACATACAGAAACCTAAGAGCGATAAGGACCTTGTGAAGGCTGCGCCAAAGGAATGCCAGAAATGTCACGCTTTTGGCCTATCAACGACGGGGTGCTAGTGTTGAAGCTGTTCGCGGGGGGCTGTAACAACGGGGGAGCGTAGCCATCCTGCTGTATTTGCTGCTGCTGGCCATGTACTTGCAACGGCGGCTGCTGTAATTGCTGATGCTGAGGCTGAGGCTGGAGCTGGGAATGCATTACAGGATACGGATGCTGCAGCAACGGAGGCGCTTCCATTCCCAATCTTCCACGCTCTTCCAGCCTCCACACCAAACCGATCGCAACACAATATCTCACTGATCCCCACACCACTCTCCTCGCTGATCCTCCTCCTCCTCCTGCTTCCCCGCCGATCGATGCACCTCCGCATCTTCCTTCCCGACCCGCACTCGTGCACCCTCGGTTTCACACTCGCGCGGTTACACACTCCGTTTACCGCGCGGCGGAGTTTCCGAACGAGGTGGCCCTTCAACCCCAGATTACCGCGGCTTGCCCGAAATACATACAAATACATAATATCAAATAAAATAATAAAATATGCTACTTTTATTTTATTTTATTTTATACACAGAAAGGGAACTTCTGATCAACCGCACCTTCAACGAAAAACTGTTGGCAGAAACTTCCACCTCTAGTTGGATTAACCAAGAATGTGCTGCAACTCTGCATGCTCTCTCTTGCAATCTTCAGAGCTCTTGATGTCCCGAGAAAACTCGAAATCAATAAAACGATCTTCCCGACGTCCTTCATCCAATACTAAAATGTTGCTTCTCCGGATGTCCCCATGAAGTATGCCGGATGTAAGGCCTCATGAATGAGAAAGGTAATCGAGATTTCTTTTCCCTTTTCTGTCTACTGTTCTTTTCCCTGAGGTATCAAAATTCCTCTCATCCTGTCCCTATTCTTTCCCTCCCAATTGACTGCATCTATTTGCCAAAGAGTTTATTTTATCCTCGACTGCACGGGTGATTTTAACATGGTAGAATCTCACAGTGACAGGAGAGGCACTGGTTTGTATACCCCAACTCAGAAGAGATGGACATGTGGCATCACGGAGGTCGCCCCAATCTCCCATCAATCTATGGATCTTTCCTTTACTTGGACTAACAACATAGCGCTTCAATTCCTCCACATCGCCAGGCTAGACAGAGCCTATGTGACCTTTGACTTGGTTCTGCAAGCAAAACGTTTCCAGCACAGCCTATCCCAATGGGTTTCGACCATGCTCCCATCTCTCTCTCCATTACCTTTCCACTGGCCCAGCGAAGGGGAAGAGGGCTTTACAAGCTCAAGAGCCTGCTCCTCAAACTCCCGACTTATAAGCAAGGTCTTCTTGAAGCTTGGAAAAGGGCAGGTCTCCCCTCCCAAAATCCAACCAAGAGGTTCCTGGCAAAGATTAGAGCAGCAATGTGGAGAGTCAGCGAATGAGTCGTACCTTAGCAGCCATTAGAAAAATGAAAGTGGCAGTTCTCGCAAAGTGCCTCAAAGTCTACCAGATTAGACTGGATTCGCCCCGCTGTGATGATCATATGTATCAAACTTACGTTGAAGCCAAGAACAATCTCGACATTCATTTCAAAATCCAAGAAAGAAAATGGAAGCTTCAAGCTAGGATCAATTGGTCCACGAAGGGGGAAAAAACGTCAAAGTACTTCTTTGACAAAACAAGACAAATGAGAGCATCTCAACACATCTCTTGAACTAGTGGATCAGTCCTCTCAGCACTCTGCCACCAGTCCAAAAGACATGGCTACTTGGCTTCTGTCCACTTCCAGCATCTGTTTCGCAGTGACCTCAACAGCCTTTCCCCGTCAGCATTCCAGGAAACGTGCCTTTCTCATACCCCAACTGTCATCTCTCATCAGTCAGCTTCCAGCTTGGAAGGAGAGTTTTCAGAGATGGAACTGGAAGAGGCTCTCTCCAAACTACAGAATCACAAATCTCCAGGAATTGATGGCTTGACATTTGAGTTCTACAAAGCTCTATGGTCAGAAATAGCTGATGATTTTACATCTATGGCCAATCACATTTTCTTTCATCAATATATGTCTGCATCCATGTTAGAGGGAGTCATTACCTTATTCTTTAAAAAATGGGAGAGAACCAACATCTCCAACTACCGCCGCATAACCCTCCTCAATGTGGTTTACAAAATAACAGCAAAAGCGTTGGCTCTGAGAGTTCAACCCCTACTGGCCTCTCTCATCCGTCCCAATCAGATTAGTTTTATCAAAGGTAGGTACATCCTGGATAACCTTTTGCTTGCCCAAGAGATTCCTCACCTCGCCTTGGAGACAAATCAGACAATTGCACTGATTCTCCTACACTTTGAGGGGGGCGGATAAGTCATGAGTGTGAGGGGTGAGCGCCTAGCTCGGGTAAGGCTCAGTCCAAAAATATTCCTAGAATATTCCAAAAATATTTGTTGGAATTCCCATTAATACTAGCAAAAAGATATCATAGAGAATATCCGAATATACCAGGAATATCCTATGAATATCCGGAATATGTCAAGTATATTTTATGAATGTACAAATATATCGAGAATATTCCAAGAATATTCGAATATATCAAGAAGACCTTTTCTAGCATTGAGTGTTTGGGTGCATGTTGAATATTTTTGTGGCAAATCGACAGTTCCGCGGAACTGTCGTATGTTCTATGTCCGCCGATTTAGCATTTCCTGCATGAATTCGTAGTTCCGCGCGGAACTACGAGGTTCGGGTTAAGTTCAGGCATAGAATTAAGGGAATGTTCTCAAATTTTGAATATTATTCCTCTTCTGCTCACACTCACCGGAAACACTGCCTCGACTTTGAGAAAGCTTTCGATAGGGTTGAATGGTCCTTCTTGCTGGGAGCCCTAGCCAAAATTGGATTTCCCCAGGGCTTCTGTAACTGGGTCAAATTTCTGCTAACTACTTCTTCAAGTAGGATCATCATCAACAGTCACCTTCGCCCTCTTTTCAGCTGCAAAGGTTGGTCCACCGAGGCTGGCCTCTGGCGCCATTTTTATACTTGGTGGTGGCTGACGCACTTGGTTACATGATGCAACAGAACCATTGAATAGCAGGACTTAGCATCTCAAACTACATAACCAGACAGCCTACCCAAGTTAAATATTCAATGTTTGTTGATGATACTTTTTTGATGCTACAAGCTACCCATCGCAATTTGTAGGAGCAGGGCATATCCTCAACTCCTTCTGTCGGGCCTATGGCTTTAAGGTCAACTGGGGCAGAACATCTGCGTTGCTGCTTGGTGATCGACCTCTTTGTTTCTACTCTGGATACCCCTCCAACCTTGGGGGTAAACAATGGCCTTACCTGGCTGAAACCTAGAGAAACCACAACGTTGCTGGGTATCCCTTTGATATTCAGCTTACAGACTAGCAAAAATTCACTCCCATCATCGCCAGACTCAAAAGGAAATGCAGGGATGCGTCGGCGTGAGCCTGGTCGTGTGAGCGCAGTTGGGCTCACGCCACGTCACCTTGCGCCCACGCCATGTCACCGGGCTCACTCCACGTCATCGCGCGTCACTATAAAAAACATACATAATTCAAATTTGTATTAAATTAATATAATAATAGTTTTTACATAATCAGTTGAAATAAAAGGAAGAAGCAGAGTGTATTTCCGCGGAAGAGCACCCTTAACCGCAGAAACAAGTTCGACGGCACCGATCATCACTTACAGTACTTCATGATTTTGCAGATCGGCAACGAAGTTAGTTTTTTTTGTTTTTTTATTATTATTTTTAGCAGTCACTCTTATTCCTGCAAAGAAGTGATGATCGATGCTTACAGTGCTTCAAGATTTTTCAGATTGGCATCGAGGTCAGTTTTTTTTTTTTTTTTTTTTTTTTCCCGCAGTCAATCTTGTTCCTGCAAAATGATGATCGGCACCGATCATCACTTATAGTGCTTCCAGATTTTGCAGATCGGCAACGAGTTTTTTTTTTTTTTTTTTTTCTTCAGTCAATCATTTTCCCCCAAAGAAGTGATGATCACTTACAGTGTTTCAAGATTTTGTAGATCGGCAACGAGGTCAGTTTTTGTTTTTTTGGTTTTTTTTGTTTTTTTGCATTCAATCTTCTTCATGAAAAGAAGTGATGATTGGCACCGATCATCACTTACAATGCTTCAAGATTTGCAGACCGGCAACGAAGTCAGTTTTTTTTTTTTTTTTTTTTTTCAGTCAAACTTATTCTTGCAAAGAAGTGATGAACGACACTGATGAAAATGCCAATGCAAGGCCGAGAACACATTTGCCTCTTTCATTGGACCCAGTCCCTTCGACCACAAAAAATTCCATAAAATTGGAGTTGCAAGAGGAGCACCTACGACTATGCCATCTTTACAAAGATGCCACGACAGAAAGGGAAGCAAATGCCATGTTTCAGACCATCAGAGCATGGTGGTACTCCTTTGAGGCGGTGAGTCTGGAGGGAATCAAAGAGCTGGAAGACTGGTTGGGCTTTTGGCACTTCAGATACAGACAGTGGGGTGCCTTCATGACCGTTGTAAGTTTGAATCATACTGCCATGACTTTCAATTCTTCTTATATATATGGGGGTGTGTCCCCATATGTACTATCAAGGTTGTATTGCTCATATCCACCTCGAAAAGGGAAAAAAAAAACCCAGATGGCCGCGGCTATAGGGCAATATATAGGAGGCACCAGCGGCCATGCTGTCCAGTCCAGTTCGAACGCTCTTCCACATAACAGTGACATCTATGTGGGATTTACCTGCAGAATATGTCACTGGAAGACATTACGGATATGTCATCCTGCAATCTCGCGGAGACTGTTTATAGTATGTGGATGGCGCAATCAGGTAAGAACGGTCGGAACATTTACGTAATAACTGCAGATGACCTTATCCGCGCTCTTTCGCAATAAACAACGTACCGAGACTTCTTCAGGGCACGGGGTGCTGATAAGGGACCGGACAGGGTAGAGTTGTTGCTCAGGGCTGCAAACAGATGCAAGCATCCTGCAAAAATGGTGCGGGCTATTAATGAGTACATAACTGGAACACCTTTGCAGTCCAGGCTCCCACATCTGGATGGTGATGAGAGATTCGGATCATGCAAGCGCAAACTGGACATCCCTCCAGGATCGGCAAGTGACTCCCATATCGGCATGATAGAGATAATTTCTCCATACCTCGTGTGCATGTGCCACCCAATTTCGGATGTACCACTCCATCTGTGGGTGCATGTTCTTCTGCAGATTTCGATGCAACATATGCCACAGCTCCGGCACGGGGAGAAGGACAGACGTTGTTGCCGGTTGAAGAGACCGATTGTGGTGATGCAATGTGGCACATAGAACGGACTCCGAAAGGATCGAAAGTTGGTTGTTCTGCTATCAGGGCCCTGTCTTTTGTGAAGTGCACAAGTAAGATTTGCAGAGGCGCTGGCGGGACTCCAACACCGACATTCACAGGTTTGTTCAAATATTACTCAGCGCGGGAGTCTAGACCTCACAAGTTCTAGTTCTGCCCCAATGACATTCAGCGTTGTGTGATGGGGACTTGTCGGGATTCAGTCATCAACAAACCTACCATCCCTGGGTCTGGCCAGTCAAGGTCGGAACATCTCTCTCCAAACAAGAGATTGACATGCTGGAGGATGCTGGGTTTCGACTTCCAAGAGGCCCAATAGGCCTAACACCAACATCATCTCGTGGTACGCCATCCGCATTCCCTACACGTCCACCGCATGTGAACGACTGGCCAATGAAAAGGAATGGAAAACCGGTTCGTCGTGTTGAGGCAGGTGCAGATAACTAGTGCAAAATTGAGTCTGCGAGAACCCTGCAGTGCCGGGTTACCGAAATTATGAATGTCCCCCCTCCAGGCTATGGGCGGGTGTACAGTATGGTGACAATGGGATCGGTTCTTCATGAAAGGACTTATGAGATTACTATTGGCAATTTTCCAAATTGCACATGCCCGGACTTCGACAACACGATATCAAGCTCCATTGGAAAGAGAGACAAATTTGTCCCATGCAAACATATTTACTACATCTACATTCACAGGATGTTTTGTGATCCTCAATGAGACACGTGCATTCACCAATGCACAATGGATCCCAGTAACGTTCAGACACTTCTACATAGAGATAGGATAGTTGACGATGTGTTTTCTCGTCCGAGTTCTATATGTGTCAATGACTCCACTTTGCTGAATTACTTTGATATGCTCCACTATCGCGAGTTCGCCAATGTTTTTTAATTGATCCACTGTTGGAAATGAGACCAGTCACTCTTCATGGATCCACTTTGTTCAAGTAAATCCAAACCTTTCTCCATTTTTGGGCTTTTATTATTTACTATTTATTATTATTTTTGTGTTTTATCGTGTTTGGTGAAATTCCCATGTCCAAACAAGGCAGGGGATTAAGATGTCGTTGACGACATCTTAATTCGTGCTTCCCTGAGTAGGATTACAGCTCCCTCCTGTGGTTTTTTTCCAGGCAAGATTTTTTTTTTCTTGGGACGATTTTCATGGGTTCATTTCTCATGCTGAGTATGCGATTTAAGATGTCGTTGACGACACCTTAATGCGTGGTCCCTACACTTGCTGATCCCTGATGAGACATGCTCATGCAGTCGTCCATAGTCCCCTCATCTGGACAACTTTCATCCGTGCTTCATCCAACGTTCATCCATTCACTTTTACGTCCATCCCAAATCCATTCATCCGTGAATGTTTCATCGTGCATTCGTGCCACTTTGTCGTCATGGAGCCTGTCTGTCTTCGGTCCGATGGAGCGGAGATTGCGTCGTTGCAGTGAAGTTTGCGTCCACGACAATAGGCTCACTTGTTCCCACGGTTTTGGGGTCCGCATCAGAAATCTACTCACGCTTTGAATCTGCTCATGCATCCAGGAATCTGCTCACAGGTTCTACTCACGGCTTTGCTGCTCTCTCCTATGTCAGGGCCCAAACCTCTAGGGTAGCCTGTGCCGTTGGCCCAAGTGTCAAGTGTCATCTAAGCCCAAGTGCAATCTCCTATGTATCAAAGTGCGTCTCCTATGTCGAGGCCCAAGTTCGACCTCTAGGGTAGCCTCTGCCATTGGCCCAAGTGTCCAATGTCATCTAAGTAAGTTTTTTTCCACAGAACCTACGACCAGATTTGAACCGGAGACCTTTCCCTTGATATCTCTCCCGTCGAGGCTCCAACCATTGTCCCACGAATGCCCACTTTGCCATTTTTGCTATTTTTTGTGAATTTCCAGCGACCCAAAGCACTTGAAATTCGGCATCTCCCACACCGTAGGTCCAAAAGTCATGAGACCAAGCCGATGCACCCCTCTTCCTCGAGGGCTTTCCAACGGTACCAAGCACTAGCACCGGGGTCTCGCAGTTTGGAACATCGCAACATGACAAAACAAAATAAAACAAAACAAACGTCTTGCTTCATAGATTGATATATCGATCAAGACGTTTGTTTTGTTTGTTTTGTCATGTTGAGATGTCCCAAACCGGGAGGCCCAGCGCTGGTGCTTGGTACCTTGGAAAGCCCTCGACGAGGAGGGGTGCACGGGCTTGGTCTCATAATTTTTGGACTTGCGGTGTGGGAGATACGGAATTCCAAGTATCTTTGGTCGCTGGAAAATCACCAGAGCCAAACCCAGTGCGCACAACATTCCAATTAGCTTGTGCGTTGTCTGCCATGAACCCTGTGAAATTTGCATCTGGCAAACCATGAATTCTCATGACGTTAACTAGAGCCTTCCACATAAGAATTTGGGACTCTGTGTCCTCCGACTGCATGTCACAAACAACAATAGTCATAACTCGTTGGTACGTAGGATCATACACATGACAAGCCATGGTCGTCCAATCCTTCATTCGCTTCACCAGATCAAACATTACCCAGGACTTATGAAGATCACCCCCGGCCTGCATTCTACTCACCAGGCTAACTCCAGAACCATCCGCAACTGTGGACATCTTGAACAAGTATACTTTTTGGGACCCCTATCCTAGAAAAACACTATCCTGGATGAAGTCGTATCAACTTCTGTGCTTCAATTCTAGGATGTTATCCACGTATCATTTGTTGTCTGCCCCAGTCCTTAAGGACGTTGATTTTGATAACGAGCATTTGGAGAAGCCAATGTTGAGAAATTGTCCATTACATAGTCAAGCGATGCACTATCAAACTTAGTCATTGTCTCATCTGATACCCCCAGCAGATGTTTTTGCAGGAAGCCTTTGCTTGCTGCCATAGCAATGGCTGATGATGATGCAGTGGGAGCATTTTGAAATTCTTGTTGAAACAGCGAACGCACTGTCTCAACACTCTCCCTGCAATCTCTCGCGACATTGGATGTGCATGGGTGCCAAATGGATACAAGCTCGTGTGAGGTGGTTGATACGGTGCAGCACGTAGTACATCCGTGCATTGCATTCTGTCATGCACTGTGGCACGACTTTACAAAACTTGCATACGACGGAACTGGTCTTTGGAGGAGCGCACCCTACTTGAAATGGGTTGTCGCAGACACCCTCCCACTCCGTCTCATTTTCCACACCGGCCATTTGGAAATGCTGGCAATCCGAATTTGCACACCGCAGGTGCCCAGCGCAAATGGATCTCCAAAACTTCAAGCCATGCGGACTGCAGATATTGGAAGTTTTAGTCCGGCACCATGGGTGTCCATCATGCTTCTTGTCCATGCCCGCCATGAGTCCAGCCAAACCTCCACATGACGTCGGAGGTGGCAGTTCAAAAACGATATCACCATCAAAATCAGCGGGTAGAAATTTCGCTCTTTGGATCCGCTGTGTTTCCCAAGCAATGCCTCTCATATCACTCTTGCATCCTGGCAATCCTCTCACTACAGCAGATCCCGGCTTTAACGTCTGCCACATTTGCCCAGTTGTAGCATATATGTCTATAAAATGCAAGGGGGCAGTCCTGGTTGCCAATTGTGACCACCAGTAGTCGTATATGCCACCTTGTACCTCCGCCACGTCAGGATCTGCGGTCAAACACGTTTGACCAGATAGGGAAAGATGGTAGATACGACTAAGAGTCATGGCCAGAACTACAACAGGATGACGTGGGCATGAGAATGTATGATTGCCAGTATTCACGACTGCACGTGGCAATTGCCGGTTGCCCAAGGAGTGTCTACGTGGACGATACAAACATAAATGGATGAAACAGATGCAGGATGTGATTGCAAATGATGAGGTATCAACATATCATTGCTCGCGGGCACTAAGCCACACCCTATGAATGAAGAAATGAATGGATGAATGAATGATTATGATGAATTAGGATGAGTGAACTAGGATGAATTAGGGATGAATGTGCTCGAATTTAGGGTTGCTAGGTCGCAGTGTTAAGTATGATGATAATAAGTAGTAAAAATATTTAACTACTGTTTCACTGACCCAGCAGATTAATAGTAAAACTAATCGACTGCTGGTTAAGATTAGTGAAACAAAACAACTGTATTATCTCAACGAATGATATACAAACGCCTTGTTGGCAACAATTGGATGAACGTATCAAACATAACTTTTGTGTACTGGATGAATGTATGAACGAATGATACAACAAACGCCTTGCTGGCAACTATTGGATGAACTGACAGTGAAACTCATTTAAAGATTTATTTTGGATGAATGGATGAAATCAAAATGGCCAAAAAATGGAAAAACAAATGAATGGATGGATGTATTGATGGAAAATCCAAAATCCATCCATCTATCGTTACATTCATCCATCCAGTCATGAGTAGAGGGGACTTAGCATTTTTTTGTCTCCCCTGCCATCACTACTATAGAAACCGGTTTTTCCAACACCACCCATAGTTCACACCTGGCACTTTGAACGGCTCTTCTTACACCCATGTGAGACGAGGCAAGGTGTGATTTGGATCATTGTAGGAAAAGCCACATGGTGTTACAAATTTCACACTCGAATGACACCCATACGGTCAACAGATGTTGACCAAGATAATTCATATGGGGCATTTGACATGAGTGTCAAATGAGTCATGGAGTGTGAGGTGAGTGTCAGATGTCCTACAGGAATTTGGGGCAACTATATGGCGTGGCACATTGACCATCAAGGTGGATATGACTTGGCCCATTGACCATCCAGGTGGAAGATGGATGGATAAAATGACTTCCACCTCTATTCAACATGCCCTGGACGACATAACACATAGACTTTGTTTAGAGAATTTAAAAAGTTCAAAAAGGTTATTAGGGTTATGGGGACCAACAATCCAAAAAGATGCACTGCTCATGCAGCTGACGACAATATCGTTATGAGAATGTCACACTATAATGAACAATGTAAAACAATTGCTTTGAGAAGCTATAGATAAAACTACCACATGTCGTCTCAGAGATTTGGGAGCCCGGCAATGTCAATCCCATTTCTGTCCAGTCAACCGTGACCCTTCACAATGAGACAGTCTGAAGCTGAGCTGAGCACGGATTTCTCTACTAGTCCAACCGTACTAGAGAAATATCCAGTGATCCTCAGACAAGGTTTTCTTCGCCACCTTACATAAATTGTTCCCAATGACTCAATCCCTGTCCACATTGTTGCTAGATTCGAGAAGCTTGGACAAAGTGCCTTGCTCTTTGTGACTGCCTCCTTTTTTGAGACAGCAGGGTTTTTTTGCTACGGGTGTCCTTCACTCACAACCGTCTTTTTTACATTGCGTCCGGGATATCAATGATCACCCCAGCCTGAATTTTGCCCCACCCTATCAAGCGCCAGTGCTTTTTAACTAGTGCTTTTCAACTCGTCTACTGAGGGCCCCACTTTCTCCCCTTCGCTGGTACATGTCAAAATCACTCCAAGAGCCATAGTGTTGGAAAACTGCCTTCGCATCCTTGATGCTCCCACATTTGGCATACATGTCCACGAGGGCATTGTTCAGAATCACATCAGGTAGAATTCCAGCTTTGACAATGAAGCCATGGACCTCTTCCCTTTTTCCAGAGCTGCCAGGTTTGCCCTTGATGCTCCCATTTGGCATACGAGGCATTTGGCATACCCTTGATGCTCCCCACATTTGGATCGCATCTGTTACAATTCCAACTTTGGTGATGCATCCAAAGCTGCCAGACTTGCACACGCACTGCAAACGCACAATCTCGTTCAGCCATAGTGTTGAACACGCATCCTCAGTGCTCCCACATTTGCTATACATGTGTCCACCACCAGCTAACTTGCAGAATTCAACATGGAAATTTAGGGCCGATTCTAATAAGAGGGAAAAACAGGGTGAAATGTGTTGAAGAAGGTGCCCTCATTGCCTGATTTTACCAATTGTGTCGCTGCTGCTGCGGCTTCCAGTTGACCATCTACCCATGCAGGTTTCTTGTAGCTATTCTCCACAAGGAATCATAGGCAATGTTGTGCTTGAAATGTGGCCCTCACCGATGAATCTGGACCCACACTCTATCCCCTCCTTTCAGCTATCCATGCCTCTGCACAAATCATGCATACATCCTTGCCTTGCTGGTAGCAGCTGACAATAACAGCCTACATTTGTTCTAGGAAACACCCAACTCAACTTCTCACACTAGTTCATATGCTCAATTGCATCTGCTACTCTCTGTAATCCAACAGACATTCACCTTTTTGCCACAATTGGGCCACCATTGATTAGGGTCAGAAAAGTATTCATGCCACAGCTTCATGACTGTTTAGGGTTCACTGTCACAAATGAAAGTGTGTTTGTCAGAATTCTGCCCACCCCAACAGCTCAGTCACTCCCACCCATGTAAGGTACCATGTTGTATCAAGTATAAACCCTGGAAAAGTGCATTTGCATTCAAGTTGGCAATGGCCAATTCAGCAATTCAAAGGCTCCATCCCACTTCACTGCTGTGCACATCCTGCAAGCATCGCGCTCCACGACACCACATCTTGTTCAGCCATGGTGTTGAACACTCCCTAAACTTGACCAAATCAGAAAAGTATTCATTCCACACCTTCTCCTCATCTCTTGTACCTGTTTCTGGATACTTTCCTGTTGTCACATTGGCAGTATCATGTCAAAGTCACTCCAATCTATCAAAGATTCAGTCAACCAGCTAACTTGCATAATTCAACATGGAAATTTAGGGCCGATTGTGATAAGGGGGAAAAACAGGCTGAAATGTGTTGAAGAAGGTGCCCTCATCGCCTGATTTTACCATTGTGCCGCTGCTGCTGCGGCTTCCAGTTGACCATCTACCCATGCAGGTTTCTTGTACC
Organism: Takakia lepidozioides; assembly: GCA_030704615.1. Classification (NCBI taxonomy): domain Eukaryota; kingdom Viridiplantae; phylum Streptophyta; class Takakiopsida; order Takakiales; family Takakiaceae; genus Takakia; species Takakia lepidozioides. Next base: position 64,695,354 of record CM060732.1, on the reverse strand, counting down.
AATCCTTCCACAAGGAATCATAGGCAATGTTGTGCTTGAAATGTGGCCCTCTTGATGAATCTGGACCCACACTCTATCCACCCTGCTCCTTCAGCTATCCGCCTCTCACAAATCATGCATACATCTTGCCTTGCGGTAGCAACTGACAATAACAGCCTACATTTGTTCAAGGAAACACCCAACTCAACTTCTCACACTAGTTCCTATGCTCATTGCATCTGCTACTCTCTATAATCCAACATGCATTCACCTTTTTCCCACAATTGGGCCACCATTGATTAGGGTCAGAAAGTATTCATGCACAGCTTCATGACTGTTTAGGGTTCACTGTCACAAATGAAAGTGTGTTTGTCAGAATTCTGCCACCCCAACAGCTCAGTCACTCCCACCCATGGAAGGTACCATGTTTGTATCAAGTCTAAACCCTGGAAAAGTACATGCAATAGCAGAAACCAACTCTACACCATAAGCACAACTGGCTTGGTACCTCCCATGTGGAGCTTGCCTCCGCCTTCTACCATTTCGCCTCTGCCTTGCAGGTGCATTCAAGTTGGCAATGGCCAATTCATCTGCCTCACTCAAAGGAACACAAACAGCAAGCTCAGTCATGATGTTATGAGGAATTTCAGGAGGCACCATGCCTACATAAATGTCTCCCTCACCCAGTGCCACTTCTGTAAATATCGTGAACCACTCGTCGGGATCGAGGGTCCTTGTGAAGGACCTTCCTCCAGTTCCCTCGTGAACTTTTTTCATCCGAGAAAAAAACTTGCTCCACCTGACTAGGGAATGTCCAGGGCTGCTCCATCCCAGGCAACATGCGACTGAAGTCAACCAAGAGAAAGCCATAATCATCTCGTTTCATGGTGGCATTCCGGCCCACCATGTGTGACCTCACCCATGTACACAAGAACAGAATTGGGTGAAGAATTCCGTAATCCAGTTGAATTATTTCTCTCTTACACAACCCACATATTCCAATTGGGATAACACTCGTCTGGACATACCTGCTCTGTTTTCGCTTTCCTGATGGAATACTTGAGCAACTCCAGAATCAAATGTCACCCTGTCTCTGGCGCCAGTCCCATCACTTATTGCTCGAAAGTGATTGCCGTAAGCATACATGGACTTGAAGCCCAATGACTGTACTGCTGGTGGTATACATAAATGGCATATGTCCAAATCATAGGACTCACCTGAACTCACCTTGCGTTGGACACACCTTCAATCCATTCATGGAATGGAGCCAGTAAGCGCATATCTGTTGGGTATGGAATTTCTCCATTGTGGTGGTCTTGGTCTTGTCCACAAAGGTATGTGTTCTGAACTCAGTGCGGGATGCTTCTATGAGTGCCATCTCCTCTTCATAGGCCCTGTCCAAATGAGAATTGCAAATTAGGATTACAGCTTATACCATTGGCAGAAATGAAACACACAGGATATGATAAGCAACATACTTACTCAAGGAATGGTTTCATGCAATCTGTGTTGTGCAAAATATACTCGTGTGCACTGTCTCGTTCTTGAATGGTGAGGACTCGTACAGTTCCCAATCCTTCAACCACCTCCCCACTAACTGAGTCTTCTTCATTGGAGTCCCACACCCTTCGGCTTGTAGCATGAAATTCAGCCATATACTCAGTTAGAAACCCTAGGGCCTCATCCAAAGCATACCCTTCCGCCATGCTCCCTTCAGGTCGGCTCATATTCCTTACATAGCCTTTTAATGTCTTCATATACCGTTCCATAGGATACATCCAACGGCTAGAACACGGGACCACACACCTCCAATTCGTCCACAAGGTGTACAAGCAAGTGAGTCATGATATCAAAAAATGACGGGGGAATTCTTTCTCCAGCAGACACATAGTGATTGCAACATCTTCTTTTAAGGCCGGTACCTCAGCTGGATTAATGATCTTTGCACACACTTTTTGGAAGACTCGAGAAAGCCTCATAATTGCCATCCGTGGACCCTTTCCCAATACCCCTCGAATGCAAAGAGGTAAAATCTGCTGCATCATTACATGGTAGTCATGGGTTTTCATTGTAGACAGTTTATTGTCAGCCACATGTTTTCTGGAATGTGCAGCATAACCTGTGGGGGCCTTTACTGCAGCCAATGTTTCCAAAAACAGCACCTTCTCATCTTCAGTAAGAACATATGGGGCCAAAGGCTTGACCAACTTGTTCGGGTGAGAGGGATGGGGTCTCAACCACAAGTGTTCACGAATGACATTGAGTTCCATATCCTTCCTAGATGTGGCTGTGTCCTTCTCCCCAAGAATGGTTCTCAGCACATTCTCACACACAAATTTTTTTCACAATGCATCACATCCAGTGTGTATCGGATGAGTAAGTCTTTCCAGTATGGCAATTGGTTCAAAACAGTGACCCGTTTCATGCCATGTTCCTTTGAAGGGTCCAGTTTTCCCCCTCAGCCCCTCCCATTGCGAGATACAACTCTCTGGTTGTAGCCCGGTCAAATTGCTCACTTGCAGTGACCACCATAGGAGCTGCTCTATGTTCCACATGTCCATTAAAGTGGGACGAGTTATTCCTATAGGGATGAATAGCAGGCAAGTATCTCCTATGACCAAGATACAAAACTTTTTTGCATGCCTTGGAGTACCTGGAATCAACATTAGGGCCGCAAGCTGGGCAGGCCTTGTATCCCCCGTGTGCGCATCCTGCTAGCAACCCATAAGCTGGAAAGTCGTGGATTGACCACATCAAGATGGCCCTCATGCGAAATGACTGTTGCCCCACTAGGCTACTTCCATCCAATGCCTCCACACCAACTTCCCACAACAATTTCAGCTCATCCACAAGGGGCTGCAGATAAACATCTGCATTGTCATTTCCCACAGATTGTGGTCCAGGAATCAATAAAGCCAACATCGTGAAAAATGGCTTAGTACACAGCCATGGTGGAAGATTATAGTTTACCAACATGACAGGCCAAGTTGACCATTTGTTTGATTTATCACTGTAAGGATTGACACCATCCCATGCGAGACCCAATCGCAGATTTCTGGGGTCCGCTGCAAACTCAGGCCATTTTTGGTCAATGTGGGCCCAAGCCTTGCTGTCTGCTGGGTGCCTAACCAAGCCATCCAAACTTCGATTCTTAAAGTGCCATGACAATAACTCTGAGATGGATTTGGCTTTATACATTCGAAGCAGCCTTGGAATGATAGGGAAATGTCGAAGGACCTTACGAGGTACTGGTGTCTTCGTACCCACCACATAACGACATGCCTGACATTTTGGACAAACCTCCAAATTTTGAAGCTCCCTTCTGAACAACACACAACCTTTCGGACATGCATGTACTCTCGTAATGAAGCCCGAGTTCCATTATGAGTTGTTTTGCCTCATAGTGGGACTTTGGCAGGCAATTGTCTGCTGGCAACAGTTGTCTTCCTAACAATGTAAGGAGTTCATCGACAAAGGTGTTTGACACACACATGGGTTTGACAAGCATTTAACAGCAGTAAGGTAGCAGACAATCGAGAGGAAGAACTCCCTACATACAAAGCCCTGGATGCCTCCTGCTCAAAACGTAAGGCACTCGCTGCACCACGATCACCATCGCTCTTCAGTCCACCATCAGTCTGCTCTGGCACTCCATCTGTGTCCCATTGGCCCTGTGTTCCATCTCCCGGTTCCTCATGTGCATCACCAGTTTGCACCCCATTATCTGTAGTTGCGAATGTCTCCCGGAGCATTCTAAGCATGTCAAGATTACGATCCAAGGTATCAGGACCACCTGCAGGGCTGGTTTCCGTTCTAAACCCCTCATGTTCGTCTCCAGAGTTTTCCTGCTTATAAGCATATCAGTCCACATGTCAATCCACAATAAGATGGGGAGTTTAGGGTTGGAAATGGTGGATGTGGAACGTGCCATAATACAGGCACGTGGCAATAGGAAAACGGGCATGTACAATACTCTACACCTTACAACAATCCCGCTACCAGGAATTTGAACTGTTTCTTATAATTTCAAAGTATGCATCAGGGTTAAGGGAAGAGAATCCACAGATATGCACCGGGAGTTCTCGCAAGTTAGGATCTCGCAAGTTCAAAAGCAGATGACGCTTAGCCCGGCCAATGGTTTGCCAGTTCCCACCATGACAGGCATTGCATGGACATAGAATTTTCCGAAGACCCAGTCTTCTTGCTCGCGCTTCCTCTAGTTTCCACAATCTGTCATCGTCATGTTCTGCTTGTGTCCGCCTTTGCAATCGATGGGCAGTAGGAGGGATCATCTTGGCGACTGAGTGAGACTCGTCAGGAAATGGAGACAGACATAGAGTGTCCAGAAGTTACACCAGGGCGCAAGCCTACAGCGAGGGAGGTAGAACGAGCAAAGCGTCAAGCGGAGAACAAGGCATTCTTCGCACGACTGAAGATCTACGACATTGCAAAGAGGTCCGAACTTGCGTTTTTTCATATGCCCTACCTAGCCCTAGCCATGAAACCGCATTAAAAGCTCCAAACCTGCAGAGAGGATATGTTAGGGTTTTGCTGCTGCTGACATTGTCTTTCTTCTTCTTTGCAGCGTCGAAGCGAGATTGAGTCGCCCTAAACGCCTCGTTGAGGAAATCCTCAAACACACAGGTCCTCCTCGCCGAAGTCACAGAGTTCAACTCCTGCACTCTGCAATGTCACAACGGGAGAAAAGAGGTAGAGCAAGAGGAGGAAGCGCAGGTGGTAGCGGAGTCAGACACAGAGGAGGCACGAGAGCAAGAATTGCAGCGAGACCAAGATTATGCCGCACATGAAGACTTGAATGAGACCAGCTCGGAGTCAGAGATGGAAACGATGAAAGAAGCCCCAACAAAGAGAAAGCGCGCAAAGCACCCTGCAAACTCCCCAACCCATCAGCAGGTTTGCGATCTGCACCAAAGTTCCGAGTTTCAAACACTATATAACTTGTCCCAGTATAATTTAGGGTTCTGAGACCTAACAAGCTGATTGATATCTTTACGGAGCTGGTAGTACCTCGCCCACAATTCTCTGTTGGTTTCCAAATTGCAGCACTCTTTATAGAGGGCTCGTCTCTCAGCTATCTTGAGTTTAATCTCATTGGTCCACCAATTAACAGCTCTAGCACAGACAATTAGTTTCATCCCAATGATCTTGTCAACCACGGAGGAAACGAAACTCTCCCAAGAGTCCCCTGCTCTTTCGACTTCATTTCTTGCGTTATCAGAGCGAGACTGAAGTTCTTGGAGCGATTGCATCGAGAGGGAGAGCCTCTTGCAAGGCCTGGACATACTCAACCTTGACCTCCTCATTATGAAGTTTTTCTATGCGCCACTTCCGAATCGAATGTTTCACATATCTCTTGGTGTTGGGAAAACACCTTTTGATCTCATTCCAAACCAGGAACTGGTCAGAGGTAGCAATATCAGTTCTGTCGATCAACACATTCGCACACTGGGGAACAAATTTTTGTCCATTATGATATAATCCACAATGGAGCGTTCCCCAGTTTGGGATTTCTCACGAGTCCACTGCACTTGGTCACCTCTTGTCCTGATATTCAAGGTGAAAAGCTGAAGATCTTCTAGACAGTTAATTAACTGTCTGCCATTAGAATGAGGGGCTCACTCCATTAGTAGGACTTACCGTGTTATAAACATTAGTTCAGGCTTTCCAGATTCCTTTTAGAGCTTCACACGTTCATCAGTTTTGTTGTGTGGGCCTGCCCCCCAGGGCCCCAGACGCCTTGAGATATCATTGAGTGGAATTGGTCTATGGATGGTCCTGAAGAGGGTCGCTCTCTGATGAGAATACCCCAGACTTGTATCACAAAATGGACATTGTCTTCAGGCCACCCACACCAGTGAGCATACGACAATCTCCCTTTCCTCTCTGCATCTGTTTATTGTTCAAAGGTAGACTCCCCATTCGGAGGTTAAATTTTCAGTCTAGTGCCAAGGGTAGGTCTGCCCTTCAGATCATCCTCAAAGTCCTCACCCATGTCACAAATTGGAAACGAGTTCAGGGAAGTTTATGCCTAACATTGTTTTGTTCGGACATTCTTCATGCTTTTGACATGGCCTTAGACACTTTAGCCTCCACGTCAGATTCATCTAGCAGGGTGAGTTCTTTCCTTCCTATATTCAGGTATTTATCATAGGGTCGCTGGTATGAGGCATGCGATTCAGCTGACTGTACCATAGGTCTGACTGACAGGTCTTCTTGCATAGGCCTTTGGGCTTGGCTTACCCACGTGGTTTGCCATCCCTAGTAGTATGGTCGTATTGTTTCACATGTTTCTGTTGAGCAATGTGTGCAAAGTTCAGTCAAAAAAAGGAAGGGAATTGCAGGGAAGGATGCAAACGAGCATAAGTCTCTTACTCCAGCAAAGTGTGCACCAACTATTGCGCCAACTGCTGTGATGAGTGGCGCGGTTGTTCCCCCTTACAAAAAACCAGCCCCACCCACTCCACAGACTGACCTTCCAGCTCCCTTGTATCCACCAGTATCAGCTCCTCCCTCGTATCCGCTTATGTACCCACAGTATCCTGCCATGTCAGGGTATAATCTGCATGGGCACATGCCGTATCCTCACTATCAACCTCCAAACATGATTCTCAGTGCCAGAATTACAATTCTTTTGCTCCACCTGGCAGGCGCTCCAATGCATGATCCTAGTCAAGGTGGGTATTCCATTTACCACCATTATGGAATGCATCCCCGTAGTATGTATCCTCCTCGGCCTATGTACAACCAGCCTACTTTCTCCCTCTATCCTACCAGCCCTGCAAGACCACACTAGGGGCAGGTCCAATATGGTGGGCACCAACCTTCAGGATCCAACTACAGTGGAGTACAACTGCCGGCACCTTCGAGCTTCACTGCACCGCGGCCACCTCTTTATCCAACATCTCCAGGTACACCTAATACCCTGAAAGGGAAAGGCATTCTGAAACAGACCGAGGATGCATTTGCTCCGCATCATCCTGTGGGGTGGGAGACAGCAATCCAGCCCCAACAGAGTGAAGGTGGTAACATGCATGGTACTGCTGAAACCTTGCAGGATTCCAGCCTTAGTCCTGGGGGGACATCAAGTGTGACTCCTATAGAACGCAAAAATGCTTTAAGGAGGGAAAGAAGGGCACTTGCAAAAAGATCTGAGAGACCAGGCTGCTCAGAATGTGGCTGTAGGGAGGAGGAATTTTCATTTCTTGTGATGAACTTGGAAACCCTGAAGGTCCTGCTCGGAACCAGTGGATGACAGCTCTGCGAGGGTAGTGTCAACGTTTGTTGGACTGGTCATTGTATGCTCAGGATCAACCATTACACTTAATTGAAAAGATCATGGAGATCCTGGCTTCAGATTGGGAATACGGACCTCCTGGTCTTAACATAAAGGCTATTACAAAAACAATTTGCGGGCAGCTCAAGTACCAACGAAATAAGCTGTTCAAAAATTACTATAGTGTGGGGCTGCCACCAAACCCCATCATGTGCCAGACAAGACATGGGCACAACGAGTTGTTAGTTGGGGTTCCACTGATTTCAAGAAATTTCAGGCAAATGGTGTCAAGGCGCGGGGATGTGTGAAGAATACATCTCGATCAGGTCGCAGTGGAATCAGCGGTGTTGTAGCATGACTGGTATACTTCTCTTACAACATAGGAAGTTCCCACATTGTTTTGCATTGACAAACTTATGTGTCGGGTTTTTTTGGCTGGAGCTCAGAGTCTATTCCTATCACCATTGAATTAGTACACATTGCTACTACTTGGGGGCCTTCTCAGAGTTGGGCGCCAGCAAGAAACTAAGCACTCTTATTGAGGGGGAGTGACGCTATCCTAGATAATTCTTTACTGTTGGCAGTGTGCTATGCTAGTCATTAACACTTGCAAGTTTGTTGCAATCACAAGAGAAGGAGACTGGACGTACACCAAGTTTGCAGGAGATCGCCGGTAGCGCCAGGAGTGACAAAGGCTACGGCTCGGGGTGTACAAGCACCTGCAGCCACAACGGTATATAAACTCAGTACCAATTCTGGTGTGAATTACATATTCGTGATTTCCATGCCATTGCTAGTTGCCGTTTGGTTATGTTTTCTTACTAGTTCATCAGTCAGTGTAGTGAATTGTTACTTTGGAGGTGTTCTATGTGATGGGGCAGGGAATTGGTTCACTTCGCTGGCATTACTGAATGACTGAACGGACAGTGTAGTCCATGTCAGCCGCGGTGTCAGACAGACACGTGGTGGCTACAGAACATGCCACGTATCAGACTGCGACGCCAGCCCTCACTGCCAGCTATGACAGCGGACGAGGGAATTAAACGACAGCACGTGTCGCGTCATAGAAGAAACGCGTGGTGCGACATATCATTGCCACGTGTCACTGTGGGGGACGGGGCTTCGCAGTCACATGTATGTCTTCATGGGGGGAAATTTGGGGTCAACACGTGGCAGCATCTGGATAGCAGCTCGCCTCGATGCTATGGAAAACAAACAAGTGCAGATGGAAGCCAGCTCCAAGGCAGCTTTGGAAGCAGTCCAAGGCCAACTGGAGGCAGCAGCTGCATTCAACATTGCGCTCGCAACTAAACTTGGCATGAATGTGCCAGATTCGGAACCTACAGGTCCACCATGCACCACCTTTGCGCCACACCACTACAACAAAAAACGGCTTTTACGTCTCTGTGTTATGACTGCAAATGCAGTCATGGAAGCCATTTACGACTTCCTGACTCTGAAGACGTAAAGACCTAGTCAGTTGTGACATGGCAGATATGACTCTCTAGGCTGGCTGTCACGTGGCGCCAGAGCAGCTGTGGGGGTAGTCACCATATGCCACGTTCGTGTGTGCCCACGTGCTGGACTTTCGAGAGCTGTGGTGGATTCTTGCTAGTCATACCTACGACTGGCGCAGTACGGTATATTCCATGAACAGGGGATTCCATGAGGACGTTGTAGTCCCAGGTGGTGCCACGTGCACGATCCTCTAAACCTCACGTGCTGCTTCGTAGACATACATTTGACTGGACGTTCTGCATATGGAGTCATAGGACCAACTGCGCGGGGACCTTAGGGGGTCACGTGTCGGAATGTAATATGCTCATACACGTATCATATTGGGTTCGGTACTCATGGTTATGACTCTAGACGGACACGTGGATATGCCACAGAGGCAGCCAATAGGGTGCCACGTGCATGTGCCATACAACATCACAATCATGTATATAGCAAGACTTTAGGCACAGAAGTGGCACAAAAGTGGCACAGACGTAATTCTGAAAGACCACAATAGCAGCACCATCATACCATTATCAACCACATATGAACAGCACAACATAACCAACCATAGTGTGTGCAATGGGGACATACCACCTACCACCACATTGCTCATTAATGAGGCATAAGTTTGCAACAACATGCATGAGAAAATCCAACATGAATTGCTATCAAATTGGACAGTCAATTCAGAGAAACTGTCACTACTATAAGTTACCGTAGTTGCCAAATCCGGATGAGGCACAGGTGGAAATCCCCAAGAAATCCACGATGCTAGCCGACCTGCCTCATCTCTTTGTCTGCAAGGTCTTCACTAGTTTGTCACTCCACACAGTAATGTAACCTACAGTGTCTCCCAACTCAGTGTGATGAGGCTTCATGGATTTGTTGTGATATGGTAGAGGGGCATTGGGAATGCGGACATCATCAATGTGGATGGCCACATAGCCTTCTGGCACAACAGGGTACCCTTCACTCACCTCCATCCCTTGGAGACCAGCAATGCGGCCAGATCCGGCTGTTGATCGCGAAACAGTGTCTATGAGCTTGACATGGTCTCCCACCACGAACTGCCATCCCAGCCCAAACATGGCAGATTGCATGAGAATTGTGGAACATGGATCGTGGAACGTATTGTGTCTACAAGGTCTACAAGGAGCTAATAACAATTTGTCTATCCAGGTCGGGAAGGGGAGAATAGCAGATGCATACACTTACCCCATTCTGCGAATCAGGGATCATGGTGTCGGCTTCCTGAAAGGGTGAAGTGCTGCCCTTTGATTTGGGGGGCCTCGTTCGTGGCCAAGCACCTACAACCAACCAACAAGCACCAAAATGTATATTATCTACACTGGGAACTCAAATTACACTAACACAATAAGATGCACCCAAACTGTCAATGCCTACAGTTGACACTGCGACAGTAATTTGACAAACTCTATCACAACATGTTTTACTGCCACAACTTAAGCACAAATGAGGCTGGCAATGGCACAAGGGAGTCACACAAAAATGCCTCTAATGTCTCTGTGTTCTGTAGGGGGCGAGGCCTCTGGCTTGTTGCCCTTTGAGATATTCTGGAATGCTCGGAGCCTTAGCTGCCCCCTCCAAGAAGGGCCATAAGCTGGTCAGAAGGAAATTATCATTGTGCGCCTCTACAGAACGACTTCTCCAAGGCAGTGGGAAAATGGCGCTGTATGCTGGATTTTTTGACCCCTTGTGCGGTGTGTCGTCAACAAGAAGAGTGGTTTCAGGATTCCAGACACAGTTGTCCCGCCACACTGTAGATAGGTTCTTCAGAAACCGTGGTTTCATGGGCAGGCTCCCATCCATGTCAGTGGACTGCTCACAATATCCCCCATCCCACTTGAATGCAAGGTCACGGTGCCCATGGAAAAGCCAGTCCACTGTGGGTAGGAAGTTACGTGGTTGCATACAAGACCATGCTGCCACTTCAAAGTGTTCGAAACACTTGTCCAAAAAAGCTTTGCAACCAGGCCTTACAACGACCATCTTGCTACCACATAATTTGTGCTCAAGGCCATTTGGAACCACAAACGCATTACCGCTCCCGACATGGACGCACTCACACAACAATCCATTAATATCTAGGATGAGCAAATGCTTGCCCTTCTCCACTATTGTGTGCACGACATTCTCCGACATTAATTGAAGGTTGGGAGTGGAAGTGACAACCGTGGGTTGCTGGGTAATATCTGCCCGCGGGGAAACAAGGTCAATGTCCAGGGTTGTCTCAGATGCCCCCACCGCGACAGCAGCAGGCCGGAGTTCTGCATGCGCCTCCACTACCGCACAGTGTGACAGAACTGCACGAGGACGCGTAAGTTCCTTGGTAGGGGTGTCGTCCCCTCCACCTGGGCCAACATGCTCCACCTGCACATCATCCTCGAATGCATCAACGGGAGTGACGTTACCTGGTGACATGCCAGGCAAGTCAAACCTGTCCTCCAGACGTCTTGAGGCTGAAGGGCCAGCGATGCACGAGCTGTTTGCTATGGATGAGCCCACTAAGGCAGGTGAGGAAATGCTGATCCCAAATTTCTCAGCCATGGCCTTCTGGTACATCATCACATGCGATATTGTAGCCTTCAAATCCATCATATCTTTGTGTTGTGCACCCTGTGCTCTTTCCATATCCTCCACTTTGCGAGCAATTGCTGAATACCCAGAGGTCCCCTCCTGCCAGGTCCACGCAAGTCCATGAACAACATGAGAACATCATGCCGTTGGTAGGGAAAATGCCTAGAACAAAATAATCGACAAAAAATGGGAGAAAGAATGATCACGTGGATCTCACCATCCGCTCGCTGGTCAATGTTCTGCTTACTGAACCTTCCTGGATTTCATGCAACGATGGACTTCGGCCTCGCTCCTTTGCCTGCATTTGTCATGTACCAGCTCAGTATGCTAGCATGGTCAACCTGACGACGAGCGACATACCATTCTGTGACAACAGTGATTGAACAGAGGTTTGTCAGACATACTGTTGGGATGCAACCAATATTGGTATCCCCGCGCCCACTAACCTAGTCACTATGTCTGCAGTAATACAGAGAGCTGAGTGACAAATGCAGCTAATGCAGAAGAGTAATCACCAGCACAACACTACCCTATGTTAATGACCACAAAAAGTCATGTTAACACTCACACTCACTCTCACTATTGCAGTTTCAAATACTGCCCTGACATCATCATTGCACGACAACTCTGATCAGACCCTCCTCTATCCACACTTACAGATTGGTATGTAAAATGAGGACCCCACCCACTTCACAACTTTGCCAGGTTCGGGTAATCCGGGTTTTCTAGTAATCCAATAATCCGGGTTTTCCAGATATCCTCTAGAAAACCCTTCACACAAGCATCAATCTGTTGTGTGTGATTTGCCCAAAAACTAGGCCTCAGGAAGGCCTGGGCTTTTGGCTCAGCCTCTCAACTTTCAAAGTTGGTGAACAGGGGTACAGGCACAATTCCCTTGATTGAATTGAAGACAGCGTCTCTTTGGTGAGAGAACCCCGGACAGTGTATCAGAAAATGAATACTGTCTTCAGATTGCCCACACAACGGACAATTGCACTCTCCCTTTCCTCTCTGCTTCTGTTTGCTGTTCAAAGGTAGGCTTGCTTCCTGCCCTGAGTTTAAATTTCAGTCTAGTGCCGAGAGTGGGTAGACCCTTGAGGTCATCCAAGATGTCCACCCCCATGTCACTGACTAGAAAGAAGTTCAGGGAAGTTCTCTGCCTAACTTCATTTCATCAGACAATCTCATGGCAACAAACATGGCTTCAGACACTACAGCCTCTAAGGCAGATTTATCCAGCAGGGTCAAGACTTGCGGATCCAGGTCCAGGTCCTTGAGAATCTTTTCTACTCTCTTCTGCCAGGACTTAGCCTTTGACAGGGCGGTCCTGTTTCCAAGATATAGAGTCGATCAACTTAGGATATCTGGTGTTGGGCATATGTTGCAGCTGACCCCACCATCTGACCTTGAATTCATCTCGTCGGGAGCTTAAGGATGGAATGCCAAACTCACCCCGAACAACCACATTGGCTGTTTTGGAGCATGCTGACATACACTCCTTAAGCACCCCCACTTGAATGGATTCTAGAGACTTAGCCTGGTTGGAGCTATCAACCCATATAGCAGATCTGTACTCCAAGGCAGGTCCCCCCTTAAAGAAAAGCCTACAAGCACCTTGCGACAAGGTGAATGAACACTTTAGTTCACTCCACAGGCAAACACCCCTTCAAGAAAAACCTGATTGCCGGGGACATAATTTGGAGAATTCAATGACAAAGCCTGGTGGCACTTCGTACTTCCTCCTAACATGGTGTAAAATGGGGGAAATGGACACCCCATTATACATTGTACTCATAAGACGTTGTTTGCCGTAGCCTTCTGGCCATTGACCCCACGCCCAGTTTGAGCGGGAACAAAAGGAACAGAACCTACCTCAGTCAGGGGTTGACGTTGGTAGTAAGACTTACCTTCATATAAAGATTTAATCCGGGTTTTCCAGATATCCTCTAGAAAACCCTTCACACAAGCATCAATCTGCTGGGTGTGATTTGCCCCAAAACTAGGCCTCAGGAGGGCCGCGGCTTTTGGCTCAGCCTCGAGAGTTTCAAAGTTGGTAAACAGGGGTACAGGCACAATTCCCTTGATTGAATTGAAGACAACGTCTCTTTGGTGAGAGAACCCCGGACAGTGTATCAGAAAATGAATATTGTCTTCAGATTGCCCACACTACGGACAATTGCACTCTCCCTTTCCTCTCTGCTTCTGTTTTGTTCAAAGGTAGGCTTCCTGCCCTGAGTTTAAATTTCAGTCTACTTCCAACTTGTGGGTAGACCCTTGAGGTCATCCAAGATGTCCACCCCCATGTCACTGACTGGAAACAACTTCAGGGAAGTTCTCTGCCTAACTTCATTTTCATCAGACAATCTGATGGCAACAGACATGCCTTCAGACACTACAGCCTCTAAGTCAGATTTATCCAGCTGGGTCAATACTTGCGGATCAGGTCCAGGTCCTTGAGAATCTTTTCTACTCTCTCTTCTGCCAGGACTTAGCTGTTTCACATTATAAACAACAATCAGCCAAGGCAAAGAGGGCAAAAAGGCTGGTGTGTGAACTTACAAGCCGAGCCTCAACAGATGCCTTCCCACCACGTCCTGTTTTGAAGGCTTCTTGATTGATGAATTTGCAACCTTCATGAGGGCACTTTTTGCGTTGAATCCTGCTGTCTGCCAATACGATACCAGCCTGTCCCAATGAGCTTCCTTCAGATGCGCAGGCCTCCCCTCGCCTGCCTTGTACATTGCATGGATCTCGTGTCTTTGGGTTTTCAAGGCAATGCCAAGTGTCTTCCTCATGTGCTCATAGTCAAGACCACGTGGCGTGTACGCAAATGTAGAGTTTAGAATCCTATATATTTCTTCAATGACAGATTCATCATGCGCTGCAATATGCATTGACATGTCACACAAACGCCACATCTGGCCTTTGAGGGCTGCATGCCAGGTATTGCGTGCTGGTCCAATGGGCTCTCCAGCTTTGTCAACCGGAAGCACTGGAGGGGGAGTCCATCTTCGTCTCGCGCATCATGGTTTCGGATTGCCTCTGCCCTGGCACGCCTGTTCGCCCGCCTCAAAGCATTAGCTCGCTCCTTCTTGGTCATAGGGGTCTCTTCCTTTGCCACCTCAGGTGGTGGGGCAGCTGGGGGTTGCCATGGGGAATGGGGGGCGGGACAGTATCGCCCACCGTATGGCCCAAAAGGTTCGTATGGTGGACGTGTAGATGCCGGGTAAGCATGTGGGTCTAGGAGGTAAGGGGGAATAGGTGGAGGAGAATGGGCATATGGCTGCTGTGGGTAACCACCTGGAGGGGGCTTGTATTGGATGTGCGGGTTGTAAGGGCCCGCAGCGCCATACTGATCGGGGGTGGGGTAGGCATGTGGGTAATGTGTGTACGGAGGGTACTGTGGAATAGGTCGTGGAGGTGGTCGTTCTGCGCTTGGGACTTGTTTGTAGCAGGGTTGACTTGTTTGAACAACCCCCGCCCGATGGACTGCCCACCACAGCTGCAGCGCCTTCGATGGAAGCTCGCCTCTTCCTGGCCTGCACAGAATAAAAACCAATTCAAACATTAAAGTCAATCAAAGCATTCAAATGAAATCATGGCAACTTAGAACAAATTAACGCCGTGCACCTGCCATTTTAAAGCTTTGATTGTACTCATCCTCCTATGAGCAGGTCCTCATCCCCTCAGACTCATCAGGTGCCCCACACTTCTGTTTACCCATTCAGAAAAGTGGGGGCTGAGCCAAATCTACATGGCCAATTCCAAAGCCTACCTAGTGGGGAGACCTCAAAAACCATTGGCATGCTTGTATCAAAGCGTGCATACAAGTACTTGCATCAGTGGGTAGATGGACTCATTTGAATGGACATTGCATTTTAGTTGTAAACAGAAACATCACTATGTATCAACCTCTTAGTAAGAGCCTTTGACTTTAACCCAAACTATGTACACGATGAAGATATAGCAAAGGGGTTGATTTCCTATCCCATTTGGGGTTTCACTGCCTATATGCTCGGCATCCCTTCCTTCCTACATCCCAATTTTTCTAGCAATGCCATCTCCCAATGTGAAATTCCCAAAGTGAGAACTTTCCAAATGTGATTGCATTCAAAGTTGTGCCACGTCCACTGCCAGATTTTCTGTGGCTTCCACCTTTCAACCTCTTCTGTGTGGGAAGTGCATTTACATCCTGGAATGCTAAGAAAGTCTCAGACACGTTCTGTACATTTGCATGCTTCCTTCATGGTATGCTGAGCATGTGAATGCATAGAAATGCTGAAGATGTGGCGTCATAGTGAGGAGGTGCTTACAGATGGTGATTTTGCCGGCGACGGGCGTTTCTGGGGAAGCGAGGGTGCAGGAGCTGGGTGGCGAAGGCCCGCCCGCAGGGACACACAACAAATCCTCCTCCTCGTTCGTCTACATACTGTCGTGCCTCGTCGGCCATTGTTTCTAGCCTTCCACTGCGTCTGGGTGTGTGGTAGTGGAGGTCGACGGCAAGCACGCTTTGGTTTCGGAGCAAGAGCCTCGCCCATGAAGAAATTAACCAATCCGCTCTCTTCGGTGCGCCATGATAGTGTGGAGACAGGCGTCGCCTCACAACCATCATTCTGTGTACTTAGCAATGCAATCCCAACACTGGGAATGTAGAAAAACTCGTAAACCCAAAAGACAAGGATGCGGGCAATTTCAGGCTAAACCGTAGACCTCTCACATTTTTTAAAAAAAAAACCCTAATGACAAGCCCCTGCAATGCGATGTCTGACAACCCCAAACTAAAGTATTCGGGTCAGTTGCACTCCGGTTGAGGTGGAATGCTCTCCTGCGAGATTTAGGCCACAACACTAGGGTGAGCCGCCTCTCAGTATACTCACAATGGGTGCGAACCAAACAACTCCGCCTCAACCTCTTTGTTGCGAGCAATGCAGGTCTCCTTAGCTTCTCATACGCAGTCAGAGGACCGCACGGGGAGGGCCTGACCATGGCAGTCTGACATCAGCTGCAAAGACCCTTGCACACCCCCTGTGTAAGTACAATGTATACAACGAGAGCGGGGTTTCGGCTAACAGCTCAACGACTCCGTGTGCGCAGGAAAGATGAGAAACTGTGGCGACTAGAGGAGGCGCATGCCATTGCACAAGGGCACCGCAAAATATTGCAACTGCAAAATATGCCATGGAGGGATCTCGCAGTTTCTACCGATGGCCAAAAAACACCTAACAAAGTATGGGAGGGACCCAAACCTTTGACAGTGTACAGTCCCGGTACGCCTTGCACGACGCACGCACTCTGACATGCTCGCAGCACGCCCGCGCATGTCCGCATTTTGGACAGTCGTGGGAGTGACTGGAGTCCGAACTACGTGTCGTTCTTCCGTTGGATGTATTGGAGTCATGGAGTCGTAGTGATGGAGTCATGTAGTGCGTCAGAGTAGTCATGTCCATGACTTCATGACCGTGGATCATGGACATTTCAACTACGTGGTGTTTTTCCTTGGTTGTACTGAGTCATGTAGTCAGGGTCATGACTACATGGTCGTTGTTGACTGCCATGTGAAGGCAATATGCATTTTGGGCTTTTGGCAGTTTGTTGCCATGTGTCATGCCTTCAACGCACTGCCCACTTGGGCATATTTGTTGAGAGCTTTCACTTTGTTGGTCTGTGCAGATAGCTGTCTGTATGTGGGGATGTCTCCCTCTATCACAGAGGGTATGTTTGTTTTGTTTTTCGATGAAAACTGTGTTCCTACTTTGCCGTATTATATGAGAGTAGTTTTCATTTGTGTTTGTGTGAGCTCCACAAGCTGCTTCGAAATGAAGTCTGTGGCCGACCAATTTCGTCTCCTGATTCGCAAGTGCGGGGGAGACTTGTAGCATTCACCTGTATTGAACTAGTGCAATTCTACAAAGTGTTTGCTTACATGTGTTTAAATGAAATTTCATAATCTGGGAGTTTTGAAAAAAGCCTGTTCATCGTATCCCAATTTATGATTTCATTTGCGTTCACAGGGCTACATTACATCCGACTCTGAAGTGGAGGCTGAATGTAGCCTAGAGAGTGTTGCAAACGACGTCAATTTGGATGGACAAGACGGCAATGGGCTACGGGGCCAGATTGCCCGTGCTGTGCAAGATGCATTTGAAATATCAGATACCCTCCGGGAGAATCCCACACCTGCCCCAAATGCCCTTCACTTGGACAATGATGAGGCTGTTGAGAATGGCGCAAATCCCTCTGAAATGCCTGATGGGGAAAATATGGGCGGAGAAGAAGCAGGCGCGCCAAATGATCTTCACCATGGAAAACTCATGCGAGAGTCCCAAATCCCCTTATACGATGGGAGCGTTCACAACCGATTGACTGCCACATTGATGCTGCTCAATTCTTGCGCCACTCACAGATGTACCAACGCATTTGTGGATGAGTTATTTTCATTGTTGAGGCTGGAGATTTTGCCCAAACAAAACACCTTGCCCAAATCGCAGTATGAGGCCAAAAATATGATCGCCATGATGGGTCTAGGATACAAACAGATCCATGCCTGTGAGCGTGGATGTGTATTGTTTCGTGGAGACCTCAAAAGGCTGCTAATTGCCCCAAGTGCCATAGTCGTCGACATGGACGGCCGTGGGAAGGTGCCCAAGAAGGTGTTGCGATACTTTCCTCTCATACCTAGATTGAAACGGATGTTTCGAGTTAAGACGCTGGCAGAGCTCATGAAGTGGCACAACAATCATAGAAGTGCAGATGGCATGGTCCGGCATGCTGCAGACAGTAAGGCTTGGTGCCATATTGACAACACATGGCCGGATTTTGCTTCAGATCCAAGAAATCTGCGTCTTGGATTGGCACTGGATGGGGTCAATCCTTATGGCACCAAATCCACTTCTTGGTCCACCTGGCCCATCATGGTGCTCAATTATAATCTACCTCCATGGTTGGTAACGAAGAATTTTTTTGTCATGTTAACACTCCTCATTTCTGGAAAGGAATCTGTGACAAGTGAAAATGTGGATGTTTACCTGCAACCACTAGTGGAGGAGCTAACGACATTGTGGGTGGGAGTTGCAGCCGTGGATGTGGCAGCCATTGAAGGAGAGCGGGCTTTTAACATGCGTGCAGTCCTCATGTGGTCCATACATGACTTCCCCGCCTATGGCTTGTTATCAGGTCAGGTTCACCAAGGGTACTCTGCTTGTCCAGCATGTGGACCTCAAGTCGATTCCAGATATTCCCCAGCTTGTAAGAAATTGATATTCCAGGGGCATCGACGCTATCTTCCCACAATCATGCCTATAGAAGATCCAGACTTTTTAATGGGGCGCGAGACATGAGACCTGCTCCACATACAGTGACAGCCACCGAAATCAAGGAGCGTGCACGACATTACAAACAATGGATTGATGATGGTGGGACTGTAGGCGCACAGAACGATCCCTCCAAGCTCCATGGCGTAAAACGATTGTCCATTCTGTTTGACTTGCCTTACTGGGAGGTGCGATTACCACACATGTGTTTTGGGAACAAAACAGTGCATTGGTTTTTCATTGTGCATGATTGTTTGTTTACTGAACCTGTGCTGTAAACATCATTCATGACTGCATTGCAATGTGCCTAATTTGTTAGACCACATGGTGCAGCATCTTATCATCCGCCACACTTTTGATACCATGCATTGCGAGAAGAACGTGACGGAGAACATAATCAAGACTATTTTCGGCGAGAAGGACACGATGCAAGTTCGCCGCGATATGGAATTGCAGGGCATTCGAAAGCCTCTTTGGTTACGACGCCATCCCACCAGAGTGGATACATTGGTAATGCCTGATGCGCCATATGTGCTCACAAAACCAGAGCAGCGGTGTTCCTGGAGATTATCACGAATCTGAAAGTACCCACCGGCTATGCCTCTGCTTTCAAAAAACATGTGGTCAAACAAAAGTTGAGCCAATTGAAGTCACATGATTATCACATGCTAATGCAACAGATCCTCCCACTTGCTCTATGTGGGTTGATGGCGCCTGGGGTTCGCAATGCCATACTAAGAGTGTCCCGTGTGTTTCGCAAGCTTTGTGCAAAATTCATTGATCCCACCGAGCATGAGGAATTGAAGAAGGTGGTGGCAGTGACTCTTTGTCTTCTAGAGAAAGAGTTCCCACCTCATTTTTTGATGTTATGACACATTTACTTATCCACTTGGTGGATGAGGTGGATTTGTGTGGACCTATAGCTTCTCGGTGGATGTACCCGGTGGAGAGAGCAATGAAGGATTTTAAAGGGTATGTGCGAAACTTGGCGAAGCCTAAGGGCAGTATGGCGGAGGGCTACGTGTTTGATTTTGTACAGAGTACTTGTCTTCTGTTGATGCTACTAGGCGGAGAGTGTGGGATGCAGGAGAGGAGGAATCAGTGTGCGGGGGTATTGGAAGGAGTTGGTCAACCACGGAGGTTGACCCTCGAATTGTTGCAGCTTGTCCACGACTACGTCATTCACAACCATCCCAGTTTGAGCATTATGTTGGGGTAAGTGGCAAACGTTCTGGTACCTGCTATGCATGGGTATGCTTTGTATAGGTGTGTGTGCAGTAGTTCTTCCATCGGCTGCAGGGGTTGCACTAGATAAATTTCTGTGGTTGTGCGTGTGTTGGCAGGTCCTATGAGGTGGAGAAATGCAGGTTGGAGACTGAAATGCTACTAACCAGAACAAGATCCGTGCTCTCCCTCACTTTGCAGAATGGCTGGTAAAAGCAGTCCGCCAGCATGTGTCAAGTGTTGCCAACCATGCTACTGATTCAGCCTGCAAGGAATTGTTGGACATGTCCAAACCCCCATCAGTAATCGCAACATCATACAAGAGCATGTCGGCTTATGGAAACCACTTCAGGGTTACTCAGATGGACTCAACAGCCCTTTGTGACATATGACTCGGGGTCTCTACTGTTTTCCAGCATGACAGTACTTGCATTGACCGTGAGCAGGTGGTGGAAAGCGTACGGTATATGGGTGTCATAAAGGAGATTTTAGAATTGGATTATGGCTCCACAAACACCACGGTGCTATTGTGTTCATGGGTACGTGCACGACGTGTGGGCTCTCAGCCTGTGTCAATGAAGCAGGATGAGTCTGGCTTCACATTGGTGAATTTCTCCCACTTGTTGCCTCCACTTGAACAGCCTTTTGTGCTCCCATCACAGGTCGAGCAAGTTTTTTTCTCTGAGTGTGTGAATGAACCGAGATGGAACGTGGTGCTGGAAAAAAACCCCAGGTCACGCAGGGCTGTTTCTGATGTGAGCATTTGCAACGATGATATTGCAAGTGTATCAGGCCTCTTATCCCCCAATCACATTGAAGAGACCAATGTTGCTAGTGACAGGGTGGGCCAGACCATCCAAGTGACACCTGAAGAGGTTGCTTCACTTTACAGAGACATGCGATCTGAGGAAGCACATCTATGTCCCACGGAGGACAGTTGCGATGGAGATTCAGAGTCCAATGATGAGGAGTTGGTTGATGTGGATGTGTACGAAGGACATTGTATCTGATCGAGGACCACAATTCATATCAAATTTTTGGAGGGGATTATTTCACATATTGGATACTAAGATCAACCTCTCTACAGTTAATCATCTATAGACTGATGGTCAAACCGAACGTGTAAACCAGATTTTGGAGATGTATCTTCGTTGTACGATAAATTATCACCAAGATAATTGGACAGACCTTCTGCCATTAGCTGAGTTTGCCTACAACAACACTATACATTCTTCGACCAATTAAACTCCATTTTTCTCCAATTATGGTCATCATCATCGAGCAAACCCTTTCCCCATGAAGACTATTTGAAGCCCTATTGCAGAAAACCTTGCTACGATTCACAAGGAGCTTACATTCCACCTCGTAGAAGCTCAAAAACAGAAAGAGACCTTTTTTTGGTGAGGAATTTGTGGTGTCCAGCCGCATGGTCCCTACTGTGACTGGACATCTTCGTTTTCCGATCTCCTCGTATCGAACACTTGAGTTGCGCCCCGAGCTTTGAATCGTCTCTTGTTGGGGCAGTTTAATGCTATGTGGTCTTCTTCTCCGCAATAGAGACATAATCCATTCGAGCGTCGTCTTTGTTTTTCTTGTGGCGTCAATGGCTTGAATCGGACAACATCAATTTGCATATGATCACTACCGGATGTCTGATAGATCGTTGTGTTTCGTGCCGGTGTAGCCAGCGTCATGATGCGTCGTCGACCATCCAGATCGCTTCTCTTGACGTCTTTCAAACAAACGATTATCGCATACAATGACTTGGGTGATGAATTCGCTCGGTGTGCTCATGTTTGGCATTGTTAGCAATAAATATTTTACATCCTCCTTTAGCCTACATCGAAACTGACTAATGAGGCTTTTCTCATTCCAGTCGAGGTCGCACGCAAGTTGTCGAAATTCGGCAGCATAAACGGAAACAGGACGTACTCCTTGTCGAAGATTTCGCATCTTTGTCTCTGCAACTCTCTCCCTATCATTTTCTCCAAACGTTGCAGTGAACTCGGACATGAATGCTTCAAAATTGTATAGGAAATACGAATTTTTTTCTAATAGCGGTGCAAACCAAGATAGGGCAGTGTCTGATAAAAGGGTGCCCAGGAATCCCACTTGAATACCTTCATCGGGGTAGCGTTGTGGATGTAGTCGTAGGAACAGTCGTATTTGTTGAACAAAACCGCGAAATCGTGATCTTGCCCCATAAAATTTCTCGGGCATGCTGATCTTTGGTTCTCTCGTAATCTGTTGAAGATGAACCGTTGCAGTAGGATCTGTTGCAATAGAGACTCGTATGGTTGAAGATCCATTGTTCGACTCCTTTAACTCTGAAATTTGTTGTTGCAAATTGTGGAGAGCGTTGCCAAGATCTTGAATTTGTAATTGGGCGGTAGAGGTACGAAGTTCTTACATCTGGAGCTGAAGACTCTGCAATGTGGCGACCATTTCCGCAAATGTGCTTCCATCTTAACTAACTAAGGAACAAACTTTAGTCTCGCCAAACTGTCAGGGACGAGAGCATGACTGAACACAAACAAGAGATCAGACTAGAGGTACAAGACTAGACAAGAAGTCAAGGTCGGCGTGGCCGAGTGCATGATGGGTATGAATCAAGATGATCTTTATAACAATGGACAAGAGTACAAGATACTGGAACTTGACTTGGATATTGGAATGCTGGAAACTGGACTGGAGTACTAGATACTAGACTAGAGTACTGGAAGCTGGACTGGAGTACTGGGACTGGAAACAAGAGTAGCTTGAAATTGTGTTGGCGAGACTGAAGAGTGTCCAGTCTCGCCTCCTATATATACTGACTACTAGGAGGTTCCCTAAGAGGCTTCCCCAAAGGAGATTTCTTGATGGAGAAGTTTCCTTACACAAAGGAGGTATCTTGATGGAGAAGTTTCCTCCAAAGGAAGCTTCCTGAGCAGTTTCCCAAGTTATTTTCGGTAATTTGGTAAACTCCCGATAACTTGATAACTAATGGTAACTTATGATAAATCATGGTAGCTCATGGTAGATCACGGTAACTTTTGGTAACATGGTAACTTGATAACTTATGGTATTTACTCCTGGTAAGTTCTTCTGGGCCATGTTCGTGACAGCTGAAATGAAAAATACTCTGCAAAATCTTGAAGCACTGTAAGTGACATGGGGTCCTCCACATGTCCAACATATCACCCCTGGTTGCTGTTGGCCTGCAAAAGATGCCACGGGCCTCTGCACCTGAGGTCCCCTGTAAGCTCCATGGAACTTGGGTTGGGAAACCTTGCCCCCCTGACCACGCTGTTGGGCAGTCCCTTGTGCCTGTGGGCTGGCAGCTGCGCCTCATGCAGGCATGTCCTTGCCAAACCCAATGGTAACAACTCGCTCCTCCACCATGTTGAGCTCAATCCGCTCAGCCAGCAGAAACACATCTGCTAATGTGGGTTGGGCTGCTTGTAACAGGGTTGCATCCCGTACCCTTCTCCTGAGCTCCTTGTCCAAAATTCCATACCAGAACTGGATTGCCTGAGCTTCAGTAACCCCTTGGATCACACTTATCAAGCGCCTCATACGAGTGTAGGCCTCTCGCAAGCTCTCACTGGGTTTGCGCTGGAAGTCTTGCAAACTTCGCAGCTTCTCTGTCCGTACACCTTGGTAGTTCCTCCGCAATTCCTGGAAGAACTCCAACACCGGGTTGAATCCCACCAACTCCGCTCGTCGTCTCTCATGATCAAACTCGACCCCAACAAACATAGCTCCGCCCTATTCGACGTCTCTCATGATCAGACTCGACACTATAAGAAAGCAAACACAGCTCCGTCCTGTTTGTCGTCTCTCACAATCAGACTCGACACAGATGCACTAGTACAGAAACTGGTTTTTTTAATGGCTCTTCTCACACATTTTGGTGTGAAAAAAGCGCAAGTTTACACCCCCCCTTGGTGTTAGGTTAACCTAGTCCTTTGCACCACATGTGAACTTTCTTGGTCCTGTGAAAAAAACCATCTCACACCAAACTTGCACCTGATGTGGCAGTAGGCTTAGGTGGCTCTTTTGACGGATATTTTGACGGTCGTTTTGACTGGTTAGTTCAACTACTATTTTGACTAAGTAATCTTAATGGTCTTTCTACGGTACTTATTACACCTCGGCGCCACCATGTTTGCCACATGTATGTCAAAGGGAATGCCACGTAATAGAGTCCATCAGAATTATTAAATAAATAATAGATATTAAGGGCTCTTCTTACGGACTCTCTCACACAGATTTATCACCAGGTTCAAGTCGTGGTGTGATCGCAATGACACTAGTGTGAATACTGTCACATCCACTGTTTTGTTCCTATTGGATGAAAAGTAAACAATTATTATTTGTTGACAAATGCCAAAATGAATAGTCATATTATTATTATTATTATTCTTATAATAAATGGGATAGCACCCCAAAAGCCATTGGCTGCTTGATTTAATATGTAATATATTATTGTTTTAGAATTTTGATTTATTTTGTTTCATTTAAACAAAAGCTTATTTAAAACATGGATAATAATTGTATTATGAACCACATTGACCAGTAGTAATGTTATTAATATTAAATATAGCAAACAACCAGCAAAATACCACATTCATGTCTACACAAGTTTAATTTGGCTTGATGTGGGAAAATGAAGTTGCCTTTGAACAAGGGGATCTTGTGATCATACATGAGAATAGCAAGAGCATCAATTCAAAAATATTGTTCATGTCAGAAGAGCAGTTTTGTTCACCTGTCTCAGCAACCTTCAATCCATAAAGAAAACTAAACTAAACTTGTAGCATCTTCAATATCACGCGTGTTTAATAAACTTTTCAGACCATAAGGTGGCACTTCCCTGCGTGTCACCCAATGTGGTATGATTAGGGGTAACAGAGTAGTCCGGGTACGGCAACACAACCTCTGAAATCATGACCGATTTCACATGGATACGGTAATAGTTGTCTGGCACATTTGCTTTCAGAAATCCAGCAATATATCCCACACCTGCCCTTCTTTTGGTGCACAAGGATCAAACAATAACACCTTGTCGCCGATCTGAAACTGCAACAAAAACCAGATTCCTATATCAGAAATGAACCCTGGAGAACAGAGACTGACAGCTTGGCACTCCTACAAAATGCATCCTCGTTCTTCCAGCAAACACCCCAACCCTACCTATTGCAGTACTTCCAATTCTGAATTGCATTTGCCTGTCTCTATACTCCATGCTGACATGATCAAAGGTGGAACGGTGCCATACCTAGTTGATAGCAGGTTCTGCATGGTCAACATGGATGTGGTAGGACGATGTCACAAAACTACCTTTGTAGGTTGTCAATCCTGCAGCTACACAACGATACATAGGGGGTGTATTGATCTAGCATCAGACAAGGAAACAAAAGAGGACAAAGGAAGTACTTACACTGTGCGGATTTTGTTGGTCACCCCATGGTTCAATTACATCCACTGTGGTTGTAGTCTGATTGATAGCACATATTGTGCTTTCCCTGCCCATTGAACGCTTCACTGGTTTCACCATCTGCATATTGAATGACACATGATCAAAAAATGAGAATAGCACGAATGACACACATTGTGAAGTAGCATTAACAATACAAATCCACCCACGCGCCCAAGCATTTAATCTTTTGCTCTCACATTTCTTTGATTATGCTTTGTTGTTGCATCGGGAGGCAAAGTCGTTGGAACTCTGGCAGCAGGAAGCCCTGGTTCGGATGCCTTTGCAGATTGTTGTGATCCACTACCCATGGCTGCAGTATTGAACAAGTAGTTGGGCTGCCCATATCTATATGGGTGCCCTGACACATACTCAGGGATGTGTGCAGCCTTGGATACACCCTCTAACCAAGGCAGTAATTCTTTCATAAGCCTCTTGCAGTTTGGCTGATCCCTCAACTTCCATGGATACGGGAAGATGCAATTATTTGCAGGGTTGGGTAAGCAAGTGAGTGGGGAATCGTCCACCAGCAAAGTATTGGTTGGATTGTAATGGCTGTAGTCCTTCCAAAACTTACATAAGTTCTTGTACATGACAGTTTTAGAAGGATTGAGAGGGTCCACCATTCCCACAGGTTGGTCACAATAGTCTTGGTGAAGCACCATCTTTGGTTGCTTCCCAGGAAACAATGCTTTCACAACTGGAAGGACATTACTCAATGACATGGAAGACCATACACCTACATCAAAAATCTGAAGGCATCGGTCCAGAAACTCCTGACACCCAGGTCTGGAGGTGACAGTGGGCTCTAGGTGTTCCCTTGTTCGTAGTCTGCTCTCACATAACAATCCATTCAAGTCAAGTATAAGGATGTGTTTCTGCCTCTCAGTTGCCGAAGGGCAATTACCAACAACTTGTACATGATTATCATGTACAAAAGACACACCTTTCTGTGGGGCACTCTGCAAATTCATGGAGACCTCACAGGCATATTGAGAGGGTAGTACATATGCTGGAAGTGCTACTGGTGTAGGGGACAACAAAACGGATGAACACTTTGCAGTTGCCTCAACAATATGGGGGGATGGATTGAGTTCACCTTCAGACCAACCCTCCATGTCATCATCCCCCTCCATTTCTGAAAGCCCAAACAATGAGCCTATTGTGTTTGGCTTTGGTGGCGGTGAAGAAACTGCCTTGAACAGGTTGAGTGGTGAGCCCATAACATGAGAAATAGTCTCATTTGTTGTGTGCACTACAACAGATTGCGGCTTTTATGACTCCCATGGGTGCGCAGTCACGACCAATTTGTGGCAGAAATGCCATTTGCAGTCGTAAATGCCTTTTGAAGTCATAACATAGATCACGACGAAGCCGGTTATGCGACTGTATGACTCCGAACTTTGCGCAACACAGGTCAAACACCCTTTGACCAGGAATATTGCCATGGTGGATATGACTACCAGTCAGGGTCATGCCCATACGTGAATGACGTGTGCATATTGCTAGACGGACATATGACTTCATGACTGCCACTCTAATGTATTCTGCCAGATCATCACATGTCGTCATGACATGGAGAGTCTGTGACATGGAACAACTTATGAGGTGTCTACATATGATTGGTTAAGTGGCTTTGATATTGTGGTGTGGGGGATGCAAGTGAAGGGAACGGTTGCACACGAAGCAACTTAGTAGGCCGTTGGCGCTTTGTGGAGAAGAATGGAACGTGAAGCCAACATGCTAGAGAGGCGATTTGGAACCGCATCTGTTTGTGACGTTACGTCCATGAATACGGTAGATATTATTGATGAAGAGTCTTGCAGTTTCCTCGCCGGTAACCGTCTTATTAAATGGGATGAAATGTGTCATCTTCGTAAAACGATTTACAATAACAAGGATTGAATCGGTGGTCTTGGAAATTGGAAGGTCCGTAATAAAGTCCATAAACACGAACGATCATGGACCCTTGGGAATGGGTAATGGTTAAAGAAGGCCGTAAGGTCGATGTCGTGGTCCTTTCGCTCTAACACACGTGTTGCAAGATTTTATAAATTATTTCACGAGTTTCCACATCTGCGGCCACCAATAGTCCCTGAATATCAATTCCATTGTTTTGTTCAAGCCGAAATGTCCTGCAGCCGGAAGATCATGACCTGTTTGAAGAATTCGAAGTCATATAGGTCCTAGAGGTACATAGATAAGTCCCTTGAAGTAGAGTAAGTCATCTTTGAATTCGAAATCGTTTGTAACATGATTTTGCACTCTGGATTTTAACGGAACTGTGAAGCAAAGTGTAGGGTCTGGAGGTAGAAAGAGATTTTTTTTTTTGTAAGAAATTTGTGGTTTCGAGCCGCATGGTCCCTACTGTGATTAGACATTTTTGTTTTCCAACCTCCTCGTACCGAACACTTGAGTTGCGCCCCGAGCTTTGAATCTTCTCTTGTTGAGGCAGTTTAATGCTATATAATTTTCTTCTCCGCAATAGAGGCATAATCCATTCGAGCGTCGTCTTTGTTTTTCTTGTGGCGTCAATGGCTTGAATCGGACAACATCAATCTGCATATGATCACTACCGGATGTCTGATGGATCGTTGTGTTTAGTGCATTAGTAGCAGTGGCATGATGCGTCGTCGACCATCCAGATCGTTTGTCTTGACGTCTTTCGAACAAACGATTATCGCATGCAATGACTTGGGTGATGAATTCACTCAGTGTACTCACATTTGGTATTGTCAGCAATAAATCTTTTACATCATCTTTTAACCCACATCAAGTCGAGGTTGCACGTAAGTTGTTGAAATTCGACAGCATAAATGTAAGTAGGACGTGATCCTTGTCGAAGATTTCGCATTTTTGTCTCAGCAACTCTCTCTTTATCATTTTCTCCAAATGTGCAGTGAACTCGGACATAAACGCTTCAAAATTGTATAATAAATGCGAATTTTTTTCTAATAGCGGTGCAAACCAAGACAGAGCAGTGCCTGATGGAAGGGTGCTCACGAATCCCACTTGAATATCTTCATTGGGATAGCGTTGTGGATGTAGTCGTAGGAACAATCGTACTTGTTGAACAAAACCGCGAAATCTTGATCTCGTCCCATCAAATTTCTCTGGCATGCTGATATTTGGTTCTCTCGTAATCTGTTGAAGATGAACCGTTGCAGTAGGAGCTGTTGCAGTAGGGGACTCGTATGGTTGAAGATCCATTGTTCGACTCCTTTAACTCTGAAATTTGTTGTTGCAAATTGTGGATAGCGTTGTCAAGATCTTGAGACTAATCAGCTTGTAATTGGACGGTAGAGGTACAAAGTTCTTGCATCTGGAGCTGAAGACTCTGCAAAGTGACGACCATTTCCGCAAATGTGTCTTCCATATCATCTAACTAAAGAACAAACTTTAGTCTCGCCAAACTGTCAAAGACGAGAACATGACTGAACACAACCAAGATATCAGACTAGAGGTACAAGACTAAACAATAAGTCAAGGTCGGCGTGGCCAAATGCATGATGGGTAAACATGAATCAAGATGATCTTTATAACAATGGACAAGAGTATAAGATACTGGAACTCGACTTGAATACTGGACTGCTGGAAACTGGACTGGGGTGCCAGATACTGGAAACTGGACTAGAGTACTGGAAGGTGGACTGGAGTACTGGGACTGAGAACAAGAGTAGCTTGAATTTGTGTTGGCGAAACTGAAGAGTGTCCAGTCTCGCCTCCTATATATACTGGCTACTAGGAAGTTCTCTAAGAAGCTTCCCCAATGGAGGTTTCTTGATGGAGAAATTTTCAAGGTTAAACAAATGTTTCTTGATGGAGAAGTTTCTTTAAACAAAAGAGGTATTTTGATGGAGAAATTTCCTCCAAATGAAGCTTCCTGAGCAGTTTCCCAAGTTACTCTCGGTAATTTGATAAACTCCCGGTAGCTTGGTAACTAATGATAACTTATGATAAATCATGGTAAATTATGATAAATTATGGTAACTTTTGGTAACATGGTAACTTGATAACTTATGGTATTTAATCCTGGTAAGTTCCTCTGGGCTATGTCCGTGACAGCCCAGTGGTTGGGTGTTTGTGCTTTGCCTATACATAACCTAGGTGATCTTGGGTTCAATCCTTCAGTATGTGCCTTCAAACCGTCCATTGGGCCCTCGATGGCCTGTGTGTTGAGCAGTAGGCTCTGTAAATTCACTGGACGTTAGGGAAACTTTATCTTTATCTTATCTTTTATCAAAGGGGTAAGAGACAGTAGAAGTTTTCTTTATACAAACATCTTATAAGAATATCTCTGTCCAGACCAACAAGTGTATGGGTATAATGAAAACATCCGCGCTAACAAACTTCTTCACAATAGATAATACCTGCAAGAGATCTCGCTTCTACACTTGCCATGCAATATGGACATTCTTCCTAAGCTGCCTTTGGTACACACATACATGTATACATTCCACTTTCTAGTGCTCAATTTGTCTAGCAAAGGTATGGTGACCCATGGACATGGGGATGGTGTCTACGTTCAATTCTCGAACGAATTCTGGCCAAATGATCTAAATTTTACGATCGGCTCCTTGGCTTGTTGTCTTTGGCAACTTGAGAAGCCCACATGTCAGGAGTCAAGAGAGATTTTCAATTCTATAATGCAGAACTCATTCTTAATTGAAACTATAATGAGGCGAAAGTCTCCGTGTAAAAGAGCACTGGAGCCTTTGGATTGTGGTGGGCAACTTGAACCCAAGCCATTATCTCGTTGACTATATTATCTGCAAATGGACAGGTGTGTAAAAAACAATAAAAATCGTTGGATGATAGTTTTTGGTCACTTTTGACGACGAGAGGTATTTCTGAAGAGATCTAGCTTGGTTTTTTTTTATGGTTCGTCACACCCACGAGGACATTGATGCATACTTTAATTAGTTGTTTCTCCAGAAAGTTGAAAGTGATGAATACATGTATTTTTGCGGGTCTCATGCACTTCTTTAATATGGAGTCTCAATAGCTCTCATTTATTCTCAGTTGATCAAGGTCCCAGACTTCAAAAAAAATTGTGGATGGATATATTATTGATAGAAATTACAGGTTAATCAAGATGATTGAGATGCACATCTTTAGGCTATATGTTTATTGTGAGGGTTGGCCTGTAATACAGTATAAGAACTCACAACCAATGTTGTCAACTGGCTTCCGAAGCAGGGTATTGCTCAAATGTGGAATGTTAGTGAGGACAAAAGGTCTCCCTTATTACCCCAAGGAGAGCCGAAACCTATTCCGCTGCAACCTATTTGGGGAGACATGAACAATCCGGATGTCAAGGAGGAAAAAGGTCCATGTGGTGAATGGTATTTCTAAGTAGTACCGCAAATTCTGGAGATGTGGGATGGATCTAGATAAAAAGTATGGAAACACCATGAAGAATAATGATAAATATTAGAATGACGTTTTACTGGAACTTGTCAACAAACAATTGCTAGATCCAAATGACAAGGTTGAGGAAGGGTTTTGGTCTTGGACTTGTTGGAAAGATAATCATGATAGAGATGGGATTAGGATCCATATTGTGGACCAAGAATCAAAAGCCTAAAAAGCCAATGAACCCATTCAAAAATACTGAATTTGGAAATTTCATACTTGTTCGACCAGCAGACACAGAGACATATCCAGTTTGGAAAGGTGTGGCAATTTCAGAGGTTGTTCATGACCGCTCAGATGCGACTCGCGAGGTATTGACACGTCCTTGTGAAGTGGTGGAGACCTATCAAAGGTGGTGTAATGGAGGACGTAGAGAAGTATAGAAATTCTTGGGACAAAGCTTGGGAGTTCAACGAATCTGATCTGTCAACCTAGATACATACGAAGAGAGTTATGTGGACAACGTCCTAGCAAGAACACCTCTAAGTCGAGTTGTAAATGTATTAGAAAGGCGGAAGCAGAGAAGGCGGAAGCAAATCTCTATGTTGCGAGTGATCAAAGTAAGTGTGATTAAGTAGAGAGGTGCACGGGAGATTTCCCCTAGTACAATCCTCACATGATTTATGAATGTTGGTCTTGGTGGTGATTGCATAATATCTTATGGGATCTCATTTGATATTCAAAAAGACCTTGAATTGTCTCGCCCGACAATTTCAACATTTCAAATATTTAACATCTATATCTTTACCGATTTCAAATGTGAAGTTTTAGTTTAGTTTTATTTGATGGTTCATTGCATTATACATGAAGCACGAGAGTCTACAATGACTCCATGATTTCCGATTGACCCGATGATTTTTTTTGTTTATTTATCTTAGTGCTGATTGTAGAATAGAGTATGAATTCCCATTTTTTATATTCTAAATTAGATAACTAGGGGTAGCGTGTGTCGTTGGCCCAAGTCTCCAATGTCATCTAAGTCATCTAAGTTTAATCATTTTTAACAGAACCTACTACCTGATTTGAACTGAAGACCTTTTCCTTGATATCTCTCATATCGAGGCTCCGATCATTGTCCCAAAAAAGCCCACTTTGCTATTTTTTGTGAATTTCCAGAGACCAAAACTACTTGAACTTCAACATCTCCCACACCGCTGGTCCAAAAATCATGAGACCAAGTCGGTGCATCCCTCCTCATCGAGCACTTTCCAATGGTGCTAAGCACTCAGGGTGGGCCACCGCAATTTGGGACAAAACAAAACAAAACAAACGTCTCGATTCACATATTGACTAGGGTAGCTTGTGCCGTTGGCCCAAGTGTCCAATGTCATCTAAGTCATCTAAGTCCAATCATTTTTAACAGAACCAACGACCTGATTTGAACCAGAGACCTTTTCCTTGAGAGCCCACTTTGCTATTTTTTTGTGAATTTCCAGAGACCCAAACTACTTGAAATTCAACATGTCCCACACCGCTGGTCCAAAAATCATGAGATCAAGCTGGTGCACCCCTCCTCATCGAGGGCTTTCCAACGGTACCAAGCACTCAGGGTGGGGCCCCGCAGTTTGGGACATCTCAACTCTACAAAACAAACAAACAAAACAAAACAAACATCTCGATTCAGATATTGATAAGGAAAACCCTATTTTAATTAATTCTGGACTTTTGGCTTAAATCCGGACTAAATTTAATATATATTTGTATTAAATTTAATTGAAATATTAATAATATCATGGTGTAATGTGTGATTGAACTTTGTGAAGTTTCAGGTGAAATTATACTTCTTTTCAAAATGTGTCATAGAAGAGGTCCATTTGACATTGAAGTGCTCAATGTGAAGTAGTAGTATTGAACAATTCATTGAACGTCCACTTGGAAGTCGAATAAAGTAATATTCCATTGTAGGTCATCATGATAAACAAATGGGTCGCATCGAACATGGGCCAAACTTGTACTCTACCATACTCGATACAACTTGCTAGTAATTTTATTGATTGAATATTCATATGAAGCACAATGGTCACATACCACGCCATTGGAATGAATCATGTTTTTGATGTGACAAGGGCAGTAAAATATTAGAATAGCATGAGACATTCGGAAGAGGTACTAGGGTAGTACAATAAGGTTTGGGGTGTAACTAGAGAGAAGTGTAATAAGGTTTGGGTTTACAGTAAGGGTAAGGGTTTAGGGTTTGGATTTAGGGTACAAAAAAACAAACAAATATGATGGACTCACACTCGGTAGAATTAAGACATGGTTGAGGAATTTGATATCCCTGTAATCATTCTATCATACCTTATCCAACAAAAGAAAATATTAAAAGAGCATGAAACATTGAGAAGATGTAACATGGTAGTACAATAAGGTTTGGAGTGTAACTAGGGTAGTACACTAAAATTATTGGTTTATGGTAAGATTAATGGTTTAGGGGTAATGGTAAAGGTAGGGTTTTCAGTTTGCCAGGTTTAAGAACACTATTGGACAAACAAATATGGAAGACTCACAGTCGCGCTAGAACTTGGTGTGTGTTAGAAGGATAAAAATAAATAAATAAAATGGAGAAACAAATATTATGGAAGAGTCATTGGGCCGGAGAAGTATTTAGATTGAGGATTCGTCCTTGGAACTTGGTATTAAGATACATATGGTTATGGTATGGATACTTCATTCCCATTTGCAAGGGAAGGGTAAAGGTTTAGACGTAACAATGGCGTAGGGTTTTGTTTAGGGTTCCCAACGAGGGTTTAGGGTTTGGGTTGAAGGCAGAAATGGTGAGCATACATGTTGGAAGACTCGCACTCACTACAACTTAGTGTTGTTAGTAAGGTAGTACTAAGCAAAATAAAAAATGAAGAACCTAATATTATGGAAGTGTAGGCATTGCATCGGACAAGTATTTAAATGAAAGACTCGTCCTTGGAACCTGGTATTAAGATACATAGAAAGCAAAGTTCGATAAAAAAGGTAAGTGCATGTCAATCCAAACCAAAGGCAAAACCTTGCGCAATGTGAAGGGTGAAGAGATTTGAATAACCATAAATAGTTATGGTTATGGTATGGATACTTCATTCCCAGTTGCAGGGGAAGGGTAAGGGTTTACATGTAACAATGGCGTAGGGTTTTCTTTAGGGTTTTCGACGAGGGTTTAGGGCTTGGGTTGAAGGCGGAAATGGTGAGCATACATGCCGGAAGACTCGCACTCGCTACAACTTAGTGTGTGTTAGTATGGTACAAAATGAAAATTTGGTTACATTGAAGAGATTTGGATAACCAAAATGGTTATAATTATGGTATGGATAGTTGATTCCCATTTGCAAATGGAAGGGAAAGGGTTATGGGGTATTGGGTTAAGGGTAAATGTTTAGGGTAAGGGTTTAGGGTTTTTGTTTAAGTTACAAAATAGACAAACAATAAGTCTTATGGAAAACTCTAGACTTCACTAGAACTTAGTGTTGTTAGTAGGGTACTAGTAAGCAAAAAAAAAATGAAGAACCTAATATTATGGACAAGTATTTAAATGAAAGACTCGTCGTTGGAACCTGGACCTAATATTAAGATGTAACATAGAAAGCAAACTTTAACATGCCTAAATGCATGTCAATCCCAAACAAAGAAAAAAAACTAGCGCAAATGTGAAGGGAGAAGACATTTCAATAACCATAATGGTTATGGTTATGGCTATGGTTATGGTATGAATAGATTTGGAAAGAAAATGGCGTTATATAACGACTTTTGGGAAGCGCCTGGATCTCATAGGAGAAAATGGATCTGAAGAAAACATGAGAGAGGATAAAAAGTCAGACCACCAAATAAAAACTATGAGAAATAAAAATTGCTTGAAATTTGAACAACGGAAAAGGACATGTAAAATTCCATCTTAAACCAGGGCTAAAGATGAGAAGTATGAAAATGAAATGAAATGAAAATTTGGTGCAGAAAAGTCGTAGAGCTTAGAGGGAAAATGGAGGAAAACCTCATAGAAAAAACTTGAGGACTGGCAAATTGAAAAACTGTATGTCAACAACGATTGAGTAAGGCTCCTCCTAGTGGGAGACTTCAGTGGGAGAATTGGTTATGCGAAAAGCAAGTCCAATGTTTCAGAGAATGACTGGAAATGGGCTATTTTCTTCCGTTGTTAAAAACCTCTTTGACCGAATTTGAAGACTCCAGTGGTTGTGCCCGCCCATTTTGTTCTTGTGATCTATATGTTATGTAGGCGAAACTCCCCCACAGGGTCATATTTGTTGACCAAGACGTACAGCAGGCCAGCATCCAGCAAATCAGAAACAAAGGACGAGAACGTCCACTGGACATTCGAGGTTCAGTGCGACATAAGAAGATAACAAAAAGGATCCCCAAACGCAAACAAGAAGGACCATATAGAGAAGAAAAATTTATTTCTTAAATCGAAATACTGGAGTTGACCTCAACAATATGTCCTTGGTCTGGAACTCGATTGCACGACTCGTTTTCTGACTGATGATTAGCCTCCTCCAAATTAGCGCGCGCCTTCATTGCTTCGGCGAAAGTAATTCTCTTAGTGCTATTCCTTGTCGTATTTTTTCGTGGAGACATTGTCCACACAACATTGTTCACGTGGATCTATTGAGAAGGATCTGACGAGTTATACTCCCAAAGTTTTGACCAACAGTCCCTGTACCTTTCCAAGTCTGTTGGGTTACCACATTTTCTCGGTCTCCACCACTCCACCTTCACCTTCTTAAAAATTAGGATCCTCCCTTTCGCGGATCACGTCAGATATTGCCACCCCCATCCAGACCGGGCACGTACTTGGGTCATAAGGGCGAACGAGCACAAAAAACCCTTTCTCAATATCCTTGAACGGATTCAGGGATATTCTTGGTCGCTCACACCTCGGGCCACAGTAAGGTTCTAGGATTTCATCCTCTTCTTCCACATCTGGCAATATATGTGGATGGATTCCATCTCTATGATGATTCTTGGACCAATTTGTTTTCGGCCAGAATCCCTCAAGAAGCTGAATACGGTCGGGAGCTTCTGGAATTGGCTTATCCAGCTCGGCGAGAATGTTTCCCCAGTACTGGTCGTATTGTTCCATTCGACCTCTGTAATGATCGTCAAGCATCATTCATTTCGTCCAGAAATCCCTGTATTTTTTTATTCCATTCTTAATGAATGACTATTTTTCGGAGGAGTCGTCCCTGACTCCCCAGATAGGTCTCCTTGGAACGACATCTGGGACTCCTTCAGGGAGCTTCGGAGTCCCGTCAGGATTGGACTTCCACATCTTCACGCTATTGTTTGTTGGAAGCCAATCTGAATCAGTAGCGGACTTCTTGTACTTCATGACGGACCAGCCCTCCGCATCCTTAAAAAAATGGAAGACGTGCATCTCCAAAATCCCGACCAACGCCTCTTTTCCATCCAGAATACAGCCCTTGACAAAATTCTTGAAGTCGGGAACCTCCTGAATAATCTGTGGAATGAACTGCAGATCTTGCGAGGTCATAAAAGACCTCATCAAATCCGAAAGAATGTAGGTGCTTCGTTCCTTCAGCTTCTTCGAAAGGTAGCTAAAGAACCCGTCGATGTCCTCATGGGTGTGTCCGACCATTATGAACCCTAGCTGGATTTCTTCAAAAACATCTTTGGCGGTCAGGAGGGATAGAAAAGCAAGCATCCATCTGTTCTTATTGTCCTTTGCAGAGTTGTCCATTTGCAAGTACAGTCTTCTCGGAAGTGGACGAGCACCACTTTTGTCTTCCGGTCTGCAGGGTTTAAGAGCATCCAAACATCTCGATTTGCCTCTTAAAAGTGATTCGAAGAACTCGTTTTGAAGTCGGTAATCGAAAATGCTCCTGGACTCGCGATAGGTTGGCTTCTCCAGCTGGCACAGGCAACGTGCTAAAGAATCAATTGTAAAGTTTGAATTTCTCTTCCAGAACTCAAGAGAATACTGACCGTAAGCTCCATCACCGTGTCTGTGCGTGACCATTCCCGTTAGTGAAACTGGAAGCTGACCCAATCCAGAAATCATCTTATTTGGAGTTTGTAGCCTTGGAACAGCTATTTTCCTATGATCCATTTTGTTGTGAATAATACAGAGAAACTCCTCCGGAATCATAATAGACTCATTCCTCCAGCTATGGTACAGTCTTCTGCACGACTCTTGGTGCCTCAAATGTTTATCAAGCACTCGTTTGTGTGTCACCTGTTCCGCACTTCTCTTGACAGACTTTCTGATCAGGTCCTTGAACATCTCACACTCCGTGCACTTCGCAAATATACTCCCAGTTTTACAAACCTCCACGTTAGGAAAAATCCGACTCCGGATGCGGCTAACAGCCGACTGCGAGACTCCTTCCAACCCGAAAAGTCTGTTGGTCTGTTACAATAAGGCAGGGTCAGGAAAGGAACGTCCACTGGACAGTGGAGGTTCATGAAGCTAGAACCACAGTCAAAAGAGACAAAATCGAAGGGAGGATCATCCACATTGAATCAGAAAAATATTCCAGGAAAGAAATTGAAGAATGGAGATTTCATACCTCGTTGGACTCGTCTCGTATTCGCTTCCAGTTCATTTCAGGTGGTAAGACTCTCAAAGTATCCCTCCTTCCCTCCCAATGCATCTTGTCTTATGGGGCATGAGGTCAGTATTTCCGTTGACAATGGACATAATGTTACCCTCTGCCTGAAGCGTCCTTGGGCGTGGCCTCTTCACTCCACGGTTCCCATGGAGATTTGACAACCAACCCTGTTTACTCAACTTTTTGTACTCCATGTATGTGGACCTGCCAATTCCATGAATTGTCCACCAAGCAATCTCACATACATCCACACCCTCAATCGTAACATATGCCCTGCGAGAGGTCCCTTCCACCATGTGAAGTCGTTTCGAAACATTCAGTCCGTGTTCTCTCATCTCATCGAAAGTGGATCCCCAAAAAGAAGTACGGATAGCCAAGGTTTTTCGCCAATCGAAATATTGACAGCAGTGAAGTCTACAGCAAGGTTTGTTGCTCACGGACCGGACTTCCTCCAGAGTAAGATTCTTCATTCTTTTTTTGGAGTGTTCCAAATTTCGATCCCTCTTCTTTTTCGTAAAATGCCGATACGCCCCTTTCTTCACACCTGCCTCGTGATCTTTGTTCAAGATACTGTCAGAGGATCTAATAAAATTCTCCAGATCATTTGAGAGTAGTCTCCCACATTCCAAAAGTCGTGTTTTTGTTAAAGGCCATTTTACAAGAGACATCAAAGATCCAGAACCTCCAGAAAGTATTCTGGTGACAATAACTCCAACATCGTCCTCTCCCAGTTTGTCATTGAGGATCACCTCGTCTGGAATACAGGCTTGAATCCTCCCCTCGAATAGTGCACCCCCATCATCACCCAACAGTACGCACTGCAAGTTTCTCCAGTTGATTCTTCCGAGTCCTCCGCTCGGATTCCCGGAACTCTTCGATGGTCTGTGGTTTGATTCATCCTCATCGTCGTCAGAATTCTCGGCAGTATCTCTTGTCTCCGGCATAAAATCAGGATTCATGTCAGGTCCTCCTTGATACTCGTTATTCTCCGCAAGAACTTCGCCAACATTCCACATCACCGGGGTCCCAATAGCCTCCTTCAAGGTGTCAGCATCCATATGTCCATAAGGAAGAGGCCATAATGAGTGTGCTTCATCACAGGAGATGAGAACTACTGAAATGGTTGAGGAAGATAATTGTTGTCCATGACAGGTCCCAACCCCGGAGACATTAAGGCAGTCCCCAGTGGCTACTGGAGATGAGGACCCGGGAAGAGTAAGAAACACTCTTTGACCCATCTCTAAAATCATGATCACCGGAACCTCCACTGCACACGCGAGGTTCAAGAAACTGGAAACCCCTCCGTGACGACCTTACTGACAGTAATAAGCAGTATGAGTGAAGACTCTATTTAGAGATGAATCAATTCAATAAAAGGAAATACACTCGCGTATGAACGTTTCAGAGAAGTAGAATAGAAATGGAATTGTTGTTTGGTCTGGAACATGTCATTTGAAGATTGTGTCTAATTATATAACCTCCACTGTACAGTGGAAGTTAGATGAGATACAGATGAAAAAGTCGGACAGATGAATATTAGTGGATGAACATGGTTATGTGGATGAATAATTGTAATGACGGATGGATGTGAGCATTGTCGCGACTGTCCAGTGGAGGTCCACGACTTCAGGTATAACGAAATACAAAAATCGGAGAGAATTGGACTGTAATTTCTAAACATGCAGATGACAAATAAGTAGATTTTCCTATAGAGTATAGAAAACACATAGATGTCTTAACATTTTCTACGGGTCAAAATGCAGTACACAGAGAGATTATGGAAATTCAGAGAGTTACACCTGCGATGGCCGCAGAGGTACTAGATGCTCGGAGAGGTGCAGTATGGGAAGCGAGGTGGGAGATGACCAGAGAGGTGCGGGAAACACAATCTGCAAGTGAGAGGTATGGAGATAGAAGTTTGAACAGTTTGCACTCAGAGGATATAGAGGTGGAAACCAGGTTGCCCGCTGGAACTCCTCCAATGGGATAGTGCGATACATTGTCTCCCGGATCAATTTCCGACGCCGTTGATATCCGGTATGGCCACAATCGAACGGTTCTGGATGGTGCAGGAGTGCACTCTTTGACCGATTTCGGAAAAGAGTGTCCTTTACTGGTAGATCCATATGTAACAATTATGATGCCAGAAAGATAACGGCCGATAACGGTGGTTCAATGGTCTCGCACTCGTGCTTATAAAGCAGTACGTATTTCGCATTCAATGTTGTCCAAGTGGATGATGGCCTGACGCCGATGACAAGGTGCAGCTATGACACTCGGCCGAGAATGCGGCAGGCGTAAATGAGTGACAGTGGAAATATTCCAAGCCTTAATCCGCTGAATGTAGACATGGTCAGGAGCAATTATTCCCAGCGGCAAAATGCCGCAAGAGGATCTGACTTGTACATTTCATTTATCGTCACGTGGGGGGTGTGGGAAATATCCCACGGGGTTATAATTGATGATCATGTGCAAGCGATCATTAACGTCATATTTTCTCGTTCATTCATCTGTTTTTTCATTTCATCTAGTTATTCGTAAAATGGATGGATAGAATGGAAATGATGAATTGGATGATATTTGCATGGATGTTGGATGGAACACACGCGACTGTTCGATTTCGAAAGGACACGATGGTTCAGATCCTTTGCGACGACACCATATAAGGGGTGTGGTCGTTCAGCCCACCCTTTCGCCACTCCATTGTGTACGCGGAAGCGCTGCGGAAGTGGTAAGACCGAGTAGCGCTAGAAAAGAGAGAGTTTTGAAGAGCGGAGAGCGTGAAGAGCAGAGACTGTGATGTGCATGGTGCCGTGAGAGCTGAGAGAAGAGAGCGTGCAGTTCAGTGCAGCGTGAGAGTGCAGTGGAGGAAAGGAAGCAGACAACGGATTCAAGTGCAGACAGGAGACGAGAAGAAAGCAGAGCGTAAGGGAGAGCAGAGCGGAGCGGTGGAAGCTTAAGGGTTAGGCGTTTCAGGTCAGCAACAGAGGCACCAAAATGGCTCACGCATCTAGCAGGTAATGTTCTCGTTTACGCATGTGGTTTGATGTCATTCTCTCTTGCTCGCTTGTCATTCTCTCATTGTCTCTTTGTTCTGTTTGTTGATTTGCTTTTCTTTTTGTTTTGCTGTTGCTTTTGTTGGTCAGCATTGCCCACGTCGCTGTTGTTTTGCTTCTCTTCCTCACTCGCTTTCGTTCCAGAGGTTATAGAGCACCATTTGATTCTTGCATATCATGTTTCGTGAGTGTGCTGTCTTGTCTGATGCGGAGCATCTCTTTTCTATTCATGTGGTTCCAAAGCTGTTTCAATTAGTTTGAATTGATTAAAGCTGTTTAGGTGTTTCAATGCATTGCTGCTTCTCTGCTGGTGGTTTGTTGGTGGTTTATACGGTGGTTGGTATGGGTGGTTTGTAGTCCTGGTTTACTGGTGCTGCTAGATTATTAGGGTTATGGATTAGGGTTATGGCGGGTTAGGATCATGGTTTTTAGCGATTGTTTTTCCGAATTTCCGATATTTGATAACGGGTTTTTCTTCGGGGCTAGGCAACTCTACTAGACTAGTCTCCGTAGACCACTAGACCTCTACTAGACCTCCATAAACTCCGACAAGACAAACCACATGAACCTTGCCTGCCCAGTGGAGGTTCC
Source organism: Takakia lepidozioides (assembly GCA_030704615.1). Lineage (NCBI taxonomy): Eukaryota > Viridiplantae > Streptophyta > Takakiopsida > Takakiales > Takakiaceae > Takakia > Takakia lepidozioides. The sequence goes on along the minus strand of CM060732.1, from coordinate 64,654,354 downwards.
TGCGTGTTACTATGCCAAGGCACAACATAAGGATGTATTGAGATATACTTATGTAGGTTCCTCCCCTGCGTTGATTTTTTGTTCTGTCAGTTTAAAAAGAACGGGCGTAGGAGTTCACACGGTGGCCAAAGATGGTTCTGAGACCGTCGTCGACATCTGTAAGAGGCCAAGGAGACAGAAACCAGTAAGCATCAACGAAGCATAAAACCAAGACGAATCACTGGTTGTATCGAAAACAAAAACCTTCAAGAAGAGATCTAATCAAATATCAGATGTGGGCTCTGACGTGCGAACCTTCAAAAAATCCGGGCACTGACGAATCAATGTTCGAGGGAGTTATTCAACGGGAGACAACGGAGGAAACAGAGGAAGATAAAGATGAAAGTGATGACTGTAATCTTCAGTCTGATTCAGATAATGACATTTTTGTAGGAGATAGTGAACAGTACCCGAGATCCATCCTTCCGTCCTCTCCAGGATACAGTCCTCACTCTCTTCAGTATGCAATCCTTGTAAATTCTCCAGAATATGTCCCCGCTGATTCTCCTCAGTACGTCCCTGGAGATTCTCCATAATACATCTCTGGAGATTCTCCGACATATACACCTAGAGAGTACTCCCCTGAAACCTTGAGGATGATTCGAGAGAGCCTCCTGTAGTTATTGTAGATACAAGAAAATGAAAAGATGAAACTCATCTTATAAAAGAATATCGATTTCTTGTAGAAATTATATATTCGTTATAGGAACAATTTTGAGACCGCATAATGTATGGAATGGTGAGACGAGCCTTCTCTGAATAAATGTATTATTCTTCTTATAAGTGAAATCGTTTTCTCCTCCTGAATTGAACTCTTTTATCTGTCACCTATGAGCGTATGAATTGTTGAACCTCCACTGGACAGTGGAGGTTACTGTCATGGGAATCTTTATGGTTGTCATGATATGTGTCTAAGGACAGAGGTGGTTTATTCTGTGGACATCAACATTACCCCGAGGGATTGTATTGTTGGAATGTGCAAACCTATCTGTGGTTCATTTGTTTCTCGAAAATCTCCGAATTTCAAGAATGATCACCTGGCAATTTTTGAGCTGAACTCGGAGATCACAGAATGGGGCATTTTACCCGTTGGCACATCTCCGGACCATAAGTTCCGGTTCCAATACAAGATTGGTGCAGAGGTCGCCGAGCTCAAATATGCAGATGTGGTCGACGTAGAGCTGGAGATGGATGTGGAATTCCCGATGTTGGTAATGTTCATGATGGAAGATGGTAGATTTCCCAGAACGTTTGGCTTCAAACTGGAGGTACGAATTCTAAGGAAGGCCATGATGAGAGAGTCCATTCGAGCGGTGTTCACATATTGCGACGAGGGTACTCAATTTACAGATGAAGGTTTTTGCATGGCTTGGGGTATTTTCTTGGATGTGCTTTACTTAAAGGGTAAGGAGATTGCAAAGACGCGGGAGGAAGAGGCTGCAAGAGCGAAGCCAAAGAAGGGAAAACAGAAATCCATTGACGCCAGTGGTGATGACAATGAAGCCGGTACATTAGGGGGAAAGAAGAAACAAAAGGAGGAGATGGATCCTGCGTTCATGACAGATACCAAGAAACCCAAGGCTGCAGACATATTCGACAAAGACAAGTGTGAGAAGATGCTGGAGAGGCTGGAGCAAGACTACAAGGACATGTTTCCTTTTGGGTTTGAGGCGACCCAGGACGTCAAAGTTTCCATGATGGAGCTTGCTCCCAGAGATATGGTGTACAGGCCCCTAAATGTGAAGCACAAAGACGAAGTCAAAGCGCGTCTTTACCAGCTCCGGGTGTTCGACTCCAAACATCCAGTTTATTTGATTCCCGCAAACCCCGAAAAGCCTATGGAGGTTTCTAGTTCGAAACCTCGAAACTGGAAGGAGGTGGAAAATCTAGATTCTTCGTCATCGGTGGACAACACACGATCATTGCTGCCAAGGTAAATTTCCCGACAAAATCCAATTTTTGTAACAACATGAACCTCCACTGGATAGTGGAGATTCATGAACTTTAAACAACATGCTTGTTAGGTTGATATCATTTCTAACCTTATTCAATTCTGTCGCAGGAACTTGTGCAAGACATAAACGACGACAATCTTAAGAAGTATTACACTGACTGACCCTCAAAGATTATATGGTCAAAGGATCTTATGAGGCTCGTGAAGCTATCTAAGCTCCTAAACGACCCGAATAAGGCGCAGAGATTTGACACAACATTTCCCGAGAAAGTTGCACATGCCCAAAATTTCTTCGAGCTGAGGGGGAGGCCAAAAAAGTACAACTATCACACAACGAAGTCGGAGACTAGACAATGGAAGGTAAATGATTCATTGTGTTTTCCGTTCCTTTTGCTAGAGAACCAAAATACTCTCAAGCTTGGATTTAATGTGACGAACGGAGACCGCATTACGAAGCAGGAGACGGTACAAAAAAACCTTCATAGGGGAGGGTGCTACAATGAACGAGCGAGATGGTTCAGCATTCGGAAATTCGACATGATGGGGTCTTTTGTAATGTGTCTTGTTTGGTAATGAGGTGCTTGTCCAGTTCTTATTTTCCCAATCTATTTATATTCTCCACCTGTAACAGTTCCGCAAATGTGCCGCAAAAATACTTGAAACATCATATGATCATGAAAACGTGATGTTGCGGAGAACGCTTCCAAAACTTTTCATGCTCATTGGGTTTTTCAAGGATTTTCTAGGTACACTCTTGGAATTGTTCTTGGTGGAGAACATGAACAGATTGGACAAATTTGACTTGGAGGAGTACCGCATTCCGAAGCAGGAGACACTACAGAAAGAGCTTCAAATTACAAGGCACAACAAGATGGACGGAGATGAATTCACAATCGAATCATCACTTGGTGTATAATATAATTGACAAGATAGTTGTGACTATTGTTTCATCTCAAGATTAATATCAAATATTGAATGAAATTTCTAACTTTGGCCCTGATATTTTTCGTAGGAATTTATGCAAGCATGTCAACTCATACTGGAGATGAGTAGCGTGAAGGAGGCCATGGTTCTGGTTTGTCACCGGATCCCGTTAACAATCATCGTGAGCTGGTGTCCAGAATGTCACCCAGGATCTGGTTCTGGATGTAGGTAACGAATGACAATTAGTGAAAGTTTATTCGTACACACTTCTATATACAATATGACAATACTGTTATTATACATACTTGTGAGTGGAATAATCCGAATGTTATTTCCATATGACAATATTGTAATTATATATAATCTCAATGTTTTTCCTATATCCGTCTTTCTGGACTTCCGAATAAAACATATTTCCACCCGGATACATATTTCCGTTCGCTCACCTTTGTGGACAACCACTAACCGATTTGGATAACTTTTCTTGTAGATCCAAGAATCCAATTCGGAGGAAATGACACACACAAGAAAAGGATCAAAGGACACTCAAACGGTGAAGAGACACGTGGATCTGACAGTGAGGGCCAGGTCACCTGAGCCGGTTCCGCAAGTAACCTCCACTGTCCAGTCGACGTTGCCATCAAGGGACGCAGGGATTGAGTCGGAGAATCCTCCTACTCGTGGGGAAAGAGAAGAGACAGAGCACCACAATCGCGTAATCCAACAACAGATCCCGATTCAGCTAAAACATTGGCTTTTTTCTTATTACTCTTATTATTGGTCTTTCAGTCTAATCTTCGGTATTGCTCAGTTCGGTAATTTTGTCAGATCATTTTGGACCACCATAGTCGTCATCCGTGGGATTTTTCATTAATTTCCTATAGATTCGTGAGACGACGTCTGAGGAGATCAAACACACGAGGACCGACTCTATCGAAACTGAGACGGTGAAGAGAAGAGTGGATCGAACAATTAATGTCGCTCTATCTGAGCCAGTCATACAAGTTACATCCACTGGACAGTCGAGGTTGCCATCTGGCTCCATAGAGAAGGACGATAACATTGGATGTAGAGATAGGAAAGAGGAGGAGCAGCCTTGCCAGGGATCTCAGCGGCCCACTCCAAAAACGGTAATGATTTCAACTCCATTCTTCTGTTTGTCTACTTTGGGATTTTACTCAAATTGAAATTAATAATGAACTCTTTTGTTATTCCACAGGACAACATGCATTACCCTCCAGTCGACTATTCCCTTTCTGTCAATCCAACGATCTGCATTCCCTTCCTTGGGGACCGAACGGATGTCGGCCAGGATACTACGTCCTGGTTCTGGACATCGGTTACCTTTGTGAGGTTTTCCTAAAGGATGGAAAGAAAACACCTCCTGCCACCCAGCCTTATATCTCCGCAAGGAAATTCAAGTTAGCTACGCGAAACGGTCTTGACGAATTCGTTAAGTGGGCCGTCAAAAAGTTTTCCGTTTGTTTTTGGAACACTGGACCTGAAATAAACGTCGAGACTATCGCCAAGGCCGTGTTCGGGAAGTACTATTCCCAGGTCAGAACTTACAGCAGTGAGAATTCCGTCATGCATAGATCGACATTCAACGAAAAATTGCCCAAAGCTTCTAAAAATCCCATCTACTTTAAACGTCTTTACGACATTTTCGCTGAGGAAGACCCGACGGCTTACAAATCCAATACTCTCTTCATCGACACTGTAGACAATATGTACAAGTCCTACTTGAACCCGTTAGGACATACCATCTTCCTTCCAAAATATAAGGCGCGCGTGGACCCTGACAGAGATAAATTTCTACTGGAAGAGCTGAAGCCTCACCTTAACATGTTCCGGTTATGGATGTCATGCCGTTCAACGACCTACATCCTTTCGGCGTTTCGAAGGATTTCTTCGAGGACGACCCAACGGTCGAATTCTTAGAGACTTTAATTATAGGTGGCAGAAGTTTCTTAGCAATCTCGAGTTGCGTGCCGCTGCATTGGGACATAAAATATTTTAACTGAGTTTGCTAAACCTCGGCTGTCCCGTGGACTTTCTTGTTCACTTTCCTGGTGTCGGTTTTTCCAATGCATTGTACTGTTCCCTTTTATCATCCTAAGTATGAATGACTCTTTGGCAGATTGGAGCACCTGTTTCTCCTCCTGCGCAAGGGTTGCGTTTGATTATTTTTGACGTGAATGGAGTCTTGTGCAAAATCTTGAAGCACCAGAAGAGCTACAATGTCCCCCGGTTTTCAGAATCGGACTACAGAATTCCAGCTCTTGTCGGATTCCGACTTGTCTTTAGACGGGAGAAATATCGCGAAGTGTGGACAGAGTTGCATAAACACTACCGGTTAGGGATTTGGAGCTCTATGATGTACAAGAACTTGCAGCCCATCCTGGATTTTTTGCTTCGTGGTCTACCTCAACCGGCCTTCGTTATGTCTCAAGATGATTGTATTTCATGCCCTACTTCGGTTCACCCTCAATTCAAATCAGGATTGGACTTTGAAGCCACTGGTCAAGGTCTGGCAGAGATTTGGTGGGCAATACACCAAGAGTAACACTCTGCTCATTGACGACACCGCCATGAAGTGTGTATTGAACCCGCCCGACTCATGTCTTGTTCTCAAACCGTTCCAGACCGTTGAGACTGATGGTTGCTATCTTATCAAGGTTCTTCAGACCTATTTTCTTGGAATGAGGAAACATCCCACTGTTTCAAGCTATCTTAGAAAAAAAAAAAATACGGTTGAGTATTTTTCCCAATGTTTCAAACGATCCCAAGTTTAGCCCACTCTGGGATTTTATTGAGGACAACAGTTTTAAGAGTCTCAGATATGATGCTTCAAAATAAATTATTTTTTATCAATCCCATCTCACTCGAGCTATTGAATATCTTCATGGTTTCTCTTTTTCATTTCCTTGTAATCACACACGTGACAGATATGGTACTCTCATTTTGACTCATTTTCAGTTGAATTCTTGACGCACATTCCGGGCAATCCCAAGACTCTGATACAGGCCTTCATACGAGGACAAAACTATATCTAGTGACCTCCACTGTTCAGTGGAGGTTCGCATTCGTGCATTCCCGGATTTATGATTATGTCTCTTTGGCAGGTTTAAGGAGATGCTGAGAACGTCATCGGTTCCTTAAGTCCCCTAAAGGAACCCTCCGGATCAGCTGTGAGTCGGAGTATTGAAGGCTTTCCGAGGGTTCACGTTGGTGCTCAAATTGAGGATGGATCCTCTGTCAGACCCTTGTCCTCCCGGGAAGCAGGCGACACTCTTCTCCTCTCGGGTCCTCCTGGGGGTAAAGTCCAAGGTGCAGGTGAAGAACACAAATATCCCGGAGACTTTATCGACCTTTCCGAACATTCCTCACCCTCTATGTTCAGTACGCATGGTCTGGTCTATCCAACCGTCGGGGACTCGGCTACGGCTCCGCTGCACCTGCTTCCGTCTCTTCCTTGCATATCTCCCCAGCACGAGGGTTGGACAGCCCAGATCCGCAGGAGTCAGGTGACTTAAACTCATTTCTCGCTCCTTGCTCATTCTCCTAGTTTCACTTAGTTTGGGGTCTGATATTCATCTGTTGCTCCAGGTAAGAAAATCTGCAGATTATGATCTTCTTGTCAAACGATGTCTGCATTGGAATGCAGTTCCGAGGTAAATTATTCCTTCGTTGCATTTTCATTCCATCCAGGATGTCCAGTGCTCAAGGGACAATTTTCTGTGCTTGCCTATTGTTGCCCCTCCACTTCTCCCATCGTTCAATGGCAAAACATCTCCAGCATCGACACAGCGTGACCCTGAACTGCTCGCACAATGTTCTGCACCAAAGAGGCGAAAAACAGCCCCCGAGCCATTTCCTTCCTCTGCAAGGAATCATTCCAAAGGACAAAAGGCTGACAAGAAAAAAAGAGCGGACTCCAAACACATGAAGACTCCCTCGGATGTTATGGTGCCTCGTCAATCCAAGCCCGCGAGAATCCACTGTTCTTCTGCTAGACATTCCAATAAGGCTTCAATGGTACATTTCAAAACAATTTCTCCACTTTCGTTTGCAGTTTTATTTTTTGTCCCAAACTAACTCCGTAATTTCTATACAAGCGAGTATGGAGCCACATAACTTCTTGAATGCGCCTTCCGACAAGGTGCGTTCTCCAGTTTATATAGTAGTGCGCGGCTGGATGGGTATTGCTCCAATGGAATGTAAACTCTACTCGATGTAACTCACATTGTGTCTCGAAATTTGTCCAAGTCCAAACTTGGCTATATAAAATGGACTAAGAAGAGTTACACACACGAAACATTGGGGCAGCAGGGGGTTATGCTGGTTGGGGTATTGGTATCTAGTTTACACTACAATAGTTTTCTATCAAGAATCAAATCAAAATCTCGTTGCTTGCACTGCAATAACCATACTAACACGCTACCCACCACAACAATACACCCCCCGGCTGCCGCCAAAACTACCGTCGGATGGCACAAGTGCATTAAGTTCAAGATTACCTTATTCCTAGTGTCCTCCGAAGCGGTAGGGGCTAGGCGTTCTTTGGTGACATTTTCAACGTGCATACTTGGAAAAGATGCACACATGTACAAAAATTGTCTGGCACTACAAAGTACGAAAGGTCTGCTCTAATGTTATTCCTTTCCTCCATTGGTTTCTTCACATATTCAGTGTAAATGTTACAACATTTCTATATTTATTTTGGTTTTGTGCTGAGCACATTTTGATTTACTACTATATTACAATAATACATATAAATATGATATTGGTAATTAGCTAATGAAATGTCAAAACTCTTAATGTTTCTTGTCTATATATTGGATAATTAAAGCTATAATAGATACATTATGAATATATGTCAATGAACTTTATGATAAATACTAAATGTATGTACATCTATATAGTTCTATTTAAGTAAATAGGGAGATAAAACTGAAATATGTACATTTGATCAATAATATTAAATTATTAATAAATATAATATTATTATATGCAGTATTAATAATCAATTAAAACTTAAAATTCTGATTTTTGGGATTGTTTGAAAAACTAGCATTGTTCTTTGTAAATTAAGTGAGAATAGCAAGACGAGTCCCCCTTGCATTTGAAACGAAGAAAAAACAAAGTAAAACGTACAAAGTCGTAAGAGACCACCGTTGACATCGCCGAATCGGTAGAGAAAATGACATCTCGCCATTGGAATATTGCAATTTCTGGACACGACAATTTTCCAACACTATTTTAACTAATTCTGGACTTTTGTTTGGTCCAGAAATAATATGAGAAATATGAATAAACAAAATTTATTATTGAAATAAAGCGATATATCGATATATATATATAATTATTTTGTTTATTTTATACACAATATAATCCTCCAAACATTTTTTGGAGACAATATAAGTATGTATTGTGGTTTTAGAAGAACATCCACTGCCAAGTTGACGTTCACGAAAAAAATGGGAGGATGCAATAAATTACACCATGATGTGAGGTCAGATATGTAAAACTTTTTGTAGAAAATGGTTGTCATATCAGATGACATACAAAACCAAACATAGAACAATCATGGCATGTGATGAAGAGGATGATATGAAAGAATGTGTCCACATACATTGATGATAAACATTCATATTTTATTAGAGATTGCAACTTTGGTGTTGCAGTCAGACCTAATGTAACGTCAACTGTACATCCGTTGGACTTAATGTTATCCAGCGGCTCGAAGCCGTACAACGGCTTACACTAACCCATTAATATTACAGAGCCTCATCCCAAACGGCTCGCAGTCAAGGCATGTGTTCGAAGACGCCTCCGGTTACCACAACCACTTACAACAGTCTCCGCACCAGATGAAAAAGGAAATACTTTCAGAGAACTCGAACCTAGTAGTAACATTATCATCCGAAATGTTACTTGGAACTCTACTTGTTGAATCTCTTGATGCCCTTGAAGCCTGCCGGGAAGCCCGCCATTCTTGCCAATCACGAAGCTCTTCTTCTTCTTTTCGAATTCGCTCCTTGAATGTGACTGGGCAAAACAATTTTTCATATGTCAAATGTCAGCTGAAATGTGGAACATTTGTGGTAAAAATGATGAAGTAAAAGTGCAAGTAGAAGACACTTTCAAGATCAAATTCTCCATAAACAACAAACAATAGGATAAGTACATACCAAGGTAATCAGGTTCCTTTTGTTGTGGGATCCAAACACGAGGATCAACATATCTTCCATACCAAGCCCGATAGGCATGGTCACGACCAATAGGCTTACGAGAACACTTGGCAGGGTTCTCGCTGATGTAATCTACTACTGTTGAAGCTACAGCCATTTTCAATATATATGGCCACACAGCTTTTTCATATCATCCTGGTCAACCAATCCCTTTGGTGATGGCTTGTATGAAATAGGGAAGAATCCAGTATTTGGTGGGTTTCGGAGGCCCTTTGATGGCTCATCATCAACAATGAGTATTTGTCTCTGCGTTGCAAAGGGTGTACCAGGGTACTTGGCAAGAACAGTGCGAATATCCTTAACGAGATATTTCATCCCAGGCATGATATAACCAGTAGTGTCTTTGCAATCCTCAGCTGACCAGATGAAGCAAAACTTCTTCGCAATTTTCGTAGGAACTAAGCACTCGAGCATTCTACAAAGAACATGTCTTTCAGCACATGACCAAATCGCCACGTGAAGATGCATGAACGCAAGGTTGAGAGACTCCAAGACTTCGGGCCGGGGAACCACAAAAGGTTTTTCGGGAACATGAACTGTAACTTTCCTAAAACGAAATCTCTCCTTAAACAATTCACCGCCGGTTGGAGGTGGCCGATAGCAAAGGAGACCGTTGACACTCAATATTAACAACATTTGTTTCCTCTTTCCCGATGTTGCAAATGAAGGTTGATGGACGATACCAACCTGCGCAATTTAAGTGTTCCCGCCGTCAGAAACAACACAATGTAGTGTTTCGTAGTTTCAGAGTGACCTCTACGTTTTCGGAGACATAAGTGTCCCAACAATGGACTACTGTAAATGACCAAGAGTAGATCATATATCGAAGAGTTCGAGATCACGAAAAAATGAACATCGGCTGTCAAGTGGACAAGACGACACTCCACTCTCACTCGTGCTACAAATCTTTGAGCGTGCTTCTATCTAGAGGACCTCCTCCAATCGATGTGCAAGTGCAATGATCAACGTGGGTTATCTGCCAACCACCTTGTGCTAGCCTTATTACAGTTTCGAAATTGAAACCATGACTGTTAGTAGAGGATTCAACAACATGTACAAAAACATCAAGGATTCAAGTTTAGTTGTTGTTGTTGAGCTCATGACGTCTTGATCTGTGCAAGGTATTCGAGTTATCTAAAACGCCATAGCTTATCTCGAAATGTAGTCAACTGACCGCTGAATGTAGCCTTAGGACCTTGCAATCTACATTACTACCAATTTTTTACTTGCACTTGAAAAGTGTTACAACACTGAAAGGAGTTGAAAGACCTGTAATGCCGATGCGAAACTTGCATGATGAGTCTCTAAGACTCTTTGATAGTTTATACTAATTTACTCAACGTTGCTCAATGTGGCCATGTGGCCAACTCAATCTCTTCTTTGTCGTTCTCTTTGTTTTTGACATGTATCCCTGACACAAAATCAAATGCGTTGTACATTAGTTTTTCGACCCAGTTCTTGCCATATCCAAGCAACTCCAGCAACTGCATCCAACGTCCTCCTTCAGCATGGCATCCCGTAGCATGCTCTTTGTGCTGTAACCGCTCTTTTCATTCCTCACGATCCTCTTACTTGTAAGCGGACGAGTAAATGCGGACGCAATATGCGTGGTCAGCGGAGGCAGTCCTAGTGTCGTCGATGCGAAGCTCTGTCCGGACTTTATGATTGCTAAAGGTTATAACACTGACTGCTGTCAAAATAAGTGCGATGGTGCATCCAAATGTGCTCTACTGGAACAGTGGGCACTGACATATGTGGTGTCTGCGGGAACTGTGTCCCATGCCAAGAAGTCGAGAACTCTTTAGCTGTCATCATCGAACAGTGTCAACAAAATGGCCTTGTGGGAGGCTACATTTATGGCCTCAAATAGTATTTTCCTGACCGTTAACATTTATCACACCTGAGGAACAGCGTAGCTCCGGCGTGAGCCTAGCCCCGTGAGCCTGGGAGCTGAGCTCACGGTTTAGCCGCAAAGCGTGATGCTTTACGGAACGTGAGCGTGACACTGGTGCGTGAGGAGTAGGCCCTATAGGCGAGAAAGAGGGCCTATTAGCGTGGAATAATATGCCTACCATGTAACATGGTTGTCATGGCTGTAGAAAAAGAGGGATAGGAGCATGTGGCAGATGTCAGCGGTACAATGATAGACACCTTTATTTGAATTCATATAAAGAACCTTGCAATGAATTGCAGGAGCAATTGCCCGGTGTGGCACATACTGAAATGTATGTGTGTGTCCTACTCGTACAGACATGTCGTGAAAAGGTGGAAGACCAGGGAGGCAAGTTGACATTATCCAAAATTGCTCAAAGAGAAGCAGCTGAGCATGACGTGAGGTGTCCCGTTGCAGAAGAGTACGAACTTCAGCGTAACCTAGTGAGGCTTGATAAATGAATTGGTCTCTCTCGTCGTCGTAGTACATCCTCACAAAGATATATCCAATATTGATGCTTGCAAAGGACCCACTTCTCTCTCATCCACAGAGTGCCCTCACGCATGGTTACAAAATCGGGACAAGTACACGCAGGAAAATTGCCTACTGTAACATGATATTCTTTGCCATGAACAACAGAACCCTTAGTCACCAGCGTGTAAATTCTCCCATACCCCGGGCCCGGAACTGTCACGGACATAGCCCAGAGGAACTTACCAGGAGTAAATATCAGAAGTTACCAAGTTATAATGTTATCAAAAATTACTATAATTTACCGTGATTCACCATGATCTACCTCGATTTACCATAAATTACCATTAGTTACCAAATTACCGAGAGTAATTTGGGAAATTGCTCATGAAGCTTCATTTGGAGGAAACTTCTCCATCAAAATACCTCATTTGTTGAAGGAAACTTCTCCATCAAGAAATCTTTGTTTAAGGAAACATCTCCATCAAGAAACCTCCATTGGGGAAGCTTCTTAGGGAACTTCTTAGGAGCCAGTATATATAGGAGTCGAGACTGGACACTCTTCAGTCTCGCCAACACAAGTTCAAGCTACTCTTGTTCCCAGTCCCAGTACTCTAGTCCACCTTTCAATACTCTAGTCCAGTTTCTAGTATCTGGTACCCCAGTCCAGTTTCCAGCATTTCAGTATTCGAGTCGAGTTCCAGTATCTTGTACTCTTGTCCATTGTTATAAAGATCATCTTGATTCATATTTACCCATCATACATTCGGCCACACCGACCTTGACTTATTGTCTAGTCTTATACATCTAGTATGATATCTTGTTTGTGTTCAGTCATGTTCTCGTCCTTGACAGTTTGGCGAGACTAAAGTTTGTTCATTAGTTAGTTAAAATAGAAGGCACATTTGCGAAAATGGTCGCCACATTGCAGAGTTTTCAGCTCCAGATGCAAGAACTTCGTACCTGTCCAATTACAAGCTGATCTGTCTCAAGATCTTGGCAATGCTCTCCACAATTTGCAACAACAAATTTCAGAGTTAAAGGAGTCGAACAATGGATCTTCAACCATACGAGTTCCTACTGCAACAGCTCCTACTGCAACTGTTCATCTTCAACAGATTACGAGAGAATCAAAGACCAGCATGCTCGAGAAATTTGATGGGACGAGATCAAGATTTCGCGGTTTTGTTCAACAAGTACGACTACATCCACAACGCTACCTCGATGAAGGTATTTAGGTGTGCTTCTTTCTATCATACACTGCTATATCTTGGTTTGCACCGCTATTAGAAAAAAATTCACATTTACTATACAATTTTGAAGCGTTCATGTTCGAGTTCACTATAACGTTTGGAGAGAATGATAGAGAGAGAGAGAGTTGCAGAGACAAAGATGCGAAATCTTCGACAAGGAGCACGTCCTGCTTCCGTTTATGCTGCTGAATTTTGACAACTTGCGTGCGACCTCGACTAGAATAAAAAGAGTTTCATTAGTCAGTTTCGACGTGAGTTAAAAGATGATGTAAAAGATTTGTTGCTGACAATGCCAAACGTGAGCACACTGAGTGAATTCATCACCAAAGTCATTGCATGCGATAATCGTTTGTTCGAAAGACGTCAAAAGAAACGATCTGGATGGTCGACGACGCATCATGCCGCTGCTACTACGGCACCAAACACAACGATCCATCAGACATCCGGTAGTGATTCTATGCAGATTGATGCTGTCTAATTCAAGCCATTGATGCCACAAGAAAAACAAAGATGACGCTCGAATATATTATGCCTCTATTGCGAAGAAGAGCACATAACATTAAACTGCCCCAACAAGAGAAGATTCGAAGCTGGAGGCACAACTCAAGTGTTCGATACGATGACATCGAAAAACGAAGATATTCAGTCACAGTAAGGACCATGTGGCTGGACACCACAAATTTTTTACCGAAAAAATGTCTTTTTCTACCTCTAGACCTTGCACCTTGCTTCACAGTTCCGGTAAAAATCAGAGTGCAAAATCATGATATCTCTGTAGAAGCACTTTTGGACTCAGAGGCTTCAACATGTTTTATTGACAAAAAACTTTGCGAAACAACACAATTTAGCGCTCGTAAAGAAGAAACTCTCGGCCCCCGTTGAAGTCATCGATGGACGACCGTTAGCATCAGGAGATGTTGACCATGAAACTCGACCACTTGAAGTGAAGCTTAAAGATCAAGCATCACATATTATTTTCAACGTCATCCAGTCTCTAACGAATCCTGTGATCATTGGACTTATCTGGTTCGTACTTCATAATCCTGACATCGACTGGCGATCGCGAAAAATTTCTGCAAAATAAAAATGTAGAAATATCAAAGGTATTCAACCCACATTGGAGCTAGAGCTTTCATGAGAGCTACAAAAAAGGATGCGGCATTTGCACTTTATGCGACTCCCATCAAGACCACAACAAACAAATGTACTTCAACATTACCCACTTAATATCAAGATTTCAAGGATGTCTTCAAGAAGAAAAATGTAGACATATTGTCAGTATATCGACAACTTCAACCCCAGTTCAAGGTCGGAGATCGTGTGTGGTTTTTTTAACGGGATATACAAACCTCGCGACCATCAAAGAAGTTGGATTATCAACGCCTAGGACCATTCAAAATTATTCGACAAATAAATCCGGTCAGTTTTCAGCTCGAAATCCCACGAAGTATGTGCATCCATGCAGTCTTGCATGTTTCATTATTGGAGATGTATCATCCATCGAATATTCCAGGGAGAGTTTCCGTACCACCTCCACCAATCGAAGTCAATCAAGAAATCGAGTATGAAGTCGACGAAGTCCTAGACTCTCGCATCAAGTATAAACGTCTTAAGTATTTCATACATTGGAAAGGCTACGACATCATCGAACGAATGTGGGAACCTTCATCCTACCTCGCTAATGTATCTGATAAAGTCCAAGAGTTTCATCAACGATATCCAGCTAAGCCCTGAGCTACACGTCAATAAGACATCACAACGATGATGTCACCCAAGTTAGCTTCAAGGTGAAGACTCCACATTTAGTGTACCTGATACACGCTAAGGAGATAGGAGCACCACACATTAGTCCAAGATTTTACCGCTCCTCGAGAAACTCGGCGCTAGAGGAGGGGGTGATGTCACGGACATAGCCCAAAGAACTTACCAAGAGTAAATATCAGAAGTTATCAAGTTATCATGTTAATAAAAATTACCATAATTTATCGTAATTCATCATGATCTATCATGATTTACCATAAATTACCATTAATTACCAAGTTACCGGAGTTTACCAAATTATTGAGAGTAACTTGGGAAACTGCTCAGGAAGCTTCATTTGGAGGAAACTTCTCCATCAAGACACTTTTGTTTAACCTTGGAAACTTCTCCATCAAGAAATCTCCATTGTGGAAGCTTCTTAGAGAACTTCCTAAGAGCCAGTATATATATGAGACAAGACTGGACACTCTTCAGTCTCGTCAACACAAGTTCAAGCTACTCTTATTTTCAGTCCCAGTACTCCAGTCTAGCGTCTAGTACTCCAGTCCAGTTTCCAGTATCTGGTACCCCAGTCCAGTTTCCAACATTCCAATATTTGAGTCGAGTTCCAGTATCTTGTACCCTTGTCCATTGTTATAAAAATCATCTTGATTTATGTTTACCCATCATGCATTCGGCTCGCCTTGAAAGGCCTCAATAGCCACATCGAATTCCCTATTGAAAGATCGAGGGAGATGGAACTTGTCTTTTTCATTGATCGTGAGTTCCCAGTAGCAAGTATGGTGGCCAGTACCCTTGTGGTAGTCCGACAATTTTTTGTAGTCAGAATTAAGGCCGTTCCATTTATCTTTACACATCTTGCCATTGCGTGCAGACCTGTTCTTCACAATCTTCTGAAGTTCCTCCGGAATGTTCGTCCATCGTTGTGCAGCAGGAACCATGTGTGCCCTGGGGTCCACAAGCGCTTTCTGTGCTGTATGTTCAATGTGCTTGCATTTTATTAAAGCAAGAACCTCTGTATGCTCCCAGTTCCCAGTTCTCTGACGAGTAGGTCCGCTGCTTGATCCTCCTCTTCCACCCCCTGCCCTTCCCCTTCCCGCTGGAATGGTGCCAGCTCTTCCGCTTGAAGGTTCAGTGTTGTTGCTGCTATCGTCCATCATGAGTGTCGCATGAATTCATGCACTGCACGCAGAGATACAAAGAGAGCAACACATGAGAAGAAACACACGAGCGATTGGTTTATTCGCTGTGAACTTGAGCTGATAGTTTACCCGCGCAAAACAAGAAGGTTTCTGCAACGTGTTGATAACGTAACAATGCGCGCTACCATCGTTGATAGCCATGTGAGTAAGCTGCCACGTATGCATGCCATGTCACTTGTTTACCGCTGTGGAGGTTGTGGTATGAACGAAGGTAATTATTAGCGGCGCTACCGAGGGCGTATCGCCAGGTGTGAAGTACCTTTAGTATGACCTATCTCTACTAGTTAACTTTTTGCTACTCCCCATTGTTAACCCCTAATGGACAAGGCTGTTTTTGGTGGGCCCACTCCAAAACAGCACATACCCTCACAGATGAGGGTATATCTCCCAGCTAAGAAACATCCACAGGGATGAACCGTATGAAAAGGACGCTACCTACCTCATGCACCTGCTGTAAGACTTTCAGCCCATTTCACCGTGTCATTAGGAAGGTTATAACAAAATGGTAAGCTCTAAATCTGTAGTGTATTCCAATTTTAGAGGGAAAAATTGGTTTGACCAGGCAGTTGGACCAAAAAAATATTTTTTCCTTGCAAGACCCCAACCACATTCCAATTCTCAAGCACCTAAAGCAACTTGCCCCAAATTTGCAAAGTAGAATTCCAAAATCTGCATAGGGTTCCTTTGTATGGGAAAACAGGGGGGTCAAAAAGCACTATTTGCTTCAATTGACCTGTAATTCAGCCATAGGGGTCGAAATTTTCATTGGAACCAGAATTCCAACGGTGGAATTGTTCCTCCTATGATTTCCTACTACCTCCAAAAAGAATTTCTGAATTCTAACCAAAATGCAGGCAGAGATTTCTAAGTAGGTGTATTTCTACTTGAATCCCAGCTCAGGCCATGTATTGCCTGAGCCGGTAGACAATTCCGGCTACAGAAAGGGGGCTACATCACCGATTGACACAGAAAACTTGGGGGACCCCAAAATCGACACCCAAAAAAGGGCCCGGGAATGCTCGACGTTTCGGCGTTCCACCCGACAGGCAACTGAAAAACTAACAACTACCAACCGTCACGAATGTGGCCCATCTGTGTTCAAGCTCCCCGTGAGCTCCTGCTTTTCCTTTGAATGTAGCGAACCCAAACCACACACCACCCCGAAGACATGATCCACGAACTGGGGGGGGAGTTGAACCCCCCGATCTGCCCAGTGTGCAGACAGCTCCCTCCCCCCCCCAAAAAAAAAACTGTGAAACCACCCAAACACAACGCACACACGCCAACACTGAAGGACCCCCATCACCTCCACAGCCCCTCAACCAGCAGCAGCAGATCCCCATCACCCCCACAGCTTGTGAACCATCACCAGCCCTTCCCCCATCACCAAAACAGCCCACAATGAGCAAGCAGCAAACCCCTATGACCCCCCCACTCCCAAAACTGCCCATCAGCATGACCCTCACATCCCTCCACTACCATTGAACCGTCACCACCAGCCCCCCATGACCCCCACTGCCCATCAACCAGCATGGACACACACAACCCCCCAACCTGAGAAGAACCCATACCCACCACAGATCAGAGATAATCACACCCCACGCCCCACGCACACACGCCATCAACAGCCTCCAGCATACCTTGCATGCAATCCCACACCCTGGTGAACCCCTACCCACACAAACATATGCACACACAAAGAAAGAAGACAGTGCAACAAGCCAGAATTCAGTCACCTCAAGGCATGCCGGTGTGCCTCATTCCAACACCGCCCAAGGCACAAGTGGTTGCCATCGCAACCAGGGCAGTAATGGTGAGTACGAACATGGCACATGACACACACTCGCTGCCGTGTGGTGTGAAGGCACTGATGCACAAACGTGCATTCTGAATCCCCCGTGGTGTCAATGTTGTCAGTGCAGCAACCCCCTGTCAAACCATATGCCACAGCCAGATTGAATTGTAGATGGGTCATGGCCCGACGCCCCCTCCTTCTCTCCATTGCAGAATGCAAGATATACGCATTCACTAGCGTGGTATCCATAAGAAAAAAAAACAGATGATGCCACCACTTCTTTGTGCGTAGCTGCAAGCTGTACGCACCCCTAAGCTGGTCCTACACATCCACCCCTCGCATGTACGTTTGGTATTGCACATGTGCAGGTACGGATGGCACATGCACTCTCTGGTTTCCCACAAAACGGCGTACAGTCACTGGAGAGGAAGGACTGCAAGTTGGCCTAGCTGCAGATGACAGTAAGAATACACCCTTCTTGTCCCACCACAACACAGCAGCCACCTCCCTGGACTCATGCATCATGTACCATGACTGCCCTTGCTTGGCAGTCTTGGATTTTTTCATTTTCAACAAAGAGGGAGGGAGACCCTTTCTGTTCACTCTTACCGTGCCAGTGGCCCAAGTGCCAAGTTTGGCCATGTCATATAGAAGCTGGACCCCTGTAAAGTAATTATCAGTCACAATGACATGCCCAAACCATGCAGCCCGTTGGCCAGCCGGGTGACCATATCATAACCTTCTCCCTTCCCACTTTTCTGCCTCTCGCCATCTGGCCCTCCTGCATTCTTACCAACATACACTGAAAAGTCGTAGACATATGAAGTCTCCGAGTCAGCCAAGGCCCACACCTTGATGCCCCATTTGCATGGTTTCTTAGGCATATACATCATAATTGGGGAGTACTTCCCCTTGTAACGGATCATCACCTCGTCGACAATCACCATTTTGTTCAGATTCCAGAGACTTTTACACCTATCCACAATCTCCTCACACACCCACCTAAGCTTTCCGAGCTTATCATAATTTCGACTCTTACGATCTGCCACCAACGTGGCGTTGTCAACAAGATGCAAACAACGGAGTATGGCCTCATACCTATCTTGAGTCATCACTTTGCGGATGACAGGACAAGCGAAGAATGTCTCCGAGCGTTGCCAGTAAAATCGTGTTCGGGGCAACTTCTTCATGCCCATGAAGACATAGACTCCAATCCAAGCCCTGAGCTCATGAACAGTGAGCTCTTTCCACCGAGGCCCCCCACGAGTGCCTGTACCAAAAGGTTCAGCAACATAACGATTTGACTCCCTACATATTCGCCCAAGCACTTGTCGCCTCCAAAACAAACCGAAAAACCAAATCGGATGTGAGCCCTTCATCTCAGGCAGGCAGGGACCAGGTTGAGGGCCAAAAAATGCAGCTCTATCACTCACAAAGTCAGAGCCTGCGTTGGTTTCCCACGTCTTCGCCTTGAACATCTCCACAAAATCGGCCGAGATTTCCTCATCACACTCCATATCAACCACCTCGTTTTCCCAGTCTGCTTCGTCAGCAGAGTCGCCCATGTACCCATTGTCACCCTCAAAATCCTCGTCCATGTCGGAGGAGGCCTCATCGTGGCCCAAAACAGGATTAGAAGACCCCTCACCAAAAGGAACCAGTGCACCAGTGTTGGGATGCATGTCCCCCAAAGCAGCCCAACCGACAGCAAGCATGCTCCCAGCACCCAGAGGCCCGCCAACACATCCTACAACACCCGAATTCACCACTCCCTTATTTTTTTTTCCTCACCACACCTTTGGGAGGTGCTGTCACACTTGTAGGAACCGACCTCTTTGCACGAGCCAACTCCTTCAGACGCCTAACTGTCGGCATCGGGCCAGACATCATCTCTCAAAACAGAATTCACAGCATCACTGAACCCCTCTTTATCACCTTCCTCTCTTCTCTCTCTCCAACCAAGAACTAGAGCCACCTGACGTCTAAACAGAAAGCGAAAATTGTGAGGACGAGGGTGGCGAGGCCAACGATTGGCGAACGGCGGTGGAGGCAAACTACAGAGGAAGGCAGGAGACAGACACCCCAATATTACCTTGCACTGCTCGGGAGTGCAGTGCTGCTCCTCAAGCGCCCACTCCCTTATAACCTCCGCGACAGCTGCAAGCTCGGGTGGGGGCAACGGTGGCTCAGGCACAGGAACGTCCTTCCTCTTTGGTGCCATACGAATCCGTGAGACCGACAGAGATCACAGGAAATGAATGCAAGCCCTCACGATGAATCAATGCAAATGACCCATCTTCCCCAAGCACAGGAAGAAATGATGTACCTCGGCGAATTTCGCAAACTCTCCAAAACCAGCTGCAAAATGAAACCTCAACACACCACGCTCCCCTGCAACCATCCCCTACCACACAAAACACAGAGCCCAAATGCATAAAAGCATTTCACAAAACGACATGCAAGAAAAAATGACAACTTGCATTACAATGAAAATTCGGCAGGGCACAAGAATCTAAACGCCAAACACTCAGCCCTAACAGTTGCGTAAATGCAATCACACCCCGAGCTCTAATGTCTAGAACACATAGCATGAAACGGAACAGTTCCCGCCACTTCGAGCCTGGGAGAGGTAAGTCGCCATGACCCGAAAATGAAGCCAAGAAATACACCCCCTACGAAGCGAATGCGGGCGATCCACGGAAGATCAAGCAAAACATGCACACAAAAGCGCCAAGGAAATGCGAGAGGGGCCACGATTTGCAAGCTCCAGGAACCCAGACTCTGTGCGCGCGAAGAGAGAGCTCGTTCCACGCTGCCGCCACCCAACACTGGCCACAGGGTGGCATCCCATGTCCGCACGGGCGGACATGCCAACCCTGCATGCACCCGATCGCCGACATCGGGCCACCGATGCCCATTTTGCCTGCCACGTGGCTAGGTCAAAGCCCGTGGAGGGCCAGAAACCATTGGATTTTGGGTGCTCATCATCACTTCAAAAAATCCTGACGGCGCAGGATTTGTCCAATTAGGGTGCAATAAATTCTGTCCGGCGCAGAATCTCAAGGGCTACAACTTTCGTTCAGGGCCCATCTTCATCCAGATTCATCCAAGGGGCCCACTGACGGTCGAAATATCCAATCGACCCGAATCAGGTCGACTCGTCCATTAGGGGTTAACCATCAAAGAGGTTCGACTGTATTTTAGCTGCCATCATCGAACAGTGTCAACAAAATGGCCTTGTGGGAGGCTACATTTATGGCTTCACTAATCCTACAGTGAACGTTAACGTCTATCACAATTGAGGCATGGTTTTCACCCTATATCACTATCTAGACCAAAGCTGCAGGCCTGCATGCAGGGCTGACTCTAAAGTACATATGTTTATCGTTAAAAGAGAAGGCATGGGCTGCAGTAGCTAGCGTAAATAACTCGAGCCTGATGTGCAGGCCTCATGTTGAGATCTTTTGGGAGTTTCTAGATTGTGTTCTATTTTATTGTCCTTCTGCAGTTTGAACTGACAAGCTTCAAATATTATGTTGTTCATCAACTTCGTGTAGTACCTTTACAAGTAACGTCATTTCTGTGTGGCACTTTCTGTTTTATAATATCACGGGCATACCTGTTTATGGCTTTCTTTTTTTAAAACTGTGTACTTAGGCCTTCTCTCCAGACAAGAGAGAGTAATACCTTGGGCTAATCACGCCTGCAAGGTGATCTTGTCGATAAGGATCAGAGCTTAGTTTTCTGTAAGTTTCCTATCTTGTAATGATGGCATCTCGCAGTCTCTGAGCTCTCAGCCGAGGTTCATGTAATATTATCCAGGGGTGAATGCATATGGAACCGTTTTAGAAAGAAATGTGTGTAATCCTGGAACCGATCTGCTGTGTTTACCATCTTGGTCTCCTTTCCTTGTACAAGTAAACGTGTAGCCAAACTATCATGGGGTCCCTTTCCAGCAGGTATGTTCAAAGTATGATCTCAAGAAAGTAGAGCAAGTCCTGAATGATGTGACCATTCGGCGCCTTGGAGACGCACCAGAGATCAGCCCAACCAACACCCAACCCAGCGAAGCCATTCCAAAGTAAGAGCCTCGCAGCAGCTTCTTTTTCCTTTTCGCCTTAACCTTGGTCTTTCCCACACCTCCAGCATATAACTTATTCCTTACTGACCAGTCTATTTCATGCTCACTGACAACCATGCTATGTTCATGTAGACCAGGGGATTTGTTTCAGAAGGTATTTGTCCAGTCAGGAGCTAGTGTATTGATATGCTTACAATGCATTTGTGCTCGGAATGAGCTCAGTGGGTCCGGTGTGGGAGCCAGCGTTACAGCCGAGCAGTATGCTGCGGATGTAAAATCTGAGCTTCGCAGATTGATTGACACCCTCTGTTTAGGAGCCAATCAAAAGCCTCTGGTAGTTCCCCTGTTGGGTTTTTCAGTGTCCATTGGCACAGTGATTTCCTCAATGCCACGGGACCGGTTTTGTTAATGCCTTCACATGCCATATCTACAATCTTGGACCAGGCTCGAAGAGCTCTGCTGTCTTTTCCTCGGATGGACAGGTTTTGTCAAGCTTTTGGCCTTTGGCACATTCTGTAGGGAGTGTAGAGCTTTATCATTTTTGGTGTGGCTGGCTTTTTGGTAGGGCAGTAAGAAAGTGACCCCTGGCATGCTCGAAACATGCTCGAAGTAAAAAAAATTCAAGCAGTTCAGAGTATGCTACAAGATTATGCCCCTGGGTGGAAGCTTGGATTGGCGAAGCAGGTGGAGCTCATAACAGTGGCCATCACCTTGTAACGATGTATATAAATATGTTTCTGAACACAGAAAACAGAAAATATGTTTGTGTGTTTTGGGGGGGAGGGTTTTGGGGGTGTGCTACTCTTCCTCTTGGGAGGCATATGAATTGGTACACCAACATTTCACAGTGGAAAGACATGCTGTGGAAAGGGCATTAGTGACCATTGGTTAGAGGTAAGTGGTCGTTTGCCCACCTACAGCACCAAAATCTTGAGGCAGTTCTGCGCTTTTGTTTTCAGAGGGCTGCATCTGGTATCTCCATGCAACAGGTGGAAAATTGGTGGAGGGATTTCTTCTCCCAGCCGGGTGGGAAGGACACCCTCAATACTCTTCTAAACAGAGCAAGGGCCTCATTGAAATCCGTGAGTAGCTTGTTACACAATGCTGCGTTGGATTACTGATTTGCTACCTCTAGGCCATCTCCCAGACGACACATCTCACCCAGCAAAAGTGAGAGATAGTATTCTCTAGGTCAGAAAGTACCATGGTTTCTGGAGGAGTATTTTGCCACCATTGACAAACAGAGCAGGGAGATGGAGGAGGAGAACAAAACCTTGCAAGAAAAGTGTGCAAGATTGCACGAGAAAAATTGCATATTTAAATGTGCGGAAGAAGAGGTAAAAGAGATGACCTGGAGACTGGATTTCAAGTGAGAGCTATGGAGAGAAATTTTGGCTGTAAGAATTACACAAGGAGAGCCTCATGAAGCATGTCAAATACTGGCAGCATATGTCAGAGAAAGGGTTGACGTTGGGGACCATATTTCCCATCTTGCCTATAACGGCCATCTGATGCATACATGGTCGGGCTGCACAAGGCATGCAAAAAGTGGCAGAAGCTATGGCCCTGAGGCTTTCTATCCCAAATGATCCAACCCATGTGTTTTGGTCCTCTATGTCCATAGATGATCCTACTTGGTCTTATACGAGTACTTGGAGGCGGGGAGAACTGGAAGGGCAGCTGGCAAGAGAGAGGGCGCAGCCGGAATGCAATCAAGTCCCAAGCTTAACTTCCAATAAATCAACACCCAGTGCCTTGTGGATCGATCTCATTTTCCTTGGAATAGACCTATCTCAGACCATACTTTTGCTGTCTCTCCCACCATGGCAGTGCCATTGCTTATGGAAGCTGTCAGCCTGACTTGCTCAATCATTTCCTTGTTCTTTCCTTGCCCAAATATCAACATAAATATGCAACACATACAATGCTAAGGTGAGCCAGTAGATTGTGCATATATACAGAGGATCTCACTCAAGCTAAGGGAAGCATGAGTTCATTCATCAAGAGCATTGCCGTATTTTCTGTAAGAGCTATGCCCTCCTGCTCTCATTAACCATTCGCAGTGCCAGTTGATCCTGTCCAAGTTGTAGCTTGCATGACCTGGGACAGTGTAATCCCCATAGGCACATGCCAAGTGTATTACATTTGAGAATGAAGTGGAGGAAAGAAATGTACACACCCCATACACAATGCTGAGGCTCAATACAGCATGGCCAATGTAACAGCTTCTACATTGCTAACAACTGCGCAGTGAATGGAGAAGAAAGATTTAGCCTCAATAGTCACAACTTTGCTGTCAATAACTGAAACGTGCACATGCTCACTGATCAACACATGAGCTAAAAACACATCTAAGTGGGGGATATCATAACCCCTAGCTTCCAATATAACTTTCAGACAATCCAACAGTCGAGCATAGCTTGGATGCCTCTTGCTAGCCGGCTTGCAAACCTCAATGTGATCTGCATCTTCAACCTTGTAGTAGTTACCTCTTGCCAGCTGCATAGCTGAGGCCTCTTCCACAACCATAACCTGTTTCACATGGCATTGCACAAGCATCAGCCCAGACTAGATGCAAAACTTTTCAGATATCCAAGGACTACCTTTTTCCATGGATCCTGCGCTTAGGAGTTCTAATGATACCACACATTTCACAGAACATGCTTCACCATTGTTGTTTGGCCAAGTAAATCTCTTCTAAACTGGGGGGTAACAAGGAAATCACTGACCTGTCAAGGAGTAGTTTAGCAAGACTTGGTTAGGGACTAAGCAAGGCAGGAAATAGTATGGGATAAAAGCTGAATCTTGAGACTAATAGGTGAGCACTCAAATGGCAATGGCCAAGGGTAGGCCTTTGGATTGCACACAGAATGTGTTTTTCGTTGAAGGGTGCAATTTTTTCACTATATTTTTTTTGTACCTTGTAG
Organism: Takakia lepidozioides; assembly: GCA_030704615.1. Taxonomy (NCBI): domain Eukaryota; kingdom Viridiplantae; phylum Streptophyta; class Takakiopsida; order Takakiales; family Takakiaceae; genus Takakia; species Takakia lepidozioides. The sequence continues at coordinate 64,629,760 of CM060732.1, read as the reverse complement.
GCAGTTAAGGGTTAAGTAAGTATATTAGTGGGTTTCAAACATGTTTTTGGCCATGAAGATAACTGGTGATCTTCTAATAGCCCATTAGAGAGATAAAATGGTCACCTACCTTTCAAACTCCCGGTGCAAATTTTGAGAAATCTCTTTTTATCTCCTCACCGTTTCACCTGTTTCATTATCCATAGAAGCCAGAATGCATCAATCACCAGTTATCTCAAAAACCTGCTCTGGTAGTAAGTTTTTTTTTTTTGGTTGGCTCTCTTGTAGAGAGAGATGTTGAAGTCAACAGAGAAAATGTGGTCAAAGGACCTTACACTGTGTCAAGGCTCCGATTGGTGTGTTGTGCTGAGTCATGCTCCCTAGTTTTCTCTTCCTCTTATGTTTTGCCAAAGCAAGAGAGCCCATTGCAATTTGAGGCTTGTTTTTTGTAAAGGTTTTGAGATAACCAGCAATTCAGAACACTGTTCCTTTTTGTGGTGGCATGTGTACTTTTAAAACAACCTGTGATTTTTCTTAAGAATTGTAATAATTTTTGCACAAGGAATGTAGGCGGTGATGGAACCTAGGCCTAGTTAACGATTTTTGTCATTCAATATATTGCACAGGCTGCAATGAAGATTGTGTGAAAGGGGAACATGAGGCACATGAGGACTCACATCATAGCCTCTACGAGTTTGCTGTTTGATGTTGCGATCAGTTGCAGCGAAGCATTTTATACAGTGCATCACAATAAAGTTCCTCAAGTAGCCTCTCGAGCTCCTCTGCGCAAGAGGATGGGTTGAAGTAGAGAGATCTAGATTTGCACTTATGAAACAAACCACTATGTCTGGCAACATAGTTCTTGAAACTTATGGGAGTGTGATGTTCATAGAATCTGCCTATGTGTGCCAAGAATTCATGGCGAGACATACCTTCTCCAAATCCGCGGAGGTTAGAAGCTTTCACATAGATTATGGCACCCGCTAAGCGTAGGCTGAAGTCCTGGAGATTGTTTGTCTTCCTGGCCTTGGGATGGCCAGAACAAAGGACATGGTATCCAGGCATGTCATCGATTACTTTTGCACTACTTTTGAGACCTTCACGAGAAGCAACCTCTTGCCAGAATATACTTCCCCACTCTTTCCAGGAGACCCGCCATATTTTAAACAAAGAGTTGGTCAAGGTTACTGGACCTGTGGTGCCGAAGGCATCTCCCAAGGAAGTCACAGCGACACTCTCTGCCATTGAAAAGTTCATGATCTTGTCCTTCCAGCGGACAACCGTCTTTGCTGTCTCTTGTATCATAAACTTTGTGCTGACAGATTGTGCAGTTGCCCACATATACTGGGGATCAAGGATTCTTTGGAAATGTTCAGGTGATTCCGGTGGACAAGTTACCGCGATGTGCTTGTCAATTAATTCCGGAATTGGTGTACCTCCAAGTATGTCAGAGAGGATGCCAAGGACATTTTCCTTGAGATGAATATCTTCTGAATCAATATCATTGTGGGTGGTTATGACCTGCACTGGCAGCTGGTGATCTGCAAAGATCGCCCTCATTAGACCACCCAGCTCCTTGTTGCTTTTGTCTATCACCGAAAGGACAAGCCAGACCATGTGAAATTTTTCATCCGATTGTTGTTTTGCCTTCAAGAAATTTCTGAGCACATTCCCCTTGCAGTCTTTGCTGCTTGTGTCAAAGAAGGACAACTGTGGCACAGAGGGATGACAGATTACTTTGTTTTTATCAAGCTTGACTGTGTCAGCTCCTGTTGTGTGTGATTCAGAACCATCCTCCTGGATAACATCATAATTTATGAAGTGCTCGATGAGTGTAGACTTGCCTGCTCCAGGCCTTCCTACAACAAGTATCCTGGTCTTGCCCTTTGTAACCTGGGACTTTGCTGCATCTTTGAATGCCTTGTCGATGCTCTTCCTAATGTTTTCCTGCTCCAGTCAGTAGCTGAGTGTAAGCAATCTACCTGAAGGGGGGCCAGTTGGCACTTGCTATAACATGAATCTGTGTGGCAACCTAAACGCAAAAAGAAGAAATCCAGTTCTAATTAAGAAAGATTCCATGTATGATGGTAAAGCAGCAATAACGTACCTCTGGTGCAAGCACATCAGGTCGATGTTTAGGAATCTCCAGTGTTCTTACACATAGCACATCCCCTACATAAAGGTCTGGAAAACGGGCAGGTTAAACTCCCATTTGGCGAATAAACCAATGCCATATGGAAGGGAACTACTCATCAATAATAGAGACTGTAGGTCTAATGAATACACAGATGCAGATTACATGGAAGACGGCAGCTTCGACACAGTACCTACTGCAATTTGGGTCTCTGAGATTCTTAATCTGAGATACACAAGTTGACGATTGGAATCATTGGAGCTGAGTTTTCAAACTGCAGGGTGGTGATATAGACTTTCCACTATATTACACTATCAGGCTGCAAATGGGCAAGCCTCTCTCAGCCCAGACATGTACACACAACCCATTTTTACTGTAAAACAGAGCTGTCTTCTATGCGGGGTGTCAATGGTGGGGAAGCATTTACCTGTGATAAGAAGGCCTCTGAGATGCCTCAGCATCTTACAGATCTCTGGGAACGAAGGCCGCTTCCCAGGAGTGATATCCCAACAGTCCTCAATTAGCGTCACCAGGCAAGGAGGACAGCTAGGAGGTAACGCAGGCCTCAGATGCTCAACTGTTATGCGATCGTAGAGTTCACCCAAGCTGCATTCTGCAAAGGGTATCTGCCCTGTTAGTACCTCGGAGCTCAAGATCCCGAAGCTCCACACATCCGCTTTCAATGAGTTAACCCGAGTTTCTGCGGAGGATCCTGACCGAACCCTGTCGCGGAAGAGCTCTGGTGCCCTGTACTGAGAAGTGCCAATGTTCCATGCTGACGGCACTGCAGACAAAGCTATGATTTTTTCTTTGGCCATGCCAAAATCGGCTACCTTGACATGGACATACCCCTCGCCCATCAATTCCTTGATGGTGGTGGGATTTACTAGTATGTTGGGAGACTTCAGGTCTCGATGTGCCACCCCCCTATCATGCAAGAATTTCATGCCCTCGGCAATTTGGAGCAGTATGTCAACTGCTACAGGAAGATTGAAGGGGTTTCCACCCTTCGACGTTGTACATCTTTTCCTCATAAAACTGCGAAGGTCCTCAGCCATCTTCTCCATGATCAGGGAGCATTTTCCTTCGCCAGTGCAGCAACAGAATAATTGCACAATGTGTGGATGCCGAAGCCCTGCCATGATGGCTGCCTCTTTATTGAAGCTATCGTTGTCGTTGTAGGCACCCTCGAAGACTTTTTTGGCACACTTTTCTCCCACCCACGTTGTCTCGCAGACCCATCCATACGAGCCGTGCCCTAACGGACTACCGTCCTTGGTGTCTACATTCCAGTCAAATCCAGAAACCGTTGGCGATGGATCCCCATCAGCTTGTGTACTCTGCAATCTTTGCAACAAGAATGACATAAGAGACGCTTCGTCGATGGACCTCTGTTTCCTGCGCCTGGTTAGGCGGTCACTGCTACCTGTAGTCAGACGACCCTGCTTAGTGAGTGCATCTACTAGTCTGGACCTCAACACTGCCTGATCCCGAAGTGCTTCAGATTCGTCAATGATCAGATCAGTGCCAACTTGATCTTCGTATCTGCCCACTGTAGACTTTTCAAGTGCCTCAAGCCACTGATGCTCTTCTCCATCCCTGGAAGCCTTTTTCAAACTGATGCCCACCATCTCTTTGCACCACTTCAAATTGAGAAGTATCTCAGAAAAAGTCTCCTTGTTGTCCGCTTGTGCGATCGCTGCATTCAGCCAGCGTTTACTGCAGCATTCCCGCACAACTATCTCTGCCCCCTTCACTAGACGGTACAGTTCTTTCACGGCAGGTACACAAGGTTGTGGCACGGCAGCGGAGGTACTAGCAACTTTAAACTCCCCAAGTAAGTAGTCTCTAATATTCAAAAGCTTCCCTTTCAAATGCAAGCACTGAGACATGTTCAGTATTTGCGGTGAGGCGCCACTTTGGACCTCATCCGATTCGAACATGTGTGTCTCAATTTGCTCTATTGCCTTGAGTATTCGAGCCAGGTAAACCTCCGCCATGCTCCTGGTGCAGAGACTTGCTTTGAGGAAGAAGAAGAGGCGACACATCGGAGGCAGCTGCTATCTCACATGTGCTAGCAAGGTGGCACTGGCTTTCAAATCCAGACTAAGATGATCCATCTATCTTGGGTTTCGAGCTCGTTTCTAGAGCCGTCCAGCTTGATTGGTGGCCGACACCTTGATATGTCTGTGGGAACAGTGAGATCCCTAGCTCAAATTCCTTAGAAGGAAGGAAGAGATGACGCCTCTCACTAGCTCAAATTCCTTAGAAGGAAGGAAGTAATGAAATGGTACTTCATAACCTCCGCGGAAAGCTCAAAGAGCTTACTGTACAAAATGGAAAAAACAAGAGAGAGGAAACAAAACCAGAGCCGAAAAACAGCCCAAAAGCAACTAGTGCTCAAGGGATTGTGTAAGGGTTGGCAAGGCCTCGTGCGGAAGACCCAAACGTAGTTAGCGTTAGAAAGAGCACCTTCCTCTTACCCTCTTACCGACACTTATGGTGTCCCTTCACCAAAAAAGAAAAGAAAAAACTTCACCCCCTTTCGTTTGGAAGGTGGACACTTTCAAGAGTTGACACGGTCTTAGGGCTAATAACCGGGGTAACGCGGCTGCCGTTTACCCAACCCTCTCCCAAAGACTAGAAAGTCCCCATGTGCATTTTGAAAATGAGTGTTAAGAAACTAACAAAAAAAAAAAAAATGGTTGTTGTATTCTTTGCATTAGTTCAGAGTGGGTCATGGAGGCTGCCCCCGGGCCTTGGATGGTGATGGCTCCATCACCATCACTGTTTTTAAATCTGGCGAAAAATTGCCAGATTTCGACCTGGGAAATGGGTCAGCTACTTTTATAAGGGAATTATGGGAGTTAAAATCTAAAAATTTGCCAGAAAGCGCAAATGGTTAAATATAAGGAGCCAGAATTTTCCTACGTGGACCTGTTAAAATGTGACACCTGTTATATAGCACTTTTCCAACCCTGCCACCTCATTACTCTCGGCACATGGGCACTGGGTAGAATTTACATGTAGCCTTTGTGGCGATTTTGGAGAAGTGAAAAAAACAACACTGGTCACCATCCACAGCGACGGATAGAACCCCTCCTGCACCATCCAAAATGTATTCCATAGGCACGACCCACCCCATATGTAAACCCAAATCAGCGAGTGACACGATTGAAGCAGCGGGGCTAGTGGAAAGACACGTAGGGCTGTAGGGACACCTAGAAAGAGGGGGGAGAGAATGTTTTATTTATAGAAGGTAAGGAAATAGGCTCACCATTGGAGCAGCCAATGGTGGGTTAGGATTAGAGGTTTTGTAGGGTTAGAATTAGTGGAAACGTGTCAAAGGGTGGGGTAGGGTAGGACACATTGGGGTGTCTCTATGGTCTTTTGGAAGGCCCCACCATCGCCTCGCGGGGTCTTCTCGAAGTCTCGAGCACCGCCTCCCCTTATATAAGGGGGTGCTCCCTTCACTACTATACATATATAGTAAGTATTTTAGTTAATATTTAGGGGGCTCCCTCCAGGGCCCCAAAAACAAATAGGACCATAGCTAAATTAGTAGAGAGAGTAAAAAGAGCGAATATAGTGAGAGATTAGCCCGAGTTTCATTTCAAAGAAAATCAGCGAGTGAGAAGATGGCATGACGATGTGGAGGGGCGGGTGGAAAAGGAGGAGTAAGACACATGAGAGGAAATAGTGGGGCTTGATGAGCCTACAGGTGGGCCCGGGCTGTATGGACACCTAGAAAGAGCGGGGAGACAATGTTTAATTTATGGAAGGTAGAAAAATAGGTGCACCAACAACCAATGGTGGGGTCACATTAGAGTATTTGGGGGTGCAACTACTAGACACGTGCCAAATAGGGGGTGGGTTTATGTAGGCAGGACACGTTGGGGTCTTCTTAAAGTCTCCACCGTCGCCTCCCAAGGCTGCATAAGTCACGAGTGTTGGGCGGGTATTACTTTAAAAAAAAATTAAAAAAAAAATTGAACAGGGGGAGGCCCTAAATTAGTTTATTGAGTTTATTATGGGGAAAAAAATTAAAACCCCATATTACACCATGAGGTACACACACCGTAGCCAGTGATGAACGAACCTCCCGAAGGGAGAAGAAGACCTAGGGTTACAAGCCCTATGTAGGAGTCACACCCATAGGGGGTTGCTTTGATTGTAGGCAGTCGCTTGTGGACTGGTGAGATCTACAACGAATCTGAAACATGAATGACTTAGCAGCCGCTTGGAACCTGTCCTATGCTTATTTGTGTGCACGATCTGTGCACGAGTGGATCTCAGCGAAATTTCAGACTAGCAGTCGATTTGATGTGGCGCCAATTGATATCTCTATCAAACTCGGGAGATGCCGCCATGGAGGGGTATGTTGTGTTCTCGCCATCAATTTGGCGGTTGAGCTGCCCAGGCACAGTGAGATGGTGACGAGCTAGTGCAGAGAAGACCGTTTCTTGCCCCAGATGCTGGCGAACTGACTGTGGATAGTTGCCGCTTGTTGGGGTCTTCTTGCGACATCTGCACAGAGATTTGCCCAGGCCTTCCTCCCTTCAATCTGCAGATCCCAGAATACTCTAGAAAGCAAGGTTGATAAAGTGCAGGTGGTACTTTTTCTAATACCAGCCGGAACCTGGTATTGAAAATATATATATTTTAATACCAGCCGGTTCCATAGTATTGGAATATTCACTCAATTTTAATATCCGCCGGTTCTCAATAGTAGTATGATTTTAGATTTGTGGATGGGTATCAATAGGACAAGTATATTCCAATCGTAATACTTAAAATAACCACCAAATCATTAATATGCCTTTAATTTAGAGGCATAGTTGACAAAGAAATTAAATATTCTGCTGCAAAATTCAGATTTTGTTTTTAAAAAGAAAAGAAACCTCGGGGTAGACTTTGCATTACATAATAATGTTGTAAATTTTAGTACGCAAAGTGAAGTGAGCTTTGTTAAAACTTAAGAGAAAACTGCTTACAAACCTCATTGTCAAACATGCGAGCATCTCCAATGAGGTCCTCATATTCATCAATTGTATAGTCTTCCGACAAAAAGAAATCTGTGATCCCTTGCTCAACAACCTTGCAATCCGTCCGCACATCATCCGGCCAATTCTTAAGAAAATAGCACTAATTTGTCTAGGTTGTCAATGCCAAGTCAACATTGCCCTACTGACATGTGCTTAAAAATGAAAAATAGTGGTGGGCCCTTGGGGCTGGACGTGCCCTGCCAACTCCTGATTTGTGCACCAGCCCCAACTTCATATCTAGATGCTATACCATGTGTATAGTCCACTGTTGGTCTGGTATCGTGTTTTAGAGATACATGAGGGTCCTGGTAGTATCTAGAGATGTCCCAAACAAGGGTATATAATATTTTTTTAAACCCATATTTTGGTACTTGTTGGGTATCAATAATGCTAGCATTTCACTTTGCAAACCTAGTACCAACAATGGTATGAAAACCTTGATAGCTGATATCAACTTCGAGTAAAAGATTAAAAAATCTACATTTCAGAGAGAAGCATCCATCTTTTTTTATAAATTTTTTAATTTTTTAAAAATAGGGGACAAAGGCCCTGAGAAATATATTGAAAAAAAGAAGGTACAAAAGTGGAAAAAATAACCACTTGGAGCCCACATCACTCAAGCCAGCGGCTAAGAGCCATGATGTCAGCGGCTTATCGTAGGTTCATAGCAGATTAGGCACCCTAGTGTCTAATAATTATTAAATTTGGAATATTCTTTTTAGGCACTTTCAAAAAAGATTTATGTAAATTAGACACTTTTCATCCATAATTTTTGATATTAGGCACCTTTCATCACTTGGAACTTCTCCTTCCATCCCCAAAGGTCTCACGTACCCTCTCTCTTCTTCCCCAAGACAAACCCTAAAAAAAAATCGTCCGAGCCTTTGTTTACAACCAGAGCTCCTCAAGTGGAAGTGGAAATGACTCTTAGTTCCTCAGAGGTACCATATTTCTATCTTGATGTTCAGGTGGTGGAGAGCATGAGCCGCTGCCTTGGAATTGTGCACATTGAAAACTCAGATGTACTTGACTTGAATGGGGATGAAGACTTCAGTGATGAGCATATGTAGGATGTTCGAGACTCATTGGAAGGTCCTTTGGAGGTTGTATGGACCTAGGGAGTTGGCCTATACTTTTTGAACATTTATGGAGGCATCTGTTTTTTGTTTTCAATAGAAATTATATAGAGTAGGATTTGTTTAGACAATTTTACTGAATTAGGCACTTTCATATTATTTTTCCAACCTTTTAGGCATAAATCTTGAAAAATCACAGATTTGCTTAGGCATTTTTCTTAAAATTTAATTTGTGCCTAATCTGCTATGAACCTACGGTACATCATTGCGGCCAGCGGTTGGGGGCCATCTTTAGGCTACGCGCATTGAAACCTGAACGACGATACCAACAACTGAGTTCCCGCCAAAAAACAAGTAACAACATCGACAACGGTGAGCCAACATCAGTCGGCTAGGGTATCGGCCTCCCCGAAACCCTAAATCATATCCTACAAGTAAGTTACTCTGTAGATTTCCAACCAATCGGAACCGATTGGTAGGGGCTTCCATACCCGGGTGCATAACCGGGTTGATACCCGGATATCAACCCGGATTTTTGTACATACCAGACCAACACCTGTATAGTCCTTGTTTTTGCCCATAATATGGGTATTGCATAGGTATTGTTTTTGTCAATACCAGTGTTGGGCGGGTAAATCATTTTCCCGGATTTACCAGCGGATAAATCAGGGTAAGGGTAAATGATTTACCCGGGTTGGCCCATTTCATTGCCTCTCATTTTTGAATAATTGGGAGTTTATGTCTCACGTGCGGCCAGGACGCACGGCCGGGGGGGTCTCCCAGCCCACCCCCGCGCTCGCCCCCCCCACCGGGCAGCCCCGCACGCCCGCAGCACTCGCGGCCGCGGACAGCAGTCCCCCCACCAGCGGGCGTGGCAGCCCGCGGTCGCCCAAGCCCGCGCGGAGGTCCACCCGCGTCGCCTCGGTGGGTCTGCATATCGTCCACCAGACCACGCCGAACCTGCACAGCAGCGCAGACGCGCGCATCTGCCCGTCCAAACACGGTTGTATCCAGACCGTCCGGATTTAGGGCATGGCATCGCACTCGTGATCTCCACCCCTTTGCTTTTTTTTTTGTGTTTCCTCCTCTTTCGACTTCCCTCGTCCCATGCCTTTTGGTGTTTGTTGTTTGTTGTATACTGTTGGTTGTTTGACGTCTGGAAGACGTAGTGTGAAGGAGCCGTGGACTTTCGTGCCAACGTCGGAGTCCATCGTTTCAAGCCACAACCTCCTTTGTTCATATGCTTCTATTATTTTTGCGTTGTTGTGTTGATGGGACTGTATATGAGGGCGCGAAAGACGTCGGTGTTTACATTGAGTTTACAACACTGCAAACTTGAATGGAAGTATGTAGCTTTGATCTAAGAACCGGAAGTAGGACTCATTTTAATGGACAACATTTGTGAATCAGCCTTTCCGGCGTCACATTGTCTTCTTTGAGCTTGTCCTTCATATGCCATGTGTAGAATAGCATTGCAAAAATGGCGGAAGCATATGTGCATGGTTGGCTGTGTAAAATTCAGATTGCCTCCCGAGTTGCGTCTCTTGAATGTTGTTTGCAGGTGGACCCAGCCGCGAGACCGGGCCAGTGCGAAAGTTTGGCAGAATTTGTTGCGCACCGAATTAGTGGACCTTCCATGTGTTAGCATGACAGTGCGGGGATCGACAGACCTCATGAGGGAATCATTCAAATGGTCGAACGGATGGGGACGGAAATGTAGACAGAGGGCACACGAGATAGGCAGACCAGGAAAACACATGATAACACCATACCATACCAGACCATATAGCCGGCACAACAGACTAGCCTGGAAACGGTTTTGTAGTAAATTATGGGTCTGCTCATTATGGGAGTCAATACAGTCAATCATTGGCAGACCATTGCGGCAGACCATGGTAACAGACCACTGTGGCAGACCGATGTGGCAGACCAGTGTGGCTGAGCTGTGTGACAGACCAGTGTGACTACAGATGTGGCAGACCCGTTTGGCAGACCAGTGTGGCGGAGACTTAGGGCAGACCAGGATGACAGACCCTGACGGTGGCCATTATTGCGTCGCGCGGTCATTACATGTTTCCAGCGCCTATCCAATGGAGCGCGGCCACGTGGATGGCGTATGTGGCGCTTTCCGCACGTGTGCGTCCGCCTCTTCGTGCAGCGAGCCGTTACGCTGGGCCACTCGCTTCTTCCTCCTCTCCCGTCTTGCGCGTCTTTCCACTTTCCTTCTGCACGCTGTGGGTTTAGGGTCGCAGTTGGTTCCTTTTCCAAAGTAGCGCAACGATTCCTGTGTATAGGCTTGCCGACTGAGAAGCAAAGGTCCTGTCCTTTCCTGAAAGGTCGCGTTGCCATCGTTGCCGGAGACCAATCTGAAGGTATGAACTTCACCTTCGACGCATCCTCACTCCCGCTTTTGTAATTGCTTTGAGCAGACCGTCCCTTACACTCTTCCTGCTGATGTTGCAACCATGGAAGAAGCGTGTCCAAAGGGTGGACCGGATTGGGTGCAATATGTGCATGCCCCCCGCAACAAGCCAAAGAGAAGGTACCGGTATGAGCCAAATGACTACGACGCTAAAATAGTAGAAGAATTTGTGGACTTGCGCATAGACAAGCAGAAAGAGAAATGGCTGAAGGATCGTTTCAGTGCTCCTTTTGCCGTGATATTGTGAAGGACAAAGAGACTCTTAACCGCCATGTCCTTGATGGAGGATGCAAAGGTGTCATCCCCGACAATTTCAAGCCGTGGCCCAAGCCAAGTTCTTCAAAGGCTGGTAAAGAAATCGTCATTGAAGTTGAGGGGTGCATCTGCCATTGCCCGGTCTGTCGATGAAGTGCGACAGCGTTTGATTCTAGAGGGTCGAGATGGCATGGTATGGAGGGACCATGTGCGCAATTGTGCGCCATGTCACCCACTCAAGCAGGTCTGCTGGGCCCCAGCCGCGATGTGCCATTGAAGAAAAGGAAGTTCAGTGATGGCGCCAAAAAGAATGTAGAGCGCAAAAGCCACAGGTCTGCTAATGCCTCCGGCAAACCCCGAGAAGAGAGAGTGACAACCAGTGGAGTGCAAGCAAGACCGTCCCAGCAAACCAAGGCCAGCAGACCAGACCTTGCTATTGAAACTCTGTCATCCAGTGAGGATGACTCTAGTGATGAAGAGTCCCATGAAGAGGGAGATGTGCAAGACATGACGACAGAGCTGCCGCAGTATCGTGAGACCATATTTGGTCTTAAACCCCATTGGGTACGCCCCGCCGGTACATGACATAAACCTTGACTCAAATACCCCCATGGAGGAAATAGAGCCTCAAGCAAACCCAATCAGCAGACCCTCAATCAGACCGAAGAAGCAAACCCTCAACCAGCAGACCCTCGATGACATTCCTGTCCGCCCTGGCACACTGTGCCTCCTTCCACACGGCCTTCTGCCTTCCGAGTGCCCACAAGAATCAGATCCGTAGTTCTTCCAAGGCAAATATAGCCATTTACACAGCAGAGAAGAAGTGGGTGGAGGCACGATCACGCCCACGAGATGAAGACTACAACGACCTGTTGATACTTTATAACAGCCTCTTTGTAGGGTCTTCCCCATGTTTTCTCAAGCTGTATACTCTGCTTGGTCTACTGTACTGGGGCTACTGTTGTGGTCTGCTGTTGTGGTCTACTGTTCTGGTCTATTGTTATGGTCTGCTGGCCTCCCATATAAGAAACGGTCTGCCATATATGGTCTACTGGTCTGCCAATCATGGTTTGCTGTTGTGGTCTGCTGTTGTGGTCTACTACTCGCCCATATAAGTTCCGGTCTCCCAGATATGGTTTGCATGTCTGCCACCTAAGTCTAAGTTCTGGTCTGCATTTTTTTTTTTCCGTGGGCTAAAATATTTTGTTTAGTTTCAGGAGTCAAACGCTCAGGACAACCGCGTTCACAGAGCTTTGCAAATCTAGAAGCATAAGTCCGACGGTCCTCCCTTGGAAAATGCACCTGTCCGGAACGAGGTTAGGGATATTCGGGAGTACATCCTCAGTCTGTATCCACAATCCGCCGATGCTATTGCAGCAAGTAGTGCGAGCGGCCCGGCAGCAGACCTCCCTCCACCTCCGTCAGTCCAACAGATCCATCCTGCATCGCATACTGTGGGTCTGTCCAGTAGACCCGGTTCAGTGGACCTTAATTCTTTTGTGACCCGTCCTCCAGCAGACCTTCGTAATGCTACGGCAGACCGACAACAGACCACACTGCAACAGACCGGCACTGATTTCCCATTTGGGGTCCCATGACGACCTCCACAGCGGTCTGCGTCAGATGAGGAGGACCCTACCCTTCCTAAGTTCCGTTGTGGGGAAAGCAATCAGCATCTGGACTGGTACAATGAGCTTCACCGCATAGTTGCGTCGTGATGGACCTTTGCTCTGCTACACTCCTCAATAGAGTTCACCGCGGAGGAAGGTAGCCGTCTTTTGGAGAAAGCACGAGACTACGGAGTGACAATTCTAGGAGAGGAGACCGACCCACCACTTCTCGCACAGCTTTTCCTCATGAACGACCCTCGCCCAGTGGAGATAAGGCACATGTCCACCGCCCACCCATTATTTGGTGTTCGTCCCAAACACTTTGCCAGCTTGATAGAGAGTGCTTTCGAGGACATGACAGTGTCTTTTCTCCGGCGCCAGTGGATGCAATTTGGCAATTTCAGGTCTTATACAAAATTGAAGAAGGACCTTCAAAATCTGCAAATGGACCTGCTGGGCGGAAGCCAGGATTGTCGGGAAAGTGTTACACATGACGTCATGTTGTGGTTTGTGAGTGTGCAGGAGTGAGCAGTCCTTGACATAGTTTTCCACAAAGCACATGCTTTCCAAGTGCTGTGGAGTGGGTTTCCAGCAGAGGACCGCCCCGCGGCATTGGGGGAGCTTGATGAGGCTTTCATGGATCGCCTCATGAAAGATATTGGCTTGTGGACGAGAGTCTTTGATCATGGTATGTCAGACCAACTAACCTTCAGTCAGACTTGCAGACCAATAGACTTGCAGACCTTGTTTGAAGTTACAGACCAACAGACCTTGTAGGAACCGGTAGTAGACCTTCTTTAAAACAGCATACCTTGTTTGGAGCAGCAGACCCCTATGTGGATGAGTGGTATATGGCTGACAATGTTGCTGTCTTTGCTGCAGAGTATGATCCCGAGGAGGAGGTTGTTCGCAAGGCCCTTGACCAAAATGCTAATGGCGCGAGGTAGCTTCTCAGGGCCGTCCGTGGCCATTATGGCGTCGACTCACCCGTTAAATGCAGGCTCATTGAAGTGCATACAACAGCAAACCCATCACAGAAACCAAACATCATGGAGACCCAGTTGGAGGTTAGCGAGCAGACCGTGGACCGAGTAGACCCTTGACAGGAAAACGCGAGGTACCGCGATGTGAACCAGCAGACCGTGTCAGTGGAGAACAAGGAGCAGCAGACCCCCGACTGGATTCTCAGTACTCCCCGCATGCCAGACATGATAGGAGATCCCATGTCCGAAGCCATTTTCAAGCAATCGTTGGGCAGACTCAGACAGAATAGTTTAGGTGGCATAAGCTTGGTGCCGCAGACCTTGCCCCAGAAGACCTTTCTAAAGCAGACGTTCGCTCAGGAGACAGTGCAGGAGCAGACCTTACCAGCAGAGACCGAGTTACGGCGGTCTGTCGATATTAGTGGGCAAGACCAAATCTTCCAGGAAGCATCATTAAAAAATACCCTCCAATATGTATATGTATGTTTTTATATTATATCGAATTTATTCATTTAAAACATAATAAAATCTAATAAATTAATTAAAAAATTTGCATTTGATAAAGTTGTCAAAGACTTTTCGGTCATTTGCATCAAGTACATATGTGTTTGACTTGACATTGTACTTTAAACATGCTAATGCAATAATGGAATCCAAATCAACCATCATGTTATCCGTCAAATCGTACGTATAGACCCCTCCTCAAACTTTTTGGTACCATGCTAACCCAATCTCCATATGAGAAGGACGCTCCAATAAATCAACAGAATCCCTACACTCTACAAACCGCTTATTGATTTTCCTCCGCATTCTTTGAACCCTGCCCAAATACCATGTGCCTTTGGTTGCTCCTCTGCAGGTTTTCCCTGGTCTGCCTTTCCTATTTGTAGTTTGGATCGTAGTCTCATCATCAACAAAAAATACAGCACAATCCGAACCCAATCCCAAGCTCGTGGCTTTGTTGCTGGTGGTTGGTTTGTTTTCTCGGCAAAACAACGTCGATGCACTTCTTACTCGTGTCAATCTATCCTTGGATAGAGTAGGGTTGCCATTGAGTTGGCTAACCAAAGTGCTATTGAATATGGTCTTCCCATCTACTTCGACAAATGGAACCACCGCCTTCGAACCATCTTTCTTTTGTTCAAACTCATCAATGACAGCATCCAGAGTATGTCTCAATTCACTTTGAATAAGTACCTCTTCCGCATGATCATCCAAAGGTTGGCTCAAAACATCCTCCATTGAATTCGAAGACCCGCACACCAATTCATCCTCTACGACCTCATTTTGAATATGTGTGTCTGCATTAAGAGGACAAATAGAATCTATGGCATCGACATTATCACCCTCCTCTTCCATGCTTTTGAATAGCTCAGCTTCTATTTGTCTCTCAATTGTCCATGGCTCATTCCACCAATCCAAGTTTGTCGCTTTGTTTGGTTTCATCCCAAGTTTATGGCATAAAAGTTGCGCTTCTAGAAATCCAGTTTTCAAAGCCTCCACAATGCAATCATCCGATTGGACAGTAGAAAAGTCGGACAAATCAGCAAGGGGGATATCTGGCTTCTTCTCCAATGAAAACCAAATGTGTTCTTGTTTTTTGTGAGCTCTTGAGAACTTAGGCCCTTTTGGATTCACCTCGAACTCAGATATACGTGTTAATGCTCCCGCACTCTCAATCAAATCACACCCATCATATATCCTCTCATTTTGTAACATACCTCCCACTTTGCTGAAGAATATTTCACACGCATCTCAACCAACAAGGCTCAAATGAACTTATACATGATTAAACTTATCCTTGAACAATTTGATAAGCAGAACCACGTAGTGGCATGAAATTTGTAAATCCAAGTATACTTCCCTGCTAATGAAGAAGGATTTCAGATTATACACCTCGTGGTGGAATAGCCACAACTTCCACAATCTGAAAAAAAAACGATATATTCGCAGCAAATTGTACCCTCTCACACAATGACATGTGATGAGACAAAAAAATTTCAATGTAGCATGAAATGATGTGTAGGTAAATTTCAGTACATTTGGTCCTCTCTCTTCGATGATTTACAATCGATTGTAACTCCCTCAAACAAGCTTGCACCTTCCGAGATGCCAGTTGTTGAGCTGCTGCCCAATTCTGTCGATCTTCTCTTTTGATATCACCTTCCCGAAGTCCATGCTTGTCCACTAAAAATGAATGGTAGACCAATAACACATGATTCAATGTAGCAACCTCGTCACCCAACACCAAAGTCCGTGATGCACTGTCCAAGGGATTTACCAATTTTTTCCCATTGTGGATGAAGTCCTAATCATGGAGTCCGTACATATCTCACCCGTTGCACACTCGGCCTGTAAACAACCATCCTTCCCAAGGGATGCAAAATCTACTTCCAGCCCCATTGGCATAATCTTCTAATATCACTTTTCTCCTCCTACTATCTCCGTCTGAAGCATGCCCAATTATAGGCCCAACCATGTCCCTCACATATTTGTCCCACAAGCACCTCACCACTTCCCATTGTGATCTCACAAAATTGTTGTCAAATCTATTGCAAATGAGCTGGATTACCAATACCAATCGAGGTAACCGCACATGTAGAGGATTTGCTATCAACACTCTGGTGTAATGGGCAACCACATTGTTTTTAAATGCCTCCACAATATGTTCGTACCCTGATTCCCCTTCTCCCACTTGCACCACAAAATCTGAAATACATACATGGTTGTCTTGAAGCCCACATAACCCGAGAAAGGTGTCATCCCTAGCAATCCAATGTACCAATCGCTTCACAACAGTTTCATCTTCGGCCACCATCACTGGGATGCTTCCCATTGGAATACTTGCATCTTCCATCACATCTCTGTAAATTCCAGCCACATGCTGAAATATATCATCCTTTTCTCCCGCTCTATACTTCAAACCCTTCATCAAAGACCGTCTTGTAGTATCAATAGAAGGACCCCCCACATTTGAAGCCAAAAAATGATGCAATCTCGGACCCCCCCCAAAGCTGCACAGTCTCAAACATTGTTTTTGTGCTAGTACCATACCTCTTCCCTTGTGGAGACCTGTCAATATTCTTGCCCATATCAACAAGAAAGTCCCACAAACTTTCTTTTCCTTCAAAATCCCTCGGCCTCCTATGTGCATCAACAATATCACGACAAAATTTGAGAACATCTCCTCTTTCAATTGCCTCAATCCCAGACTCCTTCAAACTCCTACATCGCATAGACAAGGATGCCACTTTGGTCCTGGCCTCCCACAATTTGAACCTCAACTGCCTCAACTCTTGCCTGTTTTTATAAAATTGTTTGACAATCTTGGCATTTCCAAGATATGACAGCCTTCTTCCCTTGCCAATATCTCTCTCCCCTCTACATTCCATGGCACCTCTCTCTCTATATACCCTCATTCTGAAGTCATTTTCCAAGGGAATGGAAGAACATGCTGGACACCTCAAGTTTGGAGATGGCTCCCCATCCAATGACACTCTAAAACAATCCGCGTGCCAAAACGTACCAACAACCTTATGCTCTTGATTGTTTAGGTGATGGTTGCATGTGTCAACGGCTCGACATACCACTTCTTTTCTCCCTTGCTATCTTGAAAGAATGGTTTCAGACTTATCCTCTTGTGGTTGTACTCCCACCATTCATCCCATAGGCCCCAACACAAACTGTCTCTTCCTTTGTTGCATTGGGACCTTCGATGTAATTGTCAATCCTCGATCAGATCTCCCCGTTGGGCAGCGTCAACACAAGTGTATAGAGTTTGTGATGAGGATGCTCCCATTGTTGATGCTACAATTGGATTGTCAAGTGGTGGGGACGGCAACACAGGTTGACTGACCAAGAAAGAGCTTAGATCCCGTTGCTTTACATCTTTGGCAATCATGGGCTTTGGAGGCCTTCCTCTCTTTTTGCACAATCTTTCATTACTTCCAACCTTCTGGCAAATCTCTGCATCCACATGGGTTTTTCCTTTCACATGCTCTGTCAAAGAAGATTGCAAAGAACATGTCCTTGGAAACAAAAGTAGCCACTTTGAATCAATTGCGCACTTAATCCTTATGGAACCCAACTGCGAATAGTCTCCAATTGTGGCTTCCACAATCTCAAATCTATTTCCAGGATTGTCCTCACAAAACTGAATGACTTCCTCTAATGCCTCCTTCACCCTGTTCTTATTTGCATCTAATGCTTCATCTGTATTTACAGGGCTGATGACACCTTGTAATGAACCCTTCCCATGACGCCTCTCATAGGTTATGCGATGCCCCTCACTCCTCAAATGAGATCTCATAAAGTTTGCACATGCATCATATGGTTTGTTTTTCCCAGACCGTGCATAAACATCCTCACACTCAACACACCATATGTGGAACATTTTTTGTCCTTGTTGATCCTTTGTCATGAGCTCAAACTTGTCACATCGTCCTTCTGCAGAGATTTTCTTTTCAACGGCTCTAATTTTTTTCTGTCATTTTTGAATATCGCTGGATGTAGCCAATGTGCTGCACAATCTACCAGATCTTTGCTGAAGTGCATGCTCATGTGCATGGTCTTCATTTCCACCATCGCCAGCAAAGGTAGTGTGAGGGTCCATCCTCATCTTTTTAGACACTGGTGCCGGATCCTCGCCTGGTATGTCCTCATGCAAGATTATAGAACCACTGGAGGATAGAGGTCTTTTCAATCCTTGGTCCCTATCATTTTGGTCTGAAATCTTAATGTGTACAGTATCCCCTTTCAGAACCATCCTCTCTTCCTGCTTGGCTGAAAGGACACTACCCCCCATGGAAAGGAAATGAAATTTTCCTGAGATAAGCTCATCACCTAGAATTTCTGCTCGGATGCATTTGTATGTGACACCTTGCATAGTGAATACAGAACCAAGCCTGTTTGGTGATGCATCTCCTCCAACGTGCAGGACTTTTACTTCCAACTCTTCTTCCATGATGAGTTCACCTGCAAAATGCAATGAAAAGATTTCAAATCAGACCTTGATATACCAATAACAAAGCACCCGGGTTGGAAGGTTCCAAAGTCCGGTTTTGTACAGCCCTATAGGCTGTCCAAGTAGGGACTACGTTGATAAGAGGATGAAATGTGTACAGAAGCAAGTACCTGATTGATTAGTTTGATGTAGCTAATTGTTGTTGCTGCTATTGACCAAGTGCTGCTACTTCCACTGCTGGTAGCCCTCTTGGGTGATCCTGAACCCACAGTCCATCCCTGCATCAGCGGCTAGCCCTCCCTCCACACTAACATATTTGAATACAAAGTTCTGTAAAACTCCCTACGATGTGGCATGAAGAAAGCTCACATTGTTGACAATATTGTCCCACCCCTGTGGATCATATTTGTAGAACTCCTGCTAGCGCTATTCCTTGCTCCAAATCTAGCCCTCTTGGATGATTCTGCACCCACAATCCTCTCCCTGCATCAACAGCTACCCCTCCCTCCACACTGACAATGCGTACATCATGTCTCTGCTGCTGCTACTGTGGCTTCAAGTTGACCATCTACCCATGCAGGTTTCTTGTAGCTATCCTTCCACATGGAATGATAGGTAATCTGGAGCTTGAAATCCGGCCATCTGGAAATTTAGGGACGACTCTGATAACAGGGAAAAACAAGCTGAAATGTGTTGAAGAAGGTACCTTCATTAGCAGTCCCTTGTTCTATCAATTGCGTTGCTGCCGCCGCTGTTTCCAGCTGACCATCTACTTTCGTTGTCCCACCATTGACTGGGGTCAGAAAAGTATTCATTCCTTGAAAGCTTCTCTCCATCTCTGTTATCTTTTTTTAGGTACTTTCCTGCTGCCACCTCGGCAATACCTTGCAAAGTCACTCCAAAGCACCGCAGATCCACCCAACGAGCTAACTTACAGAATTCAATACATATGCAATTTCAGGGCTCAGTCTGATGAGAGGGAAAAACAGGCTGAAACAAGTCAAACCAGAAGGTGCCCTCAGGCTGAAATGTGTTGAAGAAGGTACCTTCATCAGCAGTGCCTTGATCTATCAATTGCGCTGCTGCCGCTGCTGTTTCCAGTTGACTATCTACCCACATTGTCCCACCATTGACTGGGGTCAGAAAAGTGTCTCATTCTCCCCTCCCTCCACACTCTGTTATCTGTTTGTAGGTACTTTCCTGCTGTCACCTCGGCAGTAACTTGCAAAGTCACTCCAAACCACCACATATCCACCCAACGAGCTAACTTACTAATTCAATATGCAAATTCAGGGCTGAGTCTAATGAGAGGGAAAAACAGGTTGAAATAGGTTGAAGAAGAAGGTGCCCTCACCACAAATGTGTTGAAGGAGGTACCTTCATCAAGAGTGCCTTCCTCTATCAATTGCGCTGCTGCCGCTACGGTTTCCAGTTGACCATCCACCCACATTGTCCCACCATTGACTGGGGTCAGAAAAGTGTCTCATTCTCCCATCCCTCCACACTCTGTTATCTATTTGTAGGTACTTTCCTGCTGTCACCTTGGCAGTAACTTGCAAAGTCACTCCAAACCACCACATATCCACCCAACGAGCTAACTTACATAATTCAATATGAGTTAGTTGAAGAAGAAGGTGCCCTCACCACAAATGTGTTGAAGAAGGTACCTTCATCAGTAGTGTCTTCCTCTATCAATTGCGCTGCTACCGGTGTTGTTTCCATTGAATGAATTCAAAGGTCAGATGGTGGGGTCAGCTGCAACATATATCCAACACCAGATATCCTAAGTTAATCGACTTTATATCTTGGAAACATCGACTCTATATCTTTAAAACTACATGCTCTAGCTTAGGCTTGGATTTCATGGCTAATGGTTCCATCTCGAGACTTGATAACAGGGGTACGTTGAAGGTTGCAATGACCAAAAGTGCTTCTAATAGAGTCCCACATCAATTCAATCTCAAAGAAGTTTGTCCCTTGACTGGCTGGAGAGCGGTCTTATACATTGGTGATTCAACGGGGCGCTCTAGGAAGACAACCAAGGGCAAGGACTCCAACTGCAAGTGACCAAGTGCAGTGGACTCGTGAGAAATCCCAAACTGGGGAACGTTCCATTGTGGACTAATGGACAAAAATTTGTTCCCCCAGTGTGCCAATGTGTTGATCGACAGAACTGATATTGGTACCTCTGACCACTTCCTGGTTTGGACTGAGATCAAAAGAGGACCTCTTGTGTGTGCCTACTTGTGTATGTAGTCAGGTAACGACGGATTGGTCAGTGAGAACCACCACGGTGCAGCTGAGCACGGCCTGCTTAGACCAAGCTGACTCTCCCAAGAACCATGTAAACATCTGGAAGAATACCAAATCAGGTACTAACAGGAGGCAAGAGCCAACAATAGCAGGATGGAAAAAATTCTTCACATCGTACCTTAAGAAAACGCCACACCTTGCGATTGCAGTTGTCCCACCATTGTCAATCTTCTAAAAACTCATGCCAGGTCTGCTCAGTGCTACAAATTCAGGGCCGACTCTGATGAGAGGGCAAGCAGGCTGAAATAGGTCGAAGAAGAAGGTGCCCTCACCACATTGTCCTTGACCTTGTATCATGACTCATGGAGGATTTGCCCTCCCATCAACCCAAAAGGATCGCTTCCCTAAACTCTCCCCTAAACCTTGGAACGCGGGAGAGGAGTGGAGAGGAGATGAGAGGAGGAGAGGGAAAAGAGAAAGCCGCGGGAGGGAAGGGGAGAAAGATCGCGGAGAGAACAAAAAAACAAAAAAAAACAAAAGGATGATCCCGCGATTTGATCCCGCGGTGCATCGCGTTCAAAACGTCGCTCTTACCACTACTCTACCCCTTAAAACTCAACAACCCCCTCCTGTAAAATTATATTTAACGTGTTTTAAACCCCCCTTTGTATGTATAATGTTGTACATGGGGGGGTTTAAAATACCCCCTCCTGTGCACGCACGTGGCTGGTACATTTAATGAGGAGTGCACCCCCCAGGAGTGGACCTCACCCTTGCCACAAGACCTTTAGACATAGCACATCCTGAATCCACACAGTAGACCAATGTTGGCATTACTACAGTGGACTTTGACCTGCAGTATAGCGACCTTTCTGCTCTGTCACAGACCCTGTATGATCCAAATGCATCTATGGACGTTATGCCTATAAGGTCTGTGGACCCTCAGTCAGATGTAGATCCCCTAATGTCCTTAGACCAGTCTGTTGATAGGGTGCTTGTTATGTTGGAGTCCGCCGCGGAGAAGGTAGACCCCACAGCAAACCTTGTATCACGGTCGGCAGACCTTGCGCAGGCCTGCACAGACCTTGTGGCAGACCACACAGAGGTTTCTGCCACTTCTCTTTCGCTAGGTCCAGACACTCCATTCGAAGAAGTGCCTGCCATTGGAGTGGCGGAATCACAAACACCCACAGTGCCCCCAAAGGTCCGACTCCATTGCATTTTTGCAGTCTGTTACATTGTCATGTGTACTTTCAGCATTGCTGATGTTGTGTGGTCTGTCAATTGTGTGAAGGTTGTGGCGTCTGAGGTCTCAGCTTGTGGTCGGTCGCAGGTCATTAACATGGGGTCTAGCACGAAGGGCGGTCCAGTGGTGATTGTCGGGGCCAATTCCACGCCCAGAACGGGTCCACAAAGTGTTAATAAACCCCCGGACAAGGTGTTGTTGCGAAGCCGAACTAACCAGCTCCGGGAGGGTATGAAGGAGACAGCCGTTGCATTGGAAAGAAAGTTGGACAAACCTGCTGAACCAGACAAAGCAATGGTGTTAGCAGCTGGGAAGAAGCGCATACCAGACCCGGTGGCAAAACCAATTCCCCCCCAAAAAAAAGCACTGTTAAAAAGGCCAAGACCGGAGTGTTCATGAGTGCTAAGCACAAGATCTGTTTCGAAGTGGAGACCGAAGTTGCGGAGCTCCGTAATAAACACCAGTAAGTCTCTCCATCTTTACGTTGGTCTGCCACCTATGAGCAGACCAGGATCATGGGTCTGCAGGATGTTGTAGTAAAATATGGGTCTGCTCCTATGGGTCTGCTCCTTCCCCTCATACCGCACTCTAGCACTTATCCACTGGCACCCTGGTCTCCATGGGTCTGCGGGAATGGGTCTGCAATGTGGAGGGTCCGCTGATGTGTCTTTTTTTCTGAAAGGGTTTTTCCGAGTTTCTGTAGGTTCACTGCCTGAGTTGGCTCCACTTTCGATGTATATATCGCGAGTAGAAAGGCAATGCTGTACTTTTTTGAAAACGACCCAGCTTTTGAGTGCAGTACTGCCACGGACGACCTGAAAGCCTTAGAGAAACAAGAATCCGAGGCTACAGACCGATTGCTTGAGTTGTGGTGTAGGTTCTATGAGAAGGATGTGGATGTCACGACATATAGTGTTGTTGCTATTTTGCCGACGTGGGTTTGGAGTGTAGTGAAGATGCATTGGGATGCAGGCCAAGAACGGGTTCGCTCGCAGGTGGAGCACGGATTGACGGTGCAATGAATTGGGAAGGACCTGAAGACCTACAAGTACATACTGGTACCAATAGTTGAAGGATAAGTGTCCATTTGCCCTATATGGGTCTATCAAGATCTTGTCTTGGGTCTACACAGTCTGCCCTGTTAAACAGTGGTCTACTCGTTGGTCTGTCCGTGGGTCTATCCCTGACTGTACGAGTGAGTCTGTCAATGTGTCTGCCCATGGGTCCACCAGTGGGTCTGCCAATGGATCTACTAGTAGGTCTGTCAATGGGTGTTTTTGTCCCCTCTGCTGATACATCTATTCGTGCGATGTGGCAGATCTCATTGGAGTCTTGTGATTATTGACCGGGTCAAACGTGTGTTCATTCATCTCAACTCCATCAAGGAGTTGCACACCACTTTGGAGATACTGCCCTGGATAAAAAGATTGTATGGAGAATACCTTGGTTTGAAGCACATGAGCCTAGAGTGGAACGAGGCCATTGCATTCTCGTTTAATGTTGCAGATGTGCCGCAGCAACCCTTCTCGTGGGAATGTGGCTTTTATGTCATGTTGTTTATCGAGGGGTTCTATGACTGGCTAAAGGGCGATTGAGGCAAAGCTAATAGGGCGGAGAGAGGAAAGCCTTTTACTTCTAAGTGGTTTACATTCCGAAATGCTTGTAGGCAGCGTGTAAAGTGTGTGGAGTACGTTTTGAAAGCACTTACTACTATGGAGAATGCAGTTGTAGAGAGGCAGTTGTCATCTAGAAGATTGTCGGACATGTCAGACTCTTCTGATGTGCGGGTTGTTTCTTCTAGGCTTGGCAAATAATGAAAGACTTGCCATTTTGGTGCTCCAATGGACTGCTCTGTAGTTTTGTATGGTGTACAATAGTGGTCGGATTTTGAAATGGTCGGTTGAACATTTCATTGGTCTGCCGTCATGCTGGTATGCTTACGGAACGTCTGCAGGTTTGTCTATCTGCAGGTTTTTAGGTCTGAAGGTTTGTCGATGTTAGGTGTGGTCTAGTCCTTGACTTCTGTCATCGTCGCGCTGCATTGGTCTGTTGTCTTGTCATTTGTGTACTCCATTTTGCATGTTGGGTCTTGGTGTAGTGCTCAGGTCTGCCGATTGGTGTACTTGTTCGCATGGTCTACTGTCTTGGTGTTTAATGGTGTACTCCATTCCGTGGTCTACTGTGTTGGGTTTCATTGGTGTATTGCCTTCCGTGTTCTGCTGTCTTGGTTTCCAGACAACCATGGTCTGACACAGTGGTTTGCACACGTGGTGGACACACATTTGTCTTGGTCTACTGCTTTCATATTCCCTTTCAGGGCCCACTGGCATGTGCAGCAGGCCCACTGCGACTCGGAATAAATACTATGTAGGTAGTGTCTGGATCAGAGGAACTAATGACATAAGCTGGCTGGCCAGGTCCGCCCAACAAAATTACACGCGATAGAGGTATGTCACGGGCTGCACATATTGCACTGGAAATGTATTTTTCTTGTTTATTGTTGCAAATGAACCCAGATGAATGGAGTACTAGTAGTGGATAAGAACACACCCTGTCAACTCCCATATGAGCCAGTCGGCTCTCCGACCCGTCATTTTCCCTTTGCCCATATTCAGTCTCGCCTTTAAGTTACCGTGATATGCCTCAATGCTTGCATTCGTATCTTGGCTTGCATGTGGAATGTTCCGGGCAGCCGTACACACATCGCAATCTTGGGAACCTAGTACACATGAATGTAGTGGAGAAACAAATGACCTGCAGGATATTTCTTTTTCATTGCCCTCAATTTTTTCTTTACCCATTTGATAGCCTTGTCTTCTTTATGAGGTCCACCTCTGCAAGTACATAAGGTATCCCATATCTGCCAATAGTTTTGAGGCTGTTCTCCGATCACTGATTTTCTGGCATGATTGGTTGACCCAGGCCTTGCGCACATGCCAAAGGCAGAGGAAAATGCTTATTCCTGCGCAAACAGACCTGCACGGACCACATAGTCAGAATGGCGTTGGACATCGAGCAGACCACCAAGCAGACCATACTGCGGACCATGGAGCAGACCACACAGGATACCAAAGAGCACAATAAAATCTGTGGCATACCGGATTGCATTGATTTCTGCTTCAGCGTCGTCCACAATGAAGACATTCGGGCGCCAGCTGGGTTTTTTTGCTAGGAGAGAATCACGCAATGCTGACATCCACGGGATGAGGTCTGATGTTCGGTTGCGTGCTGACAATATGTATGCAACCGGAATTCCGTTCAACCATTGGTTGAACACCATTCATGTGTACAAGGGGAACTGCATGAAACGTCAATTCACAATTAGCAGACCAGTGAGGGCAGTGGACCAATGGATCCAAACTTTTACAGTCATTGCCCGGCATAAACATAGTTCTGATCCTACCAATAGGGTCTACTGGAACACATGGTTTACTGCCCGCATATGGTCTACTGGAACAGGGTCTATTAGAACAGTTGGATCTATCGGAATTGAGGACAAAAAAGGCACCCACAACAGCAATGGAAGACTAACGGGCAATGAACTAGGCTATCATGCTCCCAGAACCCATGGAGAGGGTTGACGGCAGACCTTGTGATGGTTAGTTCCAAATGTCGCGTCGCAAGCTACGATTCGCGCATCGCGCCGCTGCCATGGAGTCTGAATACCAATGGTGAAGGCCAAATCTCCATCAAAATGTTGAAATGTGGGCGCCAATGATTCATCTTGGTAGAAGAACACCGAGTCCGGGTTCTGATCTTTCCACATACATACGGATTGTGCATCGTCCGCGTGTTTTTTGAAGGTCTGTCAGGTTCGTTTTTCAGCGAGGTTCCGGACATCTTGCTCGAGGAGAAAGTCGTTGCATATCCATGCTTCTCCCAAGCCAGTGTTGTGCATGACGTGCTCCTTGTGTTCAATCATGACTTGCGCGACACTCAGGCCTTGGGACAAGCATTCCATGATTCACTTTTTCAGTTCCTCGCTAATATGTGGAGCATAGGCATATCGGCTGAACTGAAACTGGGCATACCCGCCATGAGAGGGTTTTCCGGACACATCCAAGTGTTGCATGTTGTTATAATATGTGATGACTCCAATGTTTGGAGCAAGAAAACATTGCGAGACTTTGAAAGAACAGAGACAACCACGATTGTATGACTCGCCGTATTCACTTTTCTTTCGTCTTGGACCTTTGTGAGGATTACTGGTTCCAGCCCCGATGTCCGGACCTCCTCATGTTTCTCGAAAATCTCCGAATTTCAAGAATGATCACCTGGCAATTTTTGAGTTGAACTCGGAGATCACAGAATGGGGCATTTTACCCGTTGGCACATCTCCGGACCATAAGTTCCGGTTCCAATACAAGATTGGTGCAGAGGTCGCCGAGCTCAAATATGCAGATGTGGTCGACGTAGAGCTGGAGATGGATGTGGAATTTCCGATGTTGGTAATGTTCATGATGGAAGATGGTAGATTTCCCAGAACGTTTGGCTTCAAACTGGAGGTACGAATTCTAAGGAAGGCCATGATGAGAGAGTCCATTCGAGCGGTGTTCACATATTGCGACGAGGGTACTCAATTTACAGATGAAGGTTTTTGTATGGCTTGGGGTATTTTCTTGGATGTGCTTTACTTAAAGGGTAAGGAGATTGCAAAGACGCGGGAGGAAGAGGCTGCAAGAGCGAAGCCAAAGAAGGGAAAACAGAAATCCATTTGACGCCGGTGGTGATGACAATGAAGCCGGTACATTAGGGGGAAAGAAGAAACAAAAGGAGGAGATGGATCCTGCGTTCATGACAGATACCAAGAAACCCAAGGCTGCAGACATATTCGACAAAGACAAATGTGAGAAGATGCTGGAGAGGCTGGAGCAAGACTACAAGGACATGTTTCCTTTTGGGTTTGAGGCGACCCAGGACGTCAAAGTTTCCATGATGGAGCTTGCTCCCAGAGATATGGTGTACAGGCCCCTAAATGTGAAGCACAAAGACGAAGTCAAAGCGCGTCTTTACCAGCTCCGGGTGTTCGACTCCAAACATCCAGTTTATTTGATTCCCGCAAACCCCGAAAAGCCTATGGAGGTTTCTAGTTCGAAACCTCGAAACTGGAAGGAGGTGGAAAATCCAGATTCTTCGTCATCGGTGGACAACACACGATCATTGCTGCCAAGGTAAATTTCCCGACAAAATCCAATTTTTGTAACAACATGAACCTCCACTGGATAGTGGAGATTCATCAACTTTAAACAACATGCTTGTTAGGTTGATAGCATTTCTAACCTTATTCAATTCTGTCGCAGGAACTTGTGCAAGACATAGACGACGACAATCTTAAGAAGTATTACACTGACTGGCCCTCAAAGATTATATGGTCAAAGGATCTTATGAGGCTCGTGAAGCTATCTAAGCTCCTAAACGACCCGAATAAGGCGCAGAGATTTGACACAACATTTCCCGAGAAAGTTGCACATGCCCAAAATTTCTTCGAGCTGAGGGGGAGGCCAAAAAAGTACAACTATCACACAACGAAGTCGGAGACTAGACAATGGAAGGTAAATGATTCATTGTGTTTTCCGTTCCTTTTGCTAGAGAACCAAAATACTCTCAAGCTTGGATTTAATGTGACGAACGGAGACCGCATTACGAAGCAGGTGACGGTACAAAAAAACCTTCATAGGGGAGGGTGCTACAATGAACGAGCGAGATGGTTCAGCATTCGGAAATTCGACATGATGGGGTCTTTTGTAATGTGTCTTGTTTGGTAATGAGGTGCTTGTCCAGTTCTTATTTTCCCAATCTATTTATATTCTCCACCTGTAACAGTTCAGCAAATGTGCCGCAAAAATACTTGAAACATCATATGATCATGAAAACGTGATGTTGCGGAGAACGCTTCCAGACCTTCGGATCCCTCACATTCACATTGTTAGTGGGCTTGTCCTCTGGACCATAGCAACACTAATACCTGGACAGGGTCGTATTGGAATTTGTCATCGACACCCATGGAGTTGGAGTTCTGCAAGCATGTAAGAGAGTATGAACCCTATCTACATCAACATGTACATAGGGCGCAAGCACAGGAAGAAATTGGAAGTGCGGGAATATGGTGCAGACATGACATAGGTTAGATATGTGTTAGCTCTTGGAGCTGTTCTCGTTCCAGGCTTCGTGTGAACGTGCACATTTATGTAAAATTGGGTGGAACACCCGTCTCTACTCTCCTCTCCAAGTACAAAGTCGCCCACTCTCCCCCAGGGAATACATGCCATCTGGACGCGCACTTGAGTGCCCATGTATCCAGAGCGACTCTCATTCTTCCAGTAAAGATCTTTGTAGGAAAATGGCCCATCCTTTGGTGTTTGAAGACATTGTCGCAGTGGACATATAAGAAAGCTTTCAGGTTGGGCATCGACGGCCGCTGCCATATACACTACAGTATCCTTTCGCGCACGCTTCAGCACCTGCAATAGGACCTGCAAAGGTAGAAGCGAAGGACGACAACACGCACGTTCTTGCCAGGAGGGAAGCCAGGCGGTAGGAACAAACGACAAGGGAGGAAAAGATCGAGGAAACACTCGCAGATTGGCGGCTGCGATGCGATGCCCTAAATCCGGACGGATAGGATGGCAGTGTGGCTTGACGGTCAGATGCACGCCACGTCATATGGGGTCTGCTTGGGTCCGCTTGGGTCTGTCGGTTCGGTCTGCTCTTCCGGCAGACCCAACAGACCTAGCCTGGGCAGACCCAGCTTGGGGCAGACCGAGCCGCGGGCAGACCCAGCGGGGACGGGCGCGTCAGCGGACACAGCGCGACCGCGGGCCACGGACCGCGGGTGCGGTGCTGCAGGGCTACCGACTGTGCTGCGCCGCGCGGATGGCCGGTGCAGGAGCCGAGCGCGGGGGCGACCCTGCGGCCGTGCGTCCGTGCGCGTCCTGGCCCGCACGTGAGACATAAACTCCCAATTATTCAAAAATGAGAGGCCATTTCATTTACCCTTACCCTTATCCTTCAGACGGGTAAATAATCTGAGTTACCCTTACCCTTTACCCGTCTGAAGGGTAAATAGTTCCCATATACCCTTTACCCGCAGGTAAATACTTAATAGTCAAGGGTAAATAAAAAGGATAAATAAAGAAATGTATGATAACTTGCCCTTCTTGGCAACTGGAGGGGCGACTGGTTCTTTCGTTCTTTCCTTCCCATCTAAATGCAATGGCAGTTACTCAAGGCTTCGAGTTTGAAGTATGCCCACCCTCCATCCCTTTTTCACATCTGAAGGTCGCAAGTTTTGAATCTGAAGGTTGTTGATCCGCTCTTCCACAACATCAGGTGCTGCAGGAGCAGGTGTTTTCATCACTACGATGGGCGTGGCCACTAGTCTTGATGTGACTACCGTGGTTTTTTGTTAACCCTATACTCTTCAGCGTTGCCCAACAAGCCAGTGAAGTGAGAAGGGTAGTGAATTAGATGGGGGGGTGGGAAGACGGATGATGCCCGTGCGCAGGGCAGTAAAATCAAATACAAGATTAGGTAGGAAGACGGTCAGGAGAGACCAGCCAGAGTTTTTCAGGTTGCTTGTGGCTGTATTTCCTTCCCTTCGGAACTGGAGTGGATGGCTCTCTGTTCTCTTGTTTGTTCCTGGGGTGGATGTTTTCAATGCAGCCATCATTGGCACATGAGCTGTTATATATCGCAGCTTGATTTGGTGAATCTAATAAGAAACATACTGATGTACAGAGACCTTGATATGCAATATCAGGTCATTTTAAAGACGGGGTGGAGAGGAGGCCCTGTTCACAAGGGATATTTGTTTCCTCGGTTTACATTTTACACGGAATAAATTGAAAGATGCAGTAGTACGCTTGCCTACAACTGCCCCTGATATGGGTTTGAATCTGAAGGATGTGAGATGTGTATTCTATTTTCGAAAAGGACAAAGCATGGAGAACTTCAAAGAGAGGATACAGTGATTATGTCATTTTATTAGCCATAGGCCTTGAAATTATATATTACAGTGCATAGTCATATTTTTCTTTGTTTCATTATTATCTTTTATGTGATGAAACATCATCAAGAGATGAGGTATCAGCCTCATACTACACCAAAAAAAGACCAAAATTTGATTATCTAATTAATTTAATTATATTTTTGAGTTGAGCACAACAAACAAAAAATATTATATATCCTTCAATATATCCTCTATTTACCCAACGGGTATATAAAGGGTACATCATTTATCCTTACCGGTCAAAAGTATTGGTCTTTACCCTTTATCTGTAGGATAAATAACTGGACATATAAATAATTTGCCCTTACCTGGAGGATAAATAATCCTCTTATTTCTATTTATCCTTACCGGAGGGTAAGCAAAAATCTATTTACCCGCACAACACTGGGAAAATACCACCCTAAGTAGGGTCTTCTTTTCTCAAAGTTGAGTCCTGGATGCATGGTAGAGCCCAATGCGCTTTTGCTTTTGCGACTTCTATTTTTGGACCTACTGCGTTCATTAATATTTATGCTCCTAATTCGGTGGCTGATAGGATTCTCTCTGGTCCATGCCGCACTCCAATATTCTCAATAACCCCTAGGTCTCCAACTGGATTTTAGCGGGTGACTTTATGGTGGAAGCCCCTGGTGATAGACAAGGTTTGGTGCTTCTGCGCACTCTCTATCCCCTGAAGAGCAATCTGCCTTGGATAGGATGTGCTTTGCTATTGCAGGCTTCTTGGATTCTTTTTCAGCTCTTGGGTTTACCTGGTGCAGTTGCTCCATGATGGTTTTGGGGGGCCTTGGAGCAGCCCCCCGAGCTCTCCATGGCTAGGCTTGATAGAATTTATTGTTCTCCATCCCTATTCCGCCAATCCTCCCTGATTTCGATCATGCATTAGTCTCCATCGAACTTAAGCCCCCTGGTCTTCATCGCAAAGGTAGGAGTTATTTTAAATAGTAATTGGCAGAGTGTCTCCACACCGACACCAACTTCTTAGTCACAGGCTTATCACGGAGGAGGGAGGGTGTCTCCAACCCTTAGGTTTCTCCACAAGAGTTGCCACCAGAAAATTGGCCTAGATCCTGTCTAAGGCGATATCTCTGGCCAGGTCCAACAGAGAGAAGGCTTTGATCACGTGCATCTCCCACTTTCAATGGCTGATTGAGTCGAACAAAGTGGGTCCAGCCACTCTGTAGACGCAATTTGTGAGACTTAAGAGCCTCTAAAGAAGTCTATCGTAAAAGAAAGGCATGTGTCAGCTGGTCCCTGAAAGGGGAAAAGATGACTACCTACTTCTTTCAGAAAACCAAGCAAAGGCAGGCTGCCACCACCATCTCCTCCTTGCGCGACGATTCAAATTCCATCCTCTCCAAAACTATGGCCTCTTTTGCGGCTTCTTACTTCCAGAATTTGTTCTCTGCTCCCTCTACTTCCCCTGACGTTTCTTCTAGCAGAAATCTTGTACTCCTTTCATCCGTTGCTAGGATTTTTTCGGATGAAGATCAAAGAGACCTGAACGCTCCCTTTACCATGAGGAGCTCCGCGATGCCATTGAAGCTCTTGCTTCTAATAAATCTCCTGGGTTAGATGGGCTCAGGTTGAATTCTTTAAATTCCTTTGGCGGGAGGTGGGTGATGATTTTCTTCTCATGGCAAACGATGTCCTTGCCAAGGGCATCTTGCCATCTCAGTTATCGCAAGGTGTGATCACTCTCATCTTAAAAAAGGGTGACAGAGATCTTATCTCTAACTATAGCCGATCACCCTCCTTAATTCTTCTTAAAAGATTATTGCTAAGGCCTTAGCCAGTAGATTGCAACCCATCTTGTATAAACTAGTTCGCCCCGAACAGTCTGGCTTCATGAAGAACCGCAGGATTCTTGATAACATTCTGCTTTCCATAGAGGTCTTCATCATGCCGAGGTGCAGGACCAGCCTTTGGCCTTGCTCATGTTGGACTTCGAAAAGGCTTTGACAATGTGGATTGGACCTTCCTCCTAGGTGTCCTTCAGAAGTTGGTTCTGTCTGGGGTGTTTATATCTTAGGATGGACGTAGTTCCCTCACAATGCAATCCCAGGCACTTGCTCTTCTAGCTGGCATATTGGTGGTCACCGATTGCTTAGGCAGAAGTGAGGCCACGTCCCACACATCACAAAAGTTCGAGACACCGCTATGCTCCCAGAAAGCCCACTTCTTAGAACACTCCAAAAGCGATTGAGAGTCCGAATTATAATTAGCGAATAGAGGTTGGTGAAGGGCCTCCGCAGGGCACGACTGAAACAACATAGGCCTGATGCAGAGCCATGCATTCCATATGGACTGCCAGGCCTTGTACCCAATGGGTGATGCTCTGGCTGATCTCGAGCCGGCCCGCATAATCCATTTTAGCAAGAAAGGCCACTAGCCAGACACTGACGTAACACTAATGACATGCTCCCTGACCATGGAGAGGAGAGGTGAGTAAGTAACTTGGGTACCCATTTTGCCAGTAGAGAAAGAATTTGAGACAGTGGATCTATGATCCCCAGTCCCCCGAAATGTTTTTTTGGGTAACTTGAGCCCAGTTTACCAGAGCTCTCCTTGAAGGCTTCGAAGGAGATCCCCCCCACAGGAAGTTCCTTACTAACGCTTTGATTTGCTTGATGATCGGAGACCCAGGGGACCAAACACTAGCCGCGTTGAACCATACAGAGCCGAAGAGCACTTGATTAGCTACTAGGGCCCTCCCTACTATGGAGAGGCTGAGGGAGCTGCAGTATGAAAGGCTCTTCCGCAGCTTAGCAATGACAGAGCTCTCCACATCGCTGCTGATCTGAAATATCAATCCCAGCTTGTGGCCCCACGGGGCTAAATGCGACGTTACAACCTACGGGGACAGCTTATAAGAGCCACAATTTTCGACCAGTTTATCCCGAAGGCTGAACAAAAAGTGCACAAGGCCCCAGAGTGGCTAAGACATTAGCACGGGAGGAGTTATCAATCAATCAAACTTATCATCAGCGTACATAGAGGTTTTGATACTCTGAGGGGAAGGCAAAGAATGAGGTATCTTAAGGCCCTGAATC
Source organism: Takakia lepidozioides (assembly GCA_030704615.1). Lineage (NCBI taxonomy): Eukaryota > Viridiplantae > Streptophyta > Takakiopsida > Takakiales > Takakiaceae > Takakia > Takakia lepidozioides. The sequence continues at coordinate 64,596,736 of CM060732.1, read as the reverse complement.
GAATTATTGGAGGATAGCAAATAGCCAAGAGCGTCCGCCCTTAAAATGAAAAGAAAGGGTGCAAGAGGACAACCCTGCCTAACACCCTGTGCTCTTTTCCTCAAAACATCCGTCCGCTTCCAACATGGCTTGGGGCAAGCACCGCAAGTGCTGCTCTGCATAGATTGTTCACGGCTGGCGTTTTAAGGTAGGGCAAAACGGGGCCCTCCATAGCCCGTTCCTCTCGCAGGCCCCGGAATCTGATCTATTCGCAATTTGGGTGTTCTGTCAAGTTACTGGCAAATGCGATCCAGCCCCCCCTGTCAAACATGGGGGATTCTCCCTACTCTCCCAACTAACTGGAAATCTATTTGGAAGGACGTGTGGAGGAAGGATCGTGCATCTAAGCTTAGTGGTTTCTTATGGAAGTTAGTCAATAGGGTTCTTCCTGTTGCTGCCTTCATTGATATCGCTCCTCTCTCTTGTTCTATCTGCAACCTCGGTGCCCTGGAAACCATTGAGGATTGTCTGGGTGGAGTGCCCTTTTGCCTCCTTTGTTTGGAGAGTGGTTTCCGTTTTCTATAGATCTTAGATCTGACCTGTCTCTAGATATTCCCGTATTGCTTCTTAACATGCATGAGGGTGGGATGTGGAACTTATATCCTTATAGCCTTGCGGGGACATGCTCTGTGGAACATTTGGAAAAGTAGATGCTCGTTGGTATGGGGGGTGCTCCCTTCGGCAGTAGCGATCCTGCATAGAGTTCACTTAGACGTCATGGCGGGTCTTGTGTGCAGCTTCTGCTAGATGCTCGAATGGACGAAGGCTGCAGCTACTCGCTAGCTTTGATAACTCATGGGGACAAAGAGGGCACCTCTGCACAAGAACCTCCGAATCAGAGGTTATCTGGAACGACGGCTTCTTGACATGTTGGCAGCTCGGTCAGTGCGCAGCAGCTTGAGGGACATGAGGAATCCGATGTTAATTGGCGCCACAAGCGCAGTATCAAGAAGGGAAAGTCGAAGGCCCACCTTTCCTTTGAATCTGACTGATCACGGTGTGTGTGCCTTATGGTGTAAATGGGGGTTTTAATTTTTTTCCCCCAATAACTTATAATAAAATTTCCAGAACTACAATCCCCCTGTTCTTAGAAAAAAAAAAAAAAAAAAGGAACTTCGGTGCCCTCAGGCTGCTGATAATCAAATTAAACAAGGAAACAAATAAAACCTAAAACCATTCATTAAAAAAGGAAAAAACACCGTATGTACATATAGATCATCCCGCTCGTATTAGTACTGTATACGTACACTATATGTACGTTTGTACTGCAAGTACGGATTCTCTATACACCTTTTCATGCTCTGATGTGTCTAGAAGCTTCACATCCAAACGGGGTTTACATGCATCCACGGTGAGGTTTTGGATGGATGATGTCGTGGCTGGGGTTCCAGCCACGCAGTCTTGGGTTCCAGCTTCAGGGGGGGTGGTGGGTTTGGTTGAGGAAGTGGTCGGGGGGAGGGAGAAGAGCGAGGGGGTGGAGGTCGGGGGGGAGATGAAGAAGGGGGCACATCCGGCGCTGCAGTGGATCTCTATAGTGTCGCCGCACGGTCGGTTGATCAGGGTGCTGGCTGGAAAGGCTTTCAAGATCGATCGTCCCTTCTATGTGCGTGACCCTGGTAAGCAATCTGAGGCGGTTGGGCAGCTGGCCAAGTTCAAGCGGCGCTTTGATTTCAACCCCAAAGCTTCGTCATAGACCATCTTGGTGAGACGCGCCTCAAATTGTGTGTTGCATTGTGACTGTGGGAGAGAATGGGGAAGAGATGGCATCGACTGTTTTTTGCTAAGTTGACCACTGCAAATTATGTTCTCGCGCTCCTGTTAGGCATTTCCACAGCCGACGACATTCCATGTCAATACGTGCTGGCATCGATATCATGCTAAAAGCATGACATTGATTATAGCTTCTGTACTAGCCGCCAATCTGACACCGTGGCTGTGGTTTGCACTGCATGGATGTGTGTGTGAGAGAGAGAGAGACATACACGCACGGAGTGAGACTCTTTGTGCTTTCAGGGTGGTTAGAGCAGGAGATAAGGAGTTTTCAACTTTTTAACCTAGCTCACTGACAAGAGTTTGATAAGTTTTTCGTAACAGCGGCGAGGGTCAAGCATGGAGTTCAATAGCAACGCTGAGTATTTGGCATCCTTCCCTCCTAAACTGGAAGATGCTGGCCTAGAAGACTGTGCCTTACCCCCGGAAGGTATTCAGGTAAACAACGTTCTTCTAGGGCAATGTCTAGTTTTGTCTGCGACCTATATCTGGCCAATATCTTAGGTTTCCTTAGGACCTGGACCTCCCTACTTGAGTATTTAATATAGGAAAAAAGGTCCAATGTATCCTTTGTTGGTCTGGGAGGGGGCTGTCTACAATATAGGAAGTGGACACTTAACTCAAGCCTTTACCCTGTCTATTACTTTTGTGTTCTAGATTAAACTTGCCTTGGTCGGTCCTGTAGCATTCAATTGTAACTGCCTTCCTTGACATATTGCAAGGGTTTCTTGTATTGCACCATGTGGATTGAAGTCAAGGGTGTTCACTTCCTGGGTCCAACTATTAGGGACACCCTTTGATCAATGGTCTTATGACTAACTGAGGTCTGTTGGAGCTGGCAGGAGGCCTTTCGGTTGGCAGCTGAGAAAGTGCGTGCCGCTGCAGAAGGTGTTGTAGGTGTAGTCAATAGCATGAAACAGACTGAGGTAACTTGCACTCACAACCCAGAGCCAAGCAACGGGCTTTGGGAAGATGCCTGCGTGGACACAGCTGGGATTGGGCCACAGGTACAGTGCCTCAGCAGGTTGCATACTTGGGATTTGTCTTGTAGACTCCTCCCTGCAGAGTTAAACTGTGCTGGAGGACAAGCCTGGATGGATGATTTAGTCAAATGACTGTTGTTGGTTGCACATACTGCCAGTTACTCCAGTGAGAATAGTGTGCACCTCTGAGTGTTGACGGAGAAGGACATTATATATTATGCCCACAGGAAGCTAAATGGGGCCCAATGGAACAGAGTATAACTTCAAGAGAAACTAAGAACCCCAAATGTCATTGGGGCCATAGACAGCGTGTCCAGTTTAGGCGGAAAATTGGACAGAGAAAGAGGGAACGAGAGAGACGAGAGTGGGAGAAGACAACACAATCTTATTATGTTTTGGGTGCAGGGAAGGAGCAGTAGTTGTGTTGAAACACACACCGGTGGGCTCTTGGAAGAAGGAGAAGATCTTGTAGTTGATCCCGGGTTTGATAAAAAGGAAGACAAACTGGTGGGAGTAGTGGATACTGTGCCTAAGCTGGGAGATGAGGGATGTATTGAAGGTGACCTAGGTGGTCTTGGAGGAATACCAGGAGCCTCTGAAGGATCCCCCGGGATACATGGCAGCACAGAGGGAGGAGAAGCTAGGGGTCCCACCCTTGCGGAGGGTTACCTCTAAATTTTGGATATGTTACTCGAGTCAACTCCCAAGTTTTGACCTGTGTAGCTATCTATGCTTTTGTCACTTGAAACTATTAGTAAGGCACTGATGGAAAGAGATCTGTACTGCTATGCGAGGTCAACATTTTGAGGTTTGTGTCCAGGGATGAGAACTCATACTTGACATTCTGGTAGCGCCTAGAACATGATAATGGTTAAGCACTGATGCACAATGTCTTCTTTAGAATCTACTCCCAGTGAGGATTTGTCAAGAAGATGGAGCAAGTGAGTTAAGCAATGAGCATGGATAATTGTAAACTACGTCTATGATTATGCCCACTTTCATGTCCTCATGATATCCTCAATACTCTCAAGGTATTCAAGGTATCAAGGCGTGCCATATGTTGTGAGACTGGCTGCATTGAATGCTGTTGCTGCGGTTCCTTGGTTTCCTTTAATTGTTGAAGAACATCCAAGTATTATGAGGGGAGAGACAAGACTGCAGCCGAAGTGCTGAAATGAAGTGGTGGATGGGAAGGCCCTTCTCCGGTGGGAAAATCCGCCAACTGTCAGGTCACATTCAGATGACATAACAATCTCCGTTCAATGCTAACATCTGGTATATGCAAATGCTGGGAATTCTTAAAATCAATCATTGTCATATTGTATAAGGTATATTAAGTGCAATGGGATACCTGTGTCATTCAACTATTTAGTGAGGGTGTATGCTGGTCATCACCTATCAGCCCACAATCCCACTATTACTGGTGGTCTCCACCCTCTGCCAATCATGTTATGTTCTGATATGGCTTTTCGGTAAAGCACATCACATGGTGGCGTCCGTGGGTTATTAGAGCAGTCAGAGAACCTGGACATCTTGGAGGATGAACGGATATTGTGGAAAACCCAGTTGGTTTTTTGAGAGCCAAAATAGCCGAGTGAAGAACCTTTGGCAGACACAAGCCTCACAGATGGCATGTTAACAGCTTCTGCATGGTTGAACAGGAGAAGAGACATGATTTATCTCTCAGCGAACAGGGAACAGCGAACAGGGATAGTCATTTCAACACAGACCTTGAAGGAGTATCTCAGAACAACCCCATGAGTTTCTATGAACCTCGGACAATTGAGACATTGGAATAAATGATCATGAAAAATGTGCACAATATGATTGTGAACCATACCTACAAATCACCTGTAAGCCTCATGTCTACCACCCTTGAGAGAACCATATAGGTGCTGTGACCGCTTAAAGCCATACATGTTGTCAATGCGCTCAGGCTTTGTCATGACTACCTTCCCATTACTTACTGCTGACTTAGGTGTGGCATCTTCTTCCCTAGTAACCTTGTTATTAAAGTCAGCATTTGGCACAGGCCCGTCCGTAGTCACCTTTACGCCATTGACACCATCAGATCCATTCTCAGAAACAGATCCATTCTCCTTCGTTGAAGTTGTCGTTTCACCCTTGGCAACTTCATATTCTGTCAGATGTTGGTTACCATAGACCTGAATGCTCAACTTTCTGCGCTTAGGTGCATTCCATTGGATGTTCTGAGCAACAAACTCCAGCAGCTGTTGCTTCTCAACCTTTTGCAGTGCCACTACCTCAACCTGTGCCCTGTCAAACATGAGTGTTCCATCATCAATTTCCCCCCAAAAGAATCTACTCTCCTCCCACAAGTTTTTGTGCTTTTCCAGCTTGATTTCTATCAATGTGTCCACATTCTTCTTGAATTCTTCATCTGTCATCTTCTGCAATTCGCTGTCAAACTGCTTCAAAAATGCCTCCACCCTTGCATCAAGACCTTGCGGATCCTTTGTCGTGGACTGGATAATGAAATGTGTTCCACGCACACCATAATCATTTTTGGACATAAGGAAGACTATATAACCGAGCTGCTCCACGGTTCTGAGCTGGTGGAAGACTTCCCGTTTTGCAGCCAACACGAATAGTTCAAGCAGCACATTGGTGCCTGTGTCATCCTGGCCCACCTGGAAGTAAACTTGAAGTGCTGAGTTTTCATCTTGAGGGTTTGTGCCAGCTGTTGGATAATACAAATCAATGCCTGGTTCCAACTTTACAATCCTTTGCTCTGAGTGCTGAGAAGCAAAGGGGGGTTTAGCCTTCACTATTGGCCCATCCGAAAGGGTAGTTTCAACGTGCTCCGCTAATGCCTCGGCTTCCTTAGAGGTTAGATTGCCTGCTATGTAGCACTCAAAGAAAATGCGGGATAGGATACGAGGAAAGAATGCTGTAAGATCATGGGCTCCCAGGAAGGGCAGCACTTCAACATATTCATTTGTATGCCAGCGCTTCTGCTCCAGCAGCAAGGAACAGTTGTACAGGACCTGTTGATAAGGCTGCTGGAACCTGAAGTTTAAGTAGTCCTTCATCACCTTTTCCTTAATAACAGCAAATCGCTCCTCCTCTACTTCAAAGTTCACGATCTTGTCAATTATTTTCTGTGCCAATATAATCAGCTTATGATGGTAACCTGACACCGAAACCTGAAACCCAGTCACGGTCGTCATGATGCTGTAGTTCAAACCAGCTACCTCTGCATAGTAGGCATATTCATTCAAGTAGTCCACAAGCAGCTTTGTGAAGATACGGGTAAGAACACTGCCTTCTGGTGAGTAATGTGACTCAGGACAATTGAATTGGATCTGAATGCAAGCCTTAGGAGTATGGAACTTGGTATCAGGTTTGTACCACAGCCTTGACATTTGTGTTTTCCTCAATATAAACGGATGTTCCACCTTTGGCTCTGGGTCTCTTACCGTGAAATCGGTAGGAATAAACACATTTGGCGCTGGCACATGCAGCCTTGGTTCTATGGGAGCAGTTGCCCATTCCTTGAGCAGCTGGTCTTCAATTCTTTCTATGGCATACCCAGTTCCATACCAGGGTTCTTTGGCAGTTGTTTTCCCTTCAAACTGCTTTGAGTACCAAAAGATTCTCACAGACTCAGGTATCAACTGCTGGATCAAATTTGCGATTGCCTCAGCATCAAAGTTTCGAGGCAATGACGATGCCGCCAGCCAGTCTTCCCAGGGATACTGCTGCATGTTACTCACAAGGTCGGTAGCATAAGAAATGGGGGGCCGTTTGTCCTGGAAGTGGAACTTCATTTCACAAACAGCATGAAGCTCTTCAAAAATCCACTCTGAGACGCCATGCTGCTGAAGAACACGGATGTACTGGAATGTGAGGCACACCACTTCCTGCATGTGCTCTTGTCCAATGTCAGTGAGCTCAATGGCAATCATGAAAAAACCAAAATCCAAGCTGCTGTCCATCTCTCCTGCACTTAGGCTGTTTGCCCAGCCTAATCTCTTGAGGAGAGCAAAGAGCGACCCATCCGCTTCATGCCCAATCAGATGTCCCAGGTACCGGGAGGGTGCTTCCTTGTACTTCTGGATCTCCGGTGAGACGGGGAACATCAATTCAAGCGTGTGTCCCTCCCTCACTGGCACCGCCTTCACTATTATCTGCAGATGCTCAGGAAGGCACGGTTGGCCGGAAAACCTCTCCGCTGCTCTTCCTGTGTTTTTTATGGCGCTGAACTTGTCCACTGCCAACTTCTCAAGTTCATCCACCGATTCTCTACCATAGATCACGAGGCGCATGAGGTTCGAGGAGTAGTGGGAGTTATAAAACTTAACCAACTCATCCCGAGTATCCACTCCCCTTGCTTTCGGTCCAACTTCAAGCGTCTCCAAATTTCCAGTTCCAAACTTGTGAAATGGATGATCATTGGAGCTAATTAGCCTTGTGAGTTGGTTCATACGCCACATATCCATCGTCAGGTTCTTGCTGTTCTCAGAGTTGACGGCATTTATTTCCCGTGACGCCGCATCTGCAGATAGCAATGGACAAATGAAAAACTGTGCAAACCTATCTAGTGCTTCTTCCAGATAGTCTGCGCTCACATCAAAATGAAAATTGGTGTCTTCAGCCGCTGTGAATGCATTGGAATGCCCTCCGTGCTCAGTGAGATACTTGCAATAGCTATCCTCCTCGGGATACTTTTCACTCGAGAAAAACAGCATGTGCTCCAGAAAATGCGCCAACCCCTCCAACCCCTCCGGATCGCTGAACGACCCCACGTTCACATCCATCGCGGCAGCTGCCTTGTCCGTTTCAGGGTCGCTTATAATCAAAACCTGCAGCGCATTCGACAGCACCACTCTCCTATACTCCCGCCCGTCCGTCCGCGGCTTCAGCATCACTCCCTCCATCGCCACTTCCTTCATCTCTTCTACCCCTCACAAGCTGCTCCAACAGACTCCCTCCAACAATGACAAGAGAGCGCACAATCCCTCAACAGCGTGAGAGAGAAGAGAGTTTTTTAGGTCAGGTGCGCGCCGTTAGGGCACCATTACCCTAACCCTAACTAACTGTCAGGCTTCGTTAGCACGAGGGGTGTAAGATAATGCCAAGTAATAGATGTAGCCCTGGAGTTCAATGCGAGGGAGCCGGTTCAGCCAGCGTGGACCCCCGCCTCCATCGCCCGCACACCGCGCGGCAGCCCCCCCCTGCGCCTCATGTTCCTCTGCCAGGACATGACACATGTCCTCTCACCCATCCCCATCACGCCTCCCATCCTCACCTCATGCATGGCATCGTCTCCTGCATGCCTTCATCCTTCCCATGCCACATGCTTGCATCCATTGCATATAAAATGATGAGGGTAGGTGAAATAGACGTTGCGTTGTTGGCAGGCATCGCGAAATGTCGCTATCGTTGCGCTTGATGGCATTGGCGTATCACGTCCCGTCATGCAGATCGAGTTTGTGGATATGAATGGATAATCGGCATACGAAGCAAGATGTTGTGGCCGTCTTCAATGGTTGCACAGCTTCCGCTCCAAATCTGAATTGCGTGCAGGTCCTTATTATCGCTCCACAACCTTAATCTTGCTCTTCTGTGTTATCCGGATTGTCATTGTGCTCTTCTCCCAGGATTTATCTTGCGGGTGAGTGAGTTCTGCATCGAGCATCCGAAACCCAATCATCTTCGCAGGTTCCCTTCTTTGTGGGTACTTTCATATATACTGTATGCATAGGTTCAGAAATGTGGGACATTTCAGAAGTACATATACTGAAAAGGAGGGAACAGATCAATCAAGGCAATAGTAATGGTAAATGAGTGAACTAGAGAAGTACGTGTGTGCTAGCCTAAATGCACACTACCTGTGTTCCTAATTCGTTTTCTCACTACAGTACTTAGGAAAATGCAAAAAGTAGGGTTGTCTGGTACTTATGGGCACTTCATGCAAGCATTGACATGAAGCTGAGGTGAACACTTTGTTTCATATGGAGTTTAGGGTAAGACACTTGTTACTTTTCAGTGCTACAAAAATTGTAGGTGAGGGCAACTTATTGCATGTTTCATTTGCTTGGTATTTGAAAGAGCAGACTCGGATAAAGTGTTGTTTCCATAGTTCAGTTGCGAGCTGCAGGGACGTGCACATATGCGGCCATGAACACTCTCCATACGGAGATATTTCATATTATCTAAAGTCATTTCATTTTGTTTTGGTGTTTAGGGTTTAGGGTTTGGGCTTCTGCACTCCATTGTTAGAGGTTTTAGGGGGTTGAATGCCCATACATGCAAGATGAATTCATACCTTGTAATGTTCATGGCACTATTGATGCGTGGTGCCTGGAGAGTCCCAGCAGGGGTGCCTTTTTGTCGATGAGTGCGGAACGTGCATGGGGCTTCTTTCTGGGAGGATTCACCAGCAATGAAGTCTGCCACCCGATTGCAAGGAATATATGCAATTTCAGCTGTGTCTCATCAGGTGTCTGTCTGTGCCATTGGGACCTCCATTGCAAGTCATGGTGTGTGAAAATACTTGTCTTTGGTGTTTGTAGCCGACTCTGCAGATTAAAAAGGAGGTGGGGCAAAATCTTGCCATGTTCAACCTCTTCAGCCATGCTTACAGAAATAAGACGCTTCTGAGTTTGTTGATGTCTTCTTTAGCTGCCGTATCCTCACACGCGCCTTTTTGCACTCATACTCTGGGCATGTATAATGGAATGCTGTCAATTCATGTGAGCAAGCTAGAAACGCATGAAGAGAACTGCTCTATTAGGAAATGCACAATGAGGGTAGCAAAACCCTCCATTGGGGTGGCAGTGTATGTGACGACGTGGCATATATCCCAACGTCCATTCTATTTCTTCAGATTTGCCATTTCAAAATTTGAAAAAATGTAACAAATTTGAATTGAGGGCATGATGTATGTTTGGGGATACGCTGCATGCAATGGACGCAAGCATGTGGCATGGGGAGGATGAAGGCATGCAGGGGACGATGCCATGCATGAGGTGAGGATGGGAGGCGGGATGGGGATGGGTGAGAGGACATGTGTCATGTCCTGGCAGAGGGAACATGAGGCGCGGGAGGGGCTGCCGCGGGCTTTGCGGGCGATAGAGGCGGGGTGGGCGGGGGGTCCGCGCTGGCTGAACCGGCTCCCTCGCATTGAACTCCGGGGCCCATCTATTACTTGGCTAAGATAATTACTTTAGGGTAATCACTAATCACGTTTAAGTCTGCCCCATATAGCTTACATTAGGGTCTGCGGTGGGAGCAGAGAGGAAGACTGATACATATATATATATGTTGCTGCCGCGCGCGCTGCAGCTGCGCTATAGCAAGCTGCCTGCTTCGCCATCGCCAAATCCAGGCACTGGGATGGAGTCTGCAGGCGTGGATTTGCTGGTAGTTGACTACCTGAGGAAGCGTGGCCTGCTCAAGGCTCTGAAAGCTTTCATTTCGGAGGCCGGCTTCGTAAGACCTCTCTCTTTCTCTGTCTATCTCTGTTTCAGTATTTCCCCTGTATTTCTGAGCTGGTTATGAGGCTCATTTCAAGCGCGGAGTCCACCGAATATTCAACTAGGGAATGACAAGTCTGTATGAGCTCGCCATATGTTTTCGTGTTTGGACGAGAACTTGACAGCTGCTTGCGTAATGTCTGGCTCTCTGTTACTATGTGTCTTCGTTTTTCCTGTTTTTGCTGAGTTGTGAGGCTCACTTCGAGAGTGGCATCCAAAGAATTGTGAATGTGCAAGATGTTTCAGCTCGTGCTGTTAGTTTCCCAGTGGAGCCTGGCAGTCGCTTGACTAATTGCCTGCTCGAGCTCCTGCTACCGTTTTAGTGCCTGGGGCGTAAGATCCCGTGACCAATGCATGTATTATTTTGAGTAAATATTTAGTCGAAGCCAATTCGTGAAGCTAGATATGGTGGTACATGATGTCTCTTGCGTGTGAAACTCCGGGGCAATCTCCTGTGGCAAGTGTTTCACTAATATATGTCCCAGGACAGTGGGAGTTTGGCTTCCTTTTCATATCATAGGGGAATCATCTACTGGCTATTTCTCAGAAGCTCAAGTCTAGTTAGTGCTTAACAATGCAGTGTTGACTTATTGATCTATCTGGTTATTGCCTGACTGCAAATGGGGATTGATAGCTTAATCTTGTCTTGAAAGAACCTTGTAGGGACGTTTTTTTAACTAATTATTCCCCTCTTCCATCGGAGGGTTCAGGGTTTTACAGGGAATCAGAGCCAAAAGTTGTGGTTCGTAATCCTCATCATTCAAAGGGATTGCTCGCAGTGCTAATCATGTGGCTCTTTGTCAGGTTTTCTGAAGTGGGGAACATCAATTACTTAAGAGTCTGAACTCTTGAATCTCAACTAGGCCACATTTGTGCTCATCAATCAACCATAAGGTTAACTCAATTAAGCATCCTAAGTATCTGCAACCATACCTACTGGGCTCCACCACTACATAGTTGAGTAGGAATCCAGTACGACACATTTGTCCAGATCTTCATCTGGACATATCCAAAATGGGCTGGGCCATGAATATCATGAATCTTTGCCTCAAATGTTTCCTGAGTGGGATAGGTCTATAAGATACAAGCTGTGCTGACGGAGACATGGTTGGCTACATTGCTGTTTGTAGAAAGAATCAGGCGAGTTGGTCAAGGAAGATCTTGTCACCATATGCTCTGGCTATCTGTTTAATGCAGGGTGCGGTCCCACTTCCTACCTTCCCCTTTGCAATTGTCTGTGTCATTCCCTACCTAAGTTTCTCTTCTTTCTACTTCTCTGATTCAGTTTGTTCCCTTTTATTCATCTTGAAGTTAGTGCTCCTCTTTCTCTGCTTATGAGATCAGAAACAGAATGTAGTCTGTCTCTACATCATCTAAGAGTTATTATCTACGCCCCTCCCTGACATGTAACTTCTGTCAAACCCAAAGCTTCATATATGACATGTTTGTTTTCCTACCGTGTTATAATTGTAGAGAGGTGCATGATATTGGTAAAGGTAACATCTGTTGGGAGTCATTGTGAGAAAGAAGATCCACATATACTCCCAGTGTGTGTGCCTCTTTCTGCATTTTCCTCATGCGCAGCCACCTCTGTTCAGAATTCTATCTTTGTGGCATCCAGGGTAGCAGCGAAGAAGCGGAAAACAAAGGAGGGAGTCACCACAGAGCGCTCTGAAAAGCGTGCCAAGGCATTAGTCACCAGTGTGGAAAAGGTTCCGTCATCTGATGAAAGAGCAGAACCACCTTCATCCAGAGGGCAAGCAAAATTAAGTGAGAGTAAACTGGCCAATGGTGGGATCGCTACAGGAAACAACCTTGTTGCGAAAGCTGGCCCTGCAAAATCAAAGACAGAGGACACTACAAAGCCCAAGTCAGAGGAGGCCACCAGGTCCAAACCTGAAACTGCAAAGACCTCAAAGTCAAAAGCTGAACCTGTGAAGTCCAAGCCTGGAGCATTAGAACTGAAGTCTAAGGACTTGAGTAGGAAAACAGTGAAGAGTGAGTTTAAAGAGTCTGTGGGAGCTGCCAAGAAGGACAAAGCTGATCAAGAGATGTCAAAGAGTTCATCAGATGAGTCATCAGAGGATGATGATGAGGACAAAGAGACAAAGCTTGCACCTGCTGCTGTGGCGGTGGTTTCAAGTAAGCCAGCAGGCCAAAGTGAGGTAGTGAAGAAAGCTACAACAGTGAAAGCTAGCAAGTCACAAAGCTCGTCTTCTGACGAGTCATCAAGTGATTCAGAAGTAGAGACAGTAACGGGAGCTAAGGCACCTGCTATAGTGGTGGGGAAGGGAATAGCAGATGCTGTTGTGCCAGTGTCGATTTCATCTTCATCTGATGACTCTTCCTCAGACTCGGAAGATGAGAAACAGACAGTGGCAAAGGCACCGATTGCAGTCGTCCCCAAGGTTAAAAAAGAGCCTGTCGCATTGCCAAAGAAAGAATCATCCTCATCCTCATCCTCGGACTCAGAAGATGAGAAAGACACAGAGGTGAAGGCACCCATGGCAATTCTACCCAAAGTTAAGGGGAAGGCCCTTCCCCTTACAGGCAAGAAGGATGGTGTTGTGCCTGCAGAGACCATCGAGGCAGATGCCTCAGGTGATGAGTCATCGTCAGAGTCGGACGAGGAGAAAGATATGGGCGCTCAAGCATCTGTTGCTGTAGTCCCCAAGGAAAAGGCTGAAAACGCACTTCCAGTGAAAAAAGAGAAGTCAGAGAGTGAAGGTTAGCTGAGACCTTCTAGCCACACCTTTGGATAGGTGACAGTAGGTTTTTGGTAGATACCTGTGTTTCCTAAATTGATTTAAGCCCCAGTATTTGAAATTTCTATTACAGTGAATTTGAGTGTCTGAGTAATTGACAATTAGTGCATATCCTCTTTTGTGCTGTACAGATGGGGTGGACGACTCAGAAAGTGATGAAGAGAGTCAGGAGGAGGGGGGCACAATGAAAGCTGGAGCAGCCAACACAAAGGTTGTGGCCAGTGTAAATACTGTGGTGCCCACAGTTTCATCTGCAGTTACCTCATCTTCAAGTGATGATTCAAGTGATGATGAGACTGATGAGAAGCTCACACCAAAACCATTGATAGTCCCACAGAAATCTAATCAGAAGGGTCCTCAGCCAGCAGCCAAGCTGAAGGAAGCTTCTTCTTCCAACTCAGACTCATCTAGTGATGATGAAAGTGACGATGAAACAAAGAAACCAGCTGTAGTGGCCCAGGCTGTTGCTCAAGTTGCCACACCACCAGCTGCACCACATATATACCAGCAAAAGGTGTCTGCATCTTCGTCTTCTTCAGATTCTGACGAGGATGAAAAGCTCCCCTCAACAGATGCTAAGGCAGAAGAGGCAGCGGTCAAGCCCGCAGCACATAGGAGTGTGGTAAGGGCAGAGTCCTCATCATCTTCTGAGGAGGAGCAGGAAAGCAGTGATGAGAGCGTTGAGATAAAGAGCACGGCAGTAGCAAGCCTTCCAGCAGAAAATGGGAAGGTGAGACATGGTAGTTTAGCGGCAAATATGCTGGTTAAACACACACAGGTCATGACTTTTGGGGGCCTTTTATTGTGTTTTCAAGTGGTCCTTCCCCCAACAGCCTGTAATTACTTCAAAGTGTATATTCTCTATATATTGAGTTCATTCCCGTGCGAGAAGGCCTCTGCTATAACATGTCCTGTAGAGAGAGGGTCAAGTGTGTGCGTGTGATTGGCTCTACTTACCCTTGAGGAATAATCCCCAGACGACTCACTGTACCAGACATGATTGTGAGTTTTTTGAGTACATGAGACTTTGCCCCTAATTGCCATAGGCCTTGCACACTCACCCCAAGACAACCCACTGCAAGGGAATGTGTGGACTGGCATTGACTTGTACTAGAAAGTATTAGGTTGACTCCAGTATTGCTCTAACCTTGTAGCTTGTGACAATGGATGTGACATGTGGTGGTAGTTCTCCAGTCATAACTGGAGAAAATTTGGGAGAGCCAGGACATCTGGCCCTTTAGATCAGGCCTTGGTGGAGGCATAGGAATCTTGTCCTCACGCAGGGTATATATGCATTCATGGACTCTTTTGAACCGTTAGGTTTCGTTTATGACGTAGAAACAGCTTCGGCCTTAATGGAATCAATCCATACCTGAGAACAGTTGGATGGGTCTTACCCCCGCTCTTGCATTTATGCAAGTCATGTGAGTCTGGGCTCTCCTAGTTTATGTAATGTCGTTGTCTGCATGACTTTGCAGGCATCCTCCTCAGATGACTCCTCAGATTCATCAGATGACTCGGATGAAGAACAAAAGACGGCTGTAAAGAAGCAAACTACGAAAGTGGCACAGAAAACCTCTGAGAAATCTGCAACCGTGAAAGAAGATTCCAGCAGAAAGGTCACAAATCAGTTCACATCTGCTGGTATTAAACAGGCCACAGCAAAGAAAGGGAAAGAAGCTTCAAAGCAGCCACCAGATGTGGAGATGGCCACCACCAAAGCTGCTGAAGAATCAAAGGCTGCAATGAAGAAGAATGCTAAGCAGACATCTGTGAAGAAAGGGAAACACTTGTCAAAGGAGTTGCCTGTAGAGGACCTGGAGATGCTGGATGCATCTGATGCTAAATTGGTTGTGGATGGTCCTGCTGAACCTGAGAATGGACTCGCAGGCACCACAAATGACAAGAAGAGAAAGTTGGGAGAGGGAACTGATGGGGCCCCTGCGGGAAAGAAGGCAAAGGTCGAAAGCAAAGCTAATGGGAAGCACACGAAAAATGGTGATATAAGTGCAGTAAAAGCTAAAGGGGGAAATGCCACTCCAAAGTCGGTGATCAGGAACGCATCTGGACTGAGAAAAACCCCCAGCTCAACATTGAAGACAGTGCGATTTTGCTACCCCTGTCGATTTTTTGTTAGCACGGGTCCTATGTGGAGGTTGCCAGAGTCAGCAAGCATTGTGTACATATTGTATTATCCAAACTGTTTTGGCGGTTAAGCTCTGGCCTGTCAGCCAATAGCACATTATTCAGACCCTTTTTTTCCTCCTTTTATCTAATGTATGCATTGACAAATACTTCGGCACTGTTTGTGCAGCCAACTACTGGAAGGGCATTTCAAAGGGTGAATCCTGAAGCGGTACTCTTCACCTCCCCATCTTTCTTACCTGAATTGCACACCTAGACACACCCAAGATTAGTTATTGGTGGACCTGCTCAGAATGGGATGCTAGACTGGCTGGAAGATTTGTACAAGTTCCTTCTGTAGTAGTCTCTAACTGTTGAGAAAGGTGCCTGGCTGTTTTTGGCTATGGGTCTCTTGGCAAAGGGTTACACCTTGTGAGTACATGTCTTCATTCTTCCTCCATTGCTCCTCTCTTCACACATCCTTTGCTCTAACATTGAACAACTCTGGGGACTGGAGCTGCAGGTGGAGTTGTTCGATCCCAGGCTCAGCGACAACTCGTACTGGGCCAAGGTGTGACACAATGTAGCTTTTCAAAAATCTTTATTTACCTTGCACTCTGACCGGGTTCTGTGGTTTGCTTCCTGTTTGTTACTCCTACTGTGCCTCTGCATCTCCATGTGGCGGGAAGGACTGCACACTTGTTTGTCCGAAAACTTATCTACTAAGTGGATCATTCTTTTAATGAGGTTATGTGGCCTGGCAGTCTGGCGCAGAGGTAGGGTATGGTGCCAAGGCGCAGGAGGTTCTTGGCCAAGTCCGGGGAAAGTAAGTCTTTCTTCCTTTCGCCCATGAATGAAGAAGCACTTCGAATTTGTATACATAAATCCAATTTCGAAACATTGCCTCAAGGATGATAGACAACTTACTCGACGTTTTAGTTTTAGGATGCAAGTGTCATTATATATATAATGTGGAGCTTGCTCCATCAGTGGTGGCAATTTGGAAGGGAGTTGGTATGTAGCCACTCCTGCATATGGGTCTCTCTCTCTTTATGGGTAGTGAAGACATGGAGTTTCAGCTTTCATTTGTGGAAATTACTGATGACTGTACTTTCTAAATGTTTGGCAAATCTTTGTAGGGATTTTCGCCATGAAAAGACTAAAAAAAAAAGGGGGAGCTACAAGGGAGGGTTCATCGACAATGAGTCCCACTCCATCAAATTCAAAGACTCCGATGAGGAATGAGTCTGGTTTTGCTTTCCAATTTTGACTTTTTAAGATATACCTACCAAAGCACTGGTAGCAGATGAGCATTTGTTTTTGTTAGACTATTTGCGGGAGCTTTGAGATCGTGAGCCTTAGCGTTCCAACCCTAGTTTTGGGTCGCTATGCAGCTCAATATGCAGAGAGAGATAGAGCAGGATCTGAGAGGTGCCCTGGTTTGATCTGACATGTCTATTCCATGCATGGGAATCAAGGTATTGAAACTTCAAAGGGAGTCTTCATACTATTCATGCACCTCCACTGTGGACATTTATACTGCAGAAAGTTATAACGGGCATTTCATGATGTGGCCTAACAACACAGTAGAGTTTTTGTTTATGTGAAGTTGAAGCCCTCTTTGACTAGCTGGACAGGGCTAGACGTTATGAAATATACAACTGGGAATAGAATCGTCTGCCACACATAGAGTTGGAAGTTATGAGGTTTTTTTATGAACTGTACTTTCAGCTGATTGTAACATGGGAATGAATTCCAATTTTATTTGCGTCCAGTCCAATACATACAAAGCACTGAAGTCCAACAGCAATTGCAATCTGTAATGTAATTCTTGGATGGAGATGGTGTACGAAGACCGGAAGAGCATGGGACAGCGGCAACCCTAGTCAAGTGCGGCTTGGAGTATCCTCACATATTTGTCGCTTTGCGTAATTACAGTACTCATTTATTTGTGTTTCGACTCATGTGCCGAGTAAGGTACCTACAAAGATGTGTCATTGTGGATCAAAATTTTCAGGAAACCACATTTGTGTGCTGAGTGGTTAGAAGTGCTCTGCTGTTCGTGGGGGTTCCTCACATGGAATAAAAAGATAAATGCATGAACAGATCAATCCAAACTGAGTCTACCTCATGGCATTAGGTTTCATAGAAGAGAATCATATACGCCGGGCACTTCATCGAGGTACATTGCGAAGCAAACTTATCGATCTTCAGGTGGCAAGTCTGGATACCAAGCTTGGCTGAAGAGTCCATTTTCAGGAGTCAGCGAGAAAGGATCTTAGCATCACAGGCAACAATCTTCACGCGGTCCACCATTTGAACCTCGCTGTCAGTCTTGAACACCGCATTCTCCAGAATGAAGGTCCATACATTGTCACAGAATCTGTAGGTGTGCAGATGCCCCTGTGATGCCAGCCATGCACGCACGCTCAGTGACACTTCACAGGAAACTAAAATGTGTACAAGATCTCGCAGGCACTGGTCTAAGAATTCCGAAGGTCTGATGCAGAAATTACTTGATTCCCGCCAATCCCAACCCTCTATTCTCCACAGTGGTTATGTCTGACTCTCTCCTTCACTAGGGTTTTCAGCGACATCACCACCAGAGGAGTTCACCAGGCACGAAGAGGAGTTCACCGGTTGTCAGAATTTTTGGTACCCCCGTTGCGCCACACCTAGATAAACCATATGACCATGTACACAGAGGTTCCAGAAACCGAGCAGACTAACCTTAAAATTTGTTTTGGATTTGACCTTCGACTGCAAGGCCTCGTTCATCGACTGCACCATAGCCCAATCAAGTAAACCTGTCATTACGGCTTTCCAAACAACAAACCATACCCTCGGAAGAATCTCGAAGCGTTCACCCTAACAACATGGCACCGAAGACCACAGGCGACACAGGAGATACAAAATATGCAGATACCCAAACAGATAGAGAGAGTAGCGAGACCTTATCAAACTGCATGAGCACTTTGACAGCGAGCAGGGGGGAGATGGTGCCATTGGTGACCAGCTCGTCCAGTGCATCTGTGAGGCTCATGCCGATGGAAGACTTACGGTAGAGTTCGTAGTTGGCCATGGCGTATGAATCGGTGCCTGCGTCTCTCTCTTTATCTCTCTGCCCTCCTACTACCAACCCTGCTTCTCTGTCCTACTTTATATGTAGTGCTCACTTCCTCTCGGGCCTCGAATATAGACTCCTATTGTTTTCTAGGTATTTATTAACGCTAAAATAATATCCCCACTGTTCATCCTTGCACTCGTACCTTTTCATTTGTCTTTCATCCAAGAAGATATTCGGAGAAGTTTATAGGTATCTTGCGTAGACTCCTTAGTCACATGGTGGATAGTGAAGTATCTTGATCATCTCATGTGGGCCGGGCAACAGACCAGAAGCTTTCGAAAATCGCACACAAATGTCCTGCATCTCTCAGACAATCCATATCTGTCCACTCAATGCCACTTCTCAGTTTGTGTTGGACATATAACGTCAAAAGGACCATGCTCTTTCAAGGAAATCAGACATCCTGCATCCCAACACTTGCCTCCCAAATCAATGTCCATCCTCAATGAAATTTCCCAGCATATGTTGCACACAAAATAATCAAAGGGTACTGCTTTTCCAATACGACCAGGCAACTGGTTGGCCTGTGAATCAGTACTGAATACAAAAGATTGATAGCATCCAGAGAGATACTGAAATGCTGGTAGTCCTCATGCCAAGAGATCTAATCTAAAACATGCTCCAAACTACCACAGTCAATTACCATGGGAGCAGTTTGGTCCAAAATGCAATTGTCTTTACACTGGCATATTGCCTGCCAAGCTGATGGGAACATTCAGAGTTTGCCCAGATGCAAACTTCATCCGACCACTAGCCAAAGTTGCCTCACCAAAATGGAGGAAGCAAGGTGCATTTGTATCCAACCAGTGATGTCAAAAAAATTAAGTGGCAATGCAAGTGATACGCAGGACTGCTTGTGCTGTGGTAGGGGAGAGCTTGCTTAGGCAGAACTGTTCCCAAGGATCCTGAGCAAGGACTGAATCTCCAACCTCCAGTGTCTGCTGCACGGCAGGGACCTCAGGAGGACATTTGCAATATGCTGAATGCAGGTCTATTACAAGTTTACGTGCAGCATCTCGAGCTTCTGGCAGGCGGTCATTCAACTGCGCAGCCGCAATTTGAATGAGCGACTCCAATCCATATTCTGTGATGCCCTCCGCTCCCTGGAAGAGAACATACTTCACAGACCTGCTTCAGAAGATTTACCAGCATGCACAAGATCGCTGGAGACCAAAAGGAACACAATGCAGACTGCAGGGCCCTGAACCAGAATTGAACAGCAAATAGGACTCTTTTGAATACTTAGATGAAAACTTGCTTATGGCAAACAAATTCGGGCTACAGTCCAACAAAGTGAACGGGCAGGGACGACATGAAGGCAGCCATACCAGCCTGGAGACACTCTGGTACACACACATAGCTGCCTTGGCACGCACTCGTGGATTGTGGTGAGCGAGATAAGGCTGTAGCTTCTCGAGCATGGGTGTGGGAGACGTCCACGTTGTCATTTCCATAAGAGCCTTTCCAGCTTCCTCACATACAAACCGCTTGTCCTGAGAGGCTTTCAACAAAAGCTGCAGTAACTGCATGATCCAACCACAAATTTCAGATCTGAACCAACAAATCAGGTATGCTTGATGCCATGATACAGTCAACTGCCACATTGAGCCTATCCTCTTGCAAAAAGAAACATTGTTTTACCTGCAGTTTACAGTCCATATCTCTAACACGGGACTTTGCAGAGGAGGCTACTACACTACACGAGACCATAGTCAAGGAGGGGAATCTTTGACATAGAACAACACAACCACAGATGCATCCTCACTCCCGCTGAAGGGAGCCACAGATTGGCGCTGCTTGATCAACCGAGCTGTCACCATCACTAGCAGTATAATAAGCACTGAAGAAGCCAACTACACAAGCAAATGACTGTGGTTGAGCCTTAAGCTGAAGAGAAATAACATGATTTTTTAAAGAAGGCAATTACCAGGGGGTCCAGCACATCAATCAGTTGATCTTGGTAGGCTCTGAACAAATCTGCAGATGCCATAATTGCTGTCTTACATAATGCACTCCTTGGATTTTTCATAGCCTTAATAATCAAAGCAGCCACCGCCTCTCTGTTTTCAAAAGATATTGTGTCAGAACGGATGCCAGTTCTTCAATATGCCTGCGTTATATATTTGAAGAACAAAAGTCAGGCACCAATATGATGTTTCTGCACACACACATGAGCATAGCCTTGTAACTTACAAGATGGGTCGGAGCAAGGCTGTATGGAAAATGCAGAGCTGCCGCACATGGTTCAGCGCCTCCAAGACCGTCATCCATTCCTTTGAATCCAACCTGGCCAGCAACGTCTGCACAGGAAGCTCCATGAACAGCCTCTTGTCAGGCCCTTCAACGCGGTTGACAGCTCAAAATTGTTATGGAAGCTTACATGTAGCTCACTCATACAGCAATTATCTGAGCCTTCACTCGCCAAAGGAAGCTTCTTCCTGAAGGAGAAAAGATCACCGCGGTATGTGATTGGCGACATGATTAGAGACCTAATAGCTTGTCAATGGTATGGGAACGTCAAGCTAAGGACCTTAGCTCAGAACATAACAAATGCATCACTAATGGATCAGCAGGTAGGAGTTGTGATGAAAAAGTAGACCCCCTGCAGCATTATGAGGGTTGTTTCACATTCCATTGATATGTGCTACATCTGCTAATCCAAGAAACAGGAGAGAAAGCGATACCATTTCAGGAAGAGCTCTACATCGGCAATACCCTGGCTAGAACTTGCTGGAATACATTTTTTCCAGAGAAGTCTTCTACCTCGGTAACTGGCTTCAGAATCCCCTAATAATGCAGGGCTAGCTTAGAAATCAGCTTAAACTGAAGAGAATACGACAGAATGGTCACCTTCAGTTGCACATCGGCATCCACCAAACCTTTCAAATCCTCAGAAAGAACGTACTCAATTTCCGAAGAGCTAGGCTCAGTCGCAGCCTCCATGAGTGCATTAGGCTCACAGGAGGATCTGGTAGCCAATGGCTGCTGACAAAGTTTGGATTTATCCCGACTGATGTCCAAATTCTCGTCATTCAGACCTGGCAATAAGACTGTCATGGAGCCTTTCTTCCCACTGTTACTCCGCCTTTCCGACAGGAACACAGAGTTCACGTTTCTGAGGGCCGTCTCCGACATTTTGCACGCTTCGAAAAGCGACAACCACCCCCGCCCGATTCACCAACACACACGCTCTTCTTGAACAGAAAACAGACTACAAAGCTCGCCAATTCCTAGCAAGAAAATGCCAGATTTGAAAAAATGCGTAAGTCGATCTCCCAAGACAGTGTGAAAAGCTCCGGTCACCAAATAAAGCTCAGGAAACGAAAAGACGAAATGTGAAAATCTCAATGTGAGAGACGATCTGACAGATGAGACAGATGCACACAGGGAATCCACAGCGATAGCGCGTGGGGACAGAAGCAAAGAAGACAGAGCTGCCGCAGTACGCAGGGAGAACAGCGAGACTGCAGGCTCTCTCGTAATATCGCGTCTCTCTCAGAGGGGCCCGCCCAGGGGAGGTGGGGGTGCAATCGCCACAGTGGCGCGCTCCGGCTAAACGACCCGACCCCACTCGCCGGTAGAGCCAGAGGTTCCGCCACAGTGTAGCTGCAACGGGCTGTGGCCGCCCTGGAGGTGGTGGGTTCAACTGCCTGCTGGGCCTTTATTGGAGGGGCTAATCAGCACAATTGTTTTTCATCCCTGCGCAGCCATGCACTTTGATGGTCCATTTCAAAATAATAAACGCCCTCTAATGATACGATGATGATAGTTGTGCGTACGCCAAAGGCGCCATTGGTCGTTTATGCGAGAACCAAATAATTGGGGTGTTGCACAGTACACGACGCCGCCTGATTGGCCCTGGACCCCACTCTACACGCGTTTATTTAAAAAAGTCCAACGCAAACGAAAACAACGCAATAAGTAGGCTAGCCCTTCCAAATTTGAGAAATACAATATGCGAATGAGTAAATGAATGAATGTTCAATGAACGCACGTACCGCATGAATGAATGAATGAATGTTGTACGTGCGCCCCACATGTCGACAGATCCTATCGATACCCAACACGTCACGGAGGCATCCCCAACGGTCAGATGCCAGGTGGCAGAAGCCAGTCGGGCTTAGTGGGAGATTAGTGAGTAATTAAGCGGCGACCTGTTGATTAGTGAGTTTGTAACGGTACTGCGCTTTAGTCTGGCGGCGGAGGAGCAGGAGCTTATCCACACATTTTAGTAAGTTGGTATGCTACTATAAGTAAGTAAGGCTTATTTTGAGGTGAAAATAATTCAAATTAAAATTGGGCAAAGGTTTTTATTTAAAGATAAAGTGGCCCTGGAGAACTTTATTATGGATAACTTGAGGAAGAAAATTAAAACCGGAATGCTGTGGCTATGATCTCTAATTCCACCAATGATAATAGTCATTTCAATTTCCAAGACTTACTGATTTACTTAAGAAATGAACGTAGTCATCGGTTTTTCTTTGTTCTTTTTCTTTTTTTCCAAAATTGCCAAAGGGCCACATGTCAATTCTTCATGGCACCCATGTGGCGAGATATGGAGGTGGCATTGTTGGAAAAGTGGCTATATAACAGGTGGCACGTAGGAAATCCAACATTCATGTACAAACCAGTGTAGACGAAATAACTCCAATTTGTTCGGTAATCAGCATATTTCCATCAACCGGCCGGTGAGAGCGAGAAGTGTGGGATATGTTTGGTGTGTATTTTTCCAATCATCTTGATTTACGCCGTATATCAACAGATTATGGTTTTGAGGGTCATCCATTACGAGCGCTGGCATTGCCCCATCTTTCGTGGTAGGAAAGCCCAGCAGACACTCTACTAATGGCGTTTTTTGGTGCATTTTCAAATTTAACCCCATAATTCCGTTGAGTAGCTGACCCATTTTCCAGGTCGAAAAATCTAACTGTTTTTGTACTTCAAAAAACCATTGGTAGACATTTTTTCTTAGGTGAACTTTTTGTCATTGCCGACATACACTTCAAACAAGAAAAATCCAAAAAATAAACATCCTACTTTTTTTTCTTTTTTTCTTTGTTTTTTGAAATCAAGTGCTACATGATCCAATCCCAATATATGGAGTCACAATTTTTGCAAGGTTGTTTGTGGAGCTGGGATTCCTTTTCGAACAGAGGAGGGATGCGCCCCGGATGATTTAGGGATGGACGGTGCCAGGATGAAGTCTGGATAAACTTACACCTTGCGCATGAGGATGAGCTGGTAGCAGCAGATGCCTTTATTAGGTGTTGTCTTATTCTAACTGCTAGTTTAGGATTAGATTAGAATGGATCTGGGTGATCTGGCTTCTTTCTATGGCTATGCTGGAAGGGCATATGGCTGGCCTATATGTTAGTGCCACGTGGCACTAAGATTAGATTACGACCTAATACTATTTAAGCTAGACTGGCGTGCAGTGGGGGTGGTGGCTTTTGGGTCTTACGCGAGTGTATGCTAGGTGTAACGGTGTGCTTGAGTGTGTGGATGAATGCGTTTTGGAAGTCCAATTTAGTTGCATCCTCTTCGTGAGATTCCGTCTTCTCTGCCAGGCCCATCTATCGACTACATTCCCCAGATAGGATTAAGTCCGGTAGAGGAAGGGGAACAAACCCATAGCGCCGGAATTAGATTTCACATGTTGTCATTCCAATTGTAGTATTGTTTTTTTCTTTTTTTAAACAGGGGACCCTGGCAGGGCTGAGGAAAAAATAACCTCAAGTACAACCATGGAGGATGAAAAAGGAGGCACTGCCCCGGTAGTTTATATTGTCTCACTTGTATTACTTGATTTGGCTTATGCATGGATTAGTTAGTTAGACCAAGTTGGCTACAATGCTTTGTAAAGACATACATTGTCAAAGGAAAAAGAAAATAATAATGTCTTTCATTCAAAATCAGGGGCCTGGAGGGTTCGTGGTAGTACACAAAAATGAGGGACAAAAAGAGATAGAACATGCGGCTCTTCACCAGGTTATTTTTTCCTCGTACTTTAATTTGATGAACAGGGCTCCGCTCCATTTAAAATAAATATTCAAAAAAAGGGTTGGTCGCATAATGGCTCTTCCTAGTTAATGAGATATACGGTTGGTAGCAATGAATATAATGAAGTAATTTAAAAGCAATAAATCTATGTCTATGGTCCTTCGAATATGCTTTGTAATACCATTTATTCAATATTGGTGAGGTGCATTTGTCCAACGTGATCTAATTGAGAGCCATAAATCATAGTATTTTATAAAATATCTCATAAAATGTCATAATATTATTGCTGGATCAAAATGAAGATAACAAATATTTTGTTTTGTTTTGTTTTATAAGACAATGGAGGAAGCCCTGAAATTTAATTAAAAAGAGAGGGATTATAAGAGAAAAATAACCTCAAGTAATTATTTGTAGTGAAGATTGGCGGTCTCGATGTCATTGAAGAAGATGTTGTGATGCAACTTCTTGAAAGCTTGCTCCTTCATGGGGGTCATTTATCACGACCGTGGGCTATACACATGAACTTTCTTTTCCAATTCTATGTGGAAAGATGCAACAGGAAGAAGCCCTAAGTAACAACTTCTCACGACGAGATAGTTCATCATCAACAACCTTTTATACCAAATCGCTCGGGATGAAAAGGGAAATGGAACAAGGGACAGAGATTTAGCAAAGGAAAAAAGAGTTCCCCTGATAACGTTAAGTCTAAAGGTCCATGTTTCGGTTGCGGAAAATTTGGACACTTTATTGCAAAGTGCACAAAGAAAACAGGGGGGATGCTGAAGCGTGAGCACGTGAGCGCAGCCACGCTCACACCACATCAGCAGTTCTTGCCGCCTAGGCGGCCGCGTCTAACTCCACGTCATCACACCCTGCCAGCTTGGTAGATGCCACATCCGGGCAGGTTGACGTCATTTCCATAGGCAGCGACTTATAACCGAGGGCCGAAAAGGTGGAAGGGGGGCCCATAGCCGCGGAATTGCGCATTCGGCTCAAAGGGAATATATGTGGGCGATGTTGTTGAATGATTTGCAGAGACCGAATATACAATGGTTGTGGATGAATTAATGAGGATGATAGACAATGAATGTGGATGCCACGCTGCGAATGAGGATGGATGTGGATGAGTAGTTATGGATGAATGTGGATGAAATCCAGTGGATGAGTGAGAGAGGATGAATGAGCAATGAGAGAATCCCTCATGAAGCACATGATAAGATTTAACCAATGTCTGCCATATGGGGAAAGGTCGACCTATGAAACCTATATAGAATAAGACAACACAGCAGATGTCGGGCACATATTCCATTCTTTGATATTTTCCCACTGGTTACTGGAGCATTTTCCACGTGCAACACGCTTCACTTTTGTTTTCCTCTTCAGTGTCGACACATAGTGAGCCATTTCAGTACCACACTGGAGGAACGCACCATATCTCTACACTGAAGTGGCTGTGGACTATCAATGTGACCTGGTCGCCTTGCTAGTGAGGTACAATGTGCTAATATCTGTCGATAGAGCACCAACATTTTCAAGCTTATTCATTAGTTGTAAGCATACCCATTAAAGTTGTGCATGAGGAGTTCGAGGTTCTTGTTTGACCCATAACCAATTGTAGGCATCAGTGTCGTGCCCTTCATCTAGCGCTGAAGCCAATAGTGCATACATAATGCAGCCATAAGGCTTGCAACTAAAACGTGTGCTCAAAATGACTAAGTGAAGACATAAATACAAAATGAAGTCATATTTGCAAATGCATACAAGCCTTGAACTTGAGAAACGAGCATTCAACTACATTACCAGGAACACACATGCGTGTGCAGGCATTGTATTAGATAAATGTGTTGGAACACAATAGGTCTGGCAGTTGCCATATGCCCCGAACCAAAACCGGACTACATTGACGCATGGTCTCAATCACTACAACTATCCCCCGAAACTGTGGCACTATCAGACACGAAAACCCCAGCTCCTAGGTGCCTTTTCTGCTTCCGAGCACACGAGGGAGATTTGTCCATCAACTGATGTCGAGCAATGGCCTCAGTGTACTCTGGCAGGATGTACGAACGTGGAGGGCTGCACAAGAAGTCAGACTGAAAAACACTGACGTTGAGCAAAGGGATAGATTCCAATATCCTAAAAAACCAACGTGAACGCAATGCATTAGCGAACATAGAAGAAAAGGGAATGGTGGGGGGTTCTGTTCGAGAACTAAGATTCATACACAATTTCAACTTACTCACATGCGTGTAGTGATGGACTGAATCATAACCAGAACCCCTCCATCCGACAGAAACAATTTGCAAAAAGAGAAGACCCACCGCCAGTACCTTTCGTCAAATGCATTCCAGGTTGGGCAAGTGCCAGTGGGGAGAATGTCTGGTACGCCTACCCGTCCGGAATGTCAACAATCACCCTGTCTGCAGCACACGGTTTCTGAGCACCATTCACCCAATCCCGCCCCGACGAAACCTGCAAACAACGACGACCAAACATGAAAATCACATCGAAGATGGGAAATATACAACAGTAAAGGTGGGAATTTTACAACAGCAGCATCCCCTTGGGTGCTCTTCTCCTTCCCTTTGTCCTTTGTGCCCTTTCCCTTCCTCTTCCCTCTCGCCGGAGTGTGTGTGGCTGCAGGTTACTTCTCAGCGAGGTTTCGTAGGTTTCTGTCATGCAGTTCCCTGTCTGTTAGAGGAGCCAAAGACTCGGCATTGTCGTTGTGGTTCCGTGTCTGCAACTCATACCATGGGCAATCTGATTTTGGTATGTCGAGATACCAACAGCAGTCTTTGAGGTGATATGTACCGTAATCCCTGAGGATTGCTGCAGTGTACATGGTGTGGCTGTTGGAGGAGTCAGCCCACAAGTCGATGAAGCCTAGGTACTTGCTTAGGTTGTTCCCAGGAATCAGAACGTTCTTGATATACCTAAAAAACAATGCAGGCACAGTATCAGAAAGTGGATGAGAAACTACATGATTTGTGGCCAGAACTGATAACATGAAAAACCAGATAGGGAGCGGGTCTCCAAGAAACGAACCTGCATTCAATGAGACATAGGAAAACAGTCCAGAGATCCAACCCTCCAAAATGTGTGTGTTGACGTACTCAATTGTGGAGGGCCATAAAGGAAGAAGGTGATCCTGCTTAGTTCAAATGACCCACCTGTACAGGACCCTTTTCATGGCTCCCTCGGCTCCGAACTGCTCCTCGAACTCTTTTGTCCGGGATATGCCCCCCTCCTTGGCGAACTCTCTGAAGAAACAGTTACTCCACGTTGTCGCCTTCCACTGTCTCAAGTAATCCTCCATAGTATCTTCGGGCAAGGTCATCGTTATCTTGTAAGCATGTAGCTGCTTCTCCAGCACCTGGTTCGCACGAGCTTCAATCTGTGAACAGACAGAATACAAACGTTAAAGTCCATACTAGGGAAGATTCTTTTGTAAATTCAACATATGGCAGTCCACAACACTACCTGGCTCCAGTATGTGGCTTTGTGCAGCCATGTATCGAAAACTTGATCGCTGAATGGCCTGATGTAGCCAGTATTTTCGTCTCTTTCCCCCCTTGGGAAGCAATATGTGTCCTTCACTGTTGAGTCAGAATTCCAAATCTCCAACCATTTAACTTTCTGCTCCGAATCCACCACTGCAGTTGACAAACGATGCAGCTTTTCCTGTGTCATCTCTGGCTTCGTATTGTTGTTCCAGTGGTTCCTCACCTCATTCAAGAATTGAGGCCCAAAGGCAGGGTCTGCCATTCTCAGCTGTTTCACAAAGGCGCTCATGATCTTCTTCCGAATCTCATTCATCTTTAACTTCATTGCTTCAGCCACTCCTTTCAATGTTATTATCCCCTTGGGGGTTTTGAAGTAGTACTCTATTTTGGCCCTCTCCCCAGCCTCCGCTATCTCTTGCTGCAAAACCAATCCAAAATCAGATAAAAGAATAATTTGAATTGTACTAGAATATGGAAGTGCTAGGTGATGATATACTAACCGTGTACATGTATTCCATGAATGCTCCCCTTGTCAACTTGTACCATGTGTCTGAAGTTTTGGAGGTCTGGCATTTCGCGAAGGTTTCTGGACTGAGGATGCTCTTTGAATGTGCTGAGGGGCATTTGGCCAATATTCTGGATCCTGAACAGGGTGTGTATCAGGTTTGTTGTAACATGAACGGTTTCAGTTCCCCTGCCACAAGCAGTGGTATGTCATGACATGTCCGATTTGACTCCCAAACACATGAGGAAAAGAACCGAGTTATTTCAGGAAAGACACTTACTTGTTCATGTCATGCATTGCTGTCAAGAGCGCAATGATGTTTCCCTTGGGATCCAGCACCATGGAGGCCACACAATAGTGCCACTCCTCCTCAGTGTTATGATACCTCAATATCATGTTCTACCAGGCTAGCAATCGGTGGTTGCCATCCCAGACATGGAACATCTTGCCTGAGAAAGCCTGTGTAACAAGCCTCTTGCAAATGCTTGATTCAAACTCCGCGTTGATACGTCGCCAAATTGGATCCCAGCCTCCAACAATGGTCTCGTCTACTAAAACTTCCCTGCCATTGGCGTCGCCCAACGAGACGTAAAACACAGACTGACCCTCTACGTAGCCATGGAAAAAATCTTGTTCCAGCTTTGCAATGTCATTCGTGAGTGCTGGT
Organism: Takakia lepidozioides; assembly: GCA_030704615.1. Lineage (NCBI taxonomy): Eukaryota > Viridiplantae > Streptophyta > Takakiopsida > Takakiales > Takakiaceae > Takakia > Takakia lepidozioides. The sequence goes on along the minus strand of CM060732.1, from coordinate 64,567,751 downwards.
CGGACGAACGGCATGGAGATCAACCTGCACAGTGGGATCATTAATTTACCCCCAGGAACGCCCATGGCCTTGATGACTTGGGCAGAGTTCACTTTCGAGAACGACAACAGATCTTTTGCCCTGTCCTGGTATGGCCTGCCATCGTCTTCCTCCTCTACAACAACAAGTTCGTGCTCTTCGTCTTCATCCATCTCCAGGGGAACACCTCTCATTTTCTTCGCCTGCATTGAAATAGAAAATTTATCCATGTAAATGCAATGTCACAAATTGAGTGCGTTGACGCACGCATTTCTGATGCCTCTACAGACTATGCATGTGCATTGTTTTCAGAAATGAGAGACCCATACGAAAGAGACTGTGCTTAAGTACTAACCTAGAGATTGCGTGCATCAACGCACATAATTTCGGTGGGTTCTCTGAAGTGTCTCTCGTGGATTTAAGACGATATTCTTGTGCTCACACATTCGACATTTTCAGATCTGTTTAGAGCTCTGGATGTCCATAACAACACCCTCTGAAATTGAGTGCGTTGACGCATGCATTTCTGAAGCCTCTACTGACTGTACATCCTCTCTTCAACTTCAAGATACGCATGTGCATTGATCTCAAAAATGACAGACCGATACTCAGGAGAATGTCCTTCAGAGAACCCATAGAAATTACGTGCGTTAACGCACACAGTTTTGGAGGGTGCAATGAAGAGTTTTTCGTCAGATCTGTTTAGAGCTCTGCGTGTCCCTAAGAGCACCCTCCGAAATTGTGTGCGTTGACACACGCAATTTCTGGGGTTTCTTTTAGGGACATTCAGAGATTTCTGTAGCTGATATCAGTAAACGAATAATGCAGCCCATCTCCCTCTATTGATGGCTCCATTTAGAGATGTTGAGTGCAGAAAGTGGCTTTGAGAGCATCTCTAGAAACTGCGTGCGTTGACGCACGCAATTTTCAGGAGGTGCTCTCAAAGGCCCTGCTATGTAGCCCACGTTGATGTCCGTCACTCCACTCTGAAGTGGAAAAAGACAATAATGCAGGGCATGAAATTGCATGCGTCAGCGCACGCAATTTCATGCCCTTCAAACTGCAGTAGAATACAGGAAGGAAGATCATAACCTTTGGTGCTTTCGGGGGTGCACTCCCTGAAGCCTTGGTTGCAGCGGCAATGGAGGTCTGCGCAGCCTGCTTCCTCTTCAGAGTCGCCTCGTTCTCAACAACACTCTTCCCCTTTGGCATGGGCTCCTTAGCAACAGCGTCGGGCTCCTCTGTGTCCATATCCTCTATGTCGCTATCTGATGGTATTTCATCCCCTCCTTCGGCAGCTCCGATCACCTGGTCCTGCGCCGTCATGTGTTCTGCATCCAGGGCCGAACTCTCCTCTGCTATCTCTTGCAGCGTCAACTCGAGCTTGCAACCTCTCATTCTCTCTCTCGCCCTCTTCCTCTCTCGCGCTGAGGTGAAAAAAAAAAACTGCCTTCTACGCCTGCTGCTCTCTCGGTGGGAACTGAGTCTCCTTCTAGTCTCCAGCTTGAAAATGAGGGTCTGTTGGGCCCAAAAACGTTGTGCGAGGGGATGCAGGCAGGGCAACGCTCGCGACGGTTATGCATGGGTTCCCCTCACACGTGTCCACGTAGCACAGAAACATTTGTGCATTTGGCACTGGACGCCGTCACCTCTTGTGTCTGTATGGCCATACCCTGGATTCGATGTCCATACATGTGCAAGTTGATTTTCGCATTCCGGCGGTTCAGAACTTCTCATTGGTTCTGCACCCATTCTGGCAGCCGTGCTATGAATGCAATGTCTGGGCCCACGTGCCTGGAAACATTACATATCCCAAATTTTCCGGCTTAGCCGTCTTTTGCACTGGGTGTGGGCAAGCACATAACTGTTTCACATCTGTTTTAGCAACTGTTTACACAACTGTTCTTCAATGACCCTTTAACTGTCTGTCATGTATTGATGAAAGATATCCACGGGAGTCGTGGGCCTCTCCACTTTTGAGCTCCGTCTACTTCGGAATTAGTCGTCCTCCACCATGGGTTCGGCTGAAGCGGAGTTTTACTCTACGGAAAAGCCTGTCCCTTTCTCGAAGGATGCTGATTCCAATGGTTACGCAATTGCGCAAGAGCATCTCCTGGCAACCCATTTCGAGTACCAGATTGGTACTGTTTTCCTTGAAAAAGAGGTCTACGATGTGCATGGGAAGTTGATCAAGTACTCATTTCAGAAACCGGATGATAATTCTCTTGTGAGTCAGTGGAGAGTGCTTCCAGGAAGATACAGGATCGTCGGAGCTCCTCGGCGGCAGTCCAGTGGTTCGTATGTCTCCACGGGAACAACTGGTTTTGTTGCTCAAGAGAAAAGGAATATCGTCGTGAAGACGGAGACCACTACTTCCACCCCAATAGTTGAGCTCTCAGACTCCTCCTCCGAGGACATTCCCAACATCCCAATTTATGTGCAAACACTGCCTTTCGTCAAACCGGAAGTGACACACCTCATCAGTGTCATTCCTAAACTGAAGTCAATGGGAGGAATGCCCGGTTTCCAGAGTGAATTGCGGGGGATTGACTGGGAGACAGTCCCTATTGAGTGTGTGGAGTTCCTGCCGAATGCTTATGATGGGGATGTCAGTTTTGAGCTACCTCCACCTGGGCAGGATGGACCCGTCACTAGCCTCATGCAAGGAATGGACAAGAGAGGAGATGGACACCCGTGGTGCAGAACGAAGACATCCAATATTCAAAATCATGACAACCTCGTCTTTTGGAGAAGCCTGTGCAATGGGCACCTCATGTGCGAGAATTTGAATTGTAGGCATTTCCAACGGTTCAAGGTTCACAACCAGTGCGAGTGGGAGGATGTCGCCGAAAATCCATTCAAACCCAGTGAGGCACCTCCAAGTTTCAACACTTTCGTTTGCAAGTTCTGCAAACAAGCGCCTTCCTGTCTGGCAATGTGTGCAGCACGCAAGTACTATGTTGTTCACCGTTTGAAAAACATGACTAGAGCCTGTGTACACTTCGGATTGCACAACCATCCTGTGGCGAAGGGGGATCGCAGGGAGAGTGTTCAAACAATGTCCAAGTTGAACAACCACCACCTCCGCAATTGTGCTTGGAGCAAGCAAGAGTTTCCTGGAAAGCCATATTCTGAGTGTCGGGGACTTTGTGGGCAGGAAGTTGGACGGGCATGCCTTGGACAATGTTATGGATCACGTCACTCTAGAACTTCCTGAAGTGGAAGCACTTGCACGCACAGAGGCTTCTCGCTGAAGGGAGAACCCTGCCTCCTCCAACATTGCAATCTCCTGACTTGTGAGATGTGTCCCCACCTTGACTGGCCAAACGGTCGATGGAGGAGGCTTCATGACCACTGATGGTTGCACGGTCCCACGCATGCACCTACCACAGTTGTCAGCGCAGAACCAAAATTTATGGTTTTTCGCCTGTGGCTGCCCATAAGGCTGGAACAAACCGTTGAAGGTCGGTGCCGGAGTGCAGGCACTGCCTCTGGTTATGAAGGACTTGCACTTCTCACAATTGGTGGCTCTGATTGCGGAGCACTTCACTCGAGACCCAGCTCTCGTGCGTTCTATATGCCACACTTCGTCGGAGCACGTGGACTCCACCACAGGCGAGAGCAAGTTCGACTCATTGAGAGTGGGAGATGCTGGCGTACTTTGTGAGAAACGTTGCTCCGTACTGGATATTCCAGAGACGAACCTCTCATGTAATGGAACACGCGGAATGGAGAAGTTGTCCCTGTCCGCCCTGTGCGAGTCTGCATCCGACCCAGGAAGGGTGTTCAATTTTCGTTTACAGGACCCGAATCTCTCCTCGCCCTCCAAATGGGGAACTTTGGACACCAGAGGAGTTCCCTCCGCACACATGCTAACAGCTCTGGTAATCTTGTTTGGATCCCCCGATCTTTTTGCAGCTCGCAACATCAACTCAGACTTGTCAGGGCCTTTGCCACCAACGCCACCCCTCAAGAAATCGCGATATTTTGTTTGTTGCTGCAGAGCTCGGATGAGATCATCTGCCGTCGCCAGATACAAATCCCGCCCCCGCTTTCTAGACTGCTGCAACCATGCATTGTGCACTGTCTCCGCTAGATTGCAAGAGGGCATGTCCGCCATCTCCTCAATTGACAAGTGTTGCAGAAAAGGGAAAACACACATCAGGACAGACAGGTACACCCCATGACAGCAGACATGATTCGAAATGCATACAAAGCCAATGAGAATACATGATCTGAAATTCAGGTACCGTTGTCATGCATGCTCCCCATTGTCTGTACCGGAAGTGCCAAAATGCTAGCCAGTCTTCCAGCGCTCTCATACTGTCTTCTGATACAGCCCCAGATGAGAACCACTAGGCACGAATCGACTGGAACAAAGTATTTGCCTCCGCCATGCTTTTGGCATCTTTGTACTGTTTGCATAGTTTAAGATGAATCGCCCGCATGTCCAGTCTGATGTCTGCCTTGGTATGTTTCTCAAGGGACTGCGTCCAATGGAAAAGACATGTTCGCTCTCTTCCTGGCATTGGCACTTTTGGATCTCCTGAGCCGAACACAATGCGAACAACATCGAAATTCGCTTGAGCACTGTCGGCCATAAAACCAGCGAAATTTGGGGATGGGACACCATGGGATGCCATCACGCGAATGAGACATCTCCACATAAGCTGCTGCGACTCCGCATCCTCTGATTGCATGTCACACACTGCAATATATATGACTCGCTGGTAGAAAGGATCGTAAACATGGCACGCCATTGTTGTCCAGTCTTTCACTCGTTTGACGTGATCAAACATAAAGAAACAGTTCTGCAGATCGCCATCTTTTTGCATGCGCTTGACAAGGCTCACTCCACTGCCCTCCCCTGCTGTTGACATTTTGAAATTGTACACTTTGTTGGATCCTTGACTTGGGAACACGCTGTCTTGAATGTAGTCGTACATGCTCCAAGATTTCAATTCCAAAATGTTATCAATATACCCTCTGTTTGCAGAGCCCATCCTCAATGCATTCACCCGGTTTCTAATGTTCGGTGAGCTCACAATTCAATTTCCACAACTGATGAATGTGTGTCATTTTAATAGTGTGATCAATGCAACATAAATGGGATGGATAAGCATGCGTGGATTTGTTTCCGGTTTCCCATTTCCGGTGTTTTCATATTCTAATTACCCTGAATGAATGCCACGGCAATAGGCGCTACATGTTTCTGTTGACATGGCGTCCGCCACGTTGGCCGAATCCCACGTGGACACGTGGACTTCCACGTAGGCATGATGACTGCCACATCACGTTGTTCACTGCCATGTCAGCACGCTCACGCCACATCACCCTCACGCTCACGCCACATGAGCTGCTGGTCCTCTACGCTCACGCCATGTCAGCATAGCGTGAGCTCACGCTCACGCGGTAGCGTCGTTGAGAAAACAGCTAGTAAAGCAAAATGGACACACAAGTCTCAAGCTAATGCTGCAAATTCTAATGAAACCAGTGGTATTCAATTATTCACTGTATGTTTGTACATAGGATCCAACTCCAGTGAAACATGGTATTTGGATTCTGGTGCATAACAGCACATGACACCTCATAGAGAGTGGTTCACGGACTATAAGGTCTTTGATTCTCCCTTACCTGTATATTTGGGAGATGATAGTACCCAACAAGCCATAGAATAGGGAAGAGTAACAATTTGCTTGACCTCGGGTGTCAACACCCAAGTGGCTGATGTACTCCATGTTCCCGGGAAACTTAAAAAAAATCTATTGATCTATGTGGGAAAGTCGACTCAAGGCGGAACCAGTTTTGACTTCAGTAAAGACAAATGTGTCATTAAAAATGAAGGATATTCACATACGGTGTTGTGTATGGGAGGAACACTCTTCCCAGTTGGAGTGGGCGTTTGTGCAATGCAAATTAGCCTAAGTTCTACTTCAACAACTAATGAAAATTGTACCCTACTTTGGCATCAAAGGCTAGGTCACTTAAAACTACAAGCTATTAAGGACATGTAGAGTAAGGAATTAGTCATTAGTCATTGGAACCTTGACATTAGATATCCCTCTTTGTCATAGTTGTTTGGTAGGCAAACAACATCGTCAAGTTTACCCTATTGGGGGAGGAACTCGAGCAGAGGACGTGCTTGCTCTTGTGCATTCGGATATATGTGGTCCTATGCAAACTGAAGCACTAAAAGGCTCTAGATATTTCACTCCCTTCATTGATGACAAGTCCCGCTTCACTGTGGTATATTTCTTACGACACAAGAGTGAGGTGTTTGAGAAGTTTCAGAACAATTCAACGTTTGCTGAAAAACAAACTGGCAAGAATCTCAAAGTTCTTCGCTCAGATGGAGAGGGGAATACATTTCAAAAGAGTACAATGGTTTTTGTAGTGAGCATGGAATCTTGCGACAATTAACCACCTCGTATACTCCACAGCCAAATGGAGTATCAGAAAGAAAAAACAAAATTCTAGTTGAGAGTGCTAGGTGTATGCTCAAATTGGCACAACTTCCAAAAGTTTTTTGGGCAGAAGTTGTAACTACTGCTTGTTATCTCCAGAATCGCTCTAAGACTTCCTCTTTACCCAATGCTACACCTTTTGAAGTGTGGCATGGTCGAAAGCCTGATCTAAGTAATATTAGTGTTGTTGAATGTCCTGCCCATGTACATGTGCCTGATGAACTTATGCGACGAAAACTTGACTATGAAAGTTCTCTTTGTATAATGATAGGGTATGGTGAGTAGAAAGGAGTCAAGGCGTACAAATCACAACCCCCCCTTTTTTTTTCTTCTTTCCATATATTCTTTTTATAAAAAAATTAACACAAAGATTCAAAAAAATACCTTTTTTTTTATAAATGTAATTTTCATAATACCACAACCTTTTGTTAAAATTAAATCTTTTAGAATTTTTATTTTTCAAGAATTTGTTGGACCCTATGCTTTATTGCACATGGTTTGGAACTCATGTTGAGTGACTTCCCCTAGGATGTTGACTGGGCTTCGGATGTCAATAGTCGTCGTTCAGTTACAGGTTATGTTTTTACTCTCAATGGTGCTGCCATATCTTGGCAGAGTAAGAAATATGCTATTGTTGCTATGTCAACTAGCACCAAGTCAGCAACATGGCCGCTACCCATGCAGGCAAGGAAGCCATTTGGCTTCGTGAGTTACTTGGAGGACTTGGTTTTCCTGCGCTGAAGGCAACCATGTTGTATTGCGACAATCGATCATGTATTGTTTTATCGAAGAATCCTAGGTTTCACTCGTTTCAAGACAGGTCGAAACATATGGAATTGCAAAATCATTTTATATGGGAGAAAGTGGAAGCCGGTGCAATAGAACTAATATACTGTAGCACTGAGCGTATGCTCAGTGATGCATTGATCAAGCCATTGCCAAAAGCTTAGCTTGAGTGTTGCAGATTAGCCATGGGTGTAGTTCATGTTGAGAAGATCTAAAAGAACAATCTAATCAAGGATAGATTAAAGGGGGGGTGTTGAGATTTGTTAATCTTACCCTAATAATCTAGGTCTTGATTAAGCATGGTTGACAAGAAGCAATATGGAATTTCAACAAACGGATAACAAAAAACAGAATGGCCTTTGAAACTCACTTCAAAGATATTTCTATAATATCAAGACATGCAACACTCCACAAACAGTAAAATCTACTAAGGCCTTTGCATGAGACCCGCCTTGGATAGCTACAGAGATAGTGATTACTATGTTGCCAGCCCCACAAACCAAATGTGGTTACACAGCTTGTAAAACCCTGAAAGCTGCAATAATCTAGAACTACAAGTAGACTAAAACTAAAACTAAAACTAAAGAGCTAGAGAGAGAAATAAATAAATAAAAAGTAAAGCAAGAGATGTAGTGGTTAGGGTTGTCGACAAACAGAACTATACAAGATATGAAACAAAAAATAAATGAGAGATAAAGAAGATATGCTTGCGAAACTAGTGCTTGAGACAGCGCACAACTAGGCGATGGCTACCCATGGCATATAATAATGAAGTGTTCATTATTACATTCAACGGTGTTCCCTACCTTGGTTCTCCTTACCCTTGATGAGACATTATCGCGACATTATCCTCGGCGATAGCGACCCCGCATATAAACCTACTACACAATACCTAAAAGTAAATTTGAGAGAGAGAGAGAGAGAGAGAGAGAGAGAGAGAGAGAGAGAGAGAGAGAGAGAGAGACCGAGAAAGAAAAAGTGATAGTGATAGAAAAAAATATCCTATGCGGCAGCGATTGCGCACACAAAACCTGATATACAAGAACTAAAAATAAATGTGTGTGAGAGAGGGACACACACAGATTGTGTGTGTGTGTATGCTTATGTTTGCCAAACCTTAAGAGACTAAACCAGAACTATCCCCCAGAGAGAGAGAGTCCATGCTTGGGATACTCTAGAGATACAATACTAGACCTAAACAACACAAATAGGAGCACAGTAGGGTAGACCAAGTTTGGCAAAATATAGACTCCACATACAGTCATTCTATGGATAAGTTAAGTGTTGCGTCGGGTGGCAAGTTTTAGTTTGTATGATCTAAAATTCATAACCGGTTTTTAGAGCAGACTCGCTCTACTGGATTTGAGGAGGGGTGCTATATGTGGTATTCTACGACCTAGTAGATTTTAACTACCTACCTACCTACTTGCTGCGGGGATGAAAACTTCATATCACAGCTCCAAATGGATAGAAAAGCTTCATCCATGAACAATCCGTTGCTCAATAGTTTCTCATAACCTGCACTCTATATATGGCGGCATGTTCTTGCCTCGATCTGGCATGAATTTTGCGTTCAAACCAACGACGCTACCGTGTGAGCCCGGCGCGTGAGCGTGTGAGCATACGCTCACACAACGATGGCGTGGCGTGAGCCTACGCTCATGCTGCTGATGTGGCGTTGATGCTGACGTGGCGTGAGCCTGGTCCAGGTCATGCCACGTCACCACAAAGAAGGTGGGCCTATAACCGTGGAGCCCCCAACTGCTGATTTCACCACATGAAGGTGAAACGGATGAAGGGTTTTGGGCTTTCCTGGAGTTCAACCTTCTGTTAACAGGAGCTTCATTTCGTAGAACTGAAATGAACCTTGTGTCGACACAAGGGGGATTTGGAGAACTTCAAGTAAACCTCGTGTTAACACGAGGTTGTTTTCCTGGAACAAAAATGAACTTCGTGTTGACACGATGTTGTTTTCTGAGAACTAAAATCAACCTTGTGTCGACACAAGGGGGATTTGGAGAACTTCAAGTAAACCTCGTGTTGACACGAGGTTGATTTGATCATCTGTCTATCTGAAGGTAGTTTCTTGTGTTTGCTAATGAAAAGAGAATGACAAACCAATGCGACAAATGCATTGACCCACGTATAGCAAAGATGTTAGACGACATACATTGAGAGACACTAGACTTGAACAGTCATTCCATTACAAGTTGTAGTCAAGGAAAACACAGATTTTTATGGGGTTGTATCCCGCTGTAGAAGTGTGTTGACTTCGTTGAAACTCATAGTGGCTTGGTGAATGAAGAAGTCGCGCTTTGGATCACCAACCATCCTTCTCAAGAAGACGAAGTAAAGGTGTTTGCACGGTATGAACTTCCCTCTCTTTCCCAAACTAGTTGAAAGCATACCAACAAAATCAGGACATGTACAATTGGGAAAATTGGAAACAGTGATGTCGTACGTCCTGTCCTGCAACGCAGATGCGGATGAGATCATGGTGAAGACCCGACCATACCCTGGATCAGGCACTTCCATTGTTCCCGCAACACGAGCGTGAAGCATTCTGGCGGACTCAATTTTGCCGTAGTGTTCTGCGGTTGGAGGGAATCGTCGAACCAGCTTCCCATTCCGTCTGGTTGGCCACAAGTGAGCGTCAGGCAGAGGTACCCGTGAACCGCTTCTACTTGAAGCACCTTCACGTGCAATGGAATGTCTGGCTAGGGAGAAACCCGCCTCTTCCAGCATTGCGATCTCTCGGTGAGTGAGACCTGTGCCCATCTTCACAGGCCACACGGTTGGTGGAGTAGGCTTCCTTACCACGGAAGGCCTCACTGTCCCATGCACACATCTCCCACAATCGTCAACGCAGAACCAGAACTTGTGGTTCTTTGCCTCGCCTTGTCCGTAAGGTAGAAACAAACCCGTGAATGTAGGAGCTGCAGTGCGTTCTTTCCCTCTAGATATTAATGATGTACATTTTTCATGATTGGTGGCCCTGATCGCCGCGCATTTCACACGCAATCCAGCACTTGGGCGTTCTATATGCCAAACCTCGTCCAAGCCCATGGACTCGATTATATGCGGCACCACGTTCTGGTCTTCAACCATTGCAATGACAGTGCTTGATGCAGGGGTCCGCTCTGGGGCAGAGTAGCCCTCACCTGTGGATGTTCCGCAATTCCATCTCTGATCCAAGGGAATACGTGGCATCGAGAAGTTCACCCTGTCCGCCCTATGGGAATCTGCATCCGATCCCGGAGGGGTGTCCAATTTCCGTTTGCAAGACCCGAATCTCTCTTCGCCTTCGAGATGGGGAACTCTTCCCACGAGAGGGGTGCCATCTGCACATATGCTCACGGCCCGCGCTATTTTGCTGGGATCCCCTGATCTTCTAGCTGCCCGCAACATCAACTCGCTCCTGTCCGGGCCTTTGCCACCAAGGCCACCCCTCAAGAATGACCTGTATCTGGTTTGCTGCTGCAGAGCACAAATAAGGTCATCGGCCGTCGCCGCATACAAATCTCTTCCTTTTTTGCCGGATTGCTGCAACCAGGCATTGTGCACTGTCTCCGCAAGATTGCAAGAAGGCATGTCCGCCATCTCCTCAATGGACATATGCTGCAAGGCAAAAAACACAAAACCGATATAAGGATTGGACCATGAAACATATATCCGAAGCACCCAAACGAAGGTGAATGCAAACCACTCACCGTTGTCATGGCCGCTCCCCATTGTCGGTAACGGAAGTGCCAAAATGCGAACTAGTCTTGCAGTGCCCTCATGCTGTCCTCCGACGCCAACGACGCAATGGCGTGAGCGTTGCACGTGAGCGCACGAGCGTACGCTCACGCAGGAGTGACGTGGCGTGAGCGTACGCTCACGCCAGCTGACGTGGCGTGAGCCTGCACACACGCTGACGTGGCGTGAGCGTCATGTCAGCATGCTGATGTGGCGGTAAATGATGACGTGGCACTGTCCGTCAACTGCCACGTCAGCATTAACATGCGCCGCCTATAACCGTGGATGGTCCTATGACCGTGGAATTAATGCAGGGAATCTTGCCTAAATAGAATCAAGACGAGCGTTGAGGCCTACAATTGCAGCATCCAACATTGTGCAATTACAAATGCTTGTTTCACTTTTACAATTACGAAGACGACAAAATATCCTCACAAAGTGTGCGCCATAAAGGCTGCCACGAGAAGACTTCCTCCCTCCTCAAATAACAATGAGAGTTATGATCATCTTCAAAAGATGATTGTAGTGCATAGCGACAGCAAGACATGTAGACTTCGAACGGTGCAATGACAAATGTGCACTACCTAAAAGTTGTCACTCAGACCTCACTCCGTATAGTTGGAGGCCATATCATTGCACAGCCGACGAATTGATGTGAATTACACATTTCAAATCATGGTCATCCACATACCACATTACATAGTTCATGCTACCCATGTGTTGTATCCCGCTGCAAAAGAGTATCGACCTCGTTGAAACTCATAGTGGCCTGGTGAATGAAGTTGTCACGTTTGGGATCGCAAACCATCCTCCTCAAAAATATGAAATACAAATGTTTGCAGGGTATGAATTTACCTCTCTTGCCCAAACTGGTTGATAGCATATTCACAAAATCAGGACATGTGCAATTGGGGAAATTGGAAACCGTGATGTCGTAGGTCCTGTCATGAACAGCAGATGTGGAAGTGATGATTGTGAATACCCGACCATATCCTGGATCGGGTACTTCCGTGGTGCTTCCGACACGAGCTTGGAGCATTCTTGCGGACTCCACTTTGCCAAAGTGTTCAGCGGTTGGAGGGAAACGCCGAACGAGCTTTCCATCTCGTTTGGTTGGCCACAAGTCAGGATTTGCCGGGGGGACCCGGGAGGACGCAGAGTAGTAGCACATGCATGGAGTTGGGGTTGTCTCGCAAGGGAAAAACCTGCCTCCTCCAGCATTTCAATCTCCTGAAAGCTGAGATGTGTTCCCACCTTCACGGGCCAAACGGTTGGAGGAGATGGCTTCATCACTACGGAAGGACGCACAGTTCCATGCACACATCTGGCACAATCATCTGCGCAGAACCAGAACTTGTGGTTCTTGGCTTCTGGTTGACCGTATGGACGCATCAAGCCCGTGAAAGTCGGAGCAGGAGTTCGGGCACCACCTCTGGATATAGATGAAGTGCACTTCTCGAAATTAGTTGCCCTGATCGCTGTACATTTCACACGAGACCCGACACTTGTGCGTTCTATGTGCCAAACGTGGTCGGGGCATGCGGACTCAAGCACATCAAGGGGGTTGTTTCTCTCCTGCACCATTTCAGTGGCACGGTTTGATGCTGGAGCTTGCCGTCGTGTTGGAGGTTCCTCCACAATGGAGGTTCCGGACATGGAGCTGTCATGCAGGGGAACACGAGGCTTCGAGAAGTTATCACGGTCTGCCCTGTGGGAATCTGAATCCGAACCAGGTGGAGTGTTCAATTTCCTCTTACAGGAGCCGAATCTCTCCTCCCCTTCAAGATGTGGAACTCTAGAAACAAGTGGCGTTCCCTGGGCATACATGCTCACCGCCCGTGCTATCTTGATTGGATCCCCAGATCTGTTTGCAGCACGCAACATCAACTCCCATTTGTCCGGACCCTTGCCACCAACCCCACCTCGTAAGAAATCACGGTATCGGGTTTGTTGTTGCAAGGCACGTATCAAATCATCTGTTGTTGCCACATACAAATCCCGACCTCGTTTCCCAGACTGCTGCAACCATGCATTGTGCACAGTTTCTGCCAAATTGCAAGATGGCATGTCCGCCATTTCCTCAATGGACATGTTCTGCAAAGAGGATAACCACACTTCAGAATAGTGCACAGGAAACAACATAAAGAAAGCAATGAGTCAAAAATATGGAAAGCAAATGTATGAATAAAGCATGAAATAGAAGCCTCGTACCATTGTCATGGCTGCTCCCCACTGTCTATACCGGAAGTGCCAAAACGCCAGCCAATCTTCCAATGCTCTCATACTCTCAAGTGATGCAGCTCCAGAAGAGAACCACCAGGCACGAATTGTCTGGAACAAAGTGTCCGCCTCCTTCATTGTTCTAGCATCTTTGTACTCTTTGCACAATTTACGGTGCTGAGTCTGCATCTCTGGTTTGATGTCCGACTTTGTATGTTTTTCCAGAGATTGTGTCCAATGGAATAGACATGTACGCTCTCTTCCTGGCATAGGCACTTTTGGGTCGCCCGATCCGAAGACAATACGAATAGCATTGAAATTTGCTTGAGCACTATCCGCCATGAAACCTGCGAAATTTGGAGATGGCAGCCCATGGCAGCCCATGACACGTATCAGGGAATTCCACATGAGCTTCTGGGATTCCGTATCCTCGGATTGCATGTCACAAACTGCAATTGTCATAACTCGTTGGTACACTGGATCGTAGACATGACAAGCCATTGTCGTCCAATCCTTCACTCGTTTCACATGATCAAACATAAGAAAACAGTTCTGCAAGTCCCCAGTCTTCTGCATCCGCTTCACGAGGCTAACCCCACTGCCCTCCCCAACAGTCGACATTTTGAAAAGAAAAACTTTGATGGCACCTTGACCTGGGAATACATTGTCCTGGATGTAATCGTACTTGCTCAGTCGTTTCAATTCCAAAATATTGTCTATGTAGCCTCTGATCCCAGAGCCCATTCTCAATGCATTGATCTGATGCCGAATGTTAGGTGAACTTAAAGTGGAGAAATGATCCATGACCAGGTCCAATGCTGCACCGTCAAGTTTAGTCCCCACAGAATCTCCTTCACTCAAAATATGGCTTTCCAAGAAGGACTTGCTTGCGCCAAGAGCAATTGCAGATGTTGTTGCGGATGGGTTTCTCCCGAACTCCTGTTTGATCAACCTCGATACTGTCTCAACACTCTCCCTGTAATCCCCCTTCGAGACAGGATGGTTATGGAATCCAAAATGCACACAAGCTCTCGTCATTGTATTCAAACGGTGGACAACATAGTACATTCTTGCTCCGCAGAGCGCCAAGCAGGATGGCACAAGTTTGCAGAATTTGCAGACGAAAGTGTTTGCCGGTGGAGGGGCAGTCCCAGGCTGAAATGGATTCTCCGCCAGACCCTCCCATTCGCTTTGATTATGAACCCAGACTGAAGAAAGTGTCTGCAATTCAAATTATCACACCTAAGGTGTCCATTGCAAACTGTCCTCCTGAAAACAAGCTTGTCATCATTCTGAATATTGGATGTTTTTGTTCTGCACCACGGGTGCCCGTCGTGTTTCTTGTCCATTCCATGCATCATGATTGTTACACCTCCAACTCGCGGAGGAGGAGGCAGCTCGAATAGGATATCGCCATCAAAAGTCTCCGGCAAGAACTTCACAGGCACCTGCTTCAAAGATTCCCAATCAATTCCCCGCAACTCACTTTTGAATCCAGCCATTCCTCCCATCGCCCGCAATTTTGGAATGACACTACAAATCTCTTCTTCATCAGCTTCTGCAACCACAGTAGGAAGGACTGGATTTGGAATTTCACTTATGTCATCATCGGAAGAATCCGAAAGCTCAACGATTGGAGTGGAGGAAGTCTGTTCTTTTTTCACCACCACCTCCCTCTTGTCTTCAACGACCGAAGCAGCAGTCCCGGGCGTCACATATGACCCAAGGGACTTTCGCCGAGGCTCTCCAAGTACTCTGTATCGACCAGGACGCACTCTCCACTGGCTGATATGAGCCGTCTCATCACGGTTTTGGAAAGAATATTTCACCAACTTCCCTTTCAGATCGTAAACCTCTTTCTCCAAAAAGATGGAGCCATTCTGCAGCTGAAAACGGGTAGCCAAGACATGTTCCAGAACAATTGCAAATCCATTGTCAAGGACTTCCTGGGAGAACGGCACTGGTTTGTCGTCTGAGAAGAACTCCGCTTCAGAGGAAGCCATCTTCCTTCCTCGAGTATGTTTGTACCTTGCTATCGCAGATCTAGTGTAAATCGGTTTACTGCTGTCTCCAGAACACAGTTGAAGAATGAGCAGAGCATATGGCGGAGGAAGCTCAGATAACGACTGTGCATATTCTGTTATTCATTCCAGATATGCAGCCGTCCATTTTAATTACTTTTCTTGTGGGCCCAGTGGTCAGAGAATCCATAGGGGCAGTGTCGGCAACTGTTAAACCGTTAATCAGAACCTCATCAATAAACCCAATAACAAAGCCGACTTCCTGGAAGCATGCCACAGGATCCGAGAATGGGATTGCAGATTAAGTAAATGTATCTATATACTACTACCAATGATCATGCGCACCTGGAAAGTTCCAAATGTGCAACGAATGTGGGGTTTGGATAACAAGGATGACCGTGTATGATATTCCAAAATTTGTCATCAAACTCTCGTTCATTTATATTTATTTGTTTAAGACTGCGCATCAATTTCTGGGATTCGCTGTTCTTTTTAAATATTGAACCCGTTATAATTTAGAACACGCCGTTTTGTTTTGGGCGGCACACGTCAGACATCCATAACTGAATACGAACAGCTGTACACCAATTGCTGGCATGTGCACTAATAAGGAAACGACTATGTGTAACGGTCACGCGGGAGGGAATCCGATGCTTCTAGAGACACGCAAGAACACAGGCAATCCCGCAAGAAATCGGGAGTCACTGCGTTTTTCTACTTTTCGCGCTTAGAGGGAGAGTGGTAGTCAAGCTGGAGAGGGTTCCTTCTAGAATACGAAAGAGAAGAAAGTCTCTTTATTTTACTTCCCTTAGAGAGAGACGCAGAGCAAGAGAGAAAATGACGAGGCGTCGTTTGTTGGAGAACACAGGGCCAAGGCAGCAGGTGAACGCGGAGACTGATTCACAAGAGCAGACGGAGACTGAGGCAGCGGCTGCGACACAGTCGGCGATAAGAGTGCGCCAGCCTGTGGAGGCAGAGATGAATCGCAGGGACACTGAAGAAGGTGGAAGCACGCGGAACGCCGAACCTGAAGAAGGTCAAGAAACCCTTGCGCAGACAGAAACTCCAGCAGATGTGAGAGGGAAGAGAAAGCTGCAGAAGGGGATCAAATTTCAAAACCTAAGAAGGTGCCAGTAAGTTTTATCATATAGTCTGTCTGATTGCCTTTCAAGGAGTCCTTCCTCTTCCATTCTTTAGCAGGAACTACTGAATCGCGAGCGTCGTTAACGCCATTCGATTCTGCTCATGAGATTTATGTACCTATGTGTTTGAAGAGAGAGTCTGCACTTACTATTCTCCCTAAACTACACTGAATGTCGTTGCCGCCAATCAGTTGCACATATATGTCATTACACAACACCGATCCGGCAGGTTGTTATCTTTTGTGATTGTCGTTAACGCCGTTCGCTATCGCTCTCGCTTTTGTTTTGAATACGGCAGTCTCGGCTTTGCATGTGTAGATTGTGCTGAATTCTTTCACACCATTCATGGTGAGTTTCCTTGATACAGAGTGATTGTCGTTACCGCCATTCACTATTTGCAAATCACTTAGTCAGAACTGAATGGCATCGTGCAGAAAACTGTGAGGTCGAAGCCTACAGGATCAGAGGGGAAAGGATCTGGAGATGGGGACGAGTCCGCAAAAAGCTCAGAGAATACAGATGAAGCAGATGAATCCGAAGTGCACTACCTTGACAAGGTGAAAGAACTCATGTCATTCCAGAAGGTAAACTCTCAGGAGGTTATAAGGGACATGCTCGTATCTGGAGGGCGTCTGGACATACCTCTGTGCCGGATGATATCAATGCCTGTTGTGCGTCCACCTCTTTCCCATGACATAACAAAATTGGAGAGTGATTTTGTGCATGGATATAGACTTGGTGCACAAGTTTTTTATGTGTCACTGACGGATATAAATGGGAAAAGCACATTAGTTTCTCCAGAGATCAGTGATAACTGGGATGAGTGCTGGAAAGATGCCAATGAGGAGTTCGAGCTGGGCCTCATGATGGGAAAGAACACCCAGCAATTTTGCAACCACATGTTCTACGTCTGGGACGGCAACCACCGATTGCTGGCATGGATGGGATACATTCAGAAACACCATTCGAAAGACAAAGACAAGCATGTTGCTGTGGAGGCAATGGTTTTGGATCCAGGAAACGACATCGCTAGGCTTCTTACAGCTATGCACGACGTGAACAAGTAAGTCATCCAGGAGATTTGATTCCCTCTGTAGTGTCTTGTTAATCCTCAAAAAACAGTGTTAAGGAATGCAATGTTTCCAATGTTTTTGCAGATCGACAGAGAAATCGCATGTGACAACAAGCTTGGTTCACACACTATTCCGAATTCAGAGGATTGGTCTGATGAAGCTGGATGATTTTCGGACAGTACTACCACCCAATATCATCAAGAAGTGCGAAACAGGAAGAGCTGCAGGCACTTGGTATTCTTTGACACGAGAGGCGTTTCTGGAGTACATGTATGCGGTAAGCCCGAGTCTGTAATCTGTTTACTTTTCGAATACATGTTTAGAGTCCCTTCGGAGCTAATCACTACTTGAATGAATGCAGCAAGAACTGGCAGAGGCAGCTGAGAAGGGAAAATCCGAATATTACCGCACTACACCAGAGGAACTAAGGACATCAAAGGGTGTGGAAGCTGCAATAAAGAAGGAGTTTGAGATGCGAAGAACCAAATTGATGTCAGCCTTCGGAAAGCAGCTTAGAATAGTAGATCCTGGACTTGGTCCTGAGTTCCTTCAGCAGATCAAAACACACTATGACAAGCATGTGCATCCGGAGATGCAGCAGGAGAAATTGCACCGGCTGGCCATATCGATGGTCGACCCACAAACAAAAATAAGGTGGCTGGAGATATGGAACTCAGATCAAACAGTAAAGGACTTGAATCAGTTCCCAAAGAGCACCATACAGCCTGGCACAAAGGTGGAAGGAATCAGTGATTTGGTGTTTGATAACTGGCTCCACAAGGCTACATTTTGGAGTCAGGTGTGTATTCGAACATGCTGTTTCTTCTCTTCAAGTATGTGATGTGTATCTTTTTTGCAATTCTGACAAATATACTATTTGCAGCTCGAAAAGCGCGCCGTCATTGTGCTGGATCAGACTTTGAAGGACCTGAACATTGCGATTGTTTCCCCTCCCCAAATGTCATTGGAGGCATACATAAGGAAGTGGAGAGGTCTCACCTGGAGATACTGTTTTTTCCGGGAGTTCTCCAAAGATGGTAACATTTTACGGTCCAACGACTTTGACAGTCAGGTTGGAGGAGAGTGGGCCATGATGCGAGTTGTGTACAGGTGCAATGTCATACTTGAAACTCTACTGTTTTTTTGGGAAAAAATGTGGCTTCATATGGATTGCAATCTTAGATCCAGATTGAATGTCGTTGACGACATTCACTTCTTTGTCTGAGTCATTCTTAAGCGAGTATATGAATTCACCTGGTTAGGATCTAAGGGTGCAATTATATTGTCCCTGATTAGAATTGATAATGTCCTTGAATGGCGTTGACGACATTCACATACGGAGTTGTTGAGAGGTCCTCAAGGTTATTTAAATTTTTGTAATGTCCATAGAGGTTACAATGAGGGTTCCTCACTTCATTTTGCTGAATGTCAATGCAGACATTCAGTTGTTCTGCATTGTTTTTTCCTCTTGCGATGAATATGGAGGCTTGATAAGCTCTGTTTTAAGAAATCCAAAGTGAATGTCGTTGACGACATTCACAGCTGTGTCTGTATTATTCAAAAGCGACAAATTCAATTTTCATGGATTGGGGAGCTAAGTAATTGGTTTCTTTTTTGTATTTTTGTGAATGGCGTTGACGCCATTCACATACAGTGATGTTGTGAGGTCCTCAGTGATAGGTTCGTTATGAATGTGCATTGAGTTTTCCTGGATGGTTCCTTACTCAATTTTTTTATTTCCATCCTGTGATTTTGCTTCATTTCAGTAATAATTTGGCTTCATTCTTGAATGTCGTTGACGACATTCACTTCTATGTCTGTGTCATTTCTAATCGATTATTTGCATTCACCTGGATTAGGATGTATTTACAGTGTCATGGAATGGAATGTTCTGAATGGCGTTGACGACATTCATATCTGGAGCAGTAGTGTGGTCCTGAAAGGTCCTTGGAGCAGTTGTCAGAGCCATTTCAATCCATGTTTTATTCTTTCTGTTCTACTTGCATCTTACTCACTGAGCGCTTTTGTGGGTTGGGATTCATCTCCTTTTTTCAGGTACACGAAATATGTGCTTATGGAAGGAAATCACCTGAGCGGAATTCCCGACTATCTTGACATGTGGTCGGACCCTGCAAACGATCCAACCATGTATACTGCAGGGATATTGAAGGACTGGAGTCCTT
The DNA here is from genome assembly GCA_030704615.1 of Takakia lepidozioides. Classification (NCBI taxonomy): domain Eukaryota; kingdom Viridiplantae; phylum Streptophyta; class Takakiopsida; order Takakiales; family Takakiaceae; genus Takakia; species Takakia lepidozioides. Next base: position 64,548,106 of record CM060732.1, on the reverse strand, counting down.
CTCACTTCAGAGACTGTGGGTGGTACCTTGACTGCCCACCTGAGCACACGACCTTTCAAGAACAGCATATGAAATACTTGAACAATAACGCTGAGATGCTGGCGCCTTTGACTGACGAAGAGTATCAACGAAACATAGCAACCTTGGCTGCCAAGGAGCCTGATGCTCAGGGAACGCCGCAGAAGGGAAAGAAGGCGGGCCGCAAACCAAAAGACAAGGCTGTTGATGTCATAGCCATCTCACCAGCAAAGCCAAAGGACAAAGACAAGTCCAAAGAGAAGGAAAAGGACAAGGGGAAGGAGAATGAAAAGGAGATGGAGAGTGGGCAGGACTTTAGTGCTGGAAGATATACCCGCACTCTTCAGTGCGTGTTCGATGCCAAGCCACACCCTTCCCGTTCTGATTCAGCAGGAGAGATGAAAATTGTTAATGAGGGTTGGCTTTCGATGATGCAGAGTCGAAAGAGAGGATACACTGGGGTGCCATCCCCTACCTGGGACAATATAATCTCATTCCTCAATCTGGTGAGAATTCCAGTTTCTTTCCTTTTTCTCTGAAAGTTTCGTTGGCAGTATTTCAGTCTCGTTCTTTGAAAACATTCTTGCCATCGTTCTTATAAAAAACATGTCTGTTGCAGGTGAGCACAGGTCCCACCTTCGTGTGCGGTGTGCAGAAAACTTATGCGGCCGACATTGTCATTCTCGACATCCCGGATGGCCAGGCTGTGCCAGAAGTTCTTCCAAAGGGCAAGACGCCAGGCTGGAACAAATTCGAGGACAACTACTGGAGTTGGGTATTCGGGTTCTGTAACAATTTCCTCTCTGATGCAGGGACACTTCTGCTTTTTCAGTCATGTGACAATGATAGTCGTCGGGCATTGGCATCATACCTCAAGTCTTCAGGGTTTGAAGTTTTGCGCACATGGAATTGTGTGAACAGCCTCTACCTTGTGAAAGGGGGTTTCCCTGGTCAGCTGGTATGCCGTCTGCCTTCTGCTTGTGCTTTGATCATGAGTTTCAATTTTCTCTGCAGCTCCACTCTAGTAGAATGTTTTATGATCGACACCGATCATCAACGATTCATGGTTTTTTTGTGTCAGAGTTCTGAATAGCCGATGTACACACTTCCACTTTAGATTGTGTTTACCACACTAACCTGCTATCTTTGGCAGACGAGGATGTTCGAGGCGATCTGCCTGCGGAGGATTCGCACATCAAAGACACCATCCTCCATCCGCAGCTTTGAGATTTCTGACCAGGGTTGTTTCGTCAACCCCCCCTATGAGCCCCATGTCGATGACATTTTGTACAACTTCATGCAGTCCAGTCAGACTCTGAAGAGACCAGATGGCACTCCCTGGAGAGGTGCAAAGAAAAGTCACCAGCATTCATGCAAATACTGCTGGAGTCATGCAGCCACCGCTCTGCACGGGTGGTCGATCTTTCTGTGTCCACAGGTTCGTTTTCTCCCTTCCGAATTGGTTTCCTTTCAACAGTTTCATCTGCTTAAATCCCCTCCTCCAAACTGTTTATGTTCTCCTGTCTGGTGCAGGAGCAACTTACCACGCATGCAAGGCAGGCGGAAGAAGCCTTTTTGGCATGGAGGGTGATTCTGACCTCTACAACACCGTGCTCCTCCCCCTTTTGTCTGGCTCCACTTCAGGCACACAGACTGATCGGATTCAAATTCGAAATGATGACGATCCCGAAGATAAGCAGGTCGACAACGACTTTTCATGTGAGTAAGTGCTAAACCCTCTTTGGGAGTCATACTCAATTTCTCGATAACATCAAAGTTACAGTAATAACTTTTTCAGGCTGTCTTTCAGGAAAGCCAGCGGTGGATCTTCAGGAGATACAGTCATTTCTGGCGAGTCTGTTTTCGACAGCCCCCTTTCCAATTTTCTGCTCCCTGTTTATGCCGAAGCAATGGCACTTCACGCGGCCGAGTCCCTATCCCCTGACTTTTTAGTGGCCAGCCGTAGGTGTATCCAGCGTGGATCCGGTGTTCTAAAATACTTAGACTTAGATGCAGAGGAAGAGGGGATACATTGTACTGACTCTGAGTCAGACTGAACTGTATTCTTTTAATATTCATTTTCATATTATCTGGAAAACGTTGAATCCCCTTCCTCTACCGTAGTTGTTCCTTTAGAACAAATAATAATCACAGAATCAACTTTCGTTTAAATTGCTATATGTATGAATCCATCTCACAAACCTTCCTGACTCTTCTCATATCCATTGTGCATTCATCTACACTGTATTCATGCGTGCTCCATTCATGAAAGCTTCCTTTGTACAACATCCATTGTACATTCATCCTCTGTACTCTTTAATCCACCCCACAAACCTTCCACACTCATTTCATATACTTTGTGCATTCGTCAAAAGATTTGGTCATGCATCTTCCTGTCATGAATTTTTGTCATTGCTCAACATCCATTATACATTCATCCATTTTACTCTTATCCATCCGTCATTCATCCATCTACATACATTTTTCACACTCATCCATCTGTTTATCATCCAACTGTACATTCATCCATCATTTATTCAATGCCTTTTATTATGTCGTCCAGCTTGTTTCCGCGGTAAAGGGTGCCAATCCGCGGGAATACACTCCACTTCTTTCTGGGTGCGTGGTGACTCGGCCTCCACGTGTGATGACGTGGACTGAGCCCCGTGACGTGGCATTTGCGCAAGGTGACGTGGCGTGAGCGCAGTTGCGCTCACGCGCTCACGTGACCAGGCTCACGCCGAGGCATCCCTGCTCCGCCGCCGCTCCAGATGAGTACCACCAGGCACAAATTGTCTAGAACAATGTATTCGCTTCCCCCATAGTTTTGGCGTCTTTGTACTGTTTGCACAGTTGACGATGCATAGTCTGCATATCTGGCTTGATGTATGTCTTTGTGTGTTTGTCCAGGGATTGTGTCCAATGGAAAAGACACGTACGTTCTCTTCCAGGCATTGGCACTTTTGGATCGGACAGCGTTGAAGTTAGCTTGAGCACTATCGGCCATGAAACCAACAAAATTGGGAGATGGGAGACCATTGGAGGCCATAACACGAATGAGAGCTTCCCACATAAGCTGTTGTGAATTTGTGTCCTCTGACTGCATGTCACACACTGCAATTGTCATGACCCGCTGGTACACAGGGTCGTAAACATGACATGCCATTGTGGTCCAGTCTTTAACCCTCTTGACATGATCGAACATAAGGAAGCAGTTGCCAAGATCGCCACCCTTCTGCATACGTTTAACGAGGCTGACCCCGCTGCCCTCACCTTTTGTGGACATTTTGAACAAGAACACTTTCCTGGCTCCTTGTCCCGAGAAAACGCTGTCTTGGATGTAGTCGTACATGCTCCTTTTCTTCAAATCCATAATATTGTCCATATAACCTCGGCTCCCAGAGCCCATTCTTAAAGCGTTCACCTGATTCCTAATGTTTGGAGAAGTCAAAGTTGAGAAATGGTCCATAACAGTGTCCAAAGCTGGTCCCTCCAGTATTCCTCCAACCGAACTTGATGCACACAGAATACGGCTTTCCAGAAAGGACTTGCTCGCCCCCATGGCAATTGCAGATATGGTTCTAGTTGGATTGGTATCCAACTCTTCCCTTATCAGACGCGAGACTGTGTCAACGCTCTCCCTATAATCCCCCTTGGACACAGGGTGGTTGTGAAAACCGAAATGGACACAGGCTCTAGTCAGGGTTTTGAATCGATGCACCACATAATACATTATGGCGCCACACAAAGCAAGGCAGCAAGGTGGTACCCTACAGAACTTGCACACAAAAATGTTACTGTATGGTGGTGTCACCCCAGGCTTGAATGGATTCTCACTGACACCATCCCATTCGCTTTGGTTTTGCACAGCTGACAATGCGAAGTGTCTGCATTTCATGTTCTCGCATTTCAGGTGCCCATTACAGACTGTTCGACTGAATATGAGTTTGTCGTTGTTGTGAATATTGGAGGTTTTTGTGCGGCACCAAGGGTGCCCATCGTGCTTTTTGTCCATTCCTTCCAGGAGACTGGAAATGCCCCCCATGCGACCAGGAGGAGGCAGCTCGAAAACAGTATTACCATCAAAAGATTCTGGTAAGAATGCCACCCTCTGAATATTGAAAGTGCTCCAGTCTATCCCCCTCAACTCACTCTTGAATCCTGCCATCCCACCCATGGCTTTCAGTTTAGGAATGACACTGGTGATCTCCTCCACATCTGCTTCTACATGTGGACATGGCTGATCCACGGGCGGTATTGCACATGTGTCATCGGAGGATGAGTCCGAAAGCTCAACCACAGTGTTAACGCTACTCGTCTCCTTCTTGACAACCACGGGTGTTTTCTCCTGGGCCACTGATGTTGCCGTGCCAGGAGTTACGAACGATCCTGCAGACTGTCTCAGAGGAGCACTAAGCACCCTGTATCTGCCTGGAGGCACTCTCCATTGTGTGGTTGGTGCAATATGCGAAGGTTTCTGGAACGCGTACTTGAGCAGTTTTCCATTGGCATCGTACACTTCCCTCTGAACGAATAGACTTCCATTTTCCAACCGAAACTGCGTTGCGAGGACGAGTTCATGCACCACCGCAAAACCATCATCTTCCACCTCGTAAGAAAATGGCACAGGGTGGTCCTCACTGAAGAAGTCCGTGTCAAGGGAGCCCATGGCCTGGGAGGCCATATGTCGATGTTGCTTCAGAAAGTAGAGTTCACAGTCCGATGGTGCTTCTGAATGCAGGTTGTGTGGGAGCGGAGTTTTTGGCGTCCTCACATCATCAATTGCAAAGAAGAAGCAGAGACAACAATCTCCTTTTCCTGTAGATATTTTGTTTGTTGAACCCCGATCCGAGAGCTCGCAATCAACCTTGCGTCAACGCAAGGTTGATGCCGACCTCTATAGTATATGCTTAGAACTTCTGGTGAAACGAACAGATGCCGCACATGAATCAACCTTGCGTTGACGCAAGGCTGGTTTTGATGCCTTTTTTGTTCAATCGAAGCGTCCGAACTCTCATACCCTGTACTGTAAGGTAGGGAAAGTTGATTATTTGAAGCTCCCAAAAGAACCCTACGTCAACGCAAAGCATTTTTTGGGTTCAAAAGTTTTTCCTGTATGCTTTTCAGTCTAAACTACATCCCCATCAATCAACCTTGCGTCAAAGCAAGGTTGATCCATCGGAGCTCAATCTGTCACTCACAGAGTATTCATTGTGTGCAGAGGAAAAGAAAAAGGAAATCCGAGGGGGAAGATTTGGCTGCGTCAGAAGGTGAAGGTGAGGAAGACTCATTGGAGGGACACTATGAAGACAAGGCCGAGGAGATAATGGGTGGGCAAAAAGTGAACTCGTCGAAGGTGATTCTGTCGATGGAGGTTCCCGGCGGAAACCTGGTCATTCCGCTGTGCAGGATGATCTCCATGCCCGCTGTTCGACCGGCATTGAGGAATGATATAACGAAGTTGAAGAACGACTTTGTTCATGGCTATGTCAAGGGATCAGCAGTGTTCTACGTATCCACTATGAACACGAAAGGAGAGGAGTGTCTTGTAACAGAGGACATTGAGCAAAGTTGGGATGCATGCTGGCGGGATGTAAACAGGGAGTTCGAGTTTAAGCTGTCCAAAAAGGCCTCCACAAAAGCATTCATGGGAAAGATGTTTTTTGTCTGGGATGGGAACCACAGACTGCTTGCCTGGATGGATTACATTTCAAGCTTGCACTCGGACGAGATCGAATGGCACTGGAGCGTGGTTTCCATGGTTCTCGATCACAAAGGACGTGTCACACAGCTCTTGACAGCCATGCACGACATAAACAAGTAAGTTTCCAACTTTGTGTTTGTTCCGCGTTTCGACAATTTGAAATCATCTTATGAGTTGAAGGTTTTTCCAGGTCCAATGAAACATTGCATGTGACGACCAATCTGTGCCACACTCTATTCCGCATCCAGAAGGTAGGGCTGATGCCACTGGAGTCATTCATGAACGTGCTCAGTCCTCAACAGATGAAGAGGTGTGCTGAGAAGAAGACAAGCACATGGTACAGCTTGACAAGGGAGGCTTTTCTTGACTACATGTACACTGTAAGCTTCTTGACACGTGTTTGCCTGTTGTTACTGCAAATTTTGTGAAGAAACGCCAGTGTTTGATTCTTTTTACCTGTAATGTATGGAGCAAAAAATAGCAGAAACTGGTTTGAAGGCGAAAGTAGAGTACTATGATTCCCACACAGAAGAGCAGCGGTCTGCAACTGGGCTTGAGGACATGATGAAGTTTGAGATGAATAATCAAAGGAAGAACCTCATGAGTGCATTCGACAAACAAATCCGGATAGCAGATCCAGGTCTTGGCACGGAATTTCTGGAGCAGGTGAAAGCACACTATGACAAGTATGGCTCCAAGCCAGAAATGACTCAAGAGAAACTACATCGCCTTTCCATTTCAATGGTGGACAATGCAACCAAAATCAAGTGGTTGGAGATATGGAATTCGGATCCTCTTGTGAGAGACACGAACATGTTCCCAACTCCAGAGAGGGACCCGAAGACACAAGCAATAAAAGTTGTTAGCGATCACACATTCGACCAGTGGCTACACAAAGCCATATTCTGGAGCCAGGTAAGGTTTCCACCAAACCATTTTCAGACATTTGTGTTGCTCCGTAACCTCTCCCAAATTCTCATGAGCTTTCTTATTGCAGTTGGAAAAACGTGCAGTGGCTGCACTTGCTGAGTCGATGGCAGACTATAAAATCCAGATGGCTTGCCTCGGATCACACTGGAGGCCTACATCAGGAGATGAAAGCTCGCTGTTTGGAAAAACTGCTTCTTCAGGGAGTTTGACAAAGACAAAGGAATCCCCAGGTCGTACGAATTCAAAAACCAGTACAACAGCGAGCAAGCAATGAAACGAGTGTTGTACAGGTGTGACCTCCTTAAATCAAATTTGGTACTTGAAGGGTATGTTTCTGCATTCTTGTGTCGTGTCGTTCTTTCCATAAAGAATTGCGAATTTGCAGGGCTTTGAGGGATCTCTGAGGGCTCTGCATGTGCAGTCGAGCAACATTGCGTTAACGCAAGGTTGTATCCCATTGTCCTGGTTTCAGTTACCTATACCAGGGTATCCCATAATGCCATTTTTCTGCATGTGAAAAGGGATAAACTGACAGGAAAATCAGCCTTGCGTCAACGCAAGGTTGATGAAGTGGTAGGCTATATAGCTTTTCCTATGGTTTTGGGTAGTTCAAATCCATTTCCAATGCTGCCAAGATGAACATAAGGCTGTTTGGAGTATGTTTGAAATGCTATTTACAGCTTTCACTATACCAACAAACATCTTTGCGTTGACGCAACGTTGTTTGGCGGTATGGATTGCTGGAAATGTCCCGCAGCAATCTCCCGATTTCCATACAATTGTAGGAAACTTATGATTATCAGATACCATTGACATGTGTTTCAACAGAGGATTTCAACATTGCGCCAACGCAATGTTGAATATCCGCACCAGTACATAGTCACATGGTAGTTTTCAAGCAGTGTTTTTCATTTCCTCTGTGAATGAAAACAACCTTGCTTTGAAGCAATGTTGAATTGCGCTTGTCAGTCGTTGTCTCTATCAATACAACATTATCATTTGGTGTTTCCCATTTCTGCTTGAATCAACATTGCGTCAACGCAAGGTTGATTCGGGATTGCAAAAGTTCATTTTCTGAGTGTTGCCTTCCTGCATTTCAATATCTTTTTCCGGATGTGTGTTCTTTTTCATTTTCAGATCGAATGACTGTCTGGGTTTTTGGTGTGTAATTCAGGTATATGTATCATATCCTCATACCGGGAAAGTACCTTAGCGATGACCCAGACTTCATCTATTCATGGGCTGACCCCTCCAATGACAAGACAATGTACACGGCTGGTATTGCCAGAGACTGGAGCAGGGCGCACTTCAGAGACTGTGGGTGGTACCTCGACCTGCCAAAACAGGACACACCATTCGATGAAGTTGTTTTGAGAAACCTGAACGACAATGCCGCAGCAATTGCCCCATTGGCTGACAAAGACATCCAGGACAGAATCATTTCTGCTCTGGCTGCAAAAGAGCCCGAGAAAACGGCTACTCCAAAACGAAAGGGGAAGATTCTTGGGGATCCGAAGGGGAAGGGGAAAAGTGCAGCTCCGCAAGGACAGGGACCGTCAGAGGTTCCTGAAAGACAGCCTTCTCCCACAAGGAGGGATAGGAGAACATAAAAGCCGAGGGAGCAAGTTTTCGAGGCGAGAGAACATCCCTCCAGGGTTTTGGGCCAGTTCAATCGTAAGGTGCTGAATAAAAGTTTTCTTGCAATGATGGAGTCCAGGAAGTCCACATTCAAAGGGGTGCCCTCGAAATCATGGGACATGCTTGTTTCGTTCCTCACTCAGGTAAGCACTTATGTCTAAACTGTTGTATGAATAATTGTGTTTTGGCAACTTGTTGTGGCTTGTCCAGGGGATTGATCTCCTGTTAGATTTGGATTGGGCTTCTTACACTGTCACCTGTTTTTTTGCTGTAGGTCACAAAAAGTCCGGAATGGGTGAATGGAGTTCAGCAGGCATATGCGATTGACCTTGTGGTGCTGGACATTCCTGACGGTTTTCCTGTCCCTGATGTGTTCCCTTCCAATTCGACCCCGACTTGGAACAAATCGGATTCTCATTACTGGCAGTGGGCTTTCTCGTTCAGCAACAAATTCCTTTCAGACTCGGGGGCTCTTCTTCCCATGCAGTCAAAGGACATGTCGGCTCGAAGAACTCTTTTCAGCTACATGAAAGCTTCCGGGTTTCGTGTCATCAAAACTTGGACATGCATCAATACTCTGCCTCTTACGAAGGGCGAGTTCCCGGGGCAGAAAGTGAGTTGGTTCCTTTCAATTGATGTTTCGTGGTTTTTCGGTAAATCAAAATGGTGGGTTATGTCTTCTGTCTCATGCTCTCTTCGTGATTATTGACAGACACGGGTGTTCGAAGCTTTGTGCCTGGTGAGGCGGAATGACATTCTTCCTCCTGGTGTTGCTGAGTTTCAGTTGAGGGACCTTGCAGCTCACATTGACCCCACTTGCGAGCCTGTGGAGGATGATGTTATCTTCAATTACGTCAACTCGGGTCGAACTATGAAAAGGTCGATTGGTGTCCCTTGGAGAGGTGCACGGGAGAAATCTCCAGCTTTCATGCAGACTTTGGTGGAGACATGCAGCCGTCATGGTGGGCGGGTGGTTGACTTGTCTATGGGCACAGGTGGGGCCCTTCACATTGTGTTTGACATATGGGCAGTGACCTTAGGGAAACCCTGTTTTTATTTCTCGTTCTTCTTGGATTTGCAGGAGCATGTTTTCATGCTTGCAAGAGCGCCGGAAGGCACTTCCTCGGCATGGAAGCTGATACGGAGCTCTTCTCAAGCGAGCTTCGTCAGCTTGAGTCGGGCACTACTTCTACCCCATCCACAGAGGGACTTCTGGAGGAGCCCGAAGCGCCTGACGAGGATCTGGACGTGGACTCCGATTTTGAGTGTGAGTAAGTTCTTCTGTAGTCGTGCAAAATATGTTGCATTTCCTTGTGTCGTTCCCGTTCGACAAATAGTGGCTTACATTGTCTATATCTGGATGTTAACATCTACCACCATTCCTCTTCTTGCTTTTCAGAGTTCGGCACCAGTCATCGAATCAGCAGACACCTTTCGGTTTCCAAGGATACTACATGTCCCCGAGTCCCCCTAGATCCAACCGCTTGCCGGTTTACGCGGAAGCTTGCGCACGGGTGTTATCCGAACAAACACTGTATTCGCATCTCCATGAAGGTCTTGGAAAAAAAAAACGTCATGGATGTGCTGCTGTATTCATAAATGATATTGCTGTAAACTCTGGAAGTGGTATCTCTGAAACCTCCAATATTTCTTTAGGTTCAAGTACCGAGGCTCAATAAATTGTGTTTTGGTTTTGCTTCCATCCCCAAACTGTTTTTCAAGTTCTTTGCGCGTTCCCGTAAGTACAGTTAGGGATTGCCTAGGGTAGGTCTTCGGATTGCGGAATTGAAAAATGTTTGTGTGTTGGAATGAATGTACTGCTTTGCCAAGAATTTTTTTTTGCTTTTAATATTCAGTTCTCTAGTGGGCGATCTCCTCATTCCAAAGTCATGACCTCAATCATAATTCATCCGCAAACCTGCCATTGTTCTCGGCCACAAAGAATATTCATGTGGGGGCAATGAAGAGGGATACAAAATTAGGACATAGGCGACAGTTGATCCGCGGTAATAGGGGGGGGCACGGAAATAGGGCCTGAACACGTGGATGCTTGCTGACGTGGCGTGAGCCTAGCCAAGCTCACAGGCTCACGCGCAAGCATTCCCCGTTCAAACAAAGATCATACCACAACAAATATACACAACGGACTGCACTGAACATTGTTGTTTATTCTGTTTTATAAAAATGAAACAGTGTATTGTCATTTTATGGGTCTCCAAGTTACATACAATTTTGAAAAATGGAGGCCAACTAGTGTAATATATGTCTGTAGTATATGTCATCCGTGGCTGAATTCAAGCCATTTCCATGAATAGGTTGTTTGAGGTATAAAGCTACCCTCTACTAGGGTTGGAAACACCTGTAGTAGATGAAGAACTTGATGTAACTTGAACAATATCATTTGTGACTAAAGAACATGGTTCAACTGTTAAGCCACAAGATGCAGTAGAAGCATCGATCAAGAGAGAATCATCACCCGACCTCATAACACCTCGGACAGGGTGTGGTGGCTGACCAATACAAGGATGCACTTCCTTTTATTAGAATCGCTCCCCTCAACATCAACATTATTGTAATGTAAGTCAATAGACGCCTGATCATGTACATCTGCAGACTTACTACAATCGCCACTTCCAGCAACTGATAAAGCTTGATAGACACCATTAGTAACATGAGAAGCTCTCGGTCCACCTGAAGATTTGATAGATTTTCTCCCTTCCATTTCAGAAGCACCACAAAAATCTCCACGAAACGCGAGAGTCTAGATAGGAACGAGGAGGTAGGTACATAGGCACAAACGTGGTGGTAGATACGTACAAGGGTAAACATTGGCTCACTGCCCTAAAAGCCGGTTATGTCCGGTAGCGCTCGAGAGGAGCCCCTGCTACCGGATATAGCAAGTCGCCATAACACCTCGCCACCGTCCTGGCTCCTGCTATATCCGATAGCAGGGGCTCTTCTCGAATGCTACTAGTCCAAAAATTCCATCGACGTCCTATTAATAGCCTTATCACAAACTTGCTCCACGCATCATCAATAGGATGGGCATGAATGCCATGATGCATAGGTATGTGTGATATTAACATGTTTAACGTGCGACATATTGACGTTTTTAATGCAAAATTGACTACGCTATTAGTATTCACCGATTTCGCATTAATTTTGCACTAAAAACGCGTGCGCGTCAATACCACTGTTGTATTGGTATGTGCCAGTACTGGACCTACCCCCCTACCTACCATACCAATCTAAGTATGAACTACTTTCATACTCCGCTTGAGACCCGTATTGAGGATTGATGAACCCAAGCTAGCATGGGTATGTGTAATGATATAATAGGGGTAGAAGGTATGGCATACAATGATCAGCATACAAGGTACAATATGCAGGATTTCTTCAGTTTTAATCATGGCATCGAGCTTTTCTCCCAATTGTTACAATCCAACCTTACAATACAAAGACCTTCACTAATTTATAAGCAATACAAATTAGTTTGCATGGGTATGTGTGATTGCAATTTTCTTTTACCTTTTGTATGTTGTCCTCAATTTGGTTTTAATTTCAGCTTTGAATACAATATGATGACTGTTGGGGTATATCATACCATTGCACATGCTCCCCCCATATGCTCCACCTATATGTCATTTGAGTTTTTGCCATACCCATGCCTGGACCGGGGTATCTCAGAATTGGAAATACCCATACCCATCCTATAACCTACCGGACAGTCTTAATCTACCCCGGGCCCTACCAGTTGGACCCAAGAGCCAAGTTGGACCTACCATTAACAGTTTGGTATGTTAAAATGGACGTATCCCTACAACACTGGTCAATACCCAGTGTTGGATTGGTATACCCATAAGAAATTGGTATCAATATTGGTATGTATATTGGTATGAAGTACCAGACCAGTCTGATATCACATGAGACCACTACCTAGCATATACCCGCCTGGTATCTGCTTCCCAATATTGTGGACGATACCCTACCAGTCCGGTGGGTTTGAAAATCTGGTACCTGATACCAGTACCATATCCATATTTGTGAAGAAAACCTAGGTATCAATACTTTGAGGAACTTGAGGAATACTTTGAGGAATAAAATCAATGAGAAGCATGCTTGTACACATTTATATGAGAAGTGGGCCTTTCAATATTTAACATATCATGAGTTTTTCTTATACCATACCAGTATGGATAATACCAGTGTTGGGCGGTTCTTGCATTTGTGAAGAAACCTTCGGTTCCGGTTCCACAATTATTTCAAGAGACGGTTCCGGATCCGGTTCCGGTTTTTTTTTATTGAGCCGGTTCCGGTCCGGTTCCGGATCCAACTTTTAAACATGGGGGCGGTTCCGGTTACCGGTTAGTTGCTGATAAAAACCATCGGTTCCAGTTAGGTTCCGGTTCTATTTTAAACATATATTTGTTTAATTTAATTAGATTTAAAATATTTTATCAGTCCGGTAGATTAAATAGCAGTGTATTCACATATTTGAACTAAAATCCAACGATTTTGTTAGTTTTCACTAACACAAAAAAACAAACAAAAATACTCTAAATAAACTGGTAGAAGAAAATGGGTAAAATTTTATGGGCTGAAAGTACTATTCAGCTACCCGGCAAGTATTGGCATCTTCAAATATTTTATTAATGAACTTAGCCAGGATATCATGGAGCTGGAGATTGAACCCAAGATCTCATTGCGCTGAAGCATTGAACATAGAATCTCATGGCCTTCAAGCATTGAACCCAAGATCTCAGGAGCTTGAGAGCATTAAATAAGTTTTGCCCTGGGCCACCAGCCCCACCAAGGGGTCAAGAACCGGAACCTGTTTTTATCCCAGTGCGCCCCGTTTCTCCGGTTCTCACACCCAGCAGGAACCGCCGGTTCGATTCTGCGCCCATCCCCATTGGCAGGTTCCGGTTGCGGTCCGGTTCCGGTTAACCTGAACCTGAACCGGCGGTTAACCTGGGTCCAGGCGGGTAACCGCCCAACACCGGATAATACCCTGGTATCGATTTCTGAAAACTATTGCTATTGATACCCGTAAAACACCACACCAATCAGGTATTATTGATACTTGGTATCCATATCTCATATTTTTGCCAATACCAGTACCTCCCTGGTATCACAATTGGCCGGAGGCCTATATACCAGTACCAGCCTGGTGTGTTCAAAATACGATACTAGTCCAACACTGGTCAATACCACACTTATCCATACACATCTATAAGCTAGTCAGAAGTGTCACAATTGGGCTCTGCCTGTTCGAACCCTCTGTTGTATACCAAGAGTTCAAGAAGAACTTTGTTATGAAATTATCTTCAGTGTGTTCATAGTCTTTCTGTGCTTGAAAGTTGATTAAAGAGAGAGATCACCATCCAGTCTCCACTACTCTTATACTTGGGCTGATCCCTAACTCCACCTTATCTCGCCGTCTCCTTCACATGATTATTAAATAGCAAGTCAACAATATTTAAGATCCTACAGCTTTTGGACATCAAGTATGGCGGCCACCAGGTCTTATCCCCCTCTGTGCCACAGGCCCATCAACTTCTAAAAACATACGATTCTCACGTGTTTTGTTTCTCAACCACTCTTTTAGCTGCATGCCACTTGCTAATATTTAATATGGCCACCCTATTCCTAAATTACTGCTGCATCTCCTTTATTTCCGCGATTTCATCCCATCAATGATAACTTGATCTCACATTTCATCCCTATGCCAACCCGTCATTCATCTGGTACTCATTGACTGAGCATTTGCTTCAGCGTCCTATTTCTGAGCCTTCAACAGTAGTCATCACTCCCATGACAAGAGAAGGTCACTGACATGCTTCAATCAACCAGTGTTGAGGTTCAAAGTAAAGAAACCTGACCCTCGTAAATCCACCATCAGACAATAGTTTTCTCCATTCCTCTTCTGTCCGATCAACGCCTCCAGCGTGGACCAACAATAACAGATCCATTATAGGAGTCACACCTTTGTATGGACTATTACTTCCTTCCACCACAGATGGTATTATTGGATCGTAAATTAGTACTTTCCCATTGACTGGTAGTGCCTTCTTGCAATTCTCAAGGATTTTGAGGCAGGGCTCATCGCCAAATAGATGCATGACATTCTGCACAATGCAATTGGATGGTTCGATATGTCTTAAATCCTTCCCATAATAATGTTATATAATGTGCACTATTTGCTATCAGTGGCCTCCAATTTTGGTCAGGCCTCCTTGCTCAAGATAACGATACTTGTATCTATGAACCTCTCTGCATGCAATCTTCAAGATGTAGAGTTACACTTCTGGTACCAGGGATAGATACACCAGAAAGGATCATTGCTAAATTCCTGGTTGCAAGTCTAAAAATAGTTCTCACCTTCATGAGGATGGCATCACCACTGGGTATGTTGTCTAGTAAACTTCCTGCAACGTGCTCCACTCCTGAAATTAAAAAGTGGACTTTCAGCAGTCTTGAATAACACCCGCTGAGGGATCGAGCATTCCCATTGTCAACCTTATGTGAAGGGGGAAACTTACACGCCACCAATCAAGTCTTAAAAGTCTTTGTGTCGCAATAACCAGCTCTCATGTCCCCAGAATTCAGATATAAACATTGGTAGATTGCGACTAGGACCTGCAGCACAAGCATTATAATTTCATACCAGGAAAATTAGGTGCCGCAGCAATGACATGTGGCAGATCGAAGTTGATTCCGTGAATGTGAGGATGCGCAGCCACAATACTTGCAAGCGTGTGACCCTCGCAACCGCCAACATCAACAAGCGTCTTCATCTCTTTAAAACCCTCATACCCCTTGATAGCATCAACTATCTGTACAGTACTGGATCCCATCATTCCATTGAGAAGATCCTTAAATTCTTGGTCATCCTCTGTGTATTCCCACAAGTTCTGCCACAATGCAGAAACACAATGAACTGTTCGTTGAAGATTATAACACTGACGATACAAAGTTGATTCAAACTGGAAGGGCCTGAAGAAACAGCTACTGGGCCAATGACATAAAACTTAAGCTACCAGGAAAATGCACATCATGTGTTGGGTTCATACCTTTCCATGCTCAATTTCCCACGCATTCTTTCCGTATAAGATAGTCTCATGAAAGTGCTGCCATGGCGCCTGGACCCTTTGGAGATTAAGAAGCAACACCCAAGTTGCAACACTCTTTGGATTGTTCTGCTGTACCAACATCTTCGAAGCAGGGGTGGACCCGTATCGGACAGAAACGTTTCCGGAATCCGTAACTTGTCTTGCGGAGAAGATCCCATATTGCACCAAAGCCCTCATCACGCGCGAAAGTGCTTGCTCATCAACAGATTCACTGGGGAGGTGGGACGCTATTTGTTGTAGAGAAAGTGTACCTTCGGGCCCTGCTTTTGCAATAATGTCGGGGAGGCCCAGAACGACTGCTGTCTTAAGCGTCATAGCCGCTGCGAGCCCAAAGATGAGAGGGGAGAGAACTTTCATGGCTTGCGCTTGTAATTCTGGAGTAATAGGATCCATTCTCTGCGTTGCATCAGTGCTTGCCATAGCTTCAGACATCTGCAAGTACCATAGAAAGGGCAATGGCTTAGAAGTCGGTCGACAAATTGTGGTCAGCTCAAGCAAGAATCACTTCATGTTTCCTAGGTCCTCCTGAAGTGACTAGATCTTGGAACGATTTCTGTGAGTGACCTTAATGAATCCATAAGGGAGGAATTGGACACCCCGCATTGCTCTAGTTCTCTTCAACCTTCTGTTCAGTGCTCAATGTGTACCTTCGCAATATAGCGATGCACACACAGAAACCCGGATTGTCAGTAGTTAAGAGCACAGGTCTCACATCTCCTTCGAGTGTGTGTACGGCCGGTCTGAAATAATTTAAAACTCTCGAGATATAACCTCGTTACAATCTCTCTACGTGGTCGATCAAATTTTGTGGGTAAAGTCTCCAGCACACGTAGTGAAGCAATTGAGGCAGGTAGACGATCTCTTTTTCTGCAAGGCAAGGTGGAGCCTCAGGCGAAGTTCCACAAAAATTTGAAGCGACCATTCAAACCACACCATACAAGAGTGATGTACACCGGTATTAGGCAGCTCAGCCAGAAAATGGTGCAAACCACATACTACGACGAGAACGGATCCTCTTAGGTGAAATCAAGAAGCTCAATCAGAGAAGTATCAATCCCAATCCTCTTCACCCAGGAATACGTAATCTACATACCTGTGCGGACTAAGACGTTCTTGCTGCATTGACAAACCTCACCTGGCTGGGTACATTCAATCCAAACCAAAAATTCAGGATGGCCGAACCTCACTTTCTTCACAATTTCCACCAGATTGCCAAAACTCGAATGCCCCGACTAATCACGTTGGGTATGGCCGACTCTGCACCAAATCCACTGCTCTGAAAAGCGAGATGAGAGCCCAATTTGCCCTGAAACTCATGTTGCGGACACTGACGATGCACAATTGGGTATATAAGCTCTGCACAACTTGAAGGGCGAACCCATAATCAAACGGACGGGTGTCGACATTCCGAGGCTCTGTTGACTAAAATTTCCAACCTGTGTCCTGCGTGTCCCTGGGTCGCTCTCTTGCTTTGGCAAAACATAAGAGGAAGGTGAGAGTATGACTCAGCACAATGGGAGCCTTGACTGTAAGGTGTAAGGTCCTTTGACCACATTTTCTCCATTGACTTAAACATGTTGCAAAGTCTCTCAAAGCACCCCCTTACTACACGCCACTTGTGGATGGGACCCGTGGAAGATTCTCAAGCCCGTTGGTATTGGGTTAGCGGTTGGTACATATTCGGGTAGGCTACCTTACAAGTGCGGATTGCTGGGCAGATTGTTCTCCAGTCCCAACGCACAGAGTGATTGATATGCAGTGAATTGGTTTTCTCCATCGATGAGGACACCATGTAGAATGATCAAAGGCAAACCATGTTGTCAGTGTCAGAAGATGTTGTCATTGTTCTCGTTGGGTCCCGTCGGATCCCACATGATCACGAAAAATACACCCTGCCAAGACTTGGAGCGTACTAACTTATCGGGTGCCATGGAAGAATATACTCATGAGTTCATCCTCGGATCTGACGCACATTTAGATTGCAGGAAGCATCCTCGGATAGTACCCAAAACAGACAAAAGTGGTGTGCAGTGCTACAGCGACATGACTCATGATGTCGATATCCCATCACATCGATTCGACACAGTACTTAATGGGATTTCAAACGCCTCACTGGGACATGCACTTTGAATTTGTAGTTTGCTGTAAGATTTTCGTTGCACAAACCGTTCTCATATACGTTGTCTCCAACTTTCTGCAATTTTGTCAACCATTGCTGTGAAGGTAAGTGGTCTTGTCTCGTACAATGTTTTGATCCCTGAATCCCCCCTCAATGCTCAAATGGATCCCGACCTGTGTCCGGTGTGCAAATTCATTTGTTGAATTGTTCATTGGCATGAATGGGCTGAAAGCAGTTCCTCGGATTCTTCTGCCAATGTGAATCTCGAAATCTGGACATTCGTCATGAAGTCGTCCCGTGCTACGTTCTTTGTAGCAATGACATGTACCACAGTTCTTTAGCATCCGCATGTAACTGCTTGCCATGGCTCAGAATCTCGGAGATTGAAATGAGGAGGAAAATTTTGGAAAAGGACAAACTTAGATGTTTGCAGCGGGGTTTGCAGGGAGCTTTGGTGAGAGCATCAGGATGAGTCGACCAACAGAGAGCTAATAACTCCTAATATAGAATCGTCTACCGTTTGGTGATCTTGTCGTAGATTTCTGGAGGCTTGAGTGTCTATCTTCAGCGTAAGCTCGCATGCTGTCAGGATTCACGAACAACCGAAATGGACAAATCAATCCACCTTCTTTTTGTGAGCTAGGAACAAAAGATTGACATGCTTTCTACTTGTTTCTCTTTCTAATACCAGATGTGCGAAGCTACGGCAAGCAGTAATGCAACACAAAGAATGGAATCTGTGACTCCAGAATTACAAACGCAAGCCATGAAAGTAGTATACTCCAATCTGCCATAGCCACAGATGGAAGTATAGCTCAGAGATAACAGATCAAAAGTTTGTTCTTGCTGTGTACTCTAATGATCTCATACTAGCAAGTACGATTTGCATTTAAGCTCTTAGAGCTGGTGTATTAGTGAAGCTTTTGAGTAGATTGTTTTTCCGCGGGGATAGCTGCCAACTGAATCCAGGTCGAAGAAGCGCACTAGAAGCAATGTTCTCTGTTTTCAGATTTCCACCGCATGGCCAACACTCCGACAATGAACTCCATGAGCCTCTCGCTGTTAGCAGTTGCGATGAAGCTGGAAGGAGAAGAGACCTTAATTCACCAAAAACCAAGCTCAGGTGAGCTTTTAGTTGATTGCATCTGTTGAGGTCATCAGTGCAAACGTGCAAACTCATGATGAGGGTTTGGCTTCAGGCTAGTTGTTTCGTTCACAGGTGAGATTGAAACGTTGTGTTGGAGATTGGACTTTGATTTCTGACTTAATTTGATTGTGTCATGTTTCTGAGGAACAGGGGCATTGGTCCAGCAATGCCATCTGCTGACATGTTAGCTGCTGCAGCACGACTTCAGAAGCCGAGGCTCGTCTGAGGTGTGATCTGGTAGTGTTTCTAGTCTTTCTGATCAGCAAGTCCGCCAGTCTGTTCAAGTTCAGTTTGTTGCAAATTCGTGATTACTCAGAGACTTCTTCGTGATCCCCTTTTTCAGAGAGGCAGAGCTGGAGCTAGAAAATGATCCCTTCGTCGGACCTGCTCGTCCAACAGTGGTGGCGGAGGCTGCATACGCTAATAACGCTGAACGAATTGAAGAGGTATTGCTTATAACAAAACCTGTTAGACATCTTCGATGTGTATTTGTTCGTTCTTTGTCTTCATAGAAGCGTCCTACTGGATGGAGTGTTGTCCACTATGTCGAAGCCATTACCAACTGTCTGCCGACATACACTAAACCCTAATTTCTGTTCCCAGATTCCTCCTGGTTTCCTAATACTGAGCTTTGCTTCTAGGAATACTAGTTTCATACTGTTCAATGATCTTCTGCCAGATTCTGACTAGGTCGGTGGCTTTGCGGGTGATCAGAATGCTTTCTCGTGAAGTGAAGAACGCATATGATCTGCTGGGTGTGAAGTCAGATGTTGAACCTGCTGTCTTGAAGAAAAAGTGAGTCCCTTCTTGTTTGGATTTAATTTCGTTCTTTGTATCCACTAGTTAACTCCAAAGCATTTCAGACAGATGATTTTTTTTTTTTTTGAGATCACATGATGTCTGATGCTCCCATATCTAACTTGGCCACTTCTTGTTGCAATGGTGCATACTACATTTCCATATTCTAAGCTGCTGGGTATTTTGTGAATATTCAGGTACTGGAAATTGTCTTTACTAGTGCATCCAGACAAGTGTAAACATCCACAAGCACACAAGGCCTTTATGGTACTAAACAAGGCATTCAAGGACCTTCAAGATCCCACAAAGGTTAGTGCCTTCATTTCTTTCTTGCCGACCTTCCTTGGTGCTAAGAGCTTGTTCAGTTCTAGGTATGTGTGTGGTATAGTACTCATGATCCTGTTAGAGGTGGTGAAAGATAACTTTCAGATGTGATGCATGAAGGCTTTTGCCAATAGTAATGTCTGACATGCTGTATTTCATGGGTGGATTCAGAGAGCTGAGATTAACCACAAGGTTGCTGAGGAGGTGGCCCGTGAAGAATTTGTGGCTGAAATGCAGGCAAAATGTGATGCTGCACAATGAGGCGTGTACGAGGTAAACAGAACAGCTACTTTGATATGCCAGTCTCTCTTAGGATTTCCTTTCATGTTGGTTATCAAGATGTGTTTGATCTTTTGTAAAAATGTACCACTGGTGTAGTCTTATGTTGATTTTTATGTATCTGGGATCTGAGTTTTAATACAGGAATGGTAGAAGAGGGTGATGACGAGTTGCTAAGAGGTCCTCCGGCAGCGGCTAGAGATGAATGGATGACAAGACTTCCGCCTCAGAGAGAGGTGTGCCTCTCGCGTGGTCATACGAGTGCTTAGACTGAGACGCCAGCAGACAAGGCTCAGAAGGCAAATATGTAGTGAGTTTTTTTGTTTTTTCCTCTTCATTTAGAGTAATATTTTAATATTTCTCGGATTCCCATGACTGCTTGTCTCCTCTTGGACAGACTACATTTCAAGATTTATTTCCTTATAAGTGGGTACCAGGATGCTTTTTCCCCATAATTTCATCATTGATATCTCAGTTTGATAGTAATAGTCTTCCGATTTTTCTTCTTTATCAAGTAAATTGCTTATACAACCTTGGATTGAATTCAGATATTTGGATGCCCTTAAGCAAGCTGCTTTCACAAATGATCCAGCTGACAAGTTTGAAGAGCGCGAGAAGGAGAGAGCAAGAAAAGAGGCGCAGATTATGGACTCGTATAACTCACACAAGAGGTCTCAGTCACTTATGGAGAAACATAATGTTGAGAGGTCGGCAGGTGGTAAGAAGAAAAGCAAGACAGCTGAGAAGCAGGCTGGCTTCCGGACTCGAGGAGCTAGCGTTAAGGAGCCGGATTGGAAGGTGAATCGCCCCTGGAAACCGTGGGATAGAGAGACAGATTTAGCAGCTGGAAAAAGACCTGTGAAGTTGGACCCCAAGAATTTCAAGGAAGCATTGTCATATAGGTTTGGGGGCTGTACAAACAACGAGACTAGGAAGTTTTTGTAAGAATTGTAGCCTTAGCAGCACTAGGGTAGAAGCAACCCACAATCAACTACAAACCCTGAACTAACATGGTACAGGATTTTACTGACTGACATTACCAACATGGCATTGCACCAAACTAATCATGGAGTATAAAGATCGATCTTGTATAGTATTCTGGCGTGAATGCGTCAAACCAATTGGTTAAGGGCGAGAGGTTGTCATCTGCTCATTTGCTTGTAAGACTTGGGACGATAGGATCTAGGTGCAATCAGTTGGGCGTATAATCCCGCAATGCTTGGGCCCTAAACAGCCAGCCACTACAACCATAGAACTACAATTCACTTCAAGTAAAACTCTTAGGTCGAGAGCCCCATGTAAACATGCCAAACTGGGTAAATGAGTTGGGGTACATAGTAAGGAAACATATTTACCTGTCTAAACGTCGAAACCTTGCAATTAATGGTACAAATGAATCTAAGTATGGCATGAATCACTTTGTCCAATTTTACTTTAATCTACTGGTGCACAAAATTATACTTTTATAACCAATGATATAGTTGTAAGAAATGAAACCTCGTTAGGGCAACTAATACATTCATTCATTAATCATTAGTTTACATATCACCACAGTGCTGGTATGTGTTCCTCCAGTGGTATTCATAATCAAGTACACATCGCTCTATATGCAAAGACTGTGACAGTAGGCAAACACACACAATTTTCCAATCCACTAAGTAGTAGTAGATCAATCATTTATATATCCCAGTAAGAGTGGTACGTACTCCTCCAGTTGCATTCTTAATCACTTCTTGGGGGGCTCACTCCCCGTATTTTCAAAACCCGCGTGATAACAAATATAGGGTGTAGTTTATTTTTTTGAGGTAAATTTTAGAGAAAAGTTTTATTTAAAAAATATGGTTAGGCAATATCCTTTCATCCATTTTTTTTAAAAAATGTCACAAAAAATCCAAAGTTTTACTTAAAAGCGCCCCGAGGTTGAGTGCGGATGTTCATATTTGTTCTCCATGAATTGCCGTCGCCTCCGGGCATGTCCTCAATTCTTCTCTTCACCGGCCGGCTGCGGACATCGCCCTCCAGGCAGTTCCCCCGAGTGTGTAACGGCGTTGACCTTATTGTTTCCCACAATGCAGCAGTCCATTTTTTGGGGTCGGTTGAACGATGCGTCGCCCTCATCAGCATCTCATGTCTGTCTGGTCCGATACCCCATTGCTTTCCTCCCAGAAATTGGTAGTAACCAGATTGTTGCATGATGGCCCTCACAATATCTTCTGTTGTTGCTGTCAACATGTCAACGAGATGTGCCGCAGAGGAAGCACGCCAGGAAGAGTGCACCGATTCGGCCATGTTTGTCGTCGGCATATCCATGTCATCCTCCAAGCTCATGTCCTGTTGAAGGAAATTAGAAATGTCACTCATTGTGAAGAATGTCCAAGCACAAAACAGAACAATTATCAAGTACAGAAATGTGTTATCTGTCTCATGTAGTCTCCAAACTGCCGGAATCTATAGTGTCACCACGCAAGCCACATTTGCAGTTCTGGCTGATCTTTCACATCCACTGCCCCTGAAGACACCTAGCAGGCGCGTATGGTTGCAAACTCGGTCTCCGCCTCGTCGATGGAATTCGCATTTTTCCACGCAAGGCACATACTGATATGATCTTGCCGGTGGCGTGACGCCACGAACCTTTTCGTGTTTTGCGTCAAACTCTGCTTGAAGTGAAACCCGCAAGATCTCTCTTTACCTTCCATTAGAGTCTTTGGGTCGTCCCCATATACCCTTCTCACTGCAGCCCAGTTCGCCTGGGTATTGTCAGCCATGAAGCCCCTAAAATCGGGAGGGGGCAACTTCGCTCTCGCCATTTGCTCATTAATTCCGCGCCACATATGTAACTCCGAATCTGTGTCTTCTCTTTTCATTTTGCAGATAGCAATGGTCATCAACTTTCTGCAATGTGGGTCGTATACATGTGCCCCCATTGTCACCCAATCGTGGTTGGTAATTCGCCTGATGTGGTCGAACATGACCCAACAATTTGAGAGGTCTCCACTGGTCATCCGCTTCACCAAATCGACACCGCTCCCCGGTCCGCACGTTGACATCTTAAATATGAAGCACCTGTCCGTCTCTGAGCCTTGACCAGGAAAGAAGCTGCCCTAGATGAAGTCGTAGCCGCATGTGCGCTTCACTTCCAAGATGGAGTGCATGTCTGCTGGATACATAATCCTCCAAAAAATGATTGTGGTATTATGTAGGACACACTTTTCTCATTGCAGGACTTCGCTGCGGAGCCTACCCAGAGTTGTTGTCTTCAACATGGACTCTCGTGTTTGGGTAAACGTGTACTTCCATCCTGATTCTCTGAAAGCTAAAATGCCCTGCGACCAAGGATTTGCGATTGTTACTGAGCAGTACTTGTGTGTGAAGTTCGGGCTCCGCCCGGGTACGGTGTTTTTGGAAAAGAGACGAAGGATGTTTATGGGAATTTTCTGGAAAGTGCCGTCATTCTGCATGCAGATTTCGGAAAGGGCAAAGAATGGCGGCTCCCAGCTTCTGAATCCATCCGGTACAGTGCAATTGGTGAAATCGTGCCTAAAGAGTTCTCACGCTGGAACTTGGTTGATCCTCCTTCCACAAGAGGGTCTGGCGTGCAAGATGTGAAGTCAGCCATGAGGGATGTGGGCACCTCTTCATAAGCAGAGAAGCCCAAACATGTGAAAAAAGAAATCGAGGATTTGCCGCTCCATAGCTCGTCGGTGGGTGCACTTTCCAGGGAAACAGTCGTCCACAACTTATCCAGTGACGATGAAGACTGTATGGTCCTTCCATCGTATGTTTCGAAGTCGTCCGTCAGTATGAGTGTGCAGATGTCGGCAGACAATGAGCACACACCCTCGGACTCAACTCCCGTCCGCTCAGTAATTGACATATTGCGGAGGATGACGACAGCGGGTTCCCGCTCCAGTGATCTTCTTAGGCTTGATTACGACAAAACTCCAATCCATTCTGTGGAAACTTTGCCTGAAGTTGTGGATGGGAATGCTATCTACGAGTTCCCTCCAGTGCCACCAGGCGCAGGCCCAGACGGAATGCTGGCAGGAATGAACAAGAAACATGACGGCCACCCATGGTGTGTCACCAAAACTTCATCGTCCAATCTGGATGATGGAGTTCGAGTCAGATATGTATTGTGTGCTGGACATCTTAAATGTTTCTCGAGCGCATGTTATCACTACACGAGCAAAGGCACCCGGAATGAGACAGACTGGATTGGCAATTTGTCGACCCTATTTTGGCCTCAAGGTAGAGTTCCTACAGGGACTTTCAAGTATGCCCATTGCAACGCAACCCCTATATGCATGGCAGTGTGCAACGCCAAGCAGTACTACGTCGGGACCGTCGGCCCAGCGTGCACCAGAGCATGCATTCACATCGGAAAGCATGACCACCCCGTCGCCAGAGGCAATTGCAGAGTCGCTTTTCAACAAGCCCACGATATTATCAAGGAGGAGGTGAGGTTGAGGCCGGGAGCAAAACCAAAGCAGATACAGTTCGCATCCGCACATAGAATTGCAATAGGCAGAATAATGTCGGAGGATGGAAGCACAAGAAAGAAGCTAGGCGAGGGGGACATGAAGAAGCTGCTGGAAGCTGTCTCCCATGTGTGTAGCCCCAATGTCAGGAACCACATTGTCTGCTGCAAGAAACGAATCGGAAGAGATCATTGCAGGTATGGATGAAGGTGTGTAACGTACGTCACAAATACGGACGACTACTGGAAATTGGGTGCCTGAATTGTGATGTACCACCAGTTGGGCTACAATAAATCAGGTCTTCTCATGATTTCGGCACCGAAATCCGGATGAACATCTCTGTCATGTAACAGATATAGAAGCCACGGGATGAATTTCGCCGACAGAATTTCGGGATTAGTTCACCTCATGAAACTGAGCTAGCACCCAACGGATGGATTTCGGTGCCGAAATTCGGATGAACATGTTCTTCATGAAATTATTTCTGCACATAAAGGATGAATTTCGGCGCCGAAATTCATCCCTACTGTCCATTCAGGGTTACTGTCATCTGGATTTCGGCACCGAAATCCGTACACGTGGTGAATCATGACTCTACTGAGAAACACATTCATCCGTATTTCGGCGCCGAAATTCATCCTTTATGTGCAGAAATAATTTCATGAAGAACATGTTCATCCGAATTTCGGCACCGAAATCCATCCGTTGGGTGCTAGCTCAGTTTCATGAGGTGAACTAATCCCGAAATTCTGTCGGCGAAATTCATCCCGTGGCTTCTATATCTGTTACATGACAGAGATGTTCATCCGGATTTCGGTGCCGAAATCATGAGAAGACCTGATTTATTGTAGCCCAACTGGTGGTACATCACAATTCAGGCACCCAATTTCCAGTAGTCGTCCGTATTTGTGACGTACGTTACACACCTTCATCCATACCTGCAATGATCTCTTCCGATTCGTTTCTTGCAGCAGACAATGTGGTTCCTGACATTGGGGCTACACACATGGGAGACAGCTTCCAGCAGCTTCTTCATGTCCCCCTCGCCTAGCTTCTTTCTTGTGCTTCCATCCTCCGACATTATTCTGCCTATTGCAATTCTATGTGCGGATGCGAACTGTATCTGCTTTGGTTTTGCTCCCGGCCTCAACCTCACCTCCTCCTTGATAATATCGTGGGCTTGTTGAAAAGCGACTCTGCAATTGCCTCTGGCGACGGGGTGGTCATGCTTTCCGATGTGAATGCATGCTCTGGTGCACGCTGGGCCGACGGTCCCGACGTAGTACTGCTTGGCGTTGCACACTGCCATGCATATAGGGGTTGCGTTGCAATGGGCATACTTGAAAGTCCCTGTAGGAACTCTACCTTGAGGCCAAAATAGGGTCGACGAATTGCCAATCCAGTCTGTCTCATTCCGGGTGCCTTTGCTCGTGTAGTGATAACATGTGCTCGAGAAACATTTAAGATGTCCAGCACACAATACATATCTGACTCGAACTCCATCATCCAGATTGGACGATGAAGTTTTGGTGACACACCATGGGTGGCCGTCATGTTTCTTGTTCATTCCTGCCAGCATTCCGTCTGGGCCTGCGCCTGGTGGCACTGGAGGGAACTCGTAGATAGCATTCCTATCCACAACTTCAGGCAAAGTTTCCACAGAATGGATTGGAGTTTTGTCGTAATCAAGCCTAAGAAGATCACTGGAGCGGGAACCCGCTGTCGTCATCCTCCGCAATATGTCGATTACTGAGCGGACGGGAGTTGAGTCCGAGGGTGTGTGCTCATTGTCTGCCGACATCTGCACACTCATACTGACGGACGACTTCGAAACATACGATGGAAGGACCATACAGTCTTCATCGTCACTGGATAAGTTGTGGACGACTGTTTCCCTGGAAAGTGCACCCACCGACGAGCTATGGAGCGGCAAATCCTCGATTTCTTTTTTCACATGTTTGGGCTTCTCTGCTTATGAAGAGGTGCCCACATCCCTCATGGCTGACTTCACATCTTGCACGCCAGACCCTCTTGTGGAAGGAGGATCAACCAAGTTCCAGCGTGAGAACTCTTTAGGCACGATTTCACCAATTGCACTGTACCGGATGGATTCAGAAGCTGGGAGCCGCCATTCTTTGCCCTTTCCGAAATCTGCATGCAGAATGACGGCACTTTCCAGAAAATTCCCATAAACATCCTTCGTCTCTTTTCCAAAAACACCGTACCCGGGCGGAGCCCGAACTTCACACACAAGTACTGCTCAGTAACAATCGCAAATCCTTGGTCGCAGGGCATTTTAGCTTTCAGAGAATCAGGATGGAAGTACACGTTTACCCAAACACGAGAGTCCATGTTGAAGACAACAACTCTGGGTAGGCTCCGCAGCGAAGTCCTGCAATGAGAAAAGTGTGTCCTACATAATACCACAATCATTTTTTGGAGGATTATGTATCCAGCAGACATGCACTCCATCTTGGAAGTGAAGCGCACATGCGGCTACGACTTCATCTAGGGCAGCTTCTTTCCTGGTCAAGGCTCAGAGACGGACAGGTGCTTCATATTTAAAATGTCAACGTGCGGACCGGGGAGCGGTGTCGATTTGGTGAAGCGGATGACCAGTGGAGACCTCTCAAATTGTTGGGTCATGTTCGACCACATCAGGCGAATTACCAACCACGATTGGGTGACAATGGGGGCACATGTATACGACCCACATTGCAGAAAGTTGATGACCATTGCTATCTGCAAAATGAAAAGAGAAGACACAGATTCGGAGTTACATATGTGGCGCGGAATTAATGAGCAAATGGCGAGAGCGAAGTTGCCCCCTCCTGATTTTAGGGGCTTCATGGCTGACAATACCCAGGCGAACTGGGCTGCAGTGAGAAGGGTATATGGGGACGACCCAAAGACTCTAATGGAAGGTAAAGAGAGATCTTGCGGGTTTCACTTCAAGCAGAGTTTGACGCAAAACACGAAAAGGTTCGTGGCGTCACGCCACCGGCAAGATCATATCAGTATGTGCCTTGCGTGGAAAAATGCGAATTCCATCGACGAGGCGGAGACCGAGTTTGCAACCATACGCGCCTGCTAGGTGTCTTCAGGGGCAGTGGATGTGAAAGATCAGCCAGAACTGCAAATGTGGCTTGCGTGGTGACACTATAGATTCCGGCAGTTTGGAGACTACATGAGACAGATAACACATTTCTGTACTTGATAATTGTTCTGTTTTGTGCTTGGACATTCTTCACAATGAGTGACATTTCTAATTTCCTTCAACAGGACATGAGCTTGGAGGATGACATGGATATGCCGACGACAAACATGGCCGAATCGGTGCACTCTTCCTGGCTTGCTTCCTCTGCGGCACATCTCGTTGACATGTTGACAGCAACAACAGAAGATATTGTGAGGGCCATCATGCAACAATCTGGTTACTACCAATTTCTGGGAGGAAAGCAATGGGGTATCGGACCAGACAGACATGAGATGCTGATGAGGGCGACGCATCGTTCAACCGACCCCAAAAAATGGACTGCTGCATTGTGGGAAACAATAAGGTCAACGCCGTTACACACTCGGGGGAACTGCCTGGAGGGCGATGTCCGCAGCCGGCCGGTGAAGAGAAGAATTGAGGACATGCCCGGAGGCGACGGCAATTCATGGAGAACAAATATGAACATCCGCACTCAACCTCGGGGCGCTTTTAAGTAAAACTTTGGATTTTTTGTGACATTTTTTAAAAAAAATGGATGAAAGGATATTGCCTAACCATATTTTTTAAATAAAACTTTTCTCTAAAATTTACCTCAAAAAAATAAACTACACCCTATATTTGTTATCACGCGGGTTTTGAAAATACGGGGAGTGAGCCCCCCAAGAAGTGATTAAGAATGCAACTGGAGGAGTACGTACCACTCTTACTGGGATATATAAATGATTGATCTACTACTACTTAGTGGATTGGAAAATTGTGTGTGTTTGCCTACTGTCACAGTCTTTGCATATAGAGCGATGTGTACTTGATTATGAATACCACTGGAGGAACACATACCAGCACTGTGGTGATATGTAAACTAATGATTAATGAATGAATGTATTAGTTGCCCTAACGAGGTTTCATTTCTTACAACTATATCATTGGTTATAAAAGTATAATTTTGTGCACCAGTAGATTAAAGTAAAATTGGACAAAGTGATTCATGCCATACTTAGATTCATTTGTACCATTAATTGCAAGGTTTAGACGTTTAGACAGGTAAATATGTTTCCTTACTATGTACCCCAACTCATTTACCCAGTTTGGCATGTTTACATGGGGCTCTCGACCTAAGAGTTTTACTTGAAGTGAATTGTAGTTCTATGGTTGTAGTGGCTGGCTGTTTAGGGCCCAAGCATTGCGGGATTATATGCCCAACTGATTGCACCTAGATCCTATCGTCCCAAGTCTTCCAAGCAATTGAGCAGATGACAACCTCTCGACCCTTAACCAATTGGTTTGACGCATTCACGCCAGAATACTATACAAGATCGATCTTTATACTCCATGATTAGTTTGGTGCAATGCCATGTTGGTAATGTCAGTCAGTAAAATCCTGTACCATGTTAGTTCAGGGTTTGTAGTTGATTGTGGGTTGCTTCTACCCTAGTGCTGCTAAGGCTACAATTCTTACAAAAACTTCCTAGTCTCGTTGTTTGTACAGCCCCCAAACCTATATGACAATGCTTCCTTGAAATTCTTGGGGTCCAACTTCACAGGTCTTTTTCCAGCTGCTAAATCTGTCTCTCTATCCCACGGTTTCCAGGGGCGATTCACCTTCCAATCCGGCTCCTTAACGCTAGCTCCTCGAGTCCGGAAGCCAGCCTGCTTCTCAGCTGTCTTGCTTTTCTTCTTACCACCTGCCGACCTCTCAACATTATGTTTCTCCATAAGTGACTGAGACCTCTTGTGTGAGTTATACGAGTCCATAATCTGCGCCTCTTTTCTTGCTCTCTCCTTCTCGCGCTCTTCAAACTTGTCAGCTGGATCATTTGTGAAAGCAGCTTGCTTAAGGGCATCCAAATATCTGAATTCAATCCAAGGTTGTATAAGCAATTTACTTGATAAAGAAGAAAAATCGGAAGACTATTACTATCAAACTGAGATATCAATGATGAAATTATGGGGAAAAAGCATACTGGTACCCACTTATAAGGAAATAAATCTTGAAATGTAGTCTGTCCAAGAGGAGACAAGCAGTCATGGGAATCAGAGAAATATTAAAATATTACTCTAAATGAAGAGGAAAAAACAAAAAAACTCACTGCATATTTGCCTTCTTTCTTCTCTGCTGGCGTCTCAGTCCAAGCACTCGTATGACCACGCGAGAGGCACACCTCTCTCTGAGGCGGAAGTCTTGTCATCCATTCATCTCTAGCCGCTGCCGGAGGACCTCTTAGCAACTCGTCATCACCCTCTTCTACCATTCCTGTATTAAAACTCAGATCCCAGATACATAAAAATCAACATAAGACTACACCAGTGGTACATTTTTACAAAAGATCAAACACATCTTGATAACCAACATGAAAGGAAATCCTAAGAGAGACTGGCATATCAAAGTAGCTGTTCTGTTTACCTCGTACACGCCTCATTGTGCAGCATCACATTTTGCCTGCATTTCAGCCACAAATTCTTCACGGGCCACCTCCTCAGCAACCTTGTGGTTAATCTCAGCTCTCTGAATCCACCCATGAAATACAGCATGTCAGACATTACTATTGGCAAAAGCCTTCATGCATCACATCTGAAAGTTATCTTTCACCACCTCTAACAGGATCATGAGTACTATACCACACACATACCTAGAACTGAACAAGCTCTTAGCACCAAGGAAGGTCGGCAAGAAAGAAATGAAGGCACTAACCTTTGTGGGATCTTGAAGGTCCTTGAATGCCTTGTTTAGTACCATAAAGGCCTTGTGTGCTTGTGGATGTTTACACTTGTCTGGATGCACTAGTAAAGACAATTTCCAATACCTGAATATTCACAAAATACCCAGCAGCTTAGAATATGGAAATGTAGTATGCACCATTGCAACAAGAAGTGGCCAAGTTAGATATGGGAGCATCAGACATCATGTGATCTCTAAATAAATAAAAAATCATCTGTCTGAAATGCTTTGGAGTTAACTAGTGGATACAAAGAACGAAATTAAATCCAAACAAGAAGGGACTCACTTTTTCTTCAAGACAGCAGGTTCAACATCTGACGTCACACCCAGCAGATCATATGCGTTCTTCACTTCACGAGAAAGCATTCTGATCACCTGCAAAGCCACCGACCTAGTCAGAATCTGGCAGAAGATCATTGAACAGTATGAAACTAGTATTCCTAGAAGCAAAGCTCAGTATTAGGAAACCAGGAGGAATCTGGGAACAGAAATTAGGGTTTAGTGTATGTCGGCAGACAGTTGGTAATGGCTTCGACATAGTGGACAACACTCCATCCAGTAGGACGCTTCTATGAAGACAAAGAACGAACAAATACACATCGAAGATGTCTGACGAAGGGATCATTTTCTAGCTCCAGCTCTGCCTCTCTGAAATAGGGGATCACGAAGAAGTCTCTGAGTAATCACGAATTTGCAACAAACTGAACTTGAACAGACTGGCGGACTTGCTGATCAGAAAGACTAGAAACACTACCAGATCACACCTCAGACGAGCCTCGGCTTCTGAAGTCGTGCTGCAGCAGGAAGGAAGATCATAACCTTCGGTGCTTTCGGGGGTGCACTCCCTGAAGCCTTGGTTGCAGCGGCAATGGAGGTCTGCGCAGCCTGCTTCCTCTTCAGAGTCGCCTCGTTCTCAACAACACTCTTCCCCTTTGGCGTGGGCTCCTTAGCAACAGCGTCGGGCTCCTCTGTGTCCATATCCTCTGTGTCGCTATCTGATGGTATTTCATCCCCTCCTTCGGCAGCTCCGATCACCTGGTCCTGCGTCGTCATGTGTTCTGCATCCAGGGCCGAACTCTCCTCTGCTATCTCTTGCAGCGTCAACTCGAGCTTGCAACCTCTCATTCTCTCTCTCGCCCTCTTCCTCTCTCGCGCTGAGGTGAAAAAAAAAAAATTGCCTTCTACGCCTGCTGCTCTCTCGGTGGGAACTGAGTCTCCTTCTAGTCTCCAGCTTGAAAATGAGGGTCTGTTGGGCCCAAAAACGTTGTGCGAGGGGATGCAGGTAGGGCAACGCTCGCGACGGTTATGCATGGGTTCCCCTCACACGTGTCCACGTAGCACAGAAAAATTTGTGCATTTGGCACTGGACGCCGTCACCTCTTGTGTCTGTATGGCCATACCCTGGATTCGATGTCCATACATGTGCAAGTTGATTTTTGCATTCCGGCGGTTCAGAACTTCTCATTGGTTCTGCACCCATTCTGGCAGCCGTGCTATGAATGCAATGTCTGGGCCCACGTGCCTGGAAACATTACATATCCCAAATTTTCCGGCTTAGCCGTCTTTTGCACTGGGTGTGGCACTGGGTGTGGGCAAGCACATAATTGTTTCACATCTGTTTTAGCAACTGTTCTTCAATGACCCTTTAACTGTCTGTCATGTATTGATGAAAGATATCCACGGGAGTCGTGGGCCTCTCCACTTTCGAGCTCCGTCTACTTCGGAATTAGTCGTCCTCCACCATGGGTTCGGCTGAAGCGGAGTTTTACTCTACGGAGAAGCTTGTCCCTTTCTCGAAGGATGCTGATTCCAATGGTTACGCAATTGCGCAAGAGCATCTCCTGGCAACCCGTTTCGAGTACCAGATTGGTACTGTTTTCCTTGAAAAAGAGGTCTACGATGTGCATGGGAAGTTGATCAAGTACTCATTTCAGAAACCGGATGATAATTCTCTTGTGAGTCAGTGGAGAGTGCCTCCAGGAAGATATAGGGTCGTCGAAGCTCCTCGGCGGCAGTCCAGTGGTTCGTATGTCTCCACGGGAACAACTGGTTTTGTTGCTCAAGAGAAAAGGAATATCGTCGTGAAGACGGAGACCACTACTTCCACCCCAATAGTTGAGCTCTCAGACTCCTCCTCCGAGGACATTCCCAACATCCCAATTTATGTGCAAACACTGCCTTTCGTCAAACCGGAAGTGACACACCTCATCAGTGTCATTCCTAAACTGAAGTCAATGGGAGGAATGCCCGGTTTCCAGAGTGAATTGCGGGGGATTGACTGGGAGACAGTCCCTATTGAGTGTGTGGAGTTCCTGCCGAATGCTTATGATGGGGATGTCAGCTTTGAGCTACCTCCACCTGGGCAGGATGGACCCGTCACTAGCCTCATGCAAGGAATGGACAAGAGAGGAGATGGACACCCGTGGTGCAGAACGAAGACATCCAATATTCAAAATCATGACAACCTCGTCTTTTGGAGAAGCCTGTGCAATGGGCACCTCATGTGCGAGAATTTGAATTGTAGGCATTTCCAACGGTTCAAGGTTCACAACCAGTGCGAGTGGGAGGATGTCGCCGAAAATCCATTCAAACCCAGTGAGGCACCTCCAAGTTTCAACACTTTCGTTTGCAAGTTCTGCAAACAAGCGCCTTCCTGTCTGGCAATGTGTGCAGCACGCAAGTAATATGTTGTTCACCGTTTGAAAAACATGACTAGAGCCTGTGTACATTTTGGATTGCACAACCATCCTGTGGCGAAGGGGGATCGCAGGGAGAGTGTTCAAACAGTGTCCAAGTTGATAAGACAGGAGTATGAGAGCAATCCAACAGCCACCACCTCCGCAATTGTGCTTGGAGCAAGCAAGAGTTTCCTGGAAAGCCATATTCTGAGTGTAGGGGACTCTGTGGTCAGGAAGTTGGATGGGCATGCCTTGGACAATGTTATGGATCACTTCTCAACCTTGAGCTCACCGAACATTAGAAACCAGGTGAATGCATTGAGGATGGGCTCTGCAAACAGAGGGTATATTGATAACATTTTGGAATTGAAATCTTGGAGCATGTACGACTACATTCAAGACAGCGTGTTCCCAAGTCAAGGATCCAACAAAGCGTACAATTTCAAAATGTCAACAGCAGGGGAGGGCAGTGGAGTGAGCCTTGTCAAGCGCATGCAAAAAGATGGCGATCTGCAGAACTGTTTCTTTATGTTTGATCACGTCAAACGAGTGAAAGACTGGACAACAATGGCGTGCCATGTTTACGATCCTTTCTACCAGCGAGTCATATATATTGCAGTGTGTGACATGCAATCAGAGGATGCGGAGTCGCAGCAGCTTATGTGGAGATGTCTCATTCGCGTGATGGCATCCCATGGTGTCCCATCCCCAAATTTCGCTGGTTTTATGGCCGACAGTGCTCAAGCGAATTTCAATGTTGTTCGCATTGTGTTCGGCTCAGGAGATCCAAAAGTGCCAATGCCAGGAAGAGAGCGAACATGTCTTTTCCATTGGACGCAGTCCCTTGATAAACATACCAAGGCAGACATCAGACTGGACATGCGGGCGATTCATCTTAAACTATGCAAACAGTACAAAGATGCCAAAAGCATGGCGGAGGCAAATACTTTGTTCCAGTCGATTCGTGCCTAGTGGTTCTCATCTGGGGCTGTATCAGAAGACAGTATGAGAGCGCTGGAAGACTGGCTAGCATTTTGGCACTTCCGGTACAGACAATGGGGAGCATGCATGACAACGGTACCTGAATTTCAGATCATGTATTCTCATTGGCTTTGTATGCATTTCGAATCATGTCTGCTGTCATGGGGTGTACCTGTCTGTCCTGATGTGTGTTTTCCCTTTTCTGCAACACTTGTCAATTGAGGAGATGGCGGACATGCCCTCTTGCAATCTAGCGGAGACAGTGCACAATGCATGGTTGCAGCAGTCTAGAAAGCGGGGGCGGGATTTGTATCTGGCGACGGCAGATGATCTCATCCGAGCTCTGCAGCAACAAACAAAATATCGCGATTTCTTGAGGGGTGGCGTTGGTGGCAAAGGCCCTGACAAGTCTGAGTTGATGTTGCGAGCTGCAAAAAGATCGGGGGATCCAAACAAGATTGCCAGAGCTGTCAGCATGTGTGCGGAGGGAACTCCTCTGGTGTCCAGAGTTCCCCATTTGGAGGGTGAGGAGAGATTCGGGTCCTGTAAACGAAAATTGAACACCCTTCCTGGGTCGGATGCAGACTCGCACAGGGCGGACAGGGACAACTTCTCCATTCCGCGTGTTCCATTACATGAGAGGTTCGTCTCTGGAATATCCAGTACGGAGCAATGTTTCTCACAAAGTACGCCAGCATCTCCCACTCTCAATGAGTCGAACTTGCTCTTGCCTGTGGTGGAGTCCACGTGCTCCGACGAAGTGTGGCATATAGAACGCACAAGAGCTGGGTCTCGAGTGAAGTGCTCCGCAATCAGAGCCACCAATCGTGAGAAGTGCAAGTCCTTCATAACCAGAGGCAGTGCCTGCATTCCAGCACCGACCTTCAACGGTTTGTTCCAGCCTTATGGGCAGCCACAGGCGAAAAACCATAAATTTTGGTTCTGCGCTGACAACTGTGGTAGGTGCATGCGTGGGACCGTGCAACCATCAGTAGTCATGAAGCCTCCTCCATCGACCGTTTGGCCAGTCAAGGTGGGGACACATCTCACAAGTCAGGAGATTGCAATGTTGGAGGAGGCAGGGTTCTCCCTTCAGCGAGAAGCCTCTGTGCGTGCAAGTGCTTCCACTTCAGGAAGTTCTAGAGTGACACCAGCCAACCCAGATGCATGGCCAACAAAAAGAAATGGGAAGGTAGTACGTCGTTTCCCTCCAACTGCCGAGCACTTCGGCAAGGTGGAATCCGCTCGAATGCTTCTAGGACGCGTTGCAGGCACTACAGAAGTTGCAGATCCCGGGTATGGTCGGATCTACACTATGATGACCTCTACATCTGCTATCCATGACAGATTCTACGACATCACAGTTTCAAATTTCCCCAACTGCACCTGTCCTGATTTTGTTGGCATGCTTTCAACAAGTTTGGGAAAGAGAGGCAAATTTGTACCCTGCAAGCATCTTTATTTTATCTTCTTGAACAGAATGATTTGTGATCCCAAATGCGACATCTTCATTCACCAGGCCACCATGAGTTTCAACGAGGTGAATACACTTATGCAGCGGGATAAAAACACATAGGAAGAAGCTGACTTTCGTCCAATTCAATTTCCACAACTGATGAATGTGTGTCATTTTAATAGTGTGATCAATGCAACATAAATGGGATGGATAAGCATGCGTGGATTTGTTTCCGGTTTCCCATTTCCGGTGTTTTCGTATTCTAATTACCCTGAATGAATGCCACGGCAATAGGCGCTACATGTTTCTGTTGACATGGTGTCCGCCACGTTGGCCGAATCCCACGTGGACACGTGGACTTCCACGTAGGCATGATGACTGCCACATCACGTTGTTCACTGCCATGTCAGCACGCTCACGCCACATCACCCTCACGCTCACGCCACATGAGCTGCTGGTCCCCTACGCTCATGCCATGTCAGCATAGCGTGAGCTCACGCTCACGCGGTAGCGTCATTGAGAAAACAGCTAGTAAAGCAAAATGGACACACAAGTCTCAAGCTAATGCTGCAAATTCTAATGAAACCAGTGGTATTCAATTATTCACTGTATGTTTGTACATAGGATCCAACTCCAGTGAAACATGGTATTTGGATTCTGGTGCATCACAGCACATGACACCTCATAGAGAGTGGTTCACGGACTATAAGGTCTTTGATTCTCCCTTACCTGTATATTTGGGAGATGATAGTACCCAACAAGCCATAGAACAGGGAAGAGTAACAATTTGCTTGACCTCGGGTGTCAACACCCAAGTGGCTGATGTACTCCATGTTCCCGGGAAACTTAAAAAAAATCTATTGATCTATGTGGGAAAGTCGACTCAAGGCGGAACCAGTTTTGACTTCAGTAAAGACAAATGTGTCATTAAAAATGAAGGATATTCACATACGGTGTTGTGTATGGGAGGAACACTCTTCCCAGTTGGAGTGGGCGTTTGTGCAATGCAAATTAGCCTAAGTTCTACTTCAACAACTAATGAAAATTGTACCCTACTTTGGCATCAAAGGCTAGGTCACTTAAAACTACAAGCTATTAAGGACATGCAGAGTAAGGAATTAGTCATTAGTCATTGGAACCTTGACATTAGATATCCCTCTTTGTCATAGTTGTTTGGTAGGCAAACAACATCGTCAAGTTTACCCTATTGGGGGAGGAACTCGAGCAGAGGACGTGCTTGCTCTTGTGCATTCGGATATATGTGGTCCTATGCAAACTGAAGCACTAAAAGGCTCTAGATATTTCACTCCCTTCATTGATGACAAGTCCCGCTTCACTGTGGTATATTTCTTACGACACAAGAGTGAGGTGTTTGAGAAGTTTCAGAACAATTCAACGTTTGCTGAAAAACAAACTGGCAAGAATCTCAAAGTTCTTCGCTCAGATGGAGAGGGGAATACATTTCAAAAGAGTACAATGGTTTTTGTAGTGAGCATGGAATCTTGCGACAATTAACCACCTCGTATACTCCACAGCCAAATGGAGTATCAGAAAGAAAAAACAAAACTCTAGTTGAGAGTGCTAGGTGTATGCTCAAATTGGCACAACTTCCAAAAGTTTTTTGGGCAGAAGTTGTAACTACTGCTTGTCTCCAGAATCGCTCTAAGACTTCCTCTTTACCCAATGCTACACCTTTTGAAGTGTGGCATGGTCGAAAGCCTGATCTAAGTAATATTAGTGTTGTTGAATGTCCTGCCCATGTACATGTGCCTGATGAACTTATGCGACGAAAACTTGACTATGAAAGTTCTCTTTGTATAATGATAGGGTATGGTGAGTAGAAAGGAGTCAAGGCGTACAAATCACAACCCCCCCTTTTTTTTTTTTCTTTCCATATATTCTTTTTATAAAAAAATTAACACAAAGATTAAAAAAATACCCTTTTTTTTATAAATGTAATTTTCATAATACCACAACCTTTTGTTAAAATTAAATCTTTTAGAATTTTTATTTTTCAAGAATTTGTTGGACCCTATGCTTTATTGCACATGGTTTGGAACTCATGCTAAGTGACTTCCCCTAGGATGTTGACTGGGCTTCGGATGTCAATAGTCGTCGTTCAGTTACAGGTTATGTTTTTACTCTCAATGGTGCTGCCATATCTTGGCACAGTAAGAAATATGCTATTGTTGCTATGTCAACTAGCACCAAGTCAGCAACATGGCCGCTACCCATGCAGGCAAGGAAGCCATTTGGCTTCGTGAGTTACTTGGAGGACTTGGTTTTCCTGCGCTGAAGGCAACCATGCTGTATTGCGACAATCAATCATGTATTGTTTTATCGAAGAATCCTAGGTTTCACTCGTTTCAAGACAGGTCGAAACATATGGAATTGCAAAATCATTTTATATGGGAGAAAGTGGAAGCCGGTGCAATAGAACTAATATACTGTAGCACTGAGCGTATGCTCAGTGATGCATTGATCAAGCCATTGCCAAAAGCTTAGCTTGAGTATTGCAGATTAGCCATGGGTGTAGTTCATGTTGAGAAGATCTAAAAGAACAATCTAATCAAGGATAGATTAAAGGGGGGGTGTTGAGATTTGTTAATCTTTTCCTAATAATCTAGGTCTTGATTAAGCATGGTTGACAAGAAGCAATATGGAATTTCAACAAACGGATAACAAAAAACAGAATGGCCTTTGAAACTCACTTCAAAGATATTTCTATAATATCAAGACATGCAACACTCCACAAACAGTAAAATCTACTAAGGCCTTTGCATGAGACCCGCCTTGGATAGCTACAGAGATAGTGATTACTATGCTGCCAGCCCCACAAACCAAATGTGGTTACACAGCTTGTAAAACCCTGAAAGCTGCAATAATCTAGAACTACAAGTAGACTAAAACTAAAACTAAAACAAAAGAGCTAGAGAGAGAAATAAATAAATAAAAAGTAAAGCAAGAGATGTAGTGGTTAGGGTTGTCGACAAACAGAACTATACAAGATATGAAACAAAAAATAAATGAGAGATAAAGAAGATATGCTTGCGAAACTAGTGCTTGAGACAGCGCACAACTAGGTGATGGCTACCCATGGCATATAATAGTGAAGTGTTCATTATTACATTCAACGGTGTTCCCTACCTTGGTTCTCCTTACCCTTGATGAGACATTATCGCGACATTATCCTCGGCGATAGCGACCCCGCATATAAACCTACTACACAATACCTAAAAATAAATTTGAGAGAGAGAGAGAGAGAGAGAGAGAAAGAAAGAAAAAGTGATAGTGATAGAAAAAAATATCCTCTGCGGCAGCGATTGCGCACACAAAACCTGATATACAAGAACTAAAAATAAATGTGTGTGAGAGAGGGACACACACAGATTGTGTGTGTGTGTATGCTTCTGTTTGCCAAACCTTAAGAGACTAAACCAGAACTATCCCCCAGAGAGAGAGAGTCCATGCTTGGGATACTCTAGAGATACAATACTAGACCTAAACAACACAAATAGGAGCACAGTAGGGTAGACCAAGTTTGGCAAAATATAGACTCCACATACAGTCATTCTATGGATAAGTTAAGTGTTGCGTCGGGTGGCAAGTTTTAGTTTGTATGATCTAAAATTCATAACCGGTTTTTAGAGCAGACTCGCTCTACTGGATTTGAGGAGGGGTGCTATATGTGGTATTCTACGACCTAGTAGATTTTAACTACCTACCTACCTACTTGCTGCGGGGATGAAAACTTCATATCACAGCTCCAAATGGATAGAAAAGCTTCATCCATGAACAATCCGTTGCTCAATAGTTTCTCATAACCTGCACTCTATATATGGCGGCATGTTCTTGCCTCGATCTGGCATGAATTTTGCGTTCAAACCAACGACGCTACCGTGTGAGCCCGGCGCGTGAGCGTGTGAGCATACGCTCACACAACGATGGCGTGGCGTGAGCCTACGCTCATGCTGCTGATGTGGCGTTGATGCTGACGTGGCGTGAGCCTGGTCCAGGTCATGCCACGTCACCACAAAGAAGGTGGGCCTATAACCGTGGAGCCCCCAACTGCTGATTTCACCACATGAAGGTGAAACGGATGAAGGGTTTTGGGCTTTCCTGGAGTTCAACCTTCTGTTAACAGGAGCTTCATTTCGTAGAACTGAAATGAACCTTGTGTCGACACAAGGGGGATTTGGAGAACTTCAAGTAAACCTCGTGTTAACACGAGGTTGTTTTCCTGGAACAAAAATGAACTTCGTGTTGACACGATGTTGTTTTCTGAGAACTAAAATCAATCTTGTGTCGACACAAGGGGGATTTGGAGAACTTCAAGTAAACCTCGTGTTGACACGAGGTTGATTTGATCATCTGTCTATCTGAAGGTAGTTTCTTGTGTTTGCTAATGAAAAGAGAATGACAAACCAATGCGACAAATGCATTGACCCATGCATAGCAAAGATGTTAGATGACATACATTGAGAGACACTAGACTTGAACAGTCATTCCATTACAAGTTGTAGTCAAGGAAAACACAGATTTTTATGGGGTTGTATCCCACTGTAGAAGTGTGTTGACTTCGTTGAAACTCATAGTGGCTTGGTGAATGAAGAAGTCGCGCTTTGGATCACCAACCATCCTTCTCAAGAAGACGAAGTAAAGGTGTTTGCACGGTATGAACTTCCCTCTCTTTCCCAAACTAGTTGAAAGCATACCAACAAAATCAGGACATGTACAATTGGGAAAATTGGAAACAGTGATGTCATACGTCCTGTCCTGCAGCGCAGATGCGGATGAGATCATGGTGAAGACCCGACCATACCCTGGATCAGGCACTTCCATTGTTCCCACAACACGAGCATGAAGCATTCTAGCGGACTCAATTTTGCCGTAGTGTTCTGCGGTTGGAGGGAATCGTCGAACCAGCTTCCCATTCCGTCTGGTTGGCCACAAGTGAGCGTCAGGCGGAGGTACCCATGAACCGCTTCTACTTGAAGCACCTTCACGTGCAATGGAATGTCTGGCTAGGGAGAAACCCGCCTCTTCCAGCATTGCGATCTCTCGGTGAGTGAGACCTGTGCCCATCTTCACAGGCCACATGGTTGGTGGAGTAGGCTTCCTTACCACGGAAGGCCTCACTGTCCCATGCACACATCTCCCACAATCGTCAGCGCAGAACCAGAACTTGTGGTTCTTTGCCTCGCCTTGTCCGTAAGGGAGAAACAAACCCGTGAATGTAGGAGCTGCAATGCGTTCTTTCCCTCTGGATATTAATGATGTACATTTTTCATGATTGGTGGCCCTGATCGCCGCGCATTTCACACGCAATCCAACACTTGGGCGTTCTATATGCCAAACCTCGTCTAAGCCCATGGACTCGATTATATGCGGCACCACGTTCTGGTCTTCAACCATTGCAATGACAGTGCTTGATGCAGGGGTCCGCTCTGGGGCAGAGTAGCCCTCACCTGTGAATGTTCCGCAATTCCATCTCTGATCCAAGGGAACACGTGGCGTCGAGAAGTTCACCCTGTCCGCCCTATGGGAATCTGCATCCGATCCCGGAGGGGTGTCCAATTTCCGTTTGCAAGACCCGAATCTCTCTTCGCCTTCGAGATGGGGAACTCTTCCCACGAGAGGGGTGCCATCTGCACATATGCTCACGGCCCGCGCTATTTTGCTGGGATCCCCTGATCTTCCAGCTGCCCGCAACATCAACTCGATCCTGTCCGGGCCTTTGCCACCAAGGCCACCCCTCAAGAATGACCTGTATCTGGTTTGCTGCTGCAGAGCACAAATAAGGTCATCGGCCGTCGCCGCATACAAATCTCTTCCTTTTTTGCCGGATTGCTGCAACCAGGCATTGTGCACTGTCTCCGCAAGATTGCAAGAAGGCATGTCCGCCATCTCCTCAATGGACATATGCTGCAAGGCAAAAAAACACAAAACCGATATAAGGATTGGACCATGAAACATATATCCGAAGCACCCAAACGAAGGTGAATGCAAACCACTCACCGTTGTCATGGCCGCTCCCCATTGTCGGTAACGGAAGTGCCAAAATACGAACCAGTCTTGTAGTGCCCTCATGTTGTCCTCCGATGCCGCTCCAGATGAGTACCACCAGGCACAAATTGTCTGGAACAATGTATTCGCTTCCCCCATAGTTTTGGCGTCTTTGTACTGTTTGCACAGTTGACGATGCATAGTCTGCATATCTGGCTTGATGTATGTCTTTGTGTGTTTGTCCAGGGTTTGTGTCCAATGGAAAAGACACGTACGTTCTCTTCCAGGCATTGGCACTTTTGGATCTCCCGTCCGAACACAATGCGGACAGCGTTGAAGTTAGCTTGAGCACTATCGGCCATGAAACCAACAAAATTGGGAGATGGGAGACCATTGGAGGCCATAACACGAACGAGAGCTTCCCACATAAGCTGTTGTGAATTTGTGTCCTCTGACTGCATGTCACACACTGCAATTGTCATGACCCGCTGGTACACACGGTCGTAAACATGACATGCCATTGTGGTCCAGTCTTTAACCCTC
This sequence comes from Takakia lepidozioides, assembly GCA_030704615.1. Taxonomy (NCBI): domain Eukaryota; kingdom Viridiplantae; phylum Streptophyta; class Takakiopsida; order Takakiales; family Takakiaceae; genus Takakia; species Takakia lepidozioides. The sequence goes on along the minus strand of CM060732.1, from coordinate 64,505,941 downwards.
TTGACATGATCGAACATAAGGAAGCAGTTGCCAAGATCGCCACCCTTCTGCATACGTTTAACCAAGCTGACCCCGCTGCCCTCACCTTTTGTGGACATTTTGAACAAGAACACTTTCCTGGCTCCTTGTCCGGGAAAACGCTGTCTTGGATGTAGTCGTACATGCTCATTTTCTTCAAATCCATAATATTGTCCATATAACCTCGGCTCCCAGAGCCCATTCTTAAAGCGTTCACCTGATTCCTAATGTTTGGAGAAGTCAAAGTTGAGAAATGGTCCATAACAGTGTCCAAAGCTGGTCCCTCCAGTATTCCTCCAACCGAACTTGATGCACACAGAATACGGCTTTCCAGAAAGGACTTGCTCGCCCCCATGGCAATTGCAGATGTGGTTCCAGTTGGATTGGTATCCAACTCTTCCCTTATCAGATGCGAGACTGTGTCAACGCTCTCCCTATAATCCCCCTTGGACACAGGGTGGTTGTGAAAACCGAAATGGACACAGGCTCTAGTCAGGGTTTTGAATCGATGCACCACATAATACATTATGGCGCCACACAAAGCAAGGCAGCAAGGTGGTACCCTACAGAACTTGCACACAAAAATGTTACTGTATGGTGGTGTCACCCTAGGCTTGAATGGATTCTCACTGACACCATCCCATTCGCTTTGGTTTTGCACACCTGACAATGCGAAGTGTCTGCATTTCATGTTCTCGCATTTCAGGTGCCCATTACAGACTGTTCGCCTGAATATGAGTTTGTCGGTGTTGTGAATATTGGAGGTTTTTGTGCGGCACCAAGGGTGTCCATCATGCTTTTTGTCCATTCCTTCCAGGAGACTGGAAATGCCCCCCATGCGACCAGGAGGAGGCAGCTCGAAAACAGTATTACCATCAAAAGATTCCGGTAAGAATGCCACCCTCTGAATATTGAAAGTGCTCCAGTCTATCCCCCTCAACTCACTCTTGAATCCTGCCATCCCACCCATGGCTTTCAGTTTAGGAATGACACCGGTGATCTCCTCCACATCTGCTTCTACATGTGGACATGGCTGATCCACGGGCGGTATTGCACATGTGTCATCGGAGGATGAGTCCGAAAGCTCAACCACAGTGTTAACGCTACTCGTCTCCTTCTTGACAACCACGGGTGTTTTCTCCTGGGCCACTGATGTTGCCGTGCCAGGAGTTACGAACGATCCTGCAGACTGTCTCAGAGGAGCACTAAGCACCCTGTATCTGCCTGGAGGCACTCTCCATTGTGTGGTTGGTGCAGTATGCGAAGGTTTCTGGAACGCGTACTTGAGAAGTTTTCCATTGGCATCGTACACTTCCCTCTGAACGAATAGACTTCCATTTTCCAACCGAAACTGCGTTGCGAGGACGAGTTCATGCACCACCGCAAAACCATCATCTTCCACCTCGTAAGAAAATGGCACAGGGTGGTCCTCACTGAAGAAGTCCGCGTCAAGGGAGCCCATGGCCTGGGAGGCCATATGTCGATGTTGCTTCAGAAAGTAGAGTTCACAGTCCGATGGTGCTTCTGAATGCAGGTTGTGTGGGAGCGGAGTTTTTGGCGTCCTCACACACAATTGCAGGTATCGCTCCGGCTTGCAGATCTCCTAATCCTAGAATCCAACTGTTTTTTCACAAGTGCCCCACCAGTGCATTAGTTGACAGATTGACTGACAGAGCCGCCATTTGGTTGTCATGTCAGAGAGTCCAGAAGAGATGCCCATTTCCATTTAATTTTAACGGCACCTGCATCGCTGTACAACTGTACATACTTCACATTCCTCTGGAACATCCCAGAAGATATTACCCAATAATGAACTTTTTCAGATGAGAGGTGATTAGACCCCAACGAATTTTGGATGGATGAGGATCCAATGATCTCCGCCGATATTCATAACGATAATATGGACACGTGTTCGCCATGCATGTGGAACGAGTCAGTGGCGCACTGAACGTTGCGAGCGAATATCTTGGCGTTGAAGGCCTTGCGATGAACCTCCGATAGTCCTCTTTTTTCCCTCTTCTCCTTATTGTCTTTGCAACCCTGGATTCTGCAGAGACGGTGACCCCATTCCGAGGGAGAAGCAAGCGTCGAAGAACACTTTATTTCACATCAAACAAGCAAAGGGCACGCGCTAAGGAGAGGATGAGAAAGGCGAGACGGGAACTTAGAATGGGAGAAGAAACCTCCGGCGTAGAGGAAGACGAAGGGCAAAACAAGATTCTGCAACCACAGTGTGGAGAGGAAGGTCTTGAAGTGATCCCGGAGGCGACCGATGAGCAACCTCCAATAGAAGGGGGGGAGGACGAGGAAGTGAGCTGGGCTCGGGAGAAAGCACTGCGAGTGGAGAACCAGGTCTTCAAAGAGCAGGGAGAACAAACGGACGCGGAAACGCTGCCGTCTGCCCTTGTTTCGCACCACCCGGACCTCCTTGGAAGCATGCTACCTCCAGACCCCATGGAAAAATTGAATGCGTCAGGAGCATCATCAAGTGCAAAGAAGAAACCGGAGGTGGCTATGAACTCTCTTTTTCTCTCTCTGTTTCTGTCTGGTTCATGCTAAGCATTGAGGTCGACATCAACCTTGCGTCAACGCAAGGTTGAAGTCGACCTCCTAAGTGTATATGTTGGGCATCAAAACAGTGCAGATGTTGCACTACAATCAAGCTAGACAAATATGCATGCTTGCGACGCATCATCAATTGCAAAGAAGAAGCAGAGACAACAATCTCCTTTTCCTGTAGATATTTTGTTTGTTGAACCCCGATCCGAGAGCTCGCAATCAACCTTGCGTCAACGCAAGGTTGATGCCGACCTCTATAGTGTATGTTTAGAACTTCTGGTGAAACGAACAGATGCCGCACAGGAATCAACCTTGCGTTGATGCAAGGCTGGTTTTGATGCCTTTTTTGTTCAATCGAAGCGTCCGAACTCTCATACCCTGGACTATAAGGTAGGGAAAGTTGATTATTTGAAGCTCCCAAAAGAACCCTACGTCAACGCAAAGCATTTTTTGGGTTCAAAAGTTTTTCCTGTATGCTTTTCAGTCTAAACTACATCCCCATCAATCAACCTTGCGTCAAAGCAAGGTTGATCCATCGGAGCTCAATCTGTCACTCACAGAGTATTCATTGTGTGCAGAGGAAAAGAAAAAAGAAATCCGAGGGGGAAGATTTGGTTGCGTCAGAAGGTGAAGGTGAGGAAGACTCATTGGAGGGACACTATGAAGACAAGGCCGAGGAGATAATGGGTGGGCAAAAAGTGAACTCGTCGAAGGTGATTCTGTCGATGGAGGTTCCTGGCGGAAACCTGGTCATTCCGCTGTGCAGGATGATCTCCATGCCCGCTGTTCGACCGGCATTGAGGAATGATATAACGAAGTTGAAGAACGACTTTGTTCATGGCTATGTCAAGGGATCAGCAGTGTTCTACGTATCCACTATGAACACGAAAGGAGAGGAGTGTCTTGTAACAGAGGACATTGAGCAAAGTTGGGATGCATGCTGGCGGGATGTAAACAGGGAGTTCGAGTTTAAGCTGTCCAAAAAGGCCTCCACAAAAGCATTCATGGGAAAGATGTTTTTTGTCTGGGATGGGAACCACGGACTGCTTGCCTAGATGGATTACATTTCAAGCTTGCACTCGGATGAGATCGAATGGCACTGGAGCGTGGTTTCCATGGTTCTCGATCACAAAGGACGTGTCACACAGCTCTTGACAGCCATGCACGACATAAACAAGTAAGTTTCCAACTTTGTGTTTGTTCCGCGTTTCGACAATTTGAAATCATCTTATGAGTTGAAGGTTTTTCCAGGTCCAATGAAACATCTCATGTGACGACCAATCTGTGCCACACTCTATTCCGCATCCAGAAGGTAGGGCTGATGCCACTGGAGTCATTCACGAACGTGCTCAGTCCTCAGCAGATGAAGAGGTGTGCTGAGAAGAAGACAAGCACATGGTACAGCTTGACGAGGGAGGCTTTTCTTGACTACATGTACACTGTAAGCTTCTTGACACGTGTTTGCCTGTTGTTACTGCAAATTTTGTGAAGAAACGCCAGTGTTTGATTCTTTTTACCTGGTTTGAAGGCGAAAGCAGAGTACTATGATTCCCACACAGAAGAGCAGCGGTCTGCAACTGGGCTTGAGGACATGATGAAGTTCGAGATGAATAATCAAAGGAAGAACCTCATGAGTGCATTTGACAAACAAATCCGGATAGCAGATCCAGGTCTTGGCACGGAATTTCTGGAGCAGGTGAAAGCACACTATGACAAGTATGGCTCCAAGCCAGAAATGACTCAAGAGAAACTACATCGCATTTCCATTTCAATGGTGGACAATGCAACCAAAATCAGGTGGTTGGAGATATGGAATTCGGATCCTCTTGTGAGAGACACAAACATGTTCCCAACTCCAGAGAGGGACCCGAAGACACAAGCAATAAAAGTTGTTAGCGATCACACATTCGACCAGTGGCTACACAAAGCCACATTCTGGAGCCAGGTAAGGTTTCCACCAAACCATTTTCAGACATTTGTGTTGCTCCGTAACCTCTCCCAAATTCTCATGAGCTTTCTTGTTGCAGTTGGAAAAACGTACAGTGGCTGCACTTGCTGAGTCGATGGCAGACTATAAAATCCAGATGGCTTGCCCCCGGATCACACTGGAGGCCTACATCAGGAGATGGAAGCTCGCTGTTTGGAAAAACTGCTTCTTCAGGGAGTTTGACAAAGACAAAGGAATCTCCAGGTCGTACGAATTCAAAAACCAGTACAACAGCAAGCAAGACAATGAAACGAGTGTTAAACAGGTGTGACCTCCTTAAATCAAATTTGGTACTTGAAGGGTATGTTTCTGCATTCTTGTGTCGTGTCGTTCTTTCCATAAAGAATTGCGAATTTGCAGGGCTTTGAGGGATCTCTGAGGGCTCTGCATGTGCAGTCGAGCAACATTGCGTTAACGCAAGGTTGTATCCCATTGTCCTGGTTTCAGTTACCTATACCAGGGTATCCCATAATGCCGTTTTTCTGCATGTGAAAGGGGATAAACTGACAGGAAAATCAGCCTTGCGTCAACGCAAGGTTGATGAAGTGGTAGGCTATGTAACTTTTCCTATGGTTTTGGGTAGTTCAAATCCATTTCCAATGCTGCCAAGATGAACATAAGACTGTTTGGAGTCTGTTTGAAATGCTATTTACAGCTTTCACTATACCAACAAACATCTTTGCGTTGACGCAACGTTGTTTGGCGGTATGGATTGCTGGAAATGTCCCGCAGCAATCTCCCAATTTCCATACAATTGTAGGAAACTTATGATTATCAGATACCATTGACATGTGTTTCAACAGAGGATTTCAACATTGCGCCAACGCAATGTTGAATATCCGCACCAGTACATAGTCACATGGTAGTTTTCAAGCAGTGTTTTCCATTTCCTCTGTGAATGAAAACAACCTTGCTTTGAAGCAATGTTGAATTGCGCTTGTCAGTCGTTGTCTCTATCAACACAACATTATCATTCGGTGTTTCCCATTTCTGCTTGAATCAACATTGCGTCAACGCAAGGTTGATTCGGGATTGCAAAAGTTCATTTTCTGAGTGTTGCCTTCCTGCATTTCAATATCTTTTTCCGGATGTGTGTTCTTTTTCATTTTCAGATCGAATGATTGTCTGGGTTTTTGGTGTGTAATTCAGGTATATGTATCATATCCTCATACCGGGAAAGTACCTTAGCGATGACCCAGACTTCATCTATTCATGGGCTGACCCCTCCAATGACAAGACAATGTACACGGCTGGTATTGCCAAAGACTGGAGCAGGGCGCACTTCAGAGACTGTGGGTGGTACCTCGACCTGCAGTAACGAGAATTCGATTTGTTCCAAGTCGGGGTCGAATTGGAAGGGAACACATCAGGGACAGGAAAACCGTCAGGAATGTCCAGCACCACAAGGTCAATCGCGTATGCCTGCTGAACTCCATTCACCCATTCCGGACTTTTTGTGACCTACAGCAAAAAAACAGGTGACAGTGTAAGAAGCCCAATCCAAATCTAACAGGAGATCAATCCCCTGGACAAGCCACAACAAGTTGCCAAAACACAATTATTCATACAACAGTTTAGACATAAGTGTTGCTCCCTCGGCTTTTATATTCTCCTATCCCTCCTTGTGGGAGAAGGTTGTCTTTCAGGAACCTCTGACGGTCCCTGTCCTTGCGGAGCTGCACTTTTCCCCTTCCCCTTCGGATCCCCAAGAATCTTCCCCTTTCGTTTTGGAGTAGCAGTTTTCTCGGGCTCTTTTGCAGCCAGAGCAGAAATGATTCTGTCCTGGATGTCTTTGTCAACCAATGGGGCAATTGCTGCGGCATTGTCGTTCAGGTTTCTCAAAACAACTTCATCGAATGGTGTGTCCTGTTTTGGCGTGGGCTTTCTCGTTCAGCAACAAATTCCTTTCAGACTCGGGGGCTCTTCTTCTCATGCAGTCAAAGGACATGTCGGCTCGAAGAACTCTTTTCAGCTACATGAAAGCTTCCGGGTTTCGTGTCATCAAAACTTGGACATGCATCAATACTCTGCCTCTTACGAAGGGCAAGTTCCCGGGGCAGAAAGTGAGTTGGTTCCTTTCAATTGATGTTTCGTGGTTTTTCGGTAAATCAAAATGGTGGGTTATGTCTTCTGTCTCATGCTCTCTTCGTGATTATTGACAGACACGGGTGTTCGAAGCTTTGTGCCTGGTGAGGCGGAATGACACTCTTCCTCCTGGTGTTGCTGAGTTTCAGTTGAGGGACCTTGCAGCTCACATTGACCCCACCTGCGAGCCTGTGGAGGATGATGTTATCTTCAATTACGTCGACTCGGGTCGAACTATGAAAAGGTCGATTGGTGTCCCTTGGAGAGGTGCACGGGAGAAATCTCCAGCTTTCATGCAGACTTTGGTGGAGACATGCAGCCGTCATGGTGGGCGGGTGGTTGACTTGTCTATGGGCACAGGTGGGGCCCTTCACATTGTGTTTGACATATGGGCAGTGACCTTAGGGAAACCCTGTTTTTATTTCTCGTTCTTCTTGGATTTGCAGGAGCATGTTTTCATGCTTGCAAGAGCGCCGGAAGGCACTTCCTCGGCATGGAAGCTGATACGGAGCTCTTCTCAAGCGAGCTTCGTCAGCTTGAGTCGGACACTACTTCTGCCCCATCCACAGAGGGACTTCTGGAGGAGCCCGAAGCGCCTGACGAGGATCTGGACGTGGACTCCGATTTTGAGTGTGAGTAAGTTCTTCTGTAGTCGTGCAAAATATGTTGCATTTCCTTGTGTCGTTCCCGTTCGACAAATAGTGGCTTACATTGTCTATATCTGGATGTTAACATCTACCACCATTCCTCTTCTTGCTTTTCAGAGTTCGGCACCAGTCATCGAATCAGCAGACACCTTTCGGTTTCCAAGGATACTACATGTCCCCGAGTCCCCCTAGATCCAACCGCTTGCCGGTTTACGCGGAAGCTTGCGCACGGGTGTTATCCGAACAAACACTGTATTCGCATCTCCATGAAGGTCGTGGAAAAAAAAAACGTCATGGATGTGCTGCTGTATTCATAGATGATATTGCTGTAAACTCTGGAAGTGGTTCCTCTGAAACCTCCAATATTTCTTTAGGTTCAAGTACCGAGGCTCAATAAATTGTGTTTTGGTTTTGCTTCCATCCCCAAACTGTTTTTCAAGTTCTTTGCGCGTTCCCGTAAGTACAGTTAGGGATTGCCTAGGGTAGGTCTTCGGATTGCGGAATTGAAAAATGTTTGTGTGTTGGAATGAATGTACTGCTTTGCCAAGAATTTTTTTTTGCTTTTAATATTCAGTTCTCTAGTGGGCGATCTCCTCATTCCAAAGTCATGACCTCAATCATAATTCATCCGCAAACCTGCCATTGTTCTCGGCCACAAAGAATATTCATGTGGGGGCAATGAAGAGGGATAAAAAATTAGGACATAGGCGACAGCTGATCCGTGGTAATAAGGGGGGGGGGGACGGAAATAGGGCCTGAACACGTGGATGCTTGCTGACGTGGCGTGAGCCTAGCCAGGCTCACAGGCTCACGCGCAAGCATTCCCCCGTTCAAACAAAGATCATACCACAACAAATATACACAACGGACTGCACTGAACATTGTTGTTTATTCTGTTTTACAAAAATGAAACAGTGTATTGTCATTTTATGGGTCTCCAAGTTACATACAATTTTGAAAAATGGAGGCCAACTAGTGTAATATATGTCTGTAGTATATGTCATCTGTGGCTGAATTCAAGCCATTTCCATGAATAGGTTGTTTGAGGTATAAAGCTACCCTCTACTAGGGTTGGAAACACCTGTAGTAGATGAAGAACTTGATGTAACTTGAACAATATCATTTGTGACTAAAGAACATGGTTCAACTGTTAAGCCACAAGATGCAGTAGAAGCATCGATCAAGAGAGAATCATCACCCGACCTCATAACACCTCGGACAGGGTGTGGTGGCTGACCAATACAAGGATGCACTTCCTTTTATTAGAATCGCTCCCCTCAACATCAACATTATTGTAATGTAAGTCAAAAGACGCCTGATCATGTACATCTGCAGACTTACTACAATCGCCACTTCCAGCAACTGATAAAGCTTGATAGACACCATTAGTAACATGAGAAGCTCTCGGTCCACCTGAAGATTTGATAGATTTTCTCCCTTCCATTTCAGAAGCACCACAAAAATCTCCACGAAACGCGAGAGTCTAGATAGGAACGAGGAGGTAGGTACATAGGCACAAACGTGGTGGTAGATACGTACAAGGGTAAACATTGGCTCGCTGCCCTAAAAGCCGGTTATGTCCGGTAGCGCTCGAGAGGAGCCCCTGCTACCGGATATAGCAAGTCGCCATAACACCTCGCCACCGTCCTGGCTCCTGCTATATCCGATAGCAGGGGGTCTTCTCGAATGCTACTAGTCCAAAAATTCCATCGACGTCCTATTAATAGCCTTATCACAAACTTGCTCCACGCATCATCAATAGGATGGGCATGAATGCCATGATGCATAGGTATGTGTGATATTAACATGTTTAACGTGCGACATATTGACGTTTTTAATGCAAAATTGACTACGCTATTAGTATTCACCGATTTCGCATTAATTTTGCACTAAAAACGCGTGCACCAATATCTCGCGTCAATACCACTGTTGTATTGGTATGTGCCAGTACTGGACCTACCCCCCTACCTACCATACCAATCTAAGTATGAACTACTTTCATACTCCGCTTGAGACCCGTATTGAGGATTGATGAACCCAAGCTAGCATGGGTATGTGTAATGATATAATAGGGGTAGAAGGTATGGCATACAATGATCAGCATACAAGGTACAATATGTAGGATTTCTTCAGTTTTAATCATGGCATCGAGCTTTTCTCCCAATTGTTACAATCCAACCTTACAATACAAAGACCTTCACTAATTTATAAGCAATACAAATTAGTTTGCATGGGTATGTGTGATTGCAATTTTCTTTTACCTTTTGTATGTTGTCCTCAATTTGGTTTTAATTTCAGCTTTGAATACAATATGATGACTGTTGGGGTATACCATACCATTGCACATGCTCCCCCCATATGCTCCACCTATATGTCATTTGAGTTTTTGCCATACCCATGCCTGGACCGGGGTATCTCAGAATTGGAAATACCCATACCCATCCTATAACCTACCAGACAGTCTTAATCTACCCCGGGCCCTACCAGTTGGACCCAAGAGCCAAGTTGGACCTACCATTAACAGTCTGGTATGTTAAAATGGACGTATCCCTACAACACTGGTCAATACCAGTGTTGGATTGGTATACCCATAAGAAATTGGTATCAATATTGGTATGTATATTGGTATGAAGTACCTAGACCAGTCTGATATCACATGAGGACACTACCTAGCATATACCCGTATTGGCCTGGTATCTGCTTTCCAATATTGTGGACGATACCCTACCAGTCCGGTGGGTTTGAAAATCTGGTACCTGATATCAGTACCATATCCATATTTGTGAAGAAAACCTAGGTATCAATACTTTGAGGAACTTGAGGAATACTTTGAGGAATAAAATCAATGAGAAGCATGCTTGTACACATTTATATCAGAAGTGGGCCTTTCAATATTTAACATATCATGAGTTTTTCTTATACCAGACCAGTATGGATAATACCAGTGTTGGGCGGTTCTTGCATTTGTGAAGAAACCTTCGGTTCCGGTTCCACAATTATTTCAAGAGACGGTTCCGGATCCGGTTCCGGTTTTTTTTTATTGAGCCGGTTCTGGATCCAACTTTTAAACATGGGGGCGGTTCCGGTTACCGATTAGTTGCTGATAAAAACCATCGGTTCCGGTTAGGTTCCGGTTCTATTTTAAACATATATTTGTTTAATTAAATTAAATTTAAAATATTTTATCAGTCCGGTAGATTACATAGCAGTGTATTCACATATTTGAACTAAAATCCAACGATTTTGTTAGTTTTCACTAACACAAAAAAACAAACAAAAATACTCTAAATAAACTGGTAAAAGAAAATGGGTAAAATTTTATGGGTTGAAAGTACTATTCAGCTACCTGGCAAGTATTGGCATCTTCAAACATTTTATTAATGAACTTAGCTAGGATATCATGGAGCTGGAGATTGAACCCCAGATCTCATTGCGCTGAAGCATTGAACATAGAATCTCATGGCCTTCAAGCATTGAACCCAAGATCCCAGGAGCTTGAGAGCATTAAATAAGTTTTGCCCTGGGCCACCAGCCCCACCAAGGGGTCAAGAACCGGAACCTGTTTTTATCCCACTGCGCCCCCTTTCTCCGGTTCTCACACCCAGCAGGAACCGCAGGTTCGATTCTGCGCCCATCCCCATTGGCAGGTTCCGGTTCCGGTCCGGTTCCGGTTAACCTGAACCTGAACCGGCGGTTAACCTGGGTCCAGGCGGGTAACCGCCCAACACCGGATAATACCCTGGTATCGATTTCTGAAAACTATTGCTATTGATACCCGTAAAACACAACACCAATCAGGTATTATTGATATTTGGTATCCATATCTCATATTTTTGCCAATACCAGTACCTCCCTGGTATCACAATTGGCCGGAGGCCTATATACCAGTACCAGCCTGGTGTGTTCAAAATACGATACTAGTCCAACACTGGTCAATACCACACTTATCCATACACATCTATAAGCTAGTCAGAAGTGTCACAATTGGGCTCTGCCTGTTCGAACCCTCTGTTGTATACCAAGAGTTCAAGAAGAACTTTGTTATGAAATTATCTTCAGTGTGTTCATAGTCTTTCTGTGCTTGAAAGTTGATTGACTGAGCATTTGCTTCAGTGTCCTATTTCTGAGCCTTCAACAGTAGTCATCACTCCCATGACAAGAGAAGGTCACTGACATGCTTCAATCAACCAGTGTTGAGGTTCAAAGTAAAGAAACCTGACCCTCGTAAATCCACCATCAGACAATAGTTTTCTCCATTCCTCTTCTGTCCGATCAACGCCTCCAGCGTGGACCAACAATAACAGATCCATTATAGGAGTCACACCTTTGTATGGACTATTACTTCCTTCCACCACAGATGGTATTATTGGATCGTAAATTAGTACTTTCCCATTGACTGGTAGTGCCTTCTTGCAATTCTCAAGGATTTTGAGGCAGGGCTCATCGCCAAATAGATGCATGACATTCTGCACAATGCAATTGGATGGTTCGATATGTCTTAAATCCTTCCCATAATAATGTTGTATAATGTGCACTATTTACTATCAGTGGCCTCCAATTTTGGTCAGGCCTCCTTGCTCAAGATAACAATACTTGTATCTATGAACCTCTCTGCATGCAATCTTCAAGATGTAGGGTTACACTTCTGGTACCAGGGATTGATACACCAGAAAGGATCATTGCTAAATTCCTGGTTGCAAGTCTAAAAATAGTTCTCACCTTCATGAGGATGGCATCACCACTGGGTATGTTGTCTAGTAAACTTCCTGCAACGTGCTCCACTCCTGAAATTAAAAAGTGGACTTTCAGCAGTCTTGAATAACACCCGCTGAGGGATCAAGCATTCCCATTGTCAACCTTATGTGAAGGGGGAAACTTACACGCCACCAATCAAGTCTTAAAGTCTTTGTGTCGCAATAACCAGCTCTCATGTCCCCAGAATTCAGATATAAACATTGGTAGATTGCGACTAGGACCTGCAGCACAAGCATTATAATTTCATACCAGGAAAATTAGGTGCCGCAGCAATGACATGTGGCAGATCGAAGTTGATTCCGTGAATGTGAGGATGCGCAGCCACAATACTTGCAAGCGTGTGACCCTCGCAACCGCCAACATCAACAAGCGTCTTCATCTCTTTAAAACCCTCATACCCCTTGATAGCATCAACTATCTGTACAGTACTGGATCCCATCATTCCATTGAGAAGATCCTTAAATTCTTGGTCATCCTCTGTGTATTCCCACAAGTTCTGCCACAATGCAGAAACACAATGAACTGTTCGTTGAAGATTATAACACTGACGATACAAAGTTGATTCAAACTGGAAGGGCCTGAAGAAACAGCTACTGGGCCAATGACATAAAACTTAAGCTACCAGGAAAATGCACATCATGTGTTGGGTTCATACCTTTCCATGCTCAATTTCCCACGCATTCTTTCCGTATAAGATAGTCTCATGAAAGTGCTGCCATGGCGCCTGGACCCTTTGGAGATTAAGAAGCAACACCCAAGTTGCAACACTCTTTGGATTGTTCTGCTGTACCAACATCTTCGAAGCAGGGGTGGACCCGTATCGGACAGAAACGTTTCCGGAATCCGTAACTTGTCTTGCGGAGAAGATCCCATATTGCACCAAAGCCCTCATCACGCGCGAAAGTGCTTGCTCATCAACAGATTCACTGGGGAGATGGGACGCTATTTGTTGTAGAGAAAGTGTACCTTCGGACCCTGCTTTTGCAATAATGTCGGGGAGGCCCAGAACGACTGCTGTCTTAAGCGTCATAGCCGCTGCGAGCCCAAAGATGAGAGGGGAGAGAACTTTCATGGCTTGCGCTTGTAATTCTGGAGTAATAGGATCCATTCTCTGCGTTGCATCAGTGCTTGCCATAGCTTCAGACATCTGCAAGTACCATAGAAAGGGCAATGGCTTAGAAGTCGGTCGACAAATTGTGGTCAGCTCAAGCAAGAATCACGTCATGTTTCCTAGGTCCTCCTGAAGTGACTAGATCTTGGAACGATTTCTGTGAGTGACCTTAATGAATCCATAAGGGAGGAATTGGACACCCCGCATTGCTCTAGTTCTCTTCAACCTTCTGTTCAGTGCTCAATGTGTACCTTCGCAATATAGCGATGCACACACAGAAACCCGGATTGTCAGTAGTTAAGAGCACAGGTCTCACATCTCCTTCGAGTGTGTGTACGGCCGGTCTGAAATAATTTAAAGCTCTCGAGATATAACCTCGTTACAATCTCTCTACGTGGTCGATCAAATTTTGTGGGTAAAGTCTCCAGCACACGTAGTGAAGCAATTGAGGCAGGTAGACGATCTCTTTTTCTGCAAGGCAAGGTGGAGCCTCAGGCGAAGTTCCACAAAAATTTGAAGCGACCATTCAAACCACACCATACAAGAGTGATGTACACCGGTATTAGGCAGCTCAGCCCAGAAAATGGTGCAAACCACATACTACGACGAGAACGGATCCTCTTAGGTGAAATCAAGAAGCTCAATCAGAGAAGTATCAATCCCAATCCTCTTCACCCAGGAATACGTAATCTACATACCTGTGCGGACTAAGACGTTCTTGCTGCATTGACAAACCTCACCTGGCTGGGTACATTCAATCCAAACCAAAAATTCAGGATGGCAGAACCTCACTTTCTTCACAATTTCCACCAGATTGCCAAAACTCGAATGCCCCGACTAATCACGTTGGGTATGGCCGACTCTGCACCAAATCCACTGGTCTGAAAAGCGAGATGAGAGCCCAATTTGCCCTGAAACTCATGTTGCGGACACTGACGATGCACAATTGGGTATATAAGCTCTGCACAACTTGCATCATGAGGAGTCAGGAAGGGCGAACCCATAATCAAACGGACGGGTGTCGACATTCCGAGGCTCTGTTGACTAAAATTTCCAACCTGTGTCCTGCGTGTCCCTGGGTCGCTCTCTTGCATTGGCAAGAGTATGACTCAGCACAATGGGAGCCTTGACTGTAAGGTGTAAGGTCCTTTGACCACATTTTCTCCATTGACTTAAACATGTTGCAAAGTCTCTCAAAGCACCCCCTTACTACACGCAGTTTTGCCACTTGTGGATGGGACCCGTGGAAGATTCTCAAGCCCGTTGGTATTGGGTTAGCGGTTGGTACATATTCGGGTAGGCTACCTTACAAGTGCGGATTGCTGGGCAGATTGTTCTCCAGTCCCAACGCACAGAGTGATTGATATGCAGTGAATTGGTTTTCTCCATCGATGAGGACACCATGTAGAATGATCAAAGGCAAACCATGTTGTCAGTGTCAGAAGATGTTGTCATTGTTCTCGTTGGGTCCCGTCGGATCCCACATGATCACGAAAAATACACCCTGCCAAGACTTGGAGCGTACTAACTTATCGGGTGCCATGGAAGAATATACTCATGAGTTCATCCTCGGATCTGACGCACATTTAGATTGCAGGAAGCATCCTCGGATAGTACCCAAAACAGAAAAAATGATTTAAAAAAAAAATATAGCCTAGTATAAATATACCTTCGTACGCACGTGATATGGAAAAAATTCATATAGTGACCCCTGTGAATCACTTACATACCAAGTAGTAATCATTCAAATATAGTTCCTACTCAGTGGGACACGTTGGATGACTGAGCCAATGGTTTTAGCAACCTAACTAGATCAATATTGGTAGACGTCTAACAAACTACCACTAGAATCATAATTTTAATTCACACCAGTGAATAATAACATTGACCTATTTATAAAACTACATGAAATTAGTACAAAATGAAGTCTAAATGAGAGATGTCATTCACTCACATAACCACTCCGTTAGTGATATATGTAGTGTTTATTCTCATTTTGTGACTATGTGAGTTATTTAATGCTCACCAACATAGTTGTTTGTGAAGTCATTGCATTTTTCACTACATCCATTTTATGGCACCGAAAATATGACACGTGTCCAATGGGGAAATGGACACGTGTCTATATATAGTCCAATATCATCGACACGGACTGGCTACTTCCACGTGTCCACGGAAAAACCACGTGTTAGGATGTTGCTGAGTATCATTGACGGATTTGTTATGGTCACGTCGCATGGGATGGAAGTGGTTAGAATCACTATGTTTCACAATGGTTAGTTTACCACTGTGACACGTCAGCGAATAGATGGACTCGGAGGCAAATGATTGTAACCACTGACCTTAATCACTAGTGACACATCGTGTCTTTTACCATTGACTTGTCCAAATCCATTGGTTCTTCATCGCCCTTCGGCTAGAGTGGTTAGGTGTCTTTTACCACTCAAAATGAGTGGTTACCAGAGTGGTTATTCTTCTTTGGTTGAGAACCTAGTTGTGTCATAAGACAGTCTAGAAGGAGATTCTCACAGAAAGTATACCAAGGACATTCACTTGCATAGAGATAGATGGAAAAGTGATATCTCATACACACGAAAACATGTCTAGACATTCCTAATTATTCATGGTTGTACTCAATTTGTTTCAGAACTTTGAGCATTAATGTCCTAGGAAGTTATAATCATTGTGTAACCAACAATAAAAAGACATAATGACAAGGAAAAATCCTAACAGCTTTGCATCGTAATAACACGCGACATGCGCGACACTTGATCCGTATTGTAGGCTTTCCTTTGTGGCCAGTTGTTATTTGCCTCACTTGTTATGCTGCATTATTGGCCGGGTACAACGCATTAGTTACAAGCAACCAACACTTAGCATGGGGCCTCTTGCCTCTACGTGTTTCATCGGGGCCATTGGCCTTTTCAGCAGCTGCTTTGATTGTATTGTTGAGTTTCCGCACTACCGCCTGCTACACAAGGTTTGACGAAGCTCGAAAGGCTTGGGGTCTGCAATTGAACCGTTCGCGCGATATCTCTCGACAAGTTTTGACATGGATGCATAATCCTGCAGATGCATTGATACTCCGTAGTTTTTTACAATATGTGAAGGCATTGGCATATTGTATGAAGGAACACCTTGAGGGAGACAATCTTTTGCGTAAAGAATTGATAACTATTCTAGAAGACGAAGATGTGGAAGTTGTATTGGAGTCGACCCACCGTCCTAATTTTGTGTTGCAAGTATTATCGGAGATGTTGGCCAAATCCAACATGCCTGAAATTACAAAATGTTTTGTTTCTCAAAACATCACCCAATTCCATGACAATGTGGGGACATGTGAGCGTTTATTCAAGACTCCCATCCCTTTATCTTACACGCACTTGACTTCCCAATTCATTGTCATATGGCATATTGTATTGCCGTTGGCTTTATGGGATTCATGTCATTGGCTTGTTGTGCCTACAATATTTTTGAGTGCTGCAGCACTTTTTTGCATAGATGAGGTAGGCATTCAAATTGAAGAACCATTTTCCATTCTACCACTAAATGCCATGTGCGATGGAATTCGTAAGAGTGTTGAGAATTTATTGTATAATCATAAAACAATCAGTAATTTGTCATGCCTCCAACTTGTAACAACTGTAGACCCATTTTAAGAGATTTAATCTATAGTGATGTAGCAACATTGTGTTTATGGGAGGTATAATTGACTAATAATATAATAATCATACATCATTTCATTTATAATTTTCTTTAAAATCATATTTATGGTTTTTGAGATTCGCATTTTACTTGAAGATCATCACATCAATGAACAATTTTTACACTAAAGAAAATGGTGCATGAAATCCATAATAATGTTGATTTATCCTTTACTAATTCGCACCAAAGACCATTGCATTTAGATTTTGTGACTTTAATTTGCAATTACATAATGTTAAATAAGGTGCAATTCTCCCTAATATTTCCAATAGTCAAACATAATCAAATAGATTCTCCCACTTGTCTCTAGACACTACACTCACGTAATCTAGTTAATAAGAAAAGTTTATCTCCAATATATTGAATTTTTATATGATCCATTATTTAATAATTCTAAAAAATACAGCATGATGAATATGGAATGCACCCAAAAAAAAAAGGTTTGGGGCGCCGCCCATACATACAGTAAGTACCATCAGTTAGTAGAATGATTTCCATTGGATTTATAATGGTATAAAATGAATCTAAGAACTAAGCATCGAATCAAAAATCTGGAATGACATAGTAACGTAGTGGCGCTAAAATGATAATTTGGACACCTATATTTGTTCCTGGAAGTGGCAACAACTCTCCTTCAATGAACACCATCGCGTTAGTTGCCAAAGTAAGCTTCAACAATGTCCAAGTTAGGTGCAAAATAGTTGCTTTCAATATGAAGAAAAATCCAGATTGGGTTCATCACCCTAAAGACCAATAAATGGAAGAAGAAAATTATTGTTAATGTGGTGGGGAGGTGAGTCATGAAGGCTCAAGTGTGGTTTTTATTGAGCAATCATTGATCTTTGATGATTCATATATATTTCATTCTTGATTTTTTTTTTAAAACTTGAAACTTTCAATGTCTTCTGCAATTGCATTTGCTAATGCATGAAAAATATTTTCATGGTAGTGGGTCATTATTACATGTGCGCATTGCTCAAAATGTCCATTCAAGGACATACTACCAGCTTATTTGGATTCCAATTGGTTGAAATTGAAGGCATTGTTGTGCAAGAACATGGTATAAGCAACAAAAAGAAGGCATGATTAGACTGCCCCGTGCTGACAAACACAAAAGCAAACACAAACACAAACATAAAAGATAGTCGAAACAATACCAGCTCAAAGAGAGCATGAACCATCCCAACATAGAGCTTATATGGGAGAAACCCCCAACCTTACCCTCCATGTTGTATGGACGGTATCACTCCCGTTCACACTAGTAAGGCTTCAAGTTAGGAACTCAACCCAATGATAGCCCTCTACACACAAACATGCTACCTATCTTTTCTTTCTTGTTTTGCTTTGAACGTCTCTGCTCAACAAAGCAAAGAAAGTAGATCCATTGAAGAATTGGGGGTTGCTATTAATTTGTGAGCCTCCTAATATGATCATGGTGTTGTATGACGTCAATCGTCAGAAACTATAGGTCCTAATTTTGTGCCACGTGGCATATTGAAGTTGCCTGAATGAAATTTTAGATTGCACAATCTATCCACTTTTAAGTTTTGTCAAATTCATTTTTGGATTCAAGATCCAACCATTTTTTGGGGGGTTGTACATATTGTGCATGTCTCAATTACCCAATTGTGCACAATCTCAATAAACATTGTATAAGTGCAAGTAGTCATTCAGTGTATGCACGGGGGCCATAAGTACAATAGTTCTAACACCACATGGTCATATACAAGAACATGATGAATGCAATTTCTACCATCATTTTGTAATCACATGAGAAAATAACAAATATGCAAAACACTTCAAATTATCTAAAATTTTGCAAATTAGTGTTTTTATTATTGTGCAAAATGAGTACATTGCAAATTTAAGGTTGAAAATATGTAGAAACTTAGGATAACATTGTTTGTTAAAATTATTTTTCCATCGTTGGTTAATCACATTGTTCCATGCAAGTAAACATGATTACCATCCCAAACATATTCCTACCAAAGTAGGCCTCACAAACATCCTATTCAACAACATTGACAAGCAGCATGTAGCCCAGTGGTAATGGCCACATACCACGTTGGATGTGGTTGTGGGTTCAAACCACGGTTTGGTGTGTCATGAAGGTGTCCACCTTCGTAGCGGAAGGCAGTAGTCCTTCGGGGTGAAGTGACTCCATAAGTTAAGTGACTCCATAAGTTACGCTTCCTTTGGGAGCGTCATACTTTTTTTTTTTCAACAATATTTTGTTTCTTCATTTTCATTCAATTTCACCTCAAAGTGCTCATTTTGCTAAACCCAATGTGGATTCCAACCTATGATAATTTGGGGGTCGCAAAAGTTGTTGTTTATGTTCATGGGTTGCAGTTAGCTAGAACCACTAAAAACAATGATGCGCCACGAATGAATTTTTTTTTGAGATGTTTTATGTCTCTGTCCAAGAAATGAACACGGCAAAACCTCCAAACACGACAAACACAGCAATATACGGCAAACACGACATATTGAGTCCCCTTTAGAAGCACGACGATCGACCCAAATCCCCCAGCCCTACTTCGTCAACCCCAAGCACTCCCACCCCAAGCACTTCACGCAGTTGGTCCCACCCTCCACCAGCCCCAAGCACTCCATCTTGAAGACGAGCCCCAAGCTGTGATCCCACCTGGCCCACTCTCACCAAGCCCCACCATTCTCTGGTCATTGTTCCTATAAGTATACTCCTGCAGCAGCCACACCCACTAGTGAGTTGCTTTTCAACCCACTGACAATAGTAGAACTATCTAGAAAGTAGAACTCTATAGAAAGTAGAACTCTCTAGAAAATAGAACTCTCTAGAAAGTCAACTAGTGAACTAGGGAAGATGGCTATACCAACTCTGGCTCGCGAGTAGCGGGTTTAACGGGTTCTGGACCTAGCTCGCGGGTCCGGGTCCGGTTTTAAAATGAACCCAGGTCAGGGTTCGAGTTTCTGGTGATGGCACGGGTCCGGATCCGGATAGGTAACCCGGTCGAATTGGTAGGCTACATGTATTTCCACCCTTGCCATATTTTGTGAATCAAATGGATGTTGATAAGCAATAGAAGGTGAAGTACAGAAATAGTTGAAAGCCATAGGACGAATGGAACTCTTTCTATGTGAAAACCATAGGCTATTTGGTACAAATGAGGTGTATAGTTCTCGCAAGACTGGCGACGAGCATCTCATTGGGAAACGGAAGAGGCCCCACAATCCTAAGCCCACTCCTCATCTGGCCCGTCAGATCATCCTGCATGGGGCCCGCCATGGCTACATCTGTGCTACCACCGTGGATCCACAGACGAGGACCTTTCTGAGACCCCCAGTTTTTGGTGAAAACTGCCTTATTTGGCAATTTTTTTCCCTTTGTTTCATTTGCCAAGGGGATTTTCAGGCGGCCAAATGGCGAAAAATCTCCAATAAAAAAAACACTTACCCTAACCCGCCAGGTACCTGGGATGATAATCCGGACCCGCACAACACTGTCGTCGATGTTGTCAATGATCATCCTGAAATCATGATCATGAAAAAATTGAGTGTGTTGATGCACTAAGTTCTCAGCCCGGGGAGGGGGGGGCCAGAGGTTTTTTTTCTTTTTTCCAACCACCACCCCCCCCCCCCCCCCCCCCCCCCCCCCCCAAAACCCACCGGGTATCCGGGGTGAAAATCCGGACCCGCACAACACTGTCGTCGATGATCATCTTGAAAAAGATCATGAAGAAATTGAGTGCGTTGACGCACTCAGTTCTCGGGCAGGGGGGGGGGGGGGGGACATTCGTTTTGTCCCCCCCCCCACCCCCCCAAAACGCAGAACTGAGTGTGTCAATGCACTCAATTTCTTCATGATCATGAATTCACGACGATCATCGACGACATCTACCCAAATGCCCGAGGAGGCAGGGGAATTCAATATATATATATTATTTTGAATTCTCATGTGCCTAACGCCCGCTTAATTCCCAACCTGTTTCCCTCCACGAACATGGCAGTTCGCTAAGGGTTAGGGTTAGGGTTTTGGGTTACGATTTGTAGTGTTTCCGCGGTAATGACGTCAGCTTAATTCCCAGCCTGTTTTCCTTCACGAACATGGTTGATGTCTCTCATGATCAGACTCGACACTAAAAGAAAGCAAACACAGCTCCGTCCTGATTGTCGTCTCTCACGATCAAACTCGACACAAAGAAAACAAACAGATGGCAGGGGAGACAAAAAAACGCTAAGTCCCCTCTACTCATGACTGGATGGATGAGAAGACATTACCTTTATCATGGTAATTCCACTGTGGAGCGATTGAGTTAAGAATCTAAGATCAGCCAGGCATGAGTCCAGGGAATTCTTAGGGAACCAGAGAACAGGGAACCAAGACAAGTTATTGAAAATAGATTTTCCCTTGTATTTGTTTACTTTTTTTTAAAGGGTGTTATGTTTAAAGAGCCTGGTTGGTCATATCTTTGTCAAATGAGCTCCGTTTGACGCAGTTTTTGGGGGGATAGCTGCAGAAAGGGGAAATCTACTTTAGTTTTTTTGTCAAGTTAAATAAGCACAGTGTGAAACTAGCTAGAATAAAGCTAGTTATTTGTATTTAACACTTGGATTTAGGTCAAGTGTTAAATCAGGTGTCAAGTTTAGTTTGACACCTGACCCGTCTTATCTTCACGAGAGCGGCAGTCGCGCGGCTCATCTCTCTCGAGTTGAGCTTGCGCGACCGAGCTCCTGCATGCGTTTAGATCTGAGTGTATTCATGATGGGAGTGTAGGTTGTTGTGGGGTGGAGTCCCCATAGCTTGGGGTGCCCCTGGCTCGACTACTATTTCTAAGAGTGATGGTTTGGTTTTCATGTTTTGTGTCAACAGTGTGTTCTTGGGTTTTCTATCACTCGAGAGAGATGACTCTATCTAGTTTTCCAGTGCTAAGCTAGATACAATGTTTTTGTTTTTAAGCACTATTATAGTAGAGATGGTCGCCAGAGGCCAATGCTTTGCAGTTCGAATCCGGAGCGTTCTTCTTCAATGAGTGGTAGCTCGGCGTCCACAGCATGCTGCTCAAACAAAGAGTAGCCCATCCAGAATCGCAGCATGTTGGAGAAGCTTGAGGAGTCGCGCCAGTGAAGCTACTGGCGAGGTGCGTGTGGTGATCCGGTAACTGGCCCAGGCGTATGGAGAGGCTGCGGGGGCGTGGTGTCAGTGGCGCCGGGGGTCTTCTTGTTGAGGGCCTTCGCTGGGCTTTGTGTTGAGCAGGCCAGTGGGCTTGTTGGGGGAGAAGGATTATGTGGGCTGTGCATAAGGGGTACTAGTTGGGCAGCAGTGAAAGTACCGTAGTAGATGGTATAAATATTAAGAGTTCCATTTGTCCCTACAAGAACGGGCCCATCGTGATAAGGCACAACGATGGGGGTTGGATTTACAAGGAACTTAGAACTCCCTATAGCTGTCGCAGTGGTCAGATGAATCGTGCTAAGAGTGCGAAGCCAGACAACGGGCTTTTAACCTTCGAGACTCCTCACAGTGGCGTTGAGCTCACTCAAACTGAAGTCGGCGTGGAGAGCAAACCCACATGGAAATGGAGGTTGGTTATCTCCTATGATGGCACCAATTACTCAGGGTGGCGACTGTAGTCAAGGGCAAACGGTGTGACAGTGCAGTACTTGGTAGAGGATGCACTGGCCAAGGTGACCAGATGCACACGTGATCAGCTGCTTCTTTGCGCTGCAGGCCGCACAGATGCTGGTGTTCATGCCTGGGGTCAGGTGGCTCATTTTGTGACTCCATATTGCTTTGACCAGTTACAATTCTCGCATACATCCCTGAATGGCATTCTGCCCTATGACATTCGAGTACGAGGGGTGTCCACAGTGAGGGCAATGGCCTTAAAACCTGCACGCTCTGCTCGGCGTACCAATTGTGCAACCACATTTCTGCCCTTGTATACGTAAAGCTGGAAGAAGCGGATGCCAGGACCTACTGATGCAACCTCTTCAACACTGTTGGTTGCCCAGGATGACAGGGTCATGACTGTGCCAGCAGCAGATACTGCTCTTGCAGTGGCCAGCTCACCGTCAGGGTGAGCCATCCTCTGCACGGCAAGACTTGTCGAGCCTGGTTGCAAGGCTGACAGACCATCGGAAGATTCACCTAATGAGGACGATGCTATTTCCGACCGAAGCAAGTTAGAGAAAGACATTGACGGATCAAGAGAAGACAACCCTGCGACAGGCTGCGAAGCTAAAGCTGGAGGAGAGGAGAAAGCTGCGGAATCGGAGACCAAAGGGGTGTCCGTACCATTTGACTAATATTAGGGGAAGCAAAAGTAAAGGTGAAGACCGCAAGGAGAATACGAGGCTGCAGGCCGTGTCAAGAGAGAAAGGGCGGACAATGCCGTGTAATCTTCCTGCGAGACAGAGAGGGTGCAATGACGAAAGACTTTCAGAAAAAGGAGACCAACTAGAATTTGATGCTGAATCTAAAAAAGAGATGGTGGCAACATCAGACTCAAGCCAGCCACTGAGATCAGCAGCGCGCTTGTTCCACAACACACATCGCATGTTACAATCAACAGCAAACGCAGGAACCGGCAGCTCATCGACATAGACAAACGCATCAGTGCCGAGGGCTTTCTCCCCCGTAACTGGAATGGGTCGGGGACCCGCAAGCTCCAGCACAAAGTCCAGTGCTTCCCGCTGGTAATCCTCCTCAGTGAGTTTATCGTTAGCCACCAAGGCCTCGAACAGACTGTGAGTGACCCCTCGCCTGTACATGGCGTCCATAAACATGTCTTTCTTCCCCCTCTCTTGGTGCGCAAGCCTACAAGCAATCACGGAATGTTGACACCACTCTCTCTCACAGCAAGACACTACTGAGTGCCACAGTTCCCTCCCTCTCTCTCTCTCACTCTCGGTATGTAGAAGACTGGAGCAAGGTGTGAATTATAGGGCACGTGGCCAGGGAACCTAGGAAACCATATAGAACGTAGGGAACCGGGAACCAGTTACCAGATAGTTTGGGTGTAACTTTAAATTTTTAAATTTGAAAACCTTATAAAAAAAAATTAAAAAAAAGGCATTTTGATCTAATTTAAATGATTTAAAGCCAAATTGGTCATATCTTTGTCAAATGGACTCTGTTTGACCCAGTTTTTGGGGGGATAGCTGCAGAAAGGGGATATCTACCTATTTAGATCTGGTTTTTGTTTTTGGGACTCTGCTAGAAATCTATGGAATTTTGTGAGTGTGAGTGTGCCATGAAAGATCCACAATCCTGTTTCTAGAACCTGTTCTGGTCTACATGAGAGATAAATCTGGGGATGTACTCCTTGTATGGCTGGGGAAATGAGGACGTAATTGAAGGGCAGGTCTCTTCTCTTAGCCTGTGCACACAAGGGGACAGGATTTATGTTTCCCAAGGAACTCAGACTGATTTGAGTGGAGAACAGTTGGACGAGTTGATTGCATACTGGGAGTCAGGCATTAGCAGTAGACAACAGACTGCTGTAGTTGGCATTGAGGGCCTCAATATCGCCTTGGACAGTCAGAATTCTGTTGGAGCCAGCAGTTCTGCAGCTGTAGGTGAAATACCAAAGTGGGTGAAAGCTAGGCTTGGAACACAGCCAAAGACAGCCCCGGGGACCAAGGTGTTCAGCCATAAGGCCGTGGTGTACTGGAACAGAGGAGCAGGAGCTACACTAGTTTGTGCAATCAGACATGGTTGCAGCCGGATACGCTCTGCACAGGGCAACCACGAGCGGGGGTTCATTAGCAATGACATGTTTGTTGTACGTGAAGGAGATGCAGTCATTCGCAATGAGGACACCCGCAACCGTCTCAAAGCTTTCGAGTTGAGAGACTATCAGACCCTACCTTTGTTTTCCTTAGTGTTCAGTGAGCGGGAGATAGGGGAGTATTGCTTTGTCTCTACCTGGCAGAAAGAGGAGGAGGGTTGGTTAGAGCGAGCTACTGTAGCTTGGGACAAGGTTAGTGGCAGGTTTCTGGACATAGATATACCTCCTACACTTTACCATCATGCAGAGCGAGGCACTTTGAGAGAAGTCTGGCAGTTGATAGCATAGATCAGGATTAGATCTTGCTTGGTCGGGCTTCTATTCTTTCCCTCCATCTCTGTACTATTTTCATTACCTTGTACTTGTAGTTGCCAAAGCCTCTCTTGGTGGAGGCCAGTCAGTCCGGGGTTTTGGGCTGGGCTATTCTGCAGGATCAGCATTGCAGCTGGATTTTGGTGTGGGGGTGTTGATGTTTTGATTTCTTGTGTTTGGATCCCCCCCCAACACCTGCATGCTTGACTGTGCGCCATGTTGGTTTTGTGTGGGCGCTTGCTTTCATAGGGATTAGGCCGGATTTGATCACCGGTCAATCCTAGAGTATGCTGTCGGTGGTGAGGCTGGAGTGATGACCAGCAAGACCACCAGTGTTTCTTCTATGGTGAGGCTGGGTTGATGACCAGCCAACCATAGGAGTTCTTGCGGTGGATGCAGGTGCAGGTGCCCTGAGCCACTAGGATATGACCCTTAAACTGCAACAGGTGCCCACCCGTGTCACTATTAGCTTAGTACTAGAGCCTTATAGTGTCACATGGAGGAGGTGCACATTGTGAGTGTCATTACGGAGTTACCCAAGGGTTTTGAGGGGAGTACGGCTACAGGCAGTAACAGTGAGAGTGGGTTCACAAGACGAGGTATTCGGTTCAGACCACCTTCACCGCCACCCTCAATTACTGTAGAGTCAGACACAGACTCGGAGGCTTCATCAACAGGTGTGCACTTTCATTCGTCATTGTTGTGGGACGACATGGAGGAGATGTATGGAGCTACCAAGGGGCCTCGTAGGTACTCTGGAGCTGTGGGCACAATCGAGTTGGATGACTTTATCCAGGAGTTCGACAGCTGGTGTGATTTGCCGCAGATGCGCAATCCACAGCTATTCACCCCATTCATGGCGTGGAAGGGACTGTTCCAGCATTTGGAAGGCCCGCCTATGGACGATTACCACGAGTTCAGGCGAGGACATGAAGCAGAGATTGAGGAGTGGAGGATGTATTGGTCACCTGACTACGTCTCCATTACTCGAGGCACGACACGACCAGTAGCTGCATCAGTACCAATAGCTCCCACTGCCAGCACTAGTAGTGGAGCAAGTAGTGCTGGTACTTCTGCAGGTGGTACCAGTTCAAAAGGTGCTACTACTTCTCCTGCCACGACTACAACATATGTGCCTAGATTCAACCCGGTGGTGGAGTTCTTCCAGGAGTTGCGGAGGAACTACCAAGGTGTACGGACAGAGAAGCTGCGAAGTTTGCAAGACTTCCAGCGCAAACCCAATGAGAGCCTGCGAGAGGCGTACACTCGTATGAGGCGCTTGATAAGTGTGACCCAAGGGGTTACTGAAGCTCAGGCAATCCAGTTTTGGTATGGAATACTGGACAAGGAGCTCAAGAGAAGGGTGCGAGATGCAACCCTGTTACAAGCAGCCCAACCCACATTAGCAGATGTGTTTCTGCTGGCTGAGCGAATTGAGCTCAACATGGTGGAGGAGCGAGTTGTTACAATTGGATTTGGCAAGGACATGCCTGCACGGGGCACAGCTGTCAGCCCACAGGCACAAGGGACTGCCCAACAGCGTGGTCAGGGGGGCAAGGTTGCCCAGCCCAAGTTCCATGGAGCTTACAGGGGACCTCAGGTGCAGAGGCCCGTGGCATCTTTTGCAGGCCAACAGCAACCAGGGGTGATATGTTGGACATATGGAGGACCCCATGTCAAGAGAGATTGCCCAGAGAGTGGCAAAAGGCCGGCACAAGCACAGCCTGCACAGTTGCAGTGTGGGCATTGTGGCAAGTATGGGCATGGAGATGCCTAGTGTTATGACTTGCATCCTGAGTTGCGCCCAGGCCAGTTCCAAGGGAACAATGGTGGTCGGGGGCGAGGTGGACCAGCCCAAAGAGGACGAGGTGGTCGGGCACGAGGTGCAGGCCAAGGGCAAGCTCCACATGGCCAAGGACGCGGAGGTCAGGGTGTTGACCAAGGCATGGCCAATCGGCTTCAGCAGCTAGAGCAGAGACTCGCTGCCATGGCTATAGCTCAGGCGGTACCGGCTCCCAGGCGGGATGGTCCACCTCCTGCTCCTGAGGGAGGAGATATGGGAGGCATGGGATTCATGTGCGGAGCAGCACTACCACTAGAGCAGATGGAGTCTGCTGCAGCCGTGACTCGAGGAGCAGCACGAGTTCCTGAGCCACGAGGTGCAGAGGTGGAGTTGGATCCACAACGTGGGGAGGCAAACCGTCAGGAAAGGCTGCCTCAGTCATTCACCTTGGCGGAGACAGTGTCAACGCCATCCATGGCACCTAGTTCTCGCCCGACTGTTACCGAGGCGGAGGTTTCTATGCCATTGGGGAGAGCTACACGTGCAGCACTGACACCTGTTGCCAAGGCTAGTGCGGCCGGTGTGTTATTGGGGGTAGCCACCTCTGT
Source organism: Takakia lepidozioides (assembly GCA_030704615.1). Classification (NCBI taxonomy): domain Eukaryota; kingdom Viridiplantae; phylum Streptophyta; class Takakiopsida; order Takakiales; family Takakiaceae; genus Takakia; species Takakia lepidozioides. The sequence continues at coordinate 64,478,599 of CM060732.1, read as the reverse complement.
GTGTCAGGCCCCACTGTTCTCGGCAACAATGATTGCGACGCCGGGGGTGAGACCAGCTGCAGTGTTCCGACTAGCAGCAACACTCTGTGAGAGTGGGGAGGTCACTTCATCTTCTGCGGAGTTAGTGGAAGGTGTAGTGGCAGAGGGATCCTCGGATTTGAGGGTCAAGACTGCCACGGCTGCGCCCTGGCAAGCTGCAGCTGTCAGGTTGACGGAGCTGTCAGCTAGGCCAGCCTTTGAGCGCGCCATGGTGACACCTGGAGTTGTCTTGTTAGACAACCAGGGAGGCATTTTCACTTTGAGTGGACCGGCAGGCAAGAAGTACCGGCCACTGCGGGTCTTGTTAGACTCGGGAGCCCAGCCACTGATGTTGGGCAGAGCTGCTATTGCAGGTTTGGGCCTCATGGAGGCGGATATGGAGCCTTGTCATTTCCAGATACAGACATCTCTGGGAGGATCAGAGCAGGCTCGGGGCATGACACGGCATCAGTTGGCCATTAGATTGCAGCCGGATCATCCTGTAGATGGCTCAGTGATGCGGGTCAAGGCCATTGTGACAGACGCAGTCTCTTACAATGTCCTCGTTGGTGGGGCAGTGTTATATCCCATAGGCTTCACCCTGGACTTTTGGGAGGAGTCAGCATCCTATAGGCTTGGATGGCAGTCAGGGGATGGTCGTCGTGCACAGCTCCCTGTGACATTCATTGGGGGTATTGCGGCTGCCCAACGGGGCAAGATGCCAACATTAGCCGCCTTTACAGCTGCAGTTAGTTGGCCTGGAGAGTTGCTGGAAGGCAATGCCCATGCAGAGGATGTGTCACCTCCAGCAGAGCAGGATGACATGCATGGTATGGCGGAGTTGCCTGCCATGGTTGCTCACACTCCATTGTGGGGTACGAGCAAGGATTTGCAGCAGGTTGCTGATCGACAGGTGCAACAAGCCTGGGTAGAGGCTTTTGTACCGTCAGGAGAGGAGGAGAGTGCGGGTATTGCACCAGGACCACCTCAGTTGTCACCATTGGATACCACACCTATTGTGTGGCAGTATCCAGATGAAGGCATTTGGCTTTTGGACTTGTTTGGCGGGATCAGCACCGGATTGGCTGCTGTGCTACAGGCAGGTGTGCGGGTAAGGCGTTACCTGTATGTGGAGAGGGATGAGCCTACGCGATCGAGCTCCTTCATCGTGTAGGACTGAGTGTGCTCATGATGGGAGTGTAGGTTGTTGTGGGGTGGAGTCCCCACAGCTTGGGGTGCCCCTGGCTCGACTTCTATTCTAAAGAGTGATGGTTTTGGTTGTCATGTTTTGTGTCAACAGTGTGTACTTAGCTTTTCTATCACGCGTCTCACTGCGCCATGTTGCTCAGTTGGTACAGCAGTACCCTGCTTTGTTGCCAGTGTCTGCAGTTCGTGGATACCAACAAGCCTTGCCAGCAGACATTTCGTTGCTGGGGGCGCCGGATTTGGAGCAGGTTGGCTCCATTGATCTGGTAGTGGCAGGTTGGCCCTGCCAAGGGCATTCATCAGCCGGGCATGGCAATGGATTGCGAGACTCGAGGACGGGTCTGTTTTGGGAGATGGTGCGGATTTTGTGCCACTTGCAGCTTCATCAAGCTGTATCGCCAGCATATATCTTGGAGAATGTGCCACTGATGGGCGATTCTCGGGCCAGGGTGATGGCTAGTGTGCATCAAGTCCGGTCGTGGCTTGGGTCAGCAGTGCTGCTGGATGCAACTGCAATGGGATCACGGACTCATCGTCCACGGCTATGGTGGACTAACTTGATGCCACCCGCACTGCTCAAGCGTGCATTTGATGGGGTGCAACGGCCAGCACACCTCACCGTGGATGGCATTTTGGACACAGGGAGGCAGTCTCAACGTGTGAGACACGATGACCGTTCGCCTTTGGCAGTGGTCAACAGGGTGGGTCAACCACGAGCAGCATTACCTACACTGCTCAGCTTCCCAGGATCCCATGCTTTTCGGGATGGTGGACCTGGCCTCCTGTGGGATGCTCAGTTGCAGCAGTTAGTGGAGCCTAATGCCGACGAGCGAGAGCGGGCTATGGGGTTTTCCACTGGGACCACGGCGGTGCCTTCTCTTTCTGAGGCATCACGGCGTCAGGTGTTGGGGCAAGCAATGGATCTCAATTGCTTGACCTGGATTATCAGCTTGGCTATGGCTGAGCAACGTAGAGTACGGAGTGCACTCCCCTTCATGGTCTCTCTGCCTACCGAGACAGTACAGGCAGCGAGTGGGGGCGAGCCGGTGAGGACCACGGGTGTAGATATCCATGGCACACGTGAGAGGTGCTCGAGGTTCAAAGGGAGTTGGCAGCCAAGGCAGCTGTGATGGATGAGGTTGGGGATTCTTTTCGGGTTGAGGAGGTTCTCAATGATGAGATGATGGGGCAGGATGAGGCCTTGTCATTGACTGAGCAGGAAGGGAGTACTGCTCAAGAGGTTGCAGCATAGCAACCACGGGACGCGTCATCTACCTCTAAGCCCACTGGACTTAAGGTTGCAGTTACGGAGGACAATTGGGAGCCTGACATTGGACCCATTGTCACCGGAGGAGAGAGACGACGTATACGGCGGTTCCTGAGGGCTTACAGGAATTGCTTTGTCTTCAGTTTGAAGGACTTGGGAGCACTGAAGGGTCAAGAGATCCGTATTGAGTTGGCCACTGACACGCCAATCTTTCGGAGACCCTATAGATACAGTGACATGGAGAGGTCTTTGATTCAGATGAGGACTCAAGATCTCTGGGAGGCAGGTTTGGTGGAGCTCTCTGGTGGAGAGTATGCTTCAGCCACAGTGATGCCAGCTAAGAAGGATGTCTATGGCAATTGGACGGAGAGACGTATGTGCGGTGATTACCGACCTGTAAATCGTCAGACCAAGTCCGATAGGTATGCCATGCCAACACCAGATGAGATCTTTGATGCCATTGGGCATTCCAAGGTCTTTAGCACGTTGGATTTACGATCCGGATATCACCAGTTGCCGATCAAGGAGGCGGATAAGCAAAAGACGGCATTCTGGGGGATCAATGAGCACGGGAAGGATTGCCTATACCAGTGGCGGTTCTTACCATTTGGGCTTAAAAACGCTCCAGCTGAGTTTCAAAGAGTCATGGACAGGATTCTAGCAGGGGTGGAGTTTGCTCGGTGCTACATAGATGACATCATCATCTTTAGTGCTACGGTGGAGGAGCATGAGAGACACCTTCAGGGGGTATTTGAGCGCTTAAGGACGCACGGATTGAAGTTACATCCAGGCAAGTGCAAGTTTTTCCACAACCAGATTGAGTATCTGGGTCACATGATATATCCTGGAGGATTGGGGGTACAGCAGACTAAGGTAGAGTCCATTGCACAGGTTCCACGCCCCACGGATGTGAGCCGAGTTCGAGCTTTCATGGGGTTAAGGGATTCAGTGTCATTGCAAAGGCTCTAACCAAGCTGACCAAGGTGGACCAGGAGTGGCAATGGGAAGATGAGCAAGAACAAGCTTTTCAAGAGCTCAAGGCGAGGTTGACCTCGGCGCCCATCTTGAGACGACCTATCAGGGGGCGTCATTTTCAACTGCATACAGATTGGAGCATGCTGGGGCTTGGAGCGGTGCTCACACAGGTGGATGATGAGGGAAGAGAGTTCGTAGTGGCTTATGCTAGCCGCTCGAACAATGCTGCAGAGTCTAAGTATAGCTCATATGAGGGAGAATGCTTAGCTGCAGTGTGGGCCGTGGCACACTTCAGGTGCTATCTATACGGCAATCTCTTCACCCTTGTCACGGATCACCAACCACTCAAGTGGTTGATGGAGTCAGACAAGCTTACGGGGAAGCTTGCACGGTGGGCACTCATCCTTCAAGAGTATGACTTTCAGGTGGTGCATCGACCGGGTTTGGTCAATCGCAATGCAGATGGGTTGAGTTGCAATCCATGCACGAGCCAACAGGATGACACTGGAGCTTGGTGGCATGGTGAGACGGACAAGGAGATGGTGCCCGGATGGCATGCATCTGCATTTTTGTGTATCTTGGCAACGGAAGGCCAGGTTGGACCTGCAACAGGGATGACTGTAGATCAAGTGTCTGAGGACCCTGAGGCCAGCAATGAGCAAGGTGACGCCAAAGATATACATGAGGATTCAGTTGTGTTGGACTACCTCCGCACTGGAGACACGACATCCACTGTGACTGCCAAGGAGAGGGATCGGATCCTACAACGAGCCAAGAGGTTCAAGTGGGAGGGGACACACCTGCTCCGAGTGTGGGAGGATGGTCGAGTGAGGATTGTGCCTCACCCAACACAGCGGGCACGGTTAGTGCGCCATGCCCATGAGGAGTTGAGGCATTTTGGGGTGCGATGCACTTATAGTCTACTGCAGGGGCAATATTGGTGGCGTGGTATGCACACAGAGGTGCAACAATTTGTGGCTAGGTGCATGGTGTGTGACAGGGTGCGTGCTTCATTCAACGCCCCTACTCCACAATTGCACCCTCTTTCGATCATGGGATTGGGCTACAGGTGGAGTCTTGACTTCGCAGGGCCGTTGCCACTGACCATGGGCCACAACAAGTACGTGTTGGTGATGGTGGAGCACTTCTCCAAGTGGATTGATCCCACATTTGCAGCATGGGCGGAAAATGTCATGTCCTCAGAAGTAGACAGTCTGCCGACGGAGGGACGAACCACTAGAAGCATTCGTGTCTTTTCGGAATCGACTGCATGTCCAAAACCACTGAGGGAACAACTTTGAGATGTTTGTTACTACTGCACAGTCGTAACGGATAAATTCACATTTCTAATGGCGGATAGAAGTTGCATCAATGACTCCGCAGTCGGCACAATATTCGCGGCGATTTAATTCAATTACGTAAATTGTTTTTTTTTTAAAAACAGCAATTACAAGTGGTTTTAAGCACTAGAGAACGACTCTTAACAACTAGGCATTCATTGCACACCCTATTCAAAAATGGAATTTTTATAAGTGCTCCACATGGCTCATGACGTGGAATATTTTAATGTATTTTAGGGCTTGTGTGGCTCATAGAGATTGTTCTAATCGTCAGATGTAAAATGATCTAAGGGTGGAAGAGTAACTTTGTCCTTTGCCTGAATTTGTCTAAGTGTTGGGAGAGGGATGGAGGCTTGAGAGAGAGACGAACAAGTGATGCGAGAAGGACGAAGACCAAATCGAGGCCCATGTCTTGTTGTTGCAAGCGTTTATGGCGTCAAGGGCGCATTATGTGCAAATGTGGGCTCTTGGCTCCCCTTTGTACCATGATTTGGTATTCTTCCTGATGATCACAAGGTTCTTGGGGGAATCAGCTTGGTCTTAGCAACCCATATTTTATCTCTGCCCGCTCAGCTGCACCGTGGTGGTTCTTACGAACCAATCCCACATTACCTGACTAGAGATACAAACAACACGCACAAGAGGTCTTCTTGGGTTCATGGTCAGTCTAATCCGCAATGGGTCATGACACAAGGTAGAGGACAATGTGGTGAGGGCACCTTCTTCTTCGAGCTATTTCAGCCTGTTTTGCCGAGATGTAGTGTCGTGGAGTGCGATGCTTGCATGGTATGCACAGCAGGGACGTGGGATGGAGGCTTTGGAGACCTATGAAGTTGCGAAGGGAGAGTTTGATAACATGGCTGAACAAGATGTTGTCTCAAGGAACACGCTGAATCTCGCAAGATATGGCCAGCATGTGTGCGGGATGAGGGTATTGGAGACATATGAGCAAATGTTGAGAAGAGGTGCAGCCTGACCGGGTCACGTTCATTTGTGTTTGCAATGCATGTGCAAACCTGGCAGCCCTGGAGACTTGGTAAAGGGCAAAGAGGTCCATCATGACATTGTCAAAGCTGGAACTGTACCAGATGTAACAATACCTCGTCGACATGTATGCCAAACGTGGGAGCATTCCCTTGTGGACAAGGAGTGTTTAACAATATGGCTGAGCGAAATGTGGTGTGGTGGAACGTGATGATCGCATGACATGCACAACATGGGCGGGGATTGTGGGTTTTGGAGACCTATGAGCAAATGATGTGGGTCTAGGGGGTGAAGCCCGAGCACATTACGTTTGTTTGTGTTTGTAGTGCATGTGCGAGCCTGTTGGAGAAGGGCAAAGAGGTCCATGGTTGCATCGTCAAAGCTGGAATTGTGGTAGATGTCATTCTGAACATGAATACCCTTCTAGATAGGGAGTGTTCAACAATATGGCTGAGCGAAATGTGGTGTCGTGGAAAGTGATGATCGCAGGACATGCACAACAGGGGCATGGATTGCAGGTTTTGGAGACCTATGAGCAGTTGATGTGGGAGGGGGTGAAGTCCGACCACATTACGTTCAGAGAGTTCAAATGCCTCTCCACCATGACCTTGCTTAGCTAACCATGCCTTGCTGATGTTGTTGTCTTGCACTTGAGCTGTTTTTGGACACTGGCTGGAACATCCACAAGGCGGCTCTGCTCGAGAGAGAAATCAGCTTGAATGCAGGGGCAGATTTTGAGATCACAATCGCCACTCAGAACGTTGTTCTTTGCACCGGCATGGCATGTCAGCATGCATATCAGCCCAAACTCATTACTCCGTGAGCCTTCCACTGCCGGAGTGTGCCCATTCAAGCCAGATCTTCGAAACGCAGGGATGGAACGGGGTTTTGAAACCAGCATTGCCTAACTGGATACCCAATTCAGCTCCGTATCTTGGTCCATTAATCTGCTGCACATTGTGAAGTTTTCTGCCCATTCACCGCAAGTTGAAGAAGGAGTATTCTTAAAACACGGGTACTCATAATCTGAAAATGGCTCCAGCTTATGTTGCTTGAGTGCGAATATGAGTGTGGTTGGCTTGGCAGCTTTACATCTGGTCCATCCCACTCGATATGATGAGCAGGTTCAGCTTGACTTCTCTCACACAAAAGACGCTGCCAAGATGGGGTTTGCTGCCCTACCGTCGTTGTTCTGGGCTGCAACATACAATTAATCTGGCCCATGGCGAGGGGCCTTGCCTTCCACCAATCATCTATAAGTCCTGTGAAACTGTTTTTGTGGCAATTTGTAAGCAGTGGGTAGCGATGTGGGCTGTTGTAGGATTTGATGAACTCAATGTCGTGTACTGACAGCAACCCCTCATCTCTTATGCAAGCATTCAACAAGCCAAGTTGACTGCAGAGCATATTCAGCCCCCCACGTTTCTAGTTGCCTAATGTTCTTCATCTCCTGGGCAGAGCATTTTCCAGGGTCTCCATCCGTAAAGACACACTATCTTCTCATGTGGTTCAGCTTCTGGTCTTGCTCTTGTTTGCACCACCCCAATGAAGGGCAGTTCCCACCTGCTTGATTCTCTCCATATGGTTGTCTTGGCAGGGTTTCCCACAACCGCCTTTCCTTTTCAGACTGCCAGTCATCAGCCTCGTTCTCCAATGCTTCACTTTCTTCCCAAGTGAAGTGCTCTCCTCTTTTATGCTTCAACGTCCCTGCATGTGTCTTTTCCTTCATCTCCCGTGGTGCTTTCGAATGAATGAGCACTGATTTGCATCTGTTGGCAACACTTACGGTGTCCCTTTCCTTGCATGCCACTGCAAGCCCGTCATTGACTTTCTTGGCAGGGAAGTCTCCTCCTTCTCCCTCATTTTGTGGCTCTGTTGGTGCCCCACTCACCATGCTATCAGGGCTGCATTTATTTCGTGGTGTTGCGCCAGCCAAGGGCGATCTTTCACTAGTCCGATTGTTGGCAGCAGCTGATTGGAGTCTTCTTGGCAGAGTCTCCCACGAGCTCCCATCAATTTCAGGCATCAGGTTTTCTACCCTGCCCTTCCACTTTTCATAAGCGAGGTGCCTGTCTTCCTCCCTTTCACTCTTCAGCCTCTCAGGCAGATTTTTCTTCATGCGATTGCTGCTCCCATACTTCCAGTCCTTGTTTAATTTTCTTCAGTCATCACCCTTAGATTTGACAAGGTATTGCTGCCCTTCCTTGTGTCTTTCCTCACTTCCAGCTGCTGGTTTTATCCCAAATTCACCTCTCATCCTTGCCTGGGGTTTTGCTTGCCAAACAACCATTGTGTGGGGAACTTCAACGAAAGGCAACATCTCATTCTCAGCTCCTGTCTTTGTACCTCTTTGCAGCAGTCCAGCCTCGGGTGCCTCACTTTTTGATTGCTGGGTTGCATTCTTCGACCGCCAACCTTTGACATGAAAGTGTGCTCCATCTTCCTCATCTTCTACCGGTTCCCTTGATGCTTCACCTCGTATGTCTTCCTCCTCATGTTTTAGCAGCAGCTCCCATGCCTGAATTGCTACTTTTCCTCGTAGTTGATCTTGTGCTTTCCTTTTTCTCCGTAGCTTAATCAACTGTTTTGTCTTGGCAGCTCCCTTGCCATGAGTGCCTTGTCTCACTGCATCTCCCTTGGCTGCCCACCATCCGTGGAGTCTTTCTTGCACTATTCTGACCCTCGTTGGCATGCACTTTGTTGCGATGCCCCACATGTATTTGCTGCTCCCTTTAATCATCAACATAGTGCTCCAGAGCCAGTTCCTCATTGTTGACCAGTTGACCTTCTCAGCCCTTGGACCCCATTTCCGTTCTCCCATGTTGCCTCGTCTTTCTGCTTCATCATTTGCTTTACTTGCACGATGTTGCTTCTTCCCTACAGCTCATCATGTGTTGTGGCTCTTTCCCATGTTGCATTCACTCCCATCACACGTTGTGCAGTTGATAAGACTGAGATGAATTGATGCAGGATAGGGGGAGGGCTTGCTGGTGTATGTTGTCCGATAGGCCCCACGCACAGAGTCAAAGCTGGAAGTCAGCCTTGCAAGGACCCAAGTGAGAGAAGTCTGGTGGGGGTAGCATCTTGGGGGATGGTAGTTAGAGCAATGTGTGTCTAGGGCAATATATGTCATAGCAGCGGGTGATGTGCTGCCAATTTTGAGGATAGAGACAGCCTGTAAGCTGTAAATTTGTATCAGTGGTTTCTTCTGACACATATTGCTCCCAGTTTGCCACAACCAGTTTTGTTTACGTTTGTAGTGCATGTGCGAGCCTGCTGGGGAAGGGCAAAGAGGTCCATGGTTGCATCGTCAAAGCTGGAATTGTGGCAGATGTCATTCTGAACAATACCCTTGTGGACAGGGAGTGTTCAACAATATGGCTGAGCGAAGGATAGAGTGTAATGACTGCTAATGAAGGCACCTTCTTCAATTTCACCTTGTTTTCCCCTCTTATCATAATCGCCCCTAATTATTCATGTCTGAATTCTGCAAGTTAGCTGGTTGAGTGAAGCTTTGATAGTTTGGAGTGACTTTGACATGATTTTGCTAATGTGACAACAGGAAAGTATCAAAAACAGGTAACACAGACGAGGGGAAGTTGTGGAATGAATACTTTTCTGACCCCAGTCAATGGTGGGGACAATTGAGGCAAGAAGGTGAATGTTTGTTGGATTATATAGAGAAGCAGATGCAATTGAGCGTAGGAACTAGTGTGATAAGTTGAGTTGGGTGCTTCCTAGAACAAGTCTAGGTTGTCATCGTCAACTGCTAGCAACAAGGCAAGGTTGTATGCATGATTCGTGCGAGGCATGGATAGCTGAAGGAGCAAGGATAGAGTGTGGGAGCAGATTCACCCAAGAGGGCCGGACTTCAAGCTCCAGATTAACTATGAAGCTACAAGAAACCTGCATGGGTAGATGGTCAACTGGCAGCAACGGCACAATTGATAAAATCAGACATTGTTAATGAAGGCATCTTCTTCAGCACATTTCACCCTGTTTTTCCCTCTTATCAGAATCGGCCCAAAATTTCCATGTTGAATCTGCAAGTTAGCTGGTTGAGTGAATCTAGTTTGGAGTGACTTTGACATGATACTGCTATGTGACAACAGGAAAGTATCAAAAAACAAGTAACAGACATGAGGAGAAGTTGTGGAATGAATTCTTTTCTGCCCCCAGTCAATGTTGGGACAACCGAGGCAAAAAGGTGAATGCCTGCTACATTTCAGAGAGTAGCAGACGCAATTGAGCATAGGAACTAGTGTGATAAGCTGAGTTGGGTGTTTCCTAGAACAAATGTAGGTTGTCATTGTCAGCTACTAGCAGCAAGGCAAGGATGAATGCATGATTTGTGCAGGGGGCATGGATAGCTGAAGGAGCAGGGATAGAGTGTGGTCCAGATTCATCTTAGAGGGCCAAATTTCAAGCACAAGATTACCTATGATTCCCTGTGGATCAATAACTACAAGAAACCTCCATGGGTAGATGGTCTATTCCGTGGAACTCACTGAAGTCTTGCATTATGAGGATTAGAACTGCTTGGCAGCTTACTTGCACGAGGCCTTGACCCTTAGGCAATCCCCAGAGCAGCAGTAGCTTTTGGGCTGCTTTTTTACTTGTCCCATAAGCTCTTTGAGCTTTCTGCAGATGTAATAAAGTACCATTTTGTTTCATTTCATTCATTTTCATTTCATTTTATTTCATGGCATGTCTTTCATCGTTTGTGCATTTCTAATGCATGATTAGTTCTCTTGTATGGCATTACTAGTCGACTCACTACAAACACCAAAACTCCAAAGCATGAATCACTATGAATGATTTTTCAAGTAATTTCGAGCACTTCATGTAAAGTAGTAAAGCAGTGGTTGCGCCAACTTCCGCAGTCGCAATTGCCATTGGGCATGTAGCACTGCAAGTTATGTGGTCTACTACCACGTGGCGCCCCAGGCCCGTGGCCACGTGGCAATAGTGCTGCTCATTGTGGTGCCGCCACGTCGGCGTCCACATCGTCATACACGTCCGCGTCCATGTGTCACCGCGCTTCGGTGAGTCGGTCCACTCATCCGGAGGGAAAAGTCAAAGTCAGCCCAAAAGGTCAGACACACGGGCGGCCCGCTTGGTTACGCCACGTGGTTCTTCAGCATTAATCGCATTAATCGTTGAGCAGTTGTTCACGCGTCTGCGTCCTTTACCACTCCAATCATTAGATGTCCAACCCAACTACCACGTCTGTTGTAACTAGTCGTTTGTAACTTCCAATCGATCCCAATTTTTTGACTTTTATGACTCAAAATGAGTCGTTACCCCAGTGGTAAATGACACGAATGCTTCTAGTGTCAATTTTCATGTTGAATTCTGCAATTTAGCTGTTGAGTTAATGTAGTTGGGAGTGACTTTGACATGATACTGCCAATGTGACAAGGATATGCATTGAACTCATTGGTAGCGGGATATTGGGATAACTCTTGGCCATTTGCCATCGTCAAAGCTGAAATTGTACTAGTTGTCATTCTGAACACTGCCCTGGTGGACATGTATGCCAAATGTGGGTGCAGCAAGCCTGATGCGAAGGGAGAGTTCGACAACATGGCTAAATGAGATGTGGTGTTGTGGAGTGCCATGATTGCAAGATATGTGCAACATGGGTGTGGGATTAAGGCTTTGGAAACCTAAGAGCAAATGATATGGGAAAGGATGAAGCCAGACCAGGTCATGTTCATTTGTGTTTATAATATGCATATGCGAGCCTAGAAGCCCTGGGAAGGGGCCAAGAGGTTCATGGTGACATCATCAAAGCTGGAATTGTACCTGATGTCATTCTAAACATTCCTTTGGTGTACATGTATGTCAAATGCGAGCCTGGTAGCCCTGGAAAGGACGCAACGGTCCATGGTGACATTGTCAAAGCTGGAATTGTACCACTAGATGTCTCTAAACACTGCCTTGGTGGATATGTATATCAAATGCAAGCCTGGCAGCCCTGAAAAATGGTACAGAGGTCCACGGTAATATCGTCAAAGCTAGTATTGTATCTGATGTGATTCTGAATGTTGTCGTAGTGGACATGTATGCCAAGTTTGGGTACAACTACAATGATACAAATGACATGCAGTTTGATAATATGGCTATGAGATGTGGTATCAGCCTAGCCCATAATTGCACTTAACTAGAGTAGGCAATGAGTGAAGACGGGGTTCGTGGTGACATCGTCCAAGCTGGAATTGAATTGATATCATTATGAAATATGCCCTTTGTGGTGAGGGCGTGCAGAGCAGGAGCGCGGGATGGGGCTTTGGAGACCTGAAAGCAAATGATGGGGGAAATGGTGAAACTCAACCACATCATGTTTGTGTGCATTTGCAGTGCGTGTGCAAGCCTGGCAGCCCTGGAAAGCACATGCAAAGAGGTACATGGTTGCATCACCAAAGCTGGAATTGTACCAGATGTGATTATGAACAATACCCTCGTGGGCATGGATAGCTGAAGGAGCAGGGATAGAGTGTGGGCGCCGATTCATCCAAGAGGGCCGGATTTTCAAGCTCCAGATTACCTATGATTCATTGTGGAAGGATAGCTAGAAGAAACCTGCATGGGTAGATGGTCAACTGGAAGCCGCAGCAGCAGCGGCACAATTGATAAAATCAGGCACTGCTAATGAAGGTAGTGGATTGCTGAAGTTCGAGAGATGTCAGTGTATGCATCTTCTGCTCAGGCATTTGGAAGTCTACATAGACTTTGCAGCTTTGTGCATTTTTGTAGCAGCACCGGATTAGATTATGGAACGGATCTTTGAACATTAAGTCACGTTGTATTTGAATTGATGTTCCAATTTCAAATGTGCTTTCATGTTTCAATGGTGTTTTCATGTTTCAATGCTGCTAGAGTTAGGCCCATGACTACGGTCATGCACACGACTACCTCCCATCCACAGAGCCTCCACCACGTGCCACTTTCACCCCTCGTGTTCGCCCATACTCGTGCCACATGCAGTATCTAGAGTGAGCCATGGAAGTCATATGCTCCAATCATAACAACCACCCCCATCCTGCATAATTTGATTCCACGTGTCATGTCCAGTCTTCTCCACGTGTTGTCCTGGGGTTAATCTGCGGAAGTCATATGTGCCAGTCGTAAAGACCATGTCGCCTTCCCTTTGACATGACACGTGACATATCCCTTCCGTTCCACGTGAAGCTGACATGGATTCGCAGTCATTTACTACGGTCTTATCAATGACTATGATTAGGCGTCCCCATTGCCACATCAACAGTGAGCTCCACAACTGGCACTTACGACTCAATGACACTTACGACTCAATGACACTTACGACTCAATGACACTTACGACTCATTTGTCACAACTGACTGGGTTTATCTTATTGGGCAGACATGCAGTCAGAAAAGGCTGATACGACTGGAAAATAGCAAACGTAAAAGCCGGATTCTATTGTAATGATGCAAGAGGAAGTTCTGAATGCAGAAGGTATTTCAGCACCGAAATATACCCAGCATTCACATCTTGCAAATGGATATTTCGGCGCCGCAATACCCACCACTGCTTGGCTAAATTCTCAAAACTGCAAATAGGAGGATGCATTGGCAGCAGATTACCTGAACATGACTTGTATTGCCGCTTTGTCGGCACCCTCCTGCTCTTCGATGTATACGTTGCGTCTTGCCTTTGCAATTTCTCTGAAAAAGAGGTTTGCGAAGCGCCCTCGCCAGGACTGCACGTAGTTCTCCATTATCTCCGATTTCGTTCAGTCGATCTGTAACTTGAAAGTGGTGGTGTTGCAATCCAATTGCTCCTAGGCGTGGGTTAGTACCTGCAACATTACAGGTCTCCAAAACATTCATGAATTTGAAATTGCGATGATGTCCAACACACAGAAGAGGAGGACATTATACCTGATGCCACCAAGTCATCACATTTAGCCAGTCATTCATTTTGTCGTCAGTTGGCTCGATGGGAAAGTGATACAGCAGCTTCGTGTTTGTATGGCCGTTCCAGATTCGCAGCCACCTCGTCTGCATGGCCTAACATCGGTCAGACAAAAGAACCTCATCATGAGAATCGCGAGAAGACACAAAACAAGAACAAACACATGCTAACCTTCTCCGCCGGCTCAACACAGGATACTGCGATATGATGAAGTTTCTCCATGGACATTTCCGGTTTCATGGGTCTGGAGTAATGCAGTCCTATCTCCGCCAGGAACTCGGCACCAAGGCTAGGGTCAACGATTGCAACTTGCTTCACAAGTTTCGACCTGTACTTGGTCCGTGATTGCCTCCATGCCTGCACAATGTGACTCTCTATCGACGCGTCTGCCTTGTTGGGGGCATCACTCTCAAAGAACTGCCTTTTGGCATAAGTCATCCCTAATTTTTGTCTGCATTCCCATACCCAGCAGATAGATCCGCTTTCGCAAGGGACTTCCTATACAGCTCGGGATCGAGGGATTTTTGGAAGTCCGTCAGCGGTGCTGTGCCCACTTCTTGCACTCTGTAGAGCATATGTGCCAGGTGAGTTTCTACGAAGGCCCTCTCTGTTACCCTGCCATGGAGGAAAAAAAAAAACAACAACATGAAAATATGATACAAAAATAACCAGATTTCGGCACAACAATCCAATTTCCAGTTCATAGAGTGGGTGAATGTCAAGAACATTGCCTATTTTGGTGCCGCAATAGGCACTACACAAGGATGTAGTAGTATACTTACAGATTTATATCCACCATGGCACCCTTCAGCAGTCCTCTGTCCTTCCCGTCCACCTTCATGACAATGCAGTCCACCATGTAATGCCAATTGATATCTTGTGGATGCATTTCAGCAATGTACTCTGTCCAGGCAAGCATCCTGTGATTCCCGTCCCAGACAAAGAACATCTTCCCTGCCATGTGTGCGAATGTGGGATTACTCTTCAGAGAGGCTTCAAACTCGGCATTTACAGTGCGCTAGTGGGGGCTCCAATTCTGAAGCGCTGCCGACCCCCGTCTGTACCCCTCTCTGAAGTTGTGCTTCAGTCGGTCGATGTCCCCTGGCAGTGCTTGCCTTACAACTGGAAGGCTAACCATGCAACACAAAGGAATTTTGAGGTTCTCCGGATACACCATGGAGCCCAAAACGTGGCCTATGTTGCTATGAGACTCTGCCAGCAACCTGTTTGTTGCTATGTTCATGTCTCGTGCGCTCATGAGCATACCCGCCACCAGTTTTTGACTTCTATCACCTCTCTCACTTCTCTCACCTCTCTCATCAGTCTGTCTGCTGTCCTGGAGGTTTTGCTCCTCCGCAAGCTCCACCGGGTTCTGATCTCCTGGGAAGTCGTCAAGTCGCACCACGTTGTCGTCTTCAGCTTCTGTCAGCTCAATGGGCCGCCCTTCTGCAGATCCGAGTCCGACATTTCCAGCGGTCTCCACCGCATCCGTGTTTTGTGAAACTGCCTGCAAACCCAATATCTCGGCTTCCAGTCTCCCTAGTGGTTTTACAAGCGAAGCCATGGGCTCCTTTTGCTTCCTCGGCTTCCGCACTCTAGGTGCGCTTTTCTGAGGCAATTTCTGAGGTGTTCTGTGAGGAGTCGCCTGCCTCGACGCACTTCCAGCTTGCGAGCGCAGCACCCGGGCAGAAGTACCCAAAGTTGACTGTGTCGGGTCGCCCCCCTGCGATCCCTCCCCAGCTCCCATGTCAAACAAACAGGAAAACATGACACACTGCACGCAAAAAAAAAGGTGTAAAAGGAATAGTGCGTATGAGGGCTTCACATCCGCGAAGCACGAATCTCTCACTGGTGGGCGATCCGAGTCTCCGGATAACGAGGTCTGCATTTCCTGCATGAGACAGAGCTTCAGTCGTGTCGTCGGCGGCTTCCCAAAATCCCGCGTCCTCCTTCTCTACGCCGGAGTCGCCTGACCTTCCACAAACTCTAGGCTATCACTCTGCTGCATAAAGAGAGGAAACGCAGGAGAATGTCACCGCAGAAGGGCAAGGAGTGAGAGAGCGAAACGGTGGAATATGCAACCACTGTGCACGAGCAGATGCGCAAGCAGCCACGTCTCCCCAAGCGTTGCCACTGTCCACCACTTTCCGCCGTATGGGTGATAAAGAGATTGCGACCCCTGACACGTTCAGACGGATGAAGTTGTTCTGGAATGCGACGCGTGCCTGTTCAAGCCACCGGTAGAAGACGCTTTATCCGAATTGCGGCGCCGAATACCGTTCCGTTCACCGGATGCTGTTCCCGGAGCAGCCAACATTGAATGCACTACCCGCACATCATGAAACCCCAACCGCCATGAAATCAAACCGCCAACCGACATTCAACAGTCAGGTCGGCACGTTTCATTAGCGGACGGATGAATTTCAGCTCCGAAATTCATCCTTGCAAGTGCTTTCATACACAAACATTTCAATTTCGGCGCCAAAATTCATCGCTTCCCCAGTCCTCATCCGTCATCAGCACACCTGTCAGTCGGATATCAGATCCGGAATTAATTCCGGAACTGTGCAGAACGCTGCACTTGGATACATTTCATCCATATTTCGGCGCCGAAATACATCCAGCTCGAACAGTAAACCGACATCATGCCACGCTTTCTTGTCATCAGTGCCCATCACGGTTGCTGTCCATGCCTGTTGGACTTGCCATGTCTGGACTGTTAAGTATAATTTCGGCGCCGAAATTATACTTTATTTGCGGCAACCTCCTGTACGAAAAATGACCGCTTAATGGATATAGTCGGTTTCAAATGAAATCAACGGCTAAAATGCAATTAAATTTTCTCTAATCAGAAAATATCCCCTTACGTCATTGGATAACAGCCTTTTGAAAGACATAAGGGGTTAAATGTGCCGATTTCTCCATTTAATGCAGAATATTCGTGTTTTCTCTGTCTGAATGGGTTATTTCATACGAATTTCGGAACCTTACATCATCCAGAAGCAAGAAGTAAGTGTCGGGTTCGGATGAATTTCGGCGCCGAAATTCATTCGTCGCATGGAAAATGTAATATTGGAGTTACCCTTTGCCGACAGTAGGGATGAATTTCGGCGCCGAAATTCATCGCTCGCAAAGAAAAATAATTATTGGAGGGAGGACTTTGGATGAATTTCGGCACCGAAATTCAGCGCTCGCAAAGGAAAATAATAATGGAGGGAGGACTTCGGATGAATTTCGGCGCCAAAATTCATTTGCAGGACAACAAAAAACTTAGGAAAAAGTAGAATAATAATGAATTTCGGCGCCGAAATCCATCCACCGTCCTCTCTCCAATAATATTTTTTCCATGCGAACGATGAATTTCGGCGCCGAAATTCATCCCTACTGTCCATTCAGGGTTACCGTCATCCGGATTTCGGCACCGAAATCCGTACACGTGGTGAATCATGACTCTACTGAGGAACACATTCATCCGTATTTCGGCGCCGAAATTCATCCTTTATGTGCAGAAATAATTTCATGAAGAACATGTTCATCCGAATTTCGGCACCGAAATCCATCCGTTGGGTGCTAGCTCAGTTTCATGAGGTGAACTAATCCCGAAATTCTGTCGGCGAAATTCATCCCGTGGCTTCTATATCTGTTACATGACAGAGATGTTCATCCGGATTTCGGTGCCGAAATCATGAGAAGACCTGATTTATTGTAGCCCAACTGGTGGTACATCACAATTCAGGCACCCAATTTCCAGTAGTCGTCCGTATTTGTGACGTACGTTACACACCTTCATCCATACCTGCAATGATCATCCATCCTGCTGGATACAGAATCCTCCAAAAAATGATTGTGGTATTATGTAGGACACACTTTTCTCATTGCAGGACTTCGCTGCGGAGCCTACCCAGAGTTGTTGTCTTCAACATGGACTCTCGTGTTTGGGTAAACGTGTACTTCCATCCTGATTCTCTGAAAGCTAAAATACCCTGCGACCAAGGATTTGCGATTGTCACTTAGCAGCACTTGTGTGTGAAGTTCGGGCTCCGCCCGGGTACGGTGTTTTTGGAAGAAGAGACGAAGGATGTTTATGGGAATTTTCTGGAAAGTGCCATCATTCTGCATGCAGATTTCGGAAAGGGCAAAGAATGGCGGCTCCCAGCTTCTGAATCTATCCGGTACAGTGCAATTGGTGAAATCGTGCCTAAAGAGTTCTCACGCTGGAACTTGGTTGATCCTCCTTCCACAAGAGGGTCTGGCGTGCAAGATGTGAAGTCAGCCATGAGGGATGTGGGCACCTCTTCATAAGCAGAGAAGCCCAAACATGTGAAAAAAGAAATCGAGGATTTGCCGCTCCATAGCTCGTCGGTGGGTGCACTTTCCAGGGAAACAGTCGTCCACAACTTATCCAGTGACGATAAAGACTGTATGGTCCTTCCATCGTATGTTTCGAAGTCGTCCGTCAGTATGAGTGTGCAGATGTCGGCAGACAATGAGCACACACCCTCGGACTCAACTCCCGTCCGCTCAGTAATCGACATATTGCGGAGGATGACGACAGCGGGTTCCCGCTCCAGTGATCTTCTTAGGCTTGATTACGACAAAACTCCAATCCATTCTGTGGAAACTTTGCCTGAAGTTGTGGATGAGAATGCTATCTACGAGTTCCCTCCAGTGCCACCAGGCGCAGGCCCAGATGGAATGCTGGCAGGAATGAACAAGAAACATGACGGCCACCCATGGTGTGTCACCAAAACTTCATCGTCCAATCTGGATGATGGAGTTCGAGTCAGATATGTATTGTGTGCTGGACATGTTAAATGTTTCTCGAGCACATGTTATCACTACACGAGCAAAGGCACCCGGAATGAGACAGACTGGATTGGCAATTCGTCGACCCTATTTTGGCCTCAAGGTAGAGTTCATACAGGGACTTTCAAGTATGCCCATTGCAACGCAACCCCTATATGCATGGCAGTGTGCAACGCCAAGCAGTACTACGTCGGGACCGTCGGCCCAGCGTGCACCAGAGCATGCATTCACATCGGAAAGCATGACCACCCCGTCGCCAGAGGCAATTGCAGAGTCGCTTTTCAACAAGCCCACGATATTATCAAGGAGGAGGTGAGGTTGAGGCTGGGAGCAAAACCAAAGCAGATACAGTTCGCATCCGCACATAGAATTGCAATAGGCAGAATAATGTCGGAGGATGGAAGCACAAGAGAGAAGCTGGGCGAGGGGGACATGAAGAAGCTGGGCGAGGGGGACATGAAGAAGCTGCTGGAAGCTGTCTCCCATGTGTGTAGCCCCAATGTCAGGAACCACATTGTCTGCTACAAGAAACGAATCGGAAGAGGATCAGACATGCACTCCATCTTGGAAGTGAAGCGCACATGCGGCTACGACTTCATCTAGGGCAGCTTCTTTCCTGGTCAAGGCTCAGAGACGGACAGGTGCTTCATATTTAAGATGTCAACGTGCGGACCGGGGAGCGGTGTCGATTTGGTGAAGCGGATGACCAGTGGAGACCTCTCAAATTGTTGGGTCATGTTCGACCACATCAGGCGAATTACCAACCACGATTGGGTGACAATGGGGGCACATGTATACGACCCACATTGCAGAAAGTTGATGACCATTGCTATCTGCAAAATGAAAAGAGAAGACACAGATTCGGAGTTACATATGTGGCGCGGAATTAATGAGCAAATGGCGAGAGCGAAGTTGCCCCCTCTCGATTTTAGGGGCTTCATGGCTGACAATGCCCAGGCGAACTGGGCTGCAGTGAGAAGGGTATATGGGGACGACCCAAAGACTCTAATGGAAGGTAAAGAGAGATCTTGCGGGTTTCACTTCAAGCAGAGTTTGACGCAAAACACAAAAAGGTTCGTGGCGTCACGCCACCGGCAGGATTATATCAGTATGTGCCTTGCGTGGAAAAATGCGAATTCCATCGACGAGGCGGAGACCGAGTTTGCAACCATACGCGCCTGCTAGGTGTCTTCAGGGGCAGTGGATGTGAAAGATCAGCCAGAACTGCAAATGTGGCTTGCGTGGTGACATTATAGATTCCGGCAGTTTGGAGACTACATGAGACAGATAACACATTTCTGTACTTGATAATTGTTCTGTTTTGTGCTTGGACATTCTTCACAATGAGTGACATTTCTAATTTCCTTCAACATGACATGAGCTTGGAGGATGACACGGATATGCCGACGACAAACATGGCCGAATCGGTGCACTCTTCCTGGCGTGCTTCCTCTGCGGCACATCTCGTTGACATGTTGACAGCAACAACAGAAGATATTGTGAGGGTCATCATGCAACAATCTGGTTACTACCAATTTCTGGGAGGAAAGCAATGGGGTATCGGACCAGACAGGCATGAGATGCTGATGAGGGCGACGCATCGTTCGACCGACCCCAAAAAATGGACTGCTGCATTGTGGGAAACAATAAGGTCAACGCCGTTACACAGTCGGGGGAACTGCCTGGAGGGCGATGTCCGCAGCCGGCCGGTGAAGAGAAGAATTGAGGACATGCCCGGAGGCGACGGCGATTCATGGAGAACAAATATGAACATCCGCACTCAACCTCGGGGCGTTTTTAAGTAAAACTTTGGATTTTTTGTGACATTTAAAAAAAAAAAATGGATGAAAGGATATTGCCCAACCATATTTTTTAAATAAAACTTTTCTCTAAAATTTACCTCAAAAAAATAAACTACACCCTATATTTGTTATCACGCGGGTTTTGAAAATACGGGGAGTGAGCCCCCCAAGAAGTGATTAAGAATGCAACTGGAGGAGTACGTACCACTCTTACTGGGATATATAAATGATTGATCTACTACTACTTAGTGGATTGGAAAATTGTGTGTGTTTGCCTACTGTCACAGTCTTTGCATATAGAGCGATGTGTACTTGATTATGAATACGACTGGAGGAACACATACCAGCACTGTGGTGATATGTAAACTAATGATTAATGAATGAATGTATTAGTTGCCCTAACGAGGTTTCATTTCTCACAACTATATCATTGGTTATAAAAGTATAATTTTGTGCACCAGTAGATTAAAGTAAAATTGGACAAAGTGATTCATGCCATACTTAGATTCATTTGTACCATTAATTGCAAGGTTTAGACGTTTAGACAGGTAAATATGTTTCCTTACTATGTACCCCAACTCATTTACCCAGTTTGGCATGTTTACATGGGGCTCTCGACCTAAGAGTTTTACTTGAAGTGAATTGTAGTTCTATGGTTGTAGTGGCTGGCTGTTTAGGGCCCAAGCATTGCGGGATTATATGCCCAACTGATTGCACCTAGATCCTATCGTCCCAAGTCTTACAAGCAATTGAGCAGATGACAACCTCTCGACCCTTAACCAATTGGTTTGACGCATTCACGCCAGAATACTATACAAGATCGATCTTTATACTCCATGATTAGTTTGGTGCAATGCCATGTTGGTAATGTCAGTCAGTAAAATCCTGTACCATGTTAGTTCAGGGTTTGTAGTTGATTGTGGGTTGCTTCTACCCTAGTGCTGCTAAGGCTACAATTCTTACAAAAACTTCCTAGTCTCGTTGTTTGTACAGCCCCCAAACCTATATGACAATGCTTCCTTGAAATTCTTGGGGTCCAACTTCACAGGTCTTTTTCCAGCTGCTAAATCTGTCTCTCTATCCCACGGTTTCCAGGGGCGATTCACCTTCCAATCCGGCTCCTTAACGCTAGCTCCTCGAGTCCGGAAGCCAGCCTGCTTCTCAGCTGTCTTGCTTTTCTTCTTACCACCTGCCGACCTCTCAACATTATGTTTCTCCATAAGTGACTGAGACCTCTTGTGTGAGTTATACGAGTCCATAATCTGCGCCTCTTTTGCTCTCTCCTTCTCGCGCTCTTCAAACTTGTCAGCTGGATCATTTGTGAAAGCAGCTTGCTTAAGGGCATCCAAATATCTGAATTCAATCCAAGGTTGTATGAGCAATTTACTTGATAAAGAAGAAAAATCGGAAGACTATTACTATCAAACTGAGATATCAATGATGAAATTATGGGGAAAAAGCATACTGGTACCCACTTATAAGGAAATAAATCTTGAAATGTAGTCTGTCCAAGAGGAGACAAGCAGTCATGGGAATCAGAGAAATATTAAAATATTACTCTAAATGAAGAGGAAAAAACAAAAAAACTCACTGCATATTTGCCTTCTGAGCCTTGTCTGCTGGCGTCTCAGTCCAAGCACTCGTATGACCACGCGAGAGGCACACCTCTCTCTGAGGCGGAAGTCTTGTCATCCATTCATCTCTAGCCGCTGCCGGAGGACCTCTTAGCAACTCGTCATCACCCTCTTCTACCATTCCTGTATTAAAACTCAGATCCCAGATACATAAAAATCAACATAAGACTACACCAGTGGTACATTTTTACAAAAGATCAAACACATCTTGATAACCAACATGAAAGGAAATCCTAAGAGAGACTGGCATATCAAAGTAGCTGTTCTGTTTACCTCGTACACGCCTCATTGTGCAGCATCACATTTTGCCTGCATTTCAGCCACAAATTCTTCACGGGCCACCTCCTCAGCAACCTTGTGGTTAATCTCAGCTCTCTGAATCCACCCATGAAATACAGCATGTCAGACATTACTATTGGCAAAAGCCTTCATGCATCACATCTGAAAGTTATCTTTCACCACCTCTAACAGGATCATGAGTACTATACCACACACATACCTAGAACTGAACAAGCTCTTAGCACCAAGGAAGGTCGGCAAGAAAGAAATGAAGGCACTAACCTTTGTGGGATCTTGAAGGTCCTTGAATGCCTTGTTTAGTACCATAAAGGCCTTGTGTGCTTGTGGATGTTTACACTTGTCTGGATGCACTAGTAAAGACAATTTCCAATACCTGAATATTCACAAAATACCCAGCAGCTTAGAATATGGAAATGTAGTATGCACCATTGCAACAAGAAGTGGCCAAGTTAGATATGGGAGCATCAGACATCATGTGATCTCAAAATAAATAAAAAATCATCTGTCTGAAATGCTTTGGAGTTAACTAGTGGATACAAAGAACGAAATTAAATCCAAACAAGAAGGGACTCACTTTTTCTTCAAGACAGCAGGTTCAACATCTGACTTCACACCCAGCAGATCATATGCGTTCTTCACTTCACGAGAAAGCATTCTGATCACCTGCAAAGCCACCGACCTAGTCAGAATCTGGCAGAAGATCATTGAACAGTATGAAACTAGTATTCCTAGAAGCAAAGCTCAGTATTAGGAAACCAGGAGGAATCTGGGAACAGAAATTAGGGTTTAGTGTATGTCGGCAGACAGTTGGTAATGGCTTCGACATAGTGGACAACACTCCATCCAGTAGGACGCTTCTATGAAGACAAAGAACGAACAAATACACATCGAAGATGTCTGACGAAGGGATCATTTTCTAGCTCCAGCTCTGCCTCTCTGAAAAAGGGGATCACGAAGAAGTCTCTGAGTAATCACGAATTTGCAACAAACTGAACTTGAACAGACTGGCGGACTTGCTGATCAGAAAGACTAGAAACACTACCAGATCACACCTCAGACGAGCCTCGGCTTCTGAAGTCGTGCTGCAGCAGCTAACATGTCAGCAGATGGCATTGCTGGACCAATGCCCCTGTTCCTCAGAAACATGACACAATCAAATTAAGTCAGAAATCAAAGTCCAATCTCCAACACAACGTTTCAATCTCACCTGTGAACGAAACAACTAGCCTGAAGCCAAACCCTCATCATGAGTTTGCACGTTTGCACTGATGACCTCAACAGATGCAATCAACTAAAAGCTCACCTGAGCTTGGTTTTTGGTGAATTAAGGTCTCTTCTCCTTCCAGCTTCATCGCAACTGCTAACAGCGAGAGGCTCATGGAGTTCATTGTCGGAGTGTTGGCCATGCGGTGGAAATCTGAAAACAGAGAACATTGCTTCTAGTGCGCTTCTTCGACCTGGATTCAGTTGGCAGCTATCCCCGCGAAAAAACAATCTACTCAAAAGCTTCACTAATACACCAGCTCTAAGAGCTTAAATGCAAATCGTACTTGCTAGTATGAGATCATTAGAGTACACAGCAAGAACAAACTTTTGATCTGTTATCTCTGAGCTATACTTCCATCTGTGGCTATGGCAGATTGGAGTATACTACTTTCATGGCTTGCGTTTGTAATTCTGGAGTCACAGATTCCATTCTTTGTGTTGCATTACTGCTTGCCGTAGCTTCGCACATCTGGTATTAGAAAGAGAAACAAGTAGAAAGCATGTCAATCTTTTGTTCCTAGCTCACAAAAAGAAGGTGGATTGATTTGTCCATTTCGGTTGTTCGTGAATCCTGACAGCATGCGAGCTTACGCTGAAGATAGACACTCAAGCCTCCAGAAATCTACGACAAGATCACCAAACGGTAGACGATTCTATATTAGGAGTTATTAGCTCTCTGTTGGTCGACTCATCCTGATGCTCTCACCAAAGCTCCCTGCAAACCCCGCTGCAAACATCTAAGTTTGTCCTTTTCCAAAATTTTCCTCCTCATTTCAATCTCCGAGATTCTGAGCCATGGCAAGCAGTTACATGCGGATGCTAAGAACTGTGGTACATGTCATTGCTACAAAGAACGTAGCACGGGACGACTTCATGACGAATGTCCAGATTTCGAGATTCACATTGGCAGAAGAATCCGAGGAACTGCTTTCAGCCCATTCATGCCAATGAACAATTCAACAAATGAATTTGCACACCGGACACAGGTCGGGATCCATTTGAGCATTGAGGGGGGATTCAGGGATCAAAACATTGTACGAGACAAGACCACTTACCTTTACAGCAATGGTTGACAAAATTGCAGAAAGTTGGAGACAACGTATATGAGAACGGTTTGTGCAACGAAAATCTTACAGCAAACTATAAATTCAAAGTGCATGTCCCAGTGAGGCGTTTGAAATCCCATTAAGTACTGTGTCGAATCGATGTGATGGGATATCGACATCATGAGAGTCATGTCGCTGTAGCATATCTTTACGTAATATTGTAAAACCCTTTGTTTCCTAATACCTTTTTTTTATAATTGTTTTTACAACAATTAATTAGACCCTGTTTTAAATTATCTTTTCAAATAATTACAAAATTTTAAAGCGTGTATATAAACAACATTCCATACTTATCAAATGCCGGACCCAAAGAAAAGTAACGAACTCATTCAAAGCCGCAACATCACTTGAATCTAAAGAGTACAAGTATCTGAGATAGTTCAAATGTCATAGTCACTATTAAGATTATGGTCTCAACATCAATCCACTGTGTATCGCTAGAATCATATTTGAACTTCAGGTGACCTCTACCTTTAGAGAACCAATTCAAAAACACCATAATCGTAGGACCCCCAGATTTGGGTAGAGCAGACTTATTCATCAAATAAGCCTGATGAATGAATTGAGAAGATTTTATCCTGATGGATTATAGTTGGATGAAATATGAGAAACTTCAGAAGGATGGATACATTATATTGCAGATAAAACCCTTTATTATATTAATTTGCCCATGTTCTCAGTGACGCCGGGCCAACACCAGTTGGTACCTGGAAATACGCTACATATTATTAATATACAGACCGTATATACAATCAGGTTAAGCTATCGAATCCTTTAGGAATCTATCCTAGGCTACAAATATTCTTCACACACCTTGCCGCCAAACCTTGGGTCATAGAATATTATAGGAATCTATCCCGGGATATTGGAATCTTCCATGGGGCTGGGGTCACATAGTGGGCCTTGCCGTTTTTTTTGTGTTGTGTATGTTTGTGCACCTTGAGAATTAACAGCAAGTAGCGCAAGAAGGCTAGGTGTTCTTTTGTTTATGAGGGAAGACCCAGGGGCAGGTCAATTCTGTTTGGAATCTACCATGACTTGCTCACTGAGGGGAGGAAAGCCTGGGGCATCTTAACTGCAGCTATTTCCAGATCTTCACAACAACGCGGGACCAAGCTGCTCAATGATTTTCTCCAGTCCAGGGGGGAAAATGGCACACTCGGCACCACCCTTCCCTCTTTGCGTTTCTGTTGGCATGGCACTATCCCCGCGCGGACTGGGAGGTCTCCTGATGATGGGGATGACGGTGACTTTAATTGGAGACATAAGAAGGCACGCGTTACAAAGTCCCGAACTCAGCTTCGATTTTAGCTCTTTCTTTTACGTGTGCTTCATAGGATGTTCCCTGCTAGCTTAAACAGTGGCTCCTATTGGAAGCACATAAGTGCTTCAGTGACATTGCTTTGACCTCCATTGCTGATTTGGGGCACACTTAATCTGCCTCTGTCAAGCAGGTAGAATGCAGGCAGCCTGCAACAGCCTCGGCCATCAACTCGTCTTTCTCGTTTGGGCTTTCTTCTTCTACTGCCCCTGATTCCACCACCCCGCTCTCGTTGCCCGCTTTTGGAACCATAATCCAACATGCTCGCTCTTACCTTCTAGCTACCAACAATCTTCTTCCCTGTCTAGCACCTCATGTGGCAAGTTAGCTTTGGCTCCGGGGAAGTTCCCCCTCAGTTAGCCTTCACGGCCTTCCTAGGTGGTTATTTTTTCCACCTGTTGTCATATTTCTTTTTAATTAATTTGAGTAAAAGGGCCTCCGTCCCTTTTCTCAAAAACAAAAACAAAAAAACAGAAGCAACCTTATGGACTCTGCCCCACACAGCTTGTCTGTTGTCGCTGGGGGGCGAAGCTTTCATCTGTAAGTTCTGAGGAGGTTTTGGGTGGGTTGCTCGGGACGTTGTATCTGAGATGATGGAGAGAAACAGAGTAGAAGAGGAGACTAGGGGTGTCGGTGCAGAGGCTGGCAGAGCTGGGATCTGACCAACACTGGAAGCAGGATAGGTTGGGGATAGTGTGTAAATGACAATACACAGCTGAGATGTCATGGTACACTCAAGCAGTTACCTCGCATATTGTTGGCATCTCTCCCACCTCGTGGAAGAATCTGTTCTCACTGACAGGCAGCGGAGAAGATCAAAGAATGGGCAGTTGGGTTTCCAAGTAAAGTCCCACGCAGGGGCATCCAAAGGAGCGAAGACGCAGGAGCTGGATTTCAGGAGGGCCAGTCGCCAGAAAAGGTTTAGAGAGCAGTGTGGACCCTCCAGGGACGAGCTGCGTCATTCGAAAATTGTATCGCTTTTGCGCTCAATTCCGGTATTTGAGTGTGATTATTACAATGCTTCCCTTTCATGCCGACAATATTTACAAGATAGTCTTCCACACTCACTTTTCGATTCCCAATGTTCAGTGGGCGTCCACAAATCTTCTGCACACGGCGAGAATCGCGCATTTCAGCCCTGTGAATCCTCTCCTGAAAGCTCCACATTGAACAGCAATCAGTCGAAATTTCTTTGCAAAGGAACCAAATCTCGGGGCACTTCACCGTCCAGTGGCTCCAAAACCGTCCATGGCCCTAACATCCCTTGTAGGTCATCTGATGTGGGTAGCATGATTATGCTTGAGGGAGTGGGAGAATGCAATTGGTCCCCCGATCTTTTGGAGGGCTTGCTGGCTTCTGATATACGAGGAGCGCACGAGAGTAGTCCCGCATTCCTTGCCAGTGGTTCCCTTGAATGTTTGAAATTATTCGTGAATGGTTCTCAATTGAGCACGAGTGATACCGAGAGCCCCCTGAATGGCCAGGTTTCTGCGGTCGATAATGAAATATCCTCCAGCAAAGCTGCAGAATTTTATGAAGCTCCTATGAGTGGCCGCAAATCTTCAAGTGAAGGCACCTCTTGCTTTGAAAATGGTGACCATGGCCCGTTAGATGCTGTAGCTCAAACCCCTCGTCAAAAAACCCGGATCAACTGTGATGTACCATCCTGCACTTGGGGAGTCCCTGAGAATCTTGATGCATCTCCATTTGGTGGGCGGCAGGCACACACTGAAGCCAATGAGCTGCCAGGTGATATATTGTGGCCGTTCTTGGCAGTATTTAACATGGTGGAAGATCGGTGTCTGTGCATCAATTGGGACATTATGCCTGCCAGTACAGATCCCAAGAGGGGGGCAGGGTATAAAATAGCACATTCTAACCAGGAGTTTGGGGACCGTAAATCTACAGTCACAAGGCTGCAACAGCGGAATATGAAGGGAGATCAGGGAGAGCAATGTATGGCCTGGGAGGAAGCAAAAGATGGGCACTATGAGGAGGAAGGAGAAGAGTGCGAGGGCGGTTTTGTGCGCGGAGAACGAAAGCGATGGCAAGTGGGGAGCATTACAGCAGCCCTGACGTCACTCAACCTTCCAGCAGGTCAGAAGCTACCTTAGAGATGATGTAGGGAAATCCGAGTATCTATCTGTAAGTGCAATAGTGGTCCAAACCATTCAGCATAATACCACAGTGAGGGGACTTGGTGCAGGGGTTATTGCAGGCTACACTGATAAGTTACAGACTTCTTTGACAGTTCATGGATTTTCTCCATGCCAATGGGCAGGCTTTGTAGATTACATTGCATCGATGCTTTAGTTCAGAAGGAGGACTGTTTAATGAGTAGACTTGGGAGCCTGCTGGAGGACTTGAGCGTGCCTAATCCTGTCATCTGAGCTACTACATTTTTGACACAGAACCTTTTGCAACAATGGCAGAAGCTCTGAGGTGTTTCTCAGCAGTTGAAGATTCAAGCCCAGTATTTTCTCTCTGCAGTCATATTTGGTTGCATTCATATTCTTAGTCTCTATGAGCAGTCCTGTTTCTTTGAACATTGAATAGAGCATCTCCCTAATGTCCAGTTTCAACATGTTTGCTACAGGTTCAGTGATTGCAGACTTTGGTTGTGGCTCAGGTGCTCTCTCCCTCCCGTTGGCAGCACTTTTCCGACATTTTACCTTCATCTGTGTGGATTACAAACACGAAAGTATCCGATTGCTGGAGCAGCGTGCTCAAGCATCAGGGCTTTCTAATTTACAGACATGGCAAGGTCGCATTGAAGAATTTCTGCAGCCGTTTGACGCTTGTGTGGCACTCCATGCCTGTGGAAATGCAACAGATTATGCAATGTTGCGAGCATTAGAGTGCCGGGCAGCCTATGTAGTCTCTCCCTGCTGTGTGGGCAAGCTTCAGTTTGCTGTCCCAGTTTCATCTTCTTATCAAAGACCCTTAGAGAGCAATGCTTCTCATTCTCTCGAGATTGCGGCGATTGCCAGAGACAATGGTGATCTGGTGTCTGAGGGTGGTCTAGCACGAATCTCTGGTGCAGAATCAGCCACTAGTGAAGAGACTGGTTTTGCCGAACCAGTGGCAGGTGGCTCTACCTCTACTCGACATCCTGTAGTCTCAGGCATAAACCCCACCTGTAGTGGGGAGAGCAGTACAGATCCAACAAGTGAGGATCGGAAGACAGGCAACCTACAAACTAAAGATGAATTTGGCACTTGTAGATTTAGCGGCACGGCTGCCAGTGATTCTAGCAATACAGTACGGGCATTTCACTTTGCAAGAAGACAGCATGGAGAGAATAGTGCTTTAGGAAGTGCTACTTCAACTGGTGAAGAGTTTATACTTAGCAAAGAACAGGAATTTGGTCCTAGGAAAGGCGAGGAGATATTGGCCACAGGTGCACTTGAGAGCAAGGCAATGGACAGACCTCAATCTTCAAAAAACACTGCCCCTAGCAAACCTAGTAGCCAGGTTGTATTGAATGGGTTGGAGTTGACTTACCCTCGATCGAAATGGTTGCGGTCGGTTATCTCTCCCAGTGATTTTATACAACTGGCACGCACAGCTGACTGGAGTAGTTATGATCATGAAAGTATGGCTAGTCGGTTGCACTCCCTTTGCAAAGTGGTTGTGGAGCTTGATCGCAACCAAGCCTCAAGGGAAAAAGGCTACTTTACCTGGCTTGTCTCTCTTTCAAATCAAAAGGCAGGTGCGGTCGGCGTGGGCCATATCCTGGTCGGCGTGCCCCAAGAGGCTCATGTAAGAATCTGCTGTTAATTAGTCCGTATGTACACACTTAGGTCCTTCTGCTTTTTTTTGGCTGGGGTGATAGGCAAGTGTGATTGTTAGTTTCCTGGAACTCATCACCCATTTGGTGGAGATTGAAAGCCATAATATTGGAGGAAACTTCTTTGAGCCTAAGATACTGTGTGGAATCATCTTTTAACCTTTGGGTCCCCATGATGAACGGAGAATTCTTCTTTGTTTTACAAAGATCCCAAACTTCCAACAGATTCTCTATACATGTCAAAGCTGGAATTGTACCAGATGTCATTCTGAACAATACCCTCGTCAACATGTATTGCGAATGTGGGAGCATCAAGGATGCAAAGGGAGTGTTTGACAATATGGCCGAACAAGATGTGGTGTCATGGAGCGCAATGATCAGGATTAACCCAGGATGGTTGTCATAGGGAGGCTAGTTTCCAACAACTCTGTCAGCAACTCCCTCTTCACGAAGACTCCTATCTCTTGTGTTTTGGTACATGCCCACATGTTTGCATGTTGTATACCCCCACAACTCAAAATCGGCCTCAAACTCCCTAAGGATAATTTAGCATACATAGTTGAAGCTGCAGATGGAGGCTTATTTCTTTGCACAGCGGACGAGGGCGATGCTGACTTATCATGGATTGTGTTCAATCCTCTCTTGAACAGTTCCAGACAATTGCCTGCCCTGCCTCGCTCAACACGTTTTCGGTATGTGGATGTGGACAGGGTGCAGCTGATTGTGGATAGACGCAGCAAGACCTACAAGATCATTGTGATGTCAATCGAGCACGTCACTTTGTTACCTTGGAGAACACACATGTATGACTCAGTTTGCGAGTGTTGGACCGAGACTGGAAAGATGCCGGCATGTGAAGGGGGTGGTGGAGTGAAAAAAGTGTGATATGTGGCCCTACTCTCTTTGCTCTGATGTATGTACCAAAGGATGACGACTACACTTTGATGGCTTATGACATTGGTGCCGGTACGGGGACTAAAGTTGATATACAGATGCCTACCTTTGCTGTAAGTTTTCTTTATGATCGAAGGCTTGTAGAGCGTGAGGGGCGCCTGTTTCTAGTTGGGGTTACTCGTGTTGGAGATCTACTCCAACTAGTAGTAATATGGGAGTTCAAAGTTTCTCCAAAGCCTGCAGAGTGGGGTGGAGATTACAAGAAAAGAGTTCGCAACAAGGGCCCCCATAAACTGGCATTTTCAAAAGGCGAGCCATGACAATCTCATATTCATTTGGTTTCCCATACCCAATTCAGAAGTTTTGATGTATGACATGAAGCAACGCACATGGACATCTGACTTACAAACTGGGACCAAGGAATGGCAGAGGTTTCGTTAGCAGTCTTAGTTTAGGTGCAAAAGTCTAGACCAATAAACTCAAGATATCAGCTTCAAAAATTTCTGCTTTTCAGCTAAAACCGTATTGAAATTTAGCCATCTTTGTGGCTTCTAGCTAAAATTGTATTGAAGTTAAGCCAAAACCTACCGACAAGGCCTTTTGTCTTGGCCAACAAATGAAAGTTTAGCCTTACCTGGCATCCTAAAGAGTCGTACTGTTTCAAAATATTATCCTCATGCTGTAAGATTGTAATCCGTCCTTTTTGGGTGTTCTCTTCTTTTCTCTCCTTTATGGGCCCTTCCTTGAAATGGATTAGGCAAGGAACAGTCGTCTTAGTACTTTCTAACGTCCATGGGAAGAATGCAAGAGAGCCACCTATACACACACAACAGCAAACTTTGCCTCCAATCCCGGCCGCCTGCATCTCATGATCGGGCAAGTGACCGGGGAGGGGGAAACTCTTAATGGTATCCGAAGACAATTCTCTACAGAAGGAGACAGTCTTACTTAGCATGCTTGCACAACTGTGACCCTCCTGTGATCTTTTGAATTGGGGACAAAATCTGGGGGATATCAGCCATGACTTATGTGCAAACAACTCGTAGTCCTGTCTCAAGACTATGTACAAGCAACAACATGTAAAAGCAACGCCTACCAAAACTGCCCCTCTCGGCATGTCGGACAGGTGAATGCAGCTGTGAAATTGATCATCAAACCAGGCCCTTCCAGATGTTTGTACTATTCATAGAGAACATCGTAAGGTAGAAGTTGGAAATATCAAAAGGTGGGATGTCTTTCTCTCCTCTTGTTTTCAGGTTACATAAAGTCTTCTGCTGGCTAGTTGTAAGCTTTGTGATCTTCAGATGGATTGAGCCGCCGATAGGGGGTCGCCCGATCTGTATGCCTTGTGACACCATACTGATCAAACAGAGTTTGGCCTTAAGCAGCTGGGAACAAAACTGGAAGACGTGAAATTAATGTAACGCCTGGGATCCCAATCCCATGGTCGATTCCAGCAGGTAACGCTGGAGTCTGAAGGGCGTCGACTCTTCCTTGTCCACCGATCCTCATCAGCATCCGCCCAGCACCAGATCTTCAGGCCTCACACCGTCTGTCACAGTCACCTTCTTTGGCAATTTCAGCATAGGCAAACCACTGCAACTCCCTTCTATCTCCGGCACAGATCCGAACTTGGATTTGCCCAGCTTCCCACGTCCCAGCTCCATCTCTCTGTCTGTGCCTTCCTCAGCCATACAACAATCACTGCAAATATTGCCTGCATCCGATTGCCTTTCCTTCAAGCTGTCCGTTGCCAAGTCTACACCTCTATCACCCTCCCTCACGGCATCTCTTCCAAATTCTTTGTTGGGTCCCCCCCATTCTTTGAGTGCAGATTCCATGCCATTCAGAGCAATATTGGTCAGCTCCACATCACTACATTTTTCGGACATCATATCAAAAGTGGCGGCTTGCTCATCTTCATTGCAACACTTGTCTTGCCCAGCATCTCCCCCTATGTATCTGTCCGGCGACAAGTTGGGGAAACAAAAACAGTCGGTGGATCCATCCTTCTGCGGAGCGCTAGTCGTTTGGGACGAGAACGGGTCGTTTCTCGCATCACCATCCTGTTGCTGTTGCTGGT
This sequence comes from Takakia lepidozioides, assembly GCA_030704615.1. Classification (NCBI taxonomy): domain Eukaryota; kingdom Viridiplantae; phylum Streptophyta; class Takakiopsida; order Takakiales; family Takakiaceae; genus Takakia; species Takakia lepidozioides. The sequence goes on along the minus strand of CM060732.1, from coordinate 64,445,866 downwards.
CATAACAACTGAACTGCCCCTTTCTGGGCGACGAACTTGTACTACTCCCTCTGTCGCTTCTCACCTCATTTTTCGTCCCTACCTCGTCGATTGGTTGCAGAGTCAGGGTCAGAGTGCACGGGCTCCTCAGTTCATAGTCTTCGTCCGTTCGTGTGTTCTTCGTCCAACGAAGATTCGATTCTGAAGTACTCCTCGTTCTGGAAGCCGTACGGATGTTGTCCGTCACGCCGCGTCAATCCATCCATTTCGTCGAGCTCCGTTCGTGCTCGGTTCAGTCCGGTCTCGAAACAGGCCCTCTGTTCGTCTAACTCCATCCGCCATTTCTCGTCTTCGTCAAACTCTGTCTGCCTTCCTCGTCCTCTACAGAGATTCAAGCCGAAGTCCGGTGGCATGTCCGACTGGAGACTCCGCTCGTCGTTTCTTCTTCCGTCCGTTGGCCCAGAGCTCGTGTGATGGACGTCCGTCCACAGTTCACGGTGGCCGCACCCCTGGCGCTCCGTTCGTTGAGGTCGTCAGCCGCAGCACCCCATCGACGGTTGTCCATCTCTCCTGCACTATTGTTCGTCGCTCAGATCCCACACTCTCAATCCCACCCTCTCACGCTAAGATGCTATGCAGTAGAGAAATCTTCAAGAGTGTTCAATTGTATATGCTGAGGTTTGGTGTTCGTATGCGAGAGAGAGAGTGAGCAAACTCTAGATCAATGATAGATGCGTGAAGAACCAAGATAGATCAGAAATGCAGTATTTGAATTCTAGGAGGCACAGATCAAGTCTGAGACTGAGAAACGATAGGAAGAGTAAAGTCTTTCATACTGTGCTGAATTGCTAGCTAGTAATGTAATGCGAGGAATCGTCACATACTGATCCAATGCAATGCGTGTGAGGAGTTCGAGAGAGACATCATTGTCAGACACAATGAGGACTCAATAGCTCACTAGCTAAGAGGAGTTCTTGTGGAGTCTCTTACCTATCATTGGCTTCGCCTAGCTCTAGAGCTTGAAACTGAGCCCTCATCCAACTCTCTTCAGGTCGCTCCACCAACTCGGTTGGCTCCTTTCCAAACCTTTTCGGCATTTGACCTCTGATGTCTTGATCTTCTTCCTCATAGCCCAACCTCCTGGGAGATATTGGCGATTGTCTGTCTTCATAGATCAACTTCCTGGGCGATATTGGTGATTGCCTGCTTGAATTAGAAGCTACCTTCCTGGCTGATGGTGGTGATTGTATACCTTGCAGGCAACACCCATTCCACTTGTGTGTCGAGCATTGCAATCTGCTTCGCAACTCATTCAGTGTCACCGTCTTCTCCTGAAGATCCGCTTCCAGCATTTTGATCTGCTTGTGAAGATACTGTGTATGTTCTTCGGTTGCTATGTAGATTTCGTTGACATGCCTCTGATACTTAAGCAGAGAAACCAAACTAACCTTCTTCTCGCACTGGCCAGGCTTCTGACTCGCCCCAGGTCTCGTAAAAACAGTAGCTTGTTTGCGTTTTATCCCGCAGTTCCGTCATCTCCGTCCTTTCAATCTCAATTGTGTGTCGCAGTGCCGATTGTTTGTCGAGCAGATTCCGGTGCTCCTCCAGCAGTCTTGTATTCTCCTTATATGCTTTCATAAGATTCTCATGAATCCTGCTCTTATCGCACACAAAACAACCTAACTTCTCCCTTAAGCGATCTTTCTCCGCTTCCAGCTGCCTCCTGGCCTCAATGTTGCTGTCATAGGTACTAGCCGCGCACTCAAGGTCCCACACGAAACTGTGTAGGGCGCCTTCCAAATCACTGGTATCCATCTCTCGCAAGGTTTGCAGATTTTCTTCTTTCATCCGATGGTCTACCTATCGTGGTCGTGGTGGCCAATATATCTGATGCTGGCATTTCAGGCTCATGCTGATGGTGCCAATTCGATCAGAAAATGATCCAGATATTACGCAATGAAAGTTGACATGTACATGGGAAACAACGCATATATAAATCTGTCGGAGCGAGAAGGTCGCGGGCCCTTCAGAGCATCTATGAGCTACAAGGAGCAGATCAGGATACGCACCGCAGCACATAGAGATCGTATCTCGAGGAGACATTTTCTACTGACGTTAACATGGAAGCAAAGATCAGTGTGCAGTTAAACTCCGCCTTTGAGACAGACCTGGACATGCAGCAAGAATTAACCTGAATAAGTGACCGGCTTCAATCTCCCCCCCTTCACACCACAGATGCAGTGGTACATGTCCTACACTCAACAATCTGGTTGTCATGTTTGGAACGCAAGAGAGTTCAGGATAGAATCCATGGACGAAGCTTGCTCTATAAGAGAAGCAGACTTGGTGTCACTTTCAAGAAGAGTCTCTATATGAGCAAACAGACTGTAGAAGCAATTCATCTAAATGGCGGCCTGCCAGGTTCGAAACCCAGAGAGATAGCTCCACCATGAAGAAACCCCGTGTCAAAGCATTGTGGGAAAGCTGTAGAAGATCCGCATGAGGTGCTCGATCAACTTACAGGGAAAGAACGACCACTCTCTGGCATACAACCATGCAACAACCGGTGGCCATGTCTTGCACACAAAAATCCAAAGAGCTCATGGAAACCGACAAAGCAGATTTTCCTGGAAACAAGCAACCAGCCTGGTCGACATCATCTCTGCAATAGCACTAAGACAGACAATCGAATCGATCCTGGGAGGAGGCCGCACATGGGACAAGCTGATAATTGAAGAGAAGATGAGCACAATACACTATGCAGATCAGCAGGTTACAAGACAAACCCACTTCCACATTGCAGTGATCCCTAACGTATTTGGATGCAGCAATGGTTCACGAATAGATTTGAAAAGGTTTGAGGCAGAGTAAGATGTGAAGAGGTAGCAGACACCTTGAAAAGGTAGTTAAGAGAACGTCAAGAGGTCTCTAGTCTCTACATCTAGCCGTTTATTTTCAAACTAGCTGTCCAGGCTTATTCAGTTATTCTTTTCATAACATATTTTTCAAAAGAAACCCTAGCGACCTGCTGACCTCGCACCCTCTCTCTCTCTCTCAATTTCTGCAAACATAGCGGTACCGTGCAATGTCGCGGTGTGGATGACAGCTGCTTATGCTGTCTGTGGCATCTTCTGTTTGTGATCCTGATGCGGATGACTCACGAGGATAGCGACGCGGCACGAGGACAGCGTGTGAAAGGCGCTAGTATTGCCTATCCGGAGTAGGCCAGACATGTACCTGCCCTTCTTGTCACGATCCCTTGAGGAGCTGGCACCTCTTCACAGGTTTTAATGACTATGCATCGCGTGAGGACTGTGTCAATTAGGGGCTATGTACTACATTACTGGAAGGCTGGAGAAGGCCGAATGGAGGTTGAAATGGAGGCCGAAACCCTAATTTGCTCTCTCCATCCGTTTTTCAGGTTCCTAGCTCGCCCGTTTTTTTTCTTTGGGGCATTAGCTTTCTGCAATTCCCGTGGCGCCCAATCGGCTTCACACATCAATGCGACAGATTGTAGTTCATTCAGTTCAGTATCGTCCTCCCAGCAACATGCAAGACAACACTTTCTGTGCAGCTATCCGGCAAATCTATTACTACGGTTTTCTCTACGATTCATACGGTTGTCTCTATCATTTTTCTTTCACAATGTCATTCTTGTTGTTTTGTCGCCGTCCCCGATGGCTATGGTATTTCTGAGATCTGCATTAGGAAAGGGTTTGTTTCTTTCGAAGTTCTATAGAATGAATAATGTCAAACTTGGGGAAATGAGGTTATCAAGATGAGAACGTCAGGAGATTGTTGCTGGAATATGAGGAATGCACCAGACTGACTGGTAAGGAAGTGTTCAGTCTGCTTGCGACAATTTTTTTTTTAAGTCTGGGTCAGCCTGACGACCTAAAGGTCTGGGAAGACTGTAATCTGGTGACAGGCTCTACTCTTGAGAGTTAGCCATTTGGACAGATTCAACAGAGAATGAACTCGTGTAGACAATGGCATATTACAAACCCATTAGAATGGTATTTTCTCAAGACAATTGTTGGACTTCCTCATTAGTCCGTGAAGTACTCCATGAAGCACTGGGTGAAATCCGGGTTGAAGTAGGACTCAGGAATCCACCAATTTCCAGCAAGATCCTGTTCCATCCCCTTTCTCCCAACCTTCATTTCATTTCCATTGAGGTTCACAAGGAACTCCAACCCATTCTTTCCTTCCCGACGGTTTAACAATTCTTGAACCACATAGTATACACGCTGTATTTTTTTCTCCTCCTGTGCAGGCTCTGGTGCCTCCAGTTTGACAGCCTCATCAGAAGCCCCCCCTCCATCAGTGATGCGTCTGTCAACAAAACCTGAGGATGGCCTTAAATGAGCTTGCCAGCCAGTGACACCATCGGCAATTTCGACAACACGGAAGATGCGAACTGATAGAACAAGGAGTTCCTTGCTGTTGTCAATCACTTCAAAAACACATGCGTCGTCTTCCTCTAGGCAGTGGTCAAGGGCAAAGTGTCTCCAGCCTTTACCAAACAAGTATTGATGCTTTGGATTCCATTTGGCTCGCCATGATTTGCCAGCTGCATCCACTATACTCACTACCATCTCATTTGTTGGTAAATGGTCCCTGGAAAATTTCTTTGGAAATCCCTGCATAGGAGTGAGAAACATTTTCATGGACAGGCACTTCCTTGATGAGGCAAATAAGAGGAATAGCTCCAACCAATGTTAGGCACACCTGACCACTTCAGCTTGCTCTTTGAGACATCACTTGCACTCAATACATATGTCCATGTGAGAACCTAGTAAACTTCTAGACTCACATCTTAGAGGTAACCAAAGATCAAAGAAGAGCACATGAGATGAAAACGAAGGCTCATGACAAAAGTCAGGGAAGATAAACAACAACAAGGGAACCAGAAAGAATGCCGTCCCATCACTTTAAGGATCAACCCAAGAGAACGAGACCATAAACTACGTCCTATATCATGACAGGAACCAGTTCTTATATAACTCCCCACTGACTTCTTCAGTTACTGACAGAGGGTCCTGGGCAGGTCCCAAGGTCAATCAAGAGTTCCATGCTCAAACTCATATGTAAAGAGATAGAAATTAGCACAACCACAAAAATCTTACCCATTGGAATCCCAATAGATTGCTTAAAGACAGATTTGCCACAGATAAGAAGCCAACAAAATAGTCAAATTCTTAGCTTCAGTAACTTCAAAATTAGGAAGATTATCCATGGAGTTTAATTCATCTCTGCTTTTCAGCCATAGGTCTTCACAGTTTAGCGCAATTTATGATTAGGGGCAAGTTATATCTATGACTAAGAAACATGAGTCAAAAACTTGGGGTAACTTGTTTTGCTTTAGCTGATCTAGGGGAAGTTGAAGTATTGTACAACTTCAACTAGTTCTGGAACAATCCTTCAATACCCAGCTAATTATCCGAAGGTACGTCCACTTCAACAAGTAGTTGAACCATGTTGGCTTCAAGTTTTGACATGCTTCCAAGCTACAAAGCGAAGGACCCACACCTTCCTTTAAGGGATAGGGAGACAATGTAAAACAACAGGAAGCGTCAGGATAGAGGTGAGACTGATCTTGTCCATGTGAGAAGATTCAAACATAGAGACAAGTAGATCTCTACCTATACCAAGATGCTTCATGGAACTTCGTTTTGATCAGGAGCATGGAAAAGGTTATGAATTGGATATCTCTAAGACTGAAATAGAACCTGTCGAGGGACATAAAAAAGACTAGCGCATGAAGCTCTATACCAAAGGTTCTAGCAGCAGGCACTACCAAAGGAGAATTACCTTAAAAAGAAACTAGGGCAAGGAGAAGTGGGGGTGAGCTGGAATAAAAGAGGAGGAAGGAATCACCCTAGCAGTGGAACCTCCCACCCTAAGACACTGAAAGATGGTGAACTTTAAGGTTTCCAAACCTTATTACCTGTGAGGAGCTGTTCAGATTTGGATCCTTTTCTTCACAGCATAGCTGTTGAACGATGAGGATGGGGGTTTTTGTGTTTGGAGACTTTCCTTCTAAATTGTAACCTTGAGGAAAGGGAAGGATGCAAAAGACTCCTCCAATTAGCTCAATGAAATGCCCCCAATAGGTTTGTGAGGAACACTCAATTTCAAGTGAGTAAGGCGAGTACGAAAGAAAACACAACTAGCAAGTTAAGGTCATGGCACAATGCCGACAGTACCACCATGAAAAGGCAGGTTGCAACTTGAAGTGAAATACAGCATCAAGTGCTTGCAACTAGGAAAAATCCACACGTGGGTCCATAACTACCATACCAGAGTCTGGGCGATCATGTTGGCCGTGCTACCCAATTGAAATAAACAAGGTGCAGTTCAAGAACTTGGGAGTATAAACTTACATGGCATGAGGCACCACAGCAAGTGAATGCATGCTCTCTCTGCCTTATGAACAAATTAGAAGGGGAGAATACTTACAACAACAAAGTTTCTGTACACAAACGACTGTCGCATAACCACAAGTCCACTCGTTTTTCTGGTCTCTGCTGCATAGGAGCGTGCGGTGCGAAGGGCATTCAGTTTCTCTTCCTGTGACACAGGACGTCTTTGAGAAACCCAAACGTCTCTCTTCTCCTCTCTTTCACTCCACTTGCCTGCGATGTTTTGTTGTGCTGCGAGGCTCCCTTCCCTCTTTTTGTTGGGAATCTGGTGCTTCACCCCACCTTTCCATTCTAACCTGGGCCTCCCTCCCATACGATTAACGGGCATCTTTTGCTCTGCAAACCCTTCTGTTTCCCGCTCTCTGAGCTGTTTTCGCGGCCTACCTCTCTTTCCGGTGCCCACAGCATCTGCAGCACGCCTGCTATGGAGCTGATGATGGTTTGCCATGCTCCCTCTGTCAGTGCAACCAAGACCTTTGCTCTTCCAGAGACGATGGCCGCGATACATAAACGTCGCATCCCTGCCTCTCCCATTTCCACTCTCTCCATCATCATTCTGTGAACCTCTTTCACCCTCCATCCAATACCTCTCAGCCGGACTAATTTTGTCCCCCGTCCCTGAACTGACCCTATCCTCGTAATGGCTCTCCATGATCTGTAAAGGGCCATGGCTCATCCTCCACACAAATTGAAGTCTTTGTGCGTTGGGCCTAGAATTCTCCGACAACTTTGACCATCTGGCCTTGGCTATGGCAGCTCTGGCACAAATCCGTGCTAAGTTTCGCTTCGCAGATGATGGGAGGCATATGGGGGCAGCTGCTGCCCTCAAACCAACACAATTTCCCTGCACTCAGCAAAATCATACAAGTTTCTGAACAAAAACATTCTGGACAATTTCCCAGGTTCAACGACCAACCACTACACTGGCCCATGCATAAGAAATCCTTTGGTATCACTGCATATTCCACATCTCACGATAAGCTCCATCATTCATCTGAGTTCTTCATAATGATTGGAGCTGTCTACATGCAGTACCTGATCAATGACCAGGGCTGAACAGATTCATGGTTAGAGGGTGAAGGGTCGTAGTCCATGCTCCCCTATTCAAGAGTGTACTTTGTTTCTTTAACATGTTTTCACCCTCACGATCTAGCACCACAAAAGCCTGCAAGTGATCAGGAGATGGGCAGGAAGAATGCAATCCAGTAGTGCAAACTCTCACCCAGAATTGTGGAGTTTTCTCGCCTTTGACACGAATGCTCTCCTCTTGCAGAAGCAAAGGAGGAACCCCATCGGCTTCCTCTGCAGAGAAGCGTGCTCTGCTCTCCGTCCCTCGTTCCCACAATCCACTCCTGAACATCTTGCTAACGGATTTGCGACCTGGCAACAACGTTCGAGGGCCACTTTCCTTGAAATTCCTCAATGCCTGGGAATGAAACCTTTTTGCTGGACCAGAGGGTACCCACTCTTCTTCTCTCAGCTTTCGCTTTTTATTATATTTCCTGTACCAGCCCCTCCCAGCATAGAGGCCACTGTTGGTTGCTTGGTAAGAGCTAGCTTTCTCGCAACCATGCTTGTCATACACTTGGATGATGAAGTGCGAGTCTGCAGTCAGAAAGAAGACAAGCTGGTCTCCCTTCTCCAGATCATGGTCTACTGCAAACGCCTTCCATCCACCAAAGAAGCCCCCGTTTCTGAAGGTCACAGGCCATTTGCACCCACTGGGTCCTTCAAGATTTATCGTCTCTTTCCCTTGAGGAGTGTACAACTTCAAGAATGCCCTCGGCAGTTGCTGAAACAGAGGCCGCAAGCGTTTTCAGTAAGCAGCGGCCCTTGAAGACTTGCATGGGAATGAGCATGGAATTCTTTAGCTATCCTACTAGCCAAGGAGCTCCTAACCCTCGACCGAAAAAACTCAGCATTTCGAGATTCAGATGTCTCTGAACGAAATCACTCCCAGAAGCAGATGCTAACAGATGGAGAGGCCCTTTCTATCTGTGACATGAAAATGACAAGCACGTACCAGATTAGCCTGCTGGGTGGTGTGCACCGAAGAATCTGCAATTGTCTTGACAAACGATGGATACAAACCCGCCCTCGGCTTCCCCTTCCCTTCCCTATGTGCGATAAAACAAGCACTGGTGCAAACTGTGCACGCCCTGAATCCGTCGCCCTCCGCATGGCCTTTCGCCATGGTGTGCTCTGCCTTCACCTCCAGATCTAGGACCCCCAACTTAAATCTTCCATCACACACTCCACCGAGCTCGCAATCAAACTCAGAGGGCCCTGCAGACACACACACACAGACAGGACAGAAGAGACAGGCAGGCGAAGAGTAGACACTAGACACCCACCGACTGAAATGCACGGACCCTTTTCCGTCGGTTCCGCCCAGTCGCAAGGGACGGACGCCCAGTCACCGTCCTGTCAACGGACGGAAACTCTCGGCGAAGATATCTTACTTGCAAGTGAGATTTTCGAAAATCTCACTTGCATTTCCGCTCGGAAGAATAACTGCTTATTCCAGTGTATTTGCAGTAGGCGCTTGTACGTACTGAGTGTCGAACCCCGTTCACTCCGTTATACAAGCCTTCTCACATGTGTATAATAATACGTATGTTAATAGAGCTTCGTATGTTGACGGTACATACGTACCGCAGATTCATTAAGACTGTACTCGCCGGTCCTTTATTGCGGTAAGCGACGGGCAGAGGGACCGCCTGAATCTTCGGGAGTCTGGCCTTCTGGACCCACCGAATCGCCCGGCGGCCCGGGATACATGCTACCGGATGAAACCCAGGAGTAAGCCTATAATCCATCCATGGATTGGGGTTTTTTTTTTTCCTTGGAGAAGGGGAATATTTTTCCCTTTTTTTTTTAAAGAAAAGGGGATGAAGCCCTTACGAATTATATTTTCCTAATTTTCCTAATAAGATTTATTATAAAATAAAATAAAAAATTGAAAGGCCTCCGGGGTAGTTCTCTCTTTGTGTTGCTAGCTTCATTTTGTGTTAGCTTGTTTTGGGACATCTTTGATTTTTGCGGCTCGTGGGTCCTTGTTTTCTCCTCGAAAAGAAATACCGCCATAAGTCGAGTGAAAAAACTGAACATGCTAGAGCCTTTGGAGCATTGATCGGATTAGAGCAGCAAACCTAACGGTGAAAGCCATGGTTGAGTCTTGGAGTCGGATATTACGCTCAAGAAGAAAAATAATGCAAACTCCAAGTCATTCAGGATTGGCAAGCCAATATATAGTGATTTAAGAACCAGACAAAAATTGTAATTCTCCATTGGCTGGCTTGGCAAAGTCGTTAGCCAATTCTGCTTTTGTTTGTTCAAGATAGTTGATATATGTAGGGCCAAGCCCCGACAAGCAGCCACAAGGTGTAGTGACTCTTAGATAGACTGACTTTGGTCGGAGATGTCGCTCTAAATATATGTGTTGAATCTATATTATCCTCTCTCAGGTCGCATACAAAATAGTAATGTAAGAGAATCTTTCAATCTGTAAGTTGTCGTTTTGATGATGATAATGATTTTGGTTGAGATTATTGAATATTTTCGACCTTAACCCCTACAGGACGAGCATGAATGCTATTTTGTCAGCTTAGATGTGTGAGCTTGAGAGCTGCTAGCTTGCAAAGGTGAGCATACGATCAAGAATGAAAAAACCTCATATTCCCGCGAATTACATATTGAATTTCAGAAGACCTATAACCGTGCAGCCTAACGATAGAAGAACCCATATTCCCGCGGATGTTTTTTGAGTGACATAAGACCTAACTATAACTCTCCACCTTGAGATGATTGCAGACAATTACTACCAATTGCACACCACAAATGTGATGGTATTTCTTATTTTGGCTTGCATGCATCCAACTTCATGTTTTATCTGCATGGAATATTATTAAAATCCAATTACAACCCAGACCCCGCCAATCCCCACCAGTCTGCTGTTAGGCACTTGCAGAAGTCTCGCAGCAGAAGAAGCATCTCCCAGGATCGGAGTAGCGATAGAAGGAATTACATGAGGCGGAGAGAGATTAGATGGACCAGCATGGGATGGACCCGCTTGAGAAAGAGAAACATGAGATGGAGCGGCGTGAGATGAAGCACGGTTCACATGGGCACGATGTCGGTGAAGGAATGACAACGGCTGGTTGTCATCATCCGACGATTCGACCTGCACATCTCCCGCAGTCCGTGGAACTCCTGGTGGGGGAGAGTTGACCTCAACTTCATTGTTGAGAGTGTGCTCCGCTGGGGGGGGGGGGGGGGGGGGGGGGTCCGCAATTGGGATGACACCATGTCGCAGTTCATCAACAACAAGGTCATCGAACGATGGATGCATTACAGCATCATCGTCATTAAATTCATATGGGTCATGTGGAGGATTGCCAACATCATCGGACCCATCCCAACCGTCGGAGTCGGAGTCCCTCGCGGCGTCGGTGTCATCATTGCTGGTAGATTGGACAGATTTTTCAGACAACAGATTATTCTCGTACCATGCAGATGCGTCACTTGCTGTCATCTCTCGCAGTAGCCTACAATTCGTGTAGACATAAACCAATTTGTCAGCCCTGGCAAGATTCAACCTGTTGCGAATCTTGTTGTGAACAAACGAGTAACTGCTCCAGTTCCGCTCACAGGACGAGGCAGAGCATACTTGAGCAAGAATACGCTTTGCAACACAAGGAACTTGCAGATCAACGTCGCCAACTCCAACCCCAGTTCAAGGTCGGAGATCGTGTGTGGCTTCTTTGATGGGACATACAAACCTCGCGACCATCAATGAAGTTGGATTATCAACGCCTGGGACCATTCAAAATTATTCGACAAATAAATCCGGTCAGTTTTTGGCTTGAACTCCCACGAAGTATGCACATCCATCAAGTCTTTCATGTTTCATTATTGGAGTTGTATCATCCATCGAATATTCCAGGGAGAGTTTCCGTACCACCTCCACCAATCGAAGTCAATCAGGAAATTGAGTATGAAGTCGACGAAGTCCTAGACTCTCGCATCAAGTATAAACGTCTCGAGTATTTTGTACATTAGAAAGGCTACGACATCAGCGAACAAACATATGAACCTTTATCCAACCTCGCCAATGCATCTAACAAAGTCCAAGAGTTTCATCAACGATATCCAGCTAAGCCCCAAGCTACACGTCAATGAGACGTCACAACGATGATGTCAGCCAAGTTAGCTTCAAAGAGAAGACTCCACATTCAATGTACCTGATACACGCAGGAAGGAGGAGCACCACACATCAGTATATATAGCTACACTTCCAGCACTCTTGCATCTTGTATTGGCAGCATGGAGACACAAGAACCAGATACATTGGAGTTGTCCCTTACCCAACTACCAGATCAGCCGTTCCGACTCTCACGACTGTCATGGTCTTAGTCATGGTTAACTAGAATTACCTACTTCTAGTTAATTAGGACATTTTGGATATTTATATTTGCATTTTGTGTGTTGGGACTTCATTTGGTCTCACATGCCAAGTGAGGTATCAAACCTCACTTGGGACATGGGGATGGGTTTTCCTCTTGTGAGTGTTGAGGAGGGCTCATCTTCTTGTAGTTGAGCCTCCATGAGCCTCTCCCACCTCCATAGCTCTAGGTATTGAGAAGGAGTGTGGTGAGGGCTTTGTAGGGTGGATTCCTTTAGCAAAGGTGCCCTTGGCTTGACTTAGTTTATGTGATTGAGTGGATTAATGAGTGGAGTGTTTCCATTGTGTGTTCACTTCCATTATCACTATAAGAAGATCTCCTTATGCTTGTGAGTGCGGAGTGTAAGGGTTAGTTTAGCACTTGTGTGTTGGAGAGAGCTTGGTAAAGAGCTCTTATGTTGCAAGGTATTGCAGGTGTTGCAAAGGAAAATCCTTCTGGCGTGGAGAACATGGATGTTAGGGTTTGAGAAGCATTATTTTGCTCTATAGAGGTGGAGAGCTTGGAAAAGAGCTCTTGCATCACAAAAGAAGCGTCTTGTGTGTGGAGAAGATAAACACTAGGGTTTCAAGAGCAAGCTCTAGTACTTGTTCATGGTGTGAAAGAGAAGCCGAAGAGTGGCACATGTTTGGGTTGGAAACACCATAGAAGGAGTACAACAAGAGTAGTTTGAGGAGCATTGAGTAGCTCAAGAGAAGCTAAGAAGTGGTTGTTCTATCCATGGTGAAATGAAGCCAAGTAGGGTTTCATTTGGTTGACAAACAAGCAAGCGAAGGCAGCGCTAGAAGGGAGTACTTTTGCTAGTTCTATGAGTTCTTGGCTTGCTCTTGGTGAAGCAAGTGATTGTCCAAGCAAGTGGCGCATGTGTGGAGCATGCTTTCCAAGTGTGGCTTCCAATTCAAGCTTGAGGAGAGCTAGAAGGTGAAGTGAGCAAGGTCATTCCTTGTGTATGAGGTGGTGCATGTTGTGGAAGAAAAGCCAAGGAGCTACATAGGCTAGGGCTTGAAGACAACAAAAGCAACCACTTGGAGAGCATCAAGAAGCTCAAGATGACTCCAAAGGGAAGCATGTGGGTGCCATGATGATGTGAAACCAAGTCTAGAGTATTGAAGAGCTTGGAGCACATGTGGGAGATCATTGGAGGTCGGTGATTGTCTCCAACAAATTGGAGAATTCGTAAAGTCCTGGAGATTTGTGGGTTCTGTGTAGTTGTCGTGTATGGGAGTGATGTGGCTCACGGCATGCATAGCAACTTCAACCATACATTAGCATGTGACAAGACAAGGAAGGGGAAGGTGAAGCTCATGTATTCATTCCCTTTTTGCTTAAGTTTTGTGGTGGATGGTTGATCAAGCAAGTGATGCTTAAGTGGAGCATGCTCTTTAGGGCTTATGACTTCAAGTTTGAGAAGTTGAGCTCTTGAATAGAGGTGTGGATACACATTATGATGAATGAAGAGAATACCTAGGTCAAGAGGTGGAAGTGTGTGTGACTAGCCAATGCAAGGGAAAGCACATGGAAGATGGCATACAAAATTCAAATTCAAGCAAGGCTTGGCGCTTGTCATTGGGCACATTAGCTTGCTATGAGTTCCAAGGAGATCAAGAGGAACTTGTCAATTTGGGATGAATGCATTGCAAAGTAAGATAATGCAATCTTGCATGCATGTTAGGGGGGAAGATACCATGAAGAAGGTGTTTCTTACTATACTCTACAAACCCTAGTCTCCATACTCTTCAAGAAACTGCGTATGGGCTCCCTCTGCCCATCATACTCTTTTTTGAACAGTGTATGGAACCCCTCTGCCCAACATACTCTTTTGTGAACAAAGTATGGCCCCCCTCTGCCCAACATACGTTTTTGTAAACAGTGTATGGGCTCCCTCTGCCCCACCATACTCTTTTGTGAACAGTGTATGGATACAAGTGGAGAGACTTTGCCTACCATACGTTTTCATTAAAAGAATATGACATCTAGGGTGTATCTGGAGGAGTATTGCCTTTGGAGGAACTTTGGGAGGTCCTTTGAGGAGCTTTTGGTAAGACACTTGAAGAGCTTTTGAAGGGGTAATTGGAGGACTATTTGGAGGACTATTTTGGGGTCATTGGAGGCTAATATTTGGCGAACTTAAGGAGTCTTTGGCAACTTGTCTGAAGGACTTTTTGGGGGTCCTTGAGGGCCAAGATTTGGCAGGCTTTGGGGGCCTTAGTGAGATTGTTTGAGAGACATCTTGAGGGCTCTTGGAGAGTTATTTGAGAGACCCTGGAAGGTAGTTATGTCTGTTGGTCATGAGCAAGAGCGTTTAGAGATAAGGGGAGACTAGTGGGATGAGAGCATTCTGGGATTAGGAATTGCTTTAGTCTCTCTTCCTCATAGTCTTCCACCCTCTATGTAGGCCAAAACCTTTCCGTAGGTGGAGGCAAGAGTCAGTCCGGGTTTGGGCTGGGGTGTCCTTGCAGGAACGACACTGTGGAGTGTTTTTTTTTTGTGTGGGGGAGTTACTGTTTTGATTTTCTTGTGTTTGGATCCCCCCCACATCTGCATGCTTGACTGTGCGCCATGTCTGTTTTGTGTGGGCGCTTGTTTTCATAGGAGGTTGGTCCGGATTTGATCACCGGCCAATCCTAGAGCATGCTATCGGTGGTGAGGCTGGGGTGATGACCAGTCAGACCGCCATTGTTTCTCTTATGGTGAGGCTGGGTTGATGACCAACAAACCATATGAGTGCTTGCGGTGGATGCAGGTGCAGGTTTATGTTACGAACCTAGTAGTCTAAGCCATAAGCCGCAACAGGTTCTCTACCCGGTTACCTTGTGGAAAGGGGGATTAGAGACAAGTTTACAACAAGTGTGGTTGTGAGTTTTCATCACGGAGGTGCCACCAGTTGCTGAGGAGAGTGCCGGTACGAGCACCAGTGATACTAGTGGGTATACAAGACGAGGTGTGCGGTTTAGGCCACCTTCACCTTCAGTGTCTTCTGATGAAGGTTCAGACTCAGAGTTAGGAGGATTCTCGCCGAGGGTGCAAGCCATTTCCGTGCCATTGTTGTGGGATATGATGGAGGAAATGTATGGAGCTACCAAGGGGCCACGTCGGTACTCTGGAGCTGTGGGCACCATCGAGCTTGATGATTTCATACAGGAGTTTGATAGTTGATGTGATTTGCAGCAGATGCGCAATCCACAACTTTTTACGCCTTTTATGGCGTGGAATGGGCTATTTCAGCACCTTGAGGGGCCGCCCATGGATGACTACCATGAGTTTAGGCGGGGACATGAGGTAGAGATTGAGGAATGGTGGGTGTATTGGTCACCTGACTATGTCTCTATCACTAGAGGCACAATGGCAGTGGTGACACCGGCAGCTTCCGCAAGCAGCAATGGGACGTCAAGTGAAACAGGAGCCGGGAAGTCCACCCAAGCTCCTGCTGCAGTACCAACACCCGTGCCTGCTTTTAACCCAGTTGTGGAGTTCTTTGAGGAGTTAAGGAGAAACTACTAAAGGATAAGGACGGAGAAATTGCAGAGTTTGCAAGAGTTCCAACGAAAGCCTGCCGAGAGTTTGAGGGAGGCTTACACTCGCATGAGGCGCTTAATAAACGTAACCCAAGGGGTTACAGAAGCTCAGGCAGTCTAGTTCTGGTATGGAATCCTTGACAAGGAGCTGAGGAGAAGGGTGCGGGATGCAACTCTCCTACAAGTGGATCAACCCACCTTAGCAAATGTGTTTTTGCTGGCAGAGCGGATAGAGCTCAATATGGTGGAGGAGTGAGTGGTCATGGTGGGGTTTGGTCAGGAGACACAACGAAGTGGGGCTCCTAGCCAACAACAACCACTAGCCCAACGTGCTCAAGGCAACAAGGGGGCTCAGGCGAAGCCCAGGGAAGGGCCGAGAGGATCTCAATTGTAGAGGTCACTTCCTTCATTCTCAGGCCAATAACAGTCGGGTGTGACATGTTGGGATTGTGGAGGACCCCATGTTAAGAGAGATTGCCCAGAAAGAGGCAAAGGGCCGGCACAGGCACAGCCTACACAACTACAATGTGGGCATTGTGGCAAGTATGGGCATGAAGAGGCCCATTGTTATAACTTGCATCATGAACTGCGGCCAGGCCAGTTCCAAGGGAACAATGGTGGCCGAGGACAAGGCAATGTAGTCCAGAGAGGTAGAGGAGGCAGAGGTCAGGGTGGAGGACGTAACCAAAACCAAGAAGAACAGGGTCAGGGTCAAGGTCATGACCAAAGCATGGTGGATAGACTTGCCCAGCTAGAGCAACGTCTTGCTGCCATGGCCACTACTCATGTTGCGCCAGCTCCAAGGCTTGAGGTTCAAGCCCCACCTGCACAATCTCCTATGCCTAGAGAAGACCAGATTGGTATGGGCTTCATGTGTGGAGCCGCACTTGCAGGACCATTGCATGTGGACTCTGCAGCTGTTGTCACTCGAGCAGCAACGCGTGCTCCTGAGCCAAGAGGAGCGGATGTGGATTTTGATCCACAAAGAGGGGAAGCAAGTCGGCAGACAAGGCTTCCACAGTCTTTCACATTGGCTGAGACAGTGCCAACTATGTCATCGATGGCACCCGCTCGCCCAAGTGTGCCAGAAGTAGAGCCACGAGTGTCATTGGGGAGAGTTGGTGTGGCTCGGTAAATGCCAGTGGGTGGTGCAGCAAAGCGAGGTGCAGCCAGTACATTGTTGGGGGCGGCTACGGCGGTTTGCCAAGCTCCATTATTTTCTGCAATGACCATTGCAATGCCAGGGATTCGGTCAGCTGCTATGTTCAGACTAGCAGCTAGACTCTGCGAGAGCGATGATGCATGATAAGGTGCAGTGCATGGATGCCCTGGATTCAAGGGTGAAGACAGCCACAGCTGCGCCATGGCAAGCGACAACTGCAAGGTTGCAAGAGTTGTCAGCTAGACCAGCCATTGAGCGTAGTATGGTGACTCCTGGGGTAGTCCTGGTGGACAATCAGGATGGTGTGTTTCAGTTGGGTGGCCCAGCCGGGAGGAGGTATAGGCCACTGCGGGTCTTGTTGGACTCGAGAGCACAGCCATTGATGTTGGGGAGAGCAGCAATTGCAGGCTTGGGTCTTACAGAGGCGGATTTGGAGCCTTGCCCTTTCCAATTTCAAACATCTTTGGGCAGTTCAAAGAAGACACAAGGGATTACGCGCCATGAGCTCTTCATTCGATTGCTGCCAGATTATCCTACAGATGGCTCTGTCATGAGAGCTAAAGCCATTGTTACAGACGCGATGTCTTATGATGTACTTGTTGGTGGGGCTGTGTTATACCCGATGGGCTTTACTTTGGACTTTTGGGAGGAAACGACATCCTACAGGCCGGAATGGCAGTCAGGGGATGGTCGGCGTGCACTGCTCCTAGTGCGGTTTATTGGGAATGTAGCGGTGGATCATAGGAACATGATGCCCACATTGGCTGCATTCTCAGGGGTGGTGGCTTGGGGTGGTGAGCTCTTGGAGGGCAATAGCCATGCGGTGGCACCCGATGAGGACAAACAATTGGCATACAAGGCTGATTTGCTTCCTCATGTGTTTGTTTATATCCTAGTTATCATTCATGATGTGACATGGCGCTGACACGTCGGCCGTCACGTCCGACGTGCGTCACATCACGGACGTTTACCAACGTAATTTTTTTACATTTGACTTTTACGATTTACTTCTACCCTTTGTAATGACATGGCAGCCACGGTGTAAAACAGACGTGGCCAATTACTAATATTTATTAATTCTTTAAAAAAAAACGAGTCCGCCTATATTGGCGGTCGCATATAATTTATTATTTTTAATAAAAGCGACTACCCATATTGGCGGTCGCTTGTAATTTAATATTTTGTTAAATTAAGCGACCGCCAGTATTGTCGGTCGCCGGTAATTTATTTATTTATAAATGAAGCGACCGCCCATAGTGGCGGTCGCCTGTAATTTATTTATTTTTAAATGAAACGACTGCCCATATTGGCGGTCGCCCGTAATTTATTTATTTTTAAATGAAGCGACCTCCCATATTGGTGGTCGCCCGTAATTTATTTATTTATAAATGAAGCGACCGCCCATATTGGCGGTCGTCCGTAATTTATTTATTTTTAAATGAAGCGACCGCCCATATTGGCGGTCGCTTGTATTTTATTACATTTTAAAATAAGCGGTCGCGTGTTTTTTTTTCCCTTAGAAATCTAGGGACCCGCCGTGTGGCGTTTTGTTTTTTATTTTTAATCATGAAGCGGCACCTCGGCCAGCCACGTGGTGAGGTGCCACGGGTCAGGAAAAACGAAACAAATGGGATGGGAGGTGATTTTGAACCCTTGACCTCTCCCATGTGGATGCGCGTGGCGAGGCGCCACTGGCTTGTCGCGCCTTTTCAAGCATAATGCCATTTTTTTGGGGGGGGGCTGGTGGGCGCCTATATAAACCATTCCCCCCTCTTTTTTTTGATCACTTTTGCCCATCTTGTGGTGTGGTTCATTGGCATCCTGTAGTCCTTTCTGACTTTGTTGCTTGGCACTGCCAACGGGAGGTGCAAAGGTGATTATTTGGGGGGGGAGGTTTTGTCGGTTTACTATTGGTCAATCCTACACACTTGTTCACGGTACAATCATCGTATCACCATTTTGCCGTTTCCAGATCTCCGGCGGCCTGTTTTTTTGCAGAAAACTACGAAGACACTATCCGCACACGTTTATTGCCATTTTTCTGAGGTTTTGGATCCTGTAGTGGGCAAATGTTTATACAATGTCGGGGGTTGTGAATTCAAGTTCTGGGGCGGGATCGTCTGGGGGGCGGAGGAAGAGAAAACGTGCCCAGGAACGGGATAGCCAGGTCAACAAGCCAGACTACCCGGGACCGGATGCCTTGGATAGGATGAAAGAAGTGGTAGCGGATTATTTCAAGGGTAGGGACATGATGAGGCTGGAGAGTGCTTATGTTAGGCATGGATGGGAGGGGTTTCAGATTTTCCAGCAAAATATGGAGAGGAAAATGACAAATGCTTTGGCGGTGGCTAAGTGGACGGCGGACAGGGACAAGCTGAAGTTCAATCGGTGGATCCAAAGCAGGGCGAAAGACGCCACGTGGAATTTGAGGCAGCTCATGAAGACATGGAAGGGTAGAACAACCGAGGGTCGAGTACCCTCCGCCGAAACCGAGTTAATGCGGCGTGTTGAGTATTGGGCTCGCTCGGCAAGTCAGAATTCACATCGCCGAATTAGGGTTGTCCCTTGGAAGACGGGGTCATCGGGCGGGGGAAGCACAACTAGTCTTTATTACCTGAACTCTAGTGCGAAGGTGGTAGAGATTGGCCCTTACAAAGAAGGAGGATATGCTAAGGTCCGTCACTGTAGGATTGTTGGCGATTCTAGAATACCGGAGCGTTGGGAGCTAGCGGGAAAAAAACCCAAATCAAAAAATCCAGAAAATGCGTTGAGACAACACAACGACGAGTGTTTGGCAATGAAGTTCCAGCATCCGGGTGTTATCTCGTATTTTGCTGTGAATGCACGTGAGGTAGAGGGTTACACTCGCTGGTGGAATGGGGGGACAATACGCTACATGATGAACCTTGATAGAAAATGGGGCAACGATTCGGACAACAGGGTGATTTTGGAACAAAGGGGAACGAAAGCAGAGTTCCAGGAATGCAATCGCTTGCTTCGTTTCCGGAAAGTGCGCAGCAAACTTGCACGGGCACTGGTGTGCATCATGGATGCTGTCCACAAGAACGGTGTCCTGCACAACGACTTGTCCTCCGACAACATCTTGATGCATTTTCCAGATGGCACCGATGAGATCAAGATTGGGGTGTGTGATTAGGGCTTAGCCATCCCATTGGGCATACGCAAAGCCTCGCCGTACCAGTTTGAAAACCAAGACAAGCTGGATCGGGAACTCGCGAAAAGATGGTGGGTGGAAAAAGATATTGCATCGGTTTTCAATGCGAATGCCCCCCCCCCCCCCCCCAGGACATGACGTCGGAGGCCTTTGCCGTTGGGAAGATAGCGGTACGAATAAATGGCGGTGTTCATTATGATCAAAGTATGTTTCAGGACCAATTTACGGGAGGTTGTTGGCATTCAATGCTACAAAGGTTGTACGACAACAACAAGAATGAGAGAGTCACATTAGCCCATGTAGTACTTCGGTTCATAGGCAAGCCATTCAATTGGCCTGAGCCGAAAGACATATATAGGACGGAGTAGACCATTGTCTCGTAGATATGACATTTCTGGCGGTACAATGGTACTTTTATGAAGACATAACTCAATTTTGATCGTGCATGTAATAAATAAAGTCCCATTGTAAATATTACATTGCATATGCTCGACCCTGGCACCTGCCATCGCAACATAAATGGTTTGTGTACTTGCTCACTGTTTATATTTGTAATGTTCCAAGGTTTCGGATAGGGTTATGAGAAAACGATGTATTAGTTCCGTAGAAGTTAGACAACAAACGTCTCCTCTCATTCAGCTGTGCGACACTACCATGAGAGGCATGGATCGGAAAGTTGCACATGTGACCTCCGAACGTTTAATATTAGGTCTCTACTTAAACGTACGGAGGTCGCATGTACACCTATTACTTTTTTTATCTATGCCACTCATGGTAGTATCGCACAGTTGAATGAGATATGGAACGTTTGTTGTCCAACTCCTATGGATCCAATATATCATTTTCTCAGTACCCTGTCAGAAACATTGAAACATTCGCAGTTACAAACAATGCCACAATATACGGCCGGTTTTGTTGAAATGACATTTGTGAGGTTCGAGCGTATGCAATTTATTATTTACAACGGAATTTTATTTACTCGGGGGACCGATACTGTTGTTGGAGCGCAACTGATGGTGCAAGTTCTCTATTGATTGGAGCTATCACAACCAATGTCAACAATCATATTTACGGTAAGGTGTTTCATGCTATTGTTGTTCCTCTAGCTGAATTCTGTAGTACTCTTTTTGCTATTCCCATGCCAACGTCCTTTGAGATTGTCATGTTCAAACGGACGTATCAGCCACCCCGGCCAGCTTGCAGGCTGCAGCCATGGCCCACCATAAATTGAATGAATTGAAGATTTTGTGCGAAGTTCCTGGTTTCATATCCGTGGTGGCTGATACAGAATTCGGAATATGGCAGTTGCAGTGGACCTGATGTTGTTGGCATGGGAATAGCAAAACGATTCCTAAATAATTCTGCTACATGAACATCGGCAGTATGAAACACCTTGCAGTACATGTGATTTTTGATATTGTTTGCACGGATTATTTGTGTTTGTGTTTTCAAGTGGCGAACATTTCCGCTATGGTGCGGAAGACATGCATTGGCCACATTAACCGGTTGATGTGATACCATTTCACAAATGTATCACATCGCATTTGTGAAAATGTATCACATGAACCATTCTATGTGTATGTGTTGGAAAATAAAAGATGTTGCCCATGTGTATACCAGCCAAAATGTCGGCCAAAGGCACCGTCACTTGCTCATGTTTGTGTTCGGTGATTTGCATGTGGAATGGAGAACAATTGTGTCATGCTTCCAACTGTGCATTCATTTTTATTTAAATGGAGCGATCGCCAAGGTGGCGGTCGCTTCTACGAAGTGTGACATGCACATAGAGCGAGGAGTGAGGCGGGGGGGGGAGGGGAGCATATAAGCTCTGGGACATTCTCCCCTCACTTCGCTTGAAGTTTTTTATTGTTTTTATAAATGCAGCGACCGCCATTACTGACAGTCGTTTTTTTTCTTTTTTTTTGGCGAAATGGAGCGACCGCCATTTGTGGCGGTCGTTTTTTTTTAAAAAAAAATGGAGCGACCGCCATGGTGGCGGTCGCTTCTACGAGGTCTGCCCTGCGCGTGGAGCGAGGAATGAGGGGGGGGGGGGGGGGGGGGGCATATAAACCCCCAGTCATTCTCCCCTCACTTCCATGATTGGCAGTTTTTGTTTTTACAAATGTCTAACGGTCGCTGTGGTTATTTCTTAAGATACAGCGACCGCCATTACTGGCGGTCGCTTTTATTTTAATTATTTTGGAAATGAAGCGACCGCCTATGCTGGCAGTCGCTTATTTATTTTAAATGTTTTCAAAATGAAGCGACCGCCTATGCTGGCGGTCGCTTATTTATTTTAAATGTTTTGAAAATGAAGCGACCGCCTAAGCTGGCGGTCGCGTATTTATTTAAAATGTTTTGAAAATGAAGCGACCGCCTATGCTGGCGGTCGCTTATTTATTTTAAATGTTTTCAAAATGAAGCGACCGCCTATGCCGGCGGTCGCTTATTTATTTTAAATGTTTTCAAAATGAAGCGGCCGCCTATGCCGGCGGTAGCTTATTTATTTTAATTTTTTTCTAAATGAAGCGACCGCCTATGTTGGCGGTAGCTAATTTATTTTTAAATTTTTGAAATTGAAGCGACCGCCTATGTTGGCGGTCGCTTATTTATTTTAAATGTTTTGAAAATAAAGTGACCGCCTATGTTGGCGGTCGCTTATTTATTTTAAATTGTTTTTTAATGAAGCGACCGCCTATGTTGGCGGTCGCTTATTTATTTTAAAGTTTTTGAAAATGAAGCGACCCCCTATGTTGGCGGTCGCTTATTTATTTTAAATGTTTTGAAAATGGAGCGACCGCCTATGTTGGCGGTCGCTTATTTATTTTAAAGTTTTTTAAAATGAAGCGACCGCCTATGTTGGCGGTCGCTGATTTATTTTAAATGTTTTGAAAATGAAGCCACCGCCTATGCTGGCGGTCGCTTTTTTATTTTTTTATTTTTTTAAATGAAGCCACCGCCTATGTTGGCGGTCGTTTTTTTTTTTTAAAGTTTTTGAAAATGAAGCGACCGCCTATGCTGGCGGTTGTTTATTTATTTTAAATATTTTGAAAATGAAGCGACCGCCTACGCTGGCGGCCCCTTATTTTTATTTTTATTTTTTAAATGAAGCGACCGCCTATGTTGGCGGTCGCTTATTTTTTCTAAGTTTAAAAAAAATGAAGCAACCGCCTATGCTGGCGGTCGCTTATTTATTTTAATTTTTTGAAAATGAAGCGACCGCCTATGTTGGCGGTAGCTTATTTATTTAAAAAATTTCTAAATGAAGCGACCGCCTATGTTGGCGGTCGCATATTTATTCTAAATGTTTTGAAAATAAAGCGACCGCCAATGCTGGCGGTCGCTTATTTTATTTTATTTTTTTAAATGAAGCGACCGCTTATGTTGGCTGTCATTTTTTTATTATTTTTTCAAAAAATGAACCGACCGCCTATGTTGGCGGTCGTTTTATTTATTTATTTCCGGAAAATAGAGCGACCGCCTGTTCTGGCGGTCGTTTTTTTTTTTTCCCCGGAAAATGGAGCGACCGCCAGTTATGGCGGTTGCTTTTTTTTTTTTTATCTGGAAAATCGAGCGACTGCCAAATAAGCGGTCGTTTCGAAAAGATTCGCCCTCCATGTGGCCCGAGAAATGAGGGCGGGGGGGATATAAGCCAAGGGAGGCTTATTCTTCCCTCACTTCCTCTCCACACAACTTCTGTGTGCGTGGCATTTCATTATTCCACGACACGTAGTCACGTGGAGAAGGAGGCCATTGGTTGGGTGGGGGGTATTTTTTGCTGTGATTTCTGTGAGGTCATTGCAAAATGCTCCCATAGGCCCTCGTCTGGCTTCCAGGATCATTTTATTCTACAAAATTAGCTTTTAGGAAGTATTTTGACACCTACTCAAACCTACTTAACGGGGGAAGGGTTTAGAGTTACGTCTTTTTAGAAAAACTCATTTAGTGTTGCTCCGATTGTTGTAGAATGGCAGAGGGCCAGGACGATGACCGTCATGGAAGAGATGACCCCAATGAACATGGACCGCCCCCTAAGAAAATCAAAAGTGGAGGTCAGAATCACCCTCCATGCCAAAAAGGCTTCTTCCGCCTGCCTTGCATGCATGGTAAGTTGCTTCTGCACCAAACAGGAGGACATGAACAGTTTGGTGGGGGGATTTAAGCAGATGGTGGGAAATATTTGGTGACCCTAGCATACTAGCAGAAGAGGGCTGGGAGGATGTTCCGGAAGAATTCTGGTGGCCGATGGCGAGATGCAAAAAATTCATGAAATGGTACCACATCAATCGATTGTGGCCTTTGGATAGGCATGACGTGCAAACCCGAAACAATTACGCAGAGTCCAAGTCTTGCACGAACTTGCATTTCCAACATAGGGCGAATGAGGTGCATTGCACATTGTGGGGTTAACCTCTCTTAAAGGGTCAAATCCCGTACACCTTGGCAGCCATGTTGTACGTGGAGGTCATACTCTTGCGTCCAGTGAATTGACAAACTGCTAGTAGGAGGAACGCAAGGTTGCTATACGATTTGGAGTACATCCCGGACACGTTCGGAATACAACCGGCTGCAACGTTAGAGGAACAACTGGCGGAAAGAGACCAGCGAATCAGGACCCTGCAGGACCGACTAGACTGACAAACACTGCGCATAGCCGAGTTGGAAGCTACATGGCAAGACATGCCTCCAAACAATGAAGGCACTGTTGTCCACAATGAGGATCAAACAAACGTCGTGGACATGGACGCGGAGTTTGCGATGCCCGATCGCAGTATTGACCTCATCATTCAGGAAGTTACGGACGTCCTTGACCCTATGGCCGATGAAACCATGGTTGAGGAACAACGAATTGCGGATGAGAGAAGAAGGGAAGGAAAAGAACCAGTACTGGAAATCGGGGAATGTTCGAGGGTCGTCATTCAATCGGAGATGAACCCGATATTAGATGTCGACCGCGTTACAAAGGAGCGGGACATTGTCATGGCAACTGCATGGCGCTTGTCCAAAACGCTGGAGATTCAGGCATGGGTCCCATTGAATGGCGATTGGAGGAATTGGGTACAATGGGCGACCCATTTGGCCTCCAGAGAAGCACGGGTAGAGCGGGCACTGTTTAGGCTTGCAACGTGTCGCACGCATGTCGAACCGTAGCGTGGATAACATTTATGCCAACATGCAAAGGTATAACGATCTCCGCATCACATCAAGTGTGTTCGCCGAGTATATCAATTGGGCAGATGTGGATTCTATGTTTGATCGATGTGAGCACAGAATTTCAGGGTCGAACAGAAGCATAAACTGGGAATTGGAGATAGAGGAAGAGTAGGACACCACAACAAAAATGACCAGCCACATCAAACCGGCCCAGAGGGAGGAGATACCACGAGGCGTTTTGCCGTCATGGATATCAGATGACACAGTTTGTTCGATGCGTAGGAATTCATACGGCCCAGAGGGATGTCATGTGCTTGGATCATGTGGACATATATTCCATCTCACATGTCTTATCCCGCAAGCCTTGCGGACGAGCGCTTGCCCAGAATGCCGTACACCAATCCATCGCCGTTTCTATGAGCTGGTGGGCTTGGAGGATCGGATGCCCATAGGTTTTGAATACAATCGACACAACCTCCCATTAGATGGGCTACCATACACATTTCTGAATTGTGTGCATTGGGGCAAAAACTTGGTATGGGATGCAGACAAAGAGATGCATGGCATACATGCCGAAAACCCGGCATACATCAAAGATCCCCAGTATTTCTGGGTCACATCTGATTGGGAGATAACCATACGTGCGGGAGGTATTCGAGATTGGTGGGAGAGAGAGCAGTTTTGCCACAATCTGGGAGGGCATTGGAGTCAAAGAAGGTCCAGGTTTATCCGGCTCCCACCGGTTCCATGGGTGCCGGAGGAGAACGAATTGTATGACCGACAACCGATTGGGAGACATTTGTTGCTGTCCGAACTGGAAGATGCTATAATATGTCAACGCCGAATGAATGATGCGTACGAGGCGGCTTATCGTCAAAACGACACAATGATTAGGGACAGGGCCCGCGAGAAGCAGTTGGAAAGTTTCAAAAATACCATCAAGGCAGTTGTAGAGAAATGGAGCGATTATGGACAGACCGTTATCATCGTGTTTTGGGGGCTGTATTGCCGGATGTGGACGGCCTCGTTGCCGATTTGTATACAGCCCGAGCACTTGTTCTCGATCCACCTCCACCATGTCGTGAGAGTGGAGAAGAAAATCAACTTTCACCGCGAAGTAGGCGGATGCAGGTCAGAATTGATCACATGCCATTGGGCCCCTCATTGACCACGAGATCACGGTCGCAAGCTCTAGCAATTGGCAATGCAAATTGGGCCACAACATCAAATTCCACATCCTCGGACAGTGACGACTAGGCTTTGAATGACTAGCAGCATAGTACATATACAATATGCATTTTTGTTGTACCTTGAATATTGTTGGAAAACACAGTGATGGCATTTCGCCAAGTTTGTCTATCACCAATTTTGTTAATATACAATGCATATGTGCGGCACCTGCCAATTTCAATTACATGAGCAGCGTTTTCTTCACATTTACACTCGTGTGATGGGGAAGAAGTAGTTCACCCTGTAAACAAATTTACAATGGTGTCATATTTGGTCATGAAGTGTATATGGGTATTTGCAATGAACTCCGAAAGCTGGAGAACAAGGAAAATTGATGTTAACAAATAAGTTATAACGAGTTACAAACGGTTCTCTTCCAAACAAATTTCGCCTGGTCCCTGCGTATTTCATAATTATTTCGCAAAATCTATGATCTTTCTACGAACATACCCACAAAGTTCTCAAAGCACAAAATAATTTCGATTGATCTCATATTACACTGGGACATATCAGAGGGTACATTGAACACACTGGCCAAGTTTCAAAGCGAACGAAAATCATTTGGATGGGCAACCATCCGTTCACCTGTTGAATGTATTCTGTTGGAGCTGCTATTGCTTTGGGACCTGTTGGACTGTGTATTGCGTGCTCACGATTTTTTTTTTTCATTCCGTTTTTGAATGGGGCGTGTAATGTAGCCATATGCAACGTGCGTGCCAAATTTGGGAGCGATCAAAATTCATTTGGATCCAAAACCACAGTTTCTTCCCTGTTTTGCACTCCAAACTTGATTTGTGTTCTATTTCATGCATTCTTCATAGAGAGTTCTGCAAATAGTGAGCGAAGAGAACACTTTTTTTTTAAAGCATTTTTTATTGGTCCAAATTTTGGCGGGGAAGTAGCCATGGGATGCTAGAAGCCGTAGAACAAAATTGAGCCAAAAACAGAACTGATACGTGCCAGAAACCCCCACTGAAAGGCAGTGCAAACCTATTTATTGGCTTAAAATTAAATTAAATTAAATTAAATTGTGGAATGGCTTGAGGGGGGAGCACGTCGATGGGGAGGCAAATGATTTATTCGTCTGTTGTGTCTCCGCACATGAGTTGCACACATGTTCAAGCACATGCGGGCAAAAGAGGGGCTTCAACCACATCTGTTCAATGGGTGCAATAGCCGTGCACGCATTGCAGGATTTTTTTTTCGCATTGAACAAAAAACCAGATGACAAGTGAACGCCTCATTGGACAATTGAACGATTTTTGATTGATCTCGTATTACACTGGGACGTATCAGAGGGTACATTGAACACACTGGCCAAGTTTCAAAGCGAACGAAAATCATTTGGATGGGCAACCATCCGTTGGCCCATTGAACGAATTTCCGGGACCTGATACATGGTATGTTGAACGTAGTGGCAAAGATTGAAAACAAACAAAAATCATTTGGATGGGCAACCATTCAATCGCCCATTGAATGAATGGGGTTTTGTCTTCGATTATACTGGGACCTGTTACATGGTATGCCCTTTGAAACTCTTTTTGTAGTGTCTCCTGCCTCGTAATGCGGTGCCTCTCCATGTCCATTTTATCCACTATGTTAATATTCTCCACCTGGAACAGATCCATATATGTGTGCAGAAATCCTTAAAAAAATAAATGACCATCTCAACTTTTATAAGCCTCATCCCCAGCTTCCAGTTTTGATGGTCATTTGTTTTTTTAAGTTATATACGGATGTGTGGATATGTTCCAGATGGAAGATATTAGCATTGGAAAAATAAGAGTTGGAGAAGCACCTCATTACGTAGCAAGAGACAGTACAGAAGACCTCAGCATGTTGAACATCTGGATGAAGAACCTTGCCCATCGTCGCTTCAAAGTTCTAGCGCTTATGAAATGATCACATGTTTGTTGGTGGAAGCAGATCTCGTAGGCCACATTGATCTCATACCCATCGAAGACTCTCGTAGGCCACACAACAGCAATACAAATACTCATAGTGACAATGATCACATTGGTATTATGTCGCGGCCCTTTGCCTTGAGGGCAGGGGGTCGGGACACATGAGGGGCTGCCCCTGTGGTGGGGGCAGTGGCAGCGATAGGTATGGGGGGCTGAAGCACCCTTGAGTGCCCAAGGCACTCAAGGAGGCGGAGGCGCTCACTAGGTGGAGCCCCGCACACCGGGTTGCGGTGGGGGTGGCTCCACAAGGGGTGGTGGTAGCTTAGCGGGACTTAGTGGGGGTGGCATAGGACTCACCATGGGGGCGGAGACCTCGTGGTGGGAGTCGTGGGGAGCCTTGGGACTCATCACGGTCCATAGGGGCCGTGGTGAGTGGGCCAAGACTCACCGCGACTCATCACCGGGAGCCGAGGGTTTTCGTGGTGGTTCGCCATAAAATGGCATGGCTGGTTGTGAAACCCCCGCGGACAGCTACAGAAGTATATATAAGGGGAGTAGTGACCCCGAGAACGGTGCAAGCCCGTTGGTGACCAAAAACTAGTAAGCGAGCGAGCCGGAAAGCGACCAAAGAGTGGGGAGCTGTTCCGGACTGCCATCTACCAAAGGGAATTCCACTAGGCCCAAATAGGTGGAGGGTTTTAGTGGGAGAGCGAAGGGGGACCGTTATGTCCCGGTGAGCAGCCGAAGCTCCAAGTTGGCCCGGCGGCCAGGTTGGGAGTCAGGCGCGCGCATCAAAGCGAGTAACTATGACTTGAAGGGGAGCTTACCGAAGTGAGGTGCACGACACTTGGTATCAGAGCTTAGAGTTCAGTACGCGATCGTCCTTGGGATTGGCCTCATCATGGGGTCAGGCAAGCCGAAGCGAAAGCGGAACGGCCCAAAAGATGATGATCCTGGTGAGCTCGATGGGGGCGACATGTCACCGAGGCGGCCGTTTGAGGAAGCGATGCATGTTTCCGAAAACGAGGCCGCTCAAGAGCAGGAGGAATCCGAGGAGTCGGAGCCCGAGGAATCCTTGAGAGCTCCGACAAACCAAGAGATGCCTCCCATGCCGACAGCCTTTTGAGAAGGGTTGTTGGCGTAGTTTGGCGGGACGTTGAAAGACGTGTTGAAGGCGGCTAATGCCACTTCCACTAAGGCAAAGTTTAAGGTGAAGCCTAAGGAACCCGGCACCTTCGAGGGCGTCTGAAATCGGAAGGCACTCAACACCTGGCTCCTGGAGCTAGAGCAGTACTTCCCGACGGCCAAGTTGAGTGACGAGGATCGGGTGGAAGTGGCTCCCACCTATTTGAGGGGCTATGCTCAACAATGGTGGCAGAAACGCCTTCACGACCGAGGTCCAAGTCCGGAAACCTTGAACTGGAGTGGGTTCAAGGAATTGATGAAGCGACAGTTTGTGCCCCTCAACGCGTCCTGGCTTGCCCGGGACAAGATGAGGAATTTGAAGCAAACAGATGACATTCGGGGGTATGTCCAGGCTTTCAATGTGCTGTTGCTCGAAGTCGCGGACATGGCGGAACCAGAAATGGTCTTCAACTTTGTGGCGGGACTAGCCCCATGGGCCAGGCGGAAGTTGGAGGAGAAGCCACCCAAGACTTTGAACGAGGCAATTGAGAGGGCTGAATGTTTCTCGGATGTCCATAGGGGTGAGAGACAAGGCCGTACGGAGCTGAACCACAAGAAGACCCGGCGGGAAGGTGACTCCTTCCGACCGGAAAAGAAGTGGGATAGGCCACGCGGCGACAATGGCACGTGAAAATCGAAGGAAGGGCCTTCACACGTCAAGGCGGCACCCGGTGCTTCGAAAGGAATAGCGGGTGGAGCGGCTTATGGCGGACAGAAGGCGACCTTTGATGGAGTGTGTTTCAATTGCGGGGAGCCCGGGCACATGGCCAAGAAGTGCACGAAACCTCGACAATTGAACATGACTCGGGCAACCACGGAGCTGTCGGAAGAAACCATCAGTCGCTTGGTGGAAGCGGTGGTCGCCAGGACTTGCAAGGTAGGCAAATATTCTTGTGAGTTGTATCAGGAAACTGGCGCATTACGTAAAGGGAGTCACTTATTGTTCGTGGATGGGATAATATCCGGAACTAACGTGTCAT
Source organism: Takakia lepidozioides (assembly GCA_030704615.1). Classification (NCBI taxonomy): domain Eukaryota; kingdom Viridiplantae; phylum Streptophyta; class Takakiopsida; order Takakiales; family Takakiaceae; genus Takakia; species Takakia lepidozioides. Next base: position 64,415,695 of record CM060732.1, on the reverse strand, counting down.
TGTTGGTGGACACATGAGCGTCGCACTCCTTCATGACACCGGCAACGGCACAAAAGCTGGGACTCCTGACAACTGACGTAGGGGCCTCTATTGAGGTGCGTTCTGCCAAAGGAGAACCGCAATTGGCGACGAGGTTGGTGTTTGATGTTCCTCTTCAACTGGGGAGTTGGGAGGGACGTGAGAACTTCACCGTCTGCGAGATTGATGGAGTGGATCTCATTTTGGGGATGACATTTTTGAGCAAATCCGGAGCGGTCATAGATGGCCGCAAGAGGGTGGTCACGCTGCCATGTTGGAGTGGTGGCGAGGTCTTACGAGTTTCGGAAACGCCCAAACTCGTGGAAGGGCGAATAAACCTTCTGTCAGCAAGGGAGTGGGCCGTGGAGGAGGCACACGAGCCCCAGTTTTTGCTCTACATTAAAGAAGTGAAGGGAGAAGGCGATGGAGAGCCGAGCCCAGATTGGATCAAGGGGATTTTGGAGAAATACCATGATGTGATGCCGGAGGATTTGCCAAGCGGCTTGCCACCGCGAAGAGGAGTTGACCACAAGATTGAGGTGATACCGGGATCGGAACCGCCTGCCAAGGCGTCCTACCGGTTGAGCCACAGAGAGTTGGTCGAGCTGAAGACTCAGTTCAAGGATCTAATGTCAAAGGGGTACATCCGGCCGAGTAAGTCACCTTACGGAGCCCCGATGCTATTTGCAGACAAGAAGGATGGGACGCTGCGGATGTGTGTCGATTACAGGGCTCTGAATAAGGTGACTATCAAAAACCGGTACCCTTTGCCAATGATTGACGACCTCTTTGATCGGTTGGCAGAAGCGAAGTATTTCAGCCGGATCGACTTGCGCTCCGGCTATCATCAAATTCAGGTGGCGGAAGGAGATGAGGAGAAGACCGCGTGCAGGACAAGGTATGGTTCATATGAGTTCTTGGTGATGCCTTTTGGGCTCACCAATGCACCAGCGACATTTAGCACGCTGATGAACAGCCTTTTCCAGGAGTGGTTGGATGACTTTGTGATCGTGTACATCGACGACATCTTGGTGTACTCGAAAACAAAGGAGGAGCACCTGGAGCACCTGAAAAGGGTGTTCCAAAAATTGCGAGAAGGGAAGCTGTATGCCAAAGCTTCAAAGTGCGAATTCGGGGTCACAAAAGTGGAGTTCCTGGGGCATGTGATTACACAGGATGGGATCAAAATGGATGACAAAAAGGTGAGGGCGATCTTGGACTGGGAGCCTCCGACTTCGGTCCCGGGAGTGCGATCCTTCCTAGGACTCGCCTCCTATTACCGGAAGTATGTGAGAAATTTTGCCAAAATCGCGGGGCCGCTGTCAGACCTCCTGTGTAAATCTAAAGTCTGGGCATGGAACACCTTTTGTGGCCAAGCTTTTGCTGAATTGAAGCAGCGGATGGCGGAAGCTCCAGTCTTGAAAATCCCGGAGTTCGATCGTCCGTTTGAGATACATACAGATACGTCGGACTTCGCGATTGGGGGTGTACTGATGCAAGATGGACGTCCAGTGGCTTACGAAAGTAAGAAACTGAATGAAGTGGAGCGACGGTGGCCGACGCACGAGAAAGAGATGAAGGCGATGGTGCACTGTCTTGAGCTTTGGCGCCACTATGTTGGTTCCAACCCAGTGAAGGTGTTCACGGACAATGTCACAGTGAAGTATTTTACCACGCAGCCCAAGTTGTCCCCAAAACAACTTAGGTAGCAAGATACTTTGGCGGTGTTCGACGTGGATATCCAGTACAAACCGGGACGAGACATCGTGGTGGCCGATGCTTTAAGTTGAAAGCAGCAGCTCTTGTTGGTGTACAAGGGCGAGACGGCGCTCCAAAGGAAGATCCGGAAGGCTTGCCGGAAGGATGAGCTGGCGAAGTCCGTGATGCAGGACTTGAGGATGGGGATTAAATCGCAGTTCCACTTGCAAAATGGACTGCTCCGGTATAAGCAAAAGCGTCTCTACGTGCCGAAGGGAGGGATCAGAGATAGTCTCTTGAGAGAATGCCATGATGGCCCGCTTGCGGGCCATGGCGGAGCCAAGTGCACTGCGGCACTCTTGAAGAAAGAGTATTTCTGGCCCAAACTGAGGGAGGAGGCAGAGGAGTATGTCAAGACATGCACCACATGCCAACAAAACCGGAGCGAATACAAAAAGCAAGCGGGGCTGTTACAGCCCTTGCCGATTCCAGAGGGGACTTGGGAAAGCGTCTCGATGGATTTCATGACTGCTATGCCGCTGTCAAAAGGATTCGATGCAATCATGGTGGTGGTGGATAGGTTCAGTAAAATGGGCCATTTCATCCCCACCAAGGAGACGGCAACGGCACAGGAGACAGGGCGACTTTACTTCGCCAACGTCTTAAAGCATCATGGAGTCCCGAAGGATATTGTCTCGGACCGCGATCCAAAGTTTACGAGTAAATTTTGGAGGACACTTTGGAAGAAGATGGGGACGAGGCTGAAGATGAGCACCGCCTTCCGACCTACGACCGATGGCCAAACGGAAAGAGTGAATTCCGTAGTGAAGCAGATCTTGCGGAATTACGTATCGGCAAACCAAACAGACTGGGTGGAATACTTAGACGCGGCAGAGTTCTGTTATAATAACACAGAACACTCCGCAACGGGAGTTTCCCGTTTCGTATTGGTCTATGGAAAAGCACCTCTGGTGCCGACAAGTTGGGCCGCCCAGGACGTTGAGGAACCGGCAGTAACGGCGGTACAGGAAGAACGCGAGCATTTGTTGAAGCTCGCAAAGTACAACATTGCCAAAGCTAGGAAACGGTATGAAAGGTAGGCGAATCGGAAGCGGAGGGAAGTGAAGTTTGAGGCAGGCACAGAGGTCTGGTTGAACATCAAGAATTTCCGACTACCTCCGGAAGTGAGTCCGAAGTTCGTACCTCCGTATGCGGGACCCTTTCGCATTCAGAAGGTTATGAATGAAGATGTGTATGAATTGGAGCTGCCGGCAAACAGCAAGGTGCACCCAGTATTCCATGTCTCCCTTTTGAAGCCTTACTTAAAAAATGAAGCGCGTCCGAATCGGCATCAAGTGTTGCGTCCGCCACCTATGCTGTTGGATCATGAAAATGAACCCGAGTACGAGGTGGAGGCAATACTTAAGTCGAGGAGGTTCAAGAACCGAGAAACGGAGTATCTCGTCAAATGGAAGGGCTATCATCATGTGGAGGCATCTTGGGTGCGTGCCTCAGAAATGGGAAACGCATCCGAGGCGGTTGCAGCTTTCGAAGGGCGATCTCAAAAGCGAAAGAAGCGTTGATGGGGACATCAACCTTGGAGCGTGGGGGAGGAAATGCATGCTTAGCCCGGCTTAGCTAGCTTAGGAATCCGATTGCAAAAGCTTGTATTGTACAAAACGTGCTATAAATGAAATGGCTTCCAAATGTTGTGCGTCCTATTTTGTTTGGAATGGTGATGCATGGCATGGTTGGCTAGTGTGTAGAATGCATGCTAGCTTATAAAAGTGGGAGAGGTAAATTGGGTTAATCGTGTGTTTGCGTAGTGCCGAAATCGGGTGACCCCCATCCGAGGGGCAAGGAAACTTGCGCCTTCTTTGGGAGTTCACGTGCTAGTGCGCACCTGGCGCGTGCGCGTACTATAACTGCGCTACCGAGGGGGTTGCCTTGTAGTGCGGGCTAACGCGGAAGCCACGTGCTTCCGTTCACGTACTATAATCGTGTAGCCTCGGGACGAAGTCGTAGTGCGGCTTCGGCGTGTTCCCGTACCTCAGGCCAGCATTCCAAGGCGGACCCAATTGTAGTGATTGGGGCGCACGGTTGGTTCAAGGTTATCTTCCTAGTCAAAGAGGGTTCCAGGTGAACCCTTGCTCAAGGTGATGCCAAAAGCGGCATCATGAGCGGTCGCAAGCAATGTTGTTGCAGTAAGGCGATTCGATCCTCGGGAGGATCGTTCCTTGGCCTCGAAGTAGGCCAAGAAGAGTGCACTGGGAGGAGCTGGAGAGGCTCCACCTTTGGCCGGGACTTGGAGGAAGTCGGCCGAACTAGCTAGTGAAGAGTAGAGTCAAATGTGGGGTTTGGTTCTTTGCCATGGGACGCCATGGTGCGGAAACAAACTCCTTGATGTGGGACGCCACAACTTGGATATTCGTTTCTACAAAATGGACAAGTCAATGAGGACATCGACTCTCTGTTGGTAGGGGTGTGTGTCGCGGCCCTTTGCCTTGAGGGCAGGGGGTCGGGACACATGAGGGGCTGCCCCTGTGGTGGGGGCAGCGGCAGCGATAGGTATGGGGGGCTGAAGCACCCTTGAGTGCCCAAGGCACTCAAGGAGGCGGAGGCGCTCACTAGGTGGAGCCCCGCACACCGGGTTGCGGTGGGGGTGGCTCCACAAGGGGTGGTGGTAGCTTAGCGGGACTTAGTGGGGGTGGCATAGGACTCACCATGGGGGCGGAGACCTCGTGGTGGGAGTCGTGGGGAGTCTTGGGACTCATCACGGTCCATAGGGGCCGTGGTGAGTGGGCCAAGACTCACCGCGACTCATCACCGGGAGTCGAGGGTTTTCGTGGTGGTTCGCCATAAAATGGCATGGCTGGTTGTGAAACCCCCGCGGACAGCTACAAAAGTATATATAAGGGGAGTAGTGACCCCGAGAACGGTGCAAGCCCGTTGGTGACCAAAAATTAGTGAGTAAGCGAGCGAGCCGGAAAGCGACCAAAGAGTGGGGAGCTGTTCCGGACTGCCATCTACCAAAAGGAATTCCACTAGGCCCAAATAGGTGGAGGGTTTTAGTGGGAGAGCGAAGGGGGACCGTTATGTCCCGGTGAGCAGCCGAAGCTCCAAGTTGGCCCGACGGCCAGGTTGGGAGTCAGGCGCGCGCATCAAAGCGAGTAACTATGACTTGAAGGGGAGCTTACCGAAGTGAGGTGCGCGACATATTACTTCAGTACAGAAATATAAACATGTCCACTAAAAAGTGCTGATGCATGCCTACAGCTGTTTTGCTCCAATTCCTTCTACTGCTTCGACGGCGGGACGAAGAAGATCCTAATCCTAATGCTCCGATGGGTTGAAAATCTGGGTCACCCTCGACTTCACCACCGTTGCCATGATCAGTGCTGGAATCGTTCTCCCTATCCGACCTCATATGTCCAGGCCTTTGAATCTGCAAGCGACCTCGAACCACATTTAGTTCTCTTTGAGGTCGACTCCCGCTCCGGTCTTGAATACCATCCACGGTATCTGGCCTGTTTGTGGGCCGATCGCCTACAAAAGGTTGGAGTGTTCTCTGTCGTTTATGGGCTTGGGACGCAATCGAAGGTGGTCTCGAAGGATGTACCGGAGGAGGGACTGCCCGAGATGGACCGGCATTAGATGGTCCGGCATTAGATGGTCCGACATGTGAGGAACCACAGGTCTGTTGCGCAACACGTTGGTTAAGGTGGAATTGTAGTGGCAGGTTGTCATCATCCGAGGCTTCAACTTCTGCCCGGTCCAATGCAGCAGAATGATGCATGCGTGTGGAAAACAGATCAACCCTGTTGCTCCTTAATGCCCGCTGTGTTGATGGGGAGCTAGATCGGTTTTGGCATTGTGGTGGAGCTGTCGTATCGATGAGGCATGATCCCGTCCCGTTGACTGTACAATGGGTTCGACACCATCATTTGTATGAACAGGGTTGCGTACGTCAATCGGTCCTGGCAGTACATCACCCCTAAGCTCCATTGGGGCACTACCGGTGGCTTCAGCGTATAGTGGAGGGCGAGGGTCGACCCCAACTTCATTTTGATGACCATGTTCTGGGGATGACACAATTGCAGCTTCACCTTCATCTGCGATACACACTTCTTCAAGAAGGTCATCAAAGGTCGGTTGGATATAAGAATCCTCCTCTGTGAATGTAAACGGGTCATACGCATTTTCAGGAGCATCATCGGATCCATCTTCACTATCGGAGGCAGATGATTCCCTCTGAGATGATTCTCTCCGAGGCTCAGTATCGTCACTCATCAAATCAGCCTCAGAAGCAGAGTCTTCGGAATGCAAATTCCTCTCATACCATGCTATAGCATCATCCGCTACCCTCTCACGTAGCAGTCGGCAATTGGTATACACATACACCAATATGTCAGCCCTCGCGGGATTCAACCTGTTGCGAATCTTGTTGTGAACAAATGAGTAACTGCTCCAATTGCGTTCGCAAGATGAGGCAGAGCATACTTGAGCAAGAATACGCTTTGCAATGGGAGCCAATGTTCTTGCTCCAGCTCCAATCAAATCCCACCATTCATGTGGCAGCATATTGAGTTCTTTTGGATCCGGCATGTCCTTAAAAGGGTCGCGGCGATCTGAGAAGCATTGGTACTCGGATATAGCTCTCTCTGCATGGTTCGGCGGAGCCAGTTGCATGAGCACTCGCACGAGGCCGGCCTTGGTATCAGCGTCGTCTCGGAGCATGGTATTGTCGAACAAGAATGGACTGAGCAAAGCCCCCGCATAATGCAAGTCCGTTCGAACCATCGACCGACGGTCGTAAAATGCATCCTCAGCACTGTCCGCAAGTTCAAGGAGAAAGGATGATGCCTCAAGGATCGGACGTGCTTCTCAAGATTTTGCATTAGTAACCATGTCTTTCCCATTACTGGTTGCTTTCCATCAAACTCCCGCAAGACGATTAACACCGGCTCAACCATATAAACAAAGTTTTCACATTTCTTCCAGAAATCATCGCTGCGAATGTTATTTCGAACTTTTCGACTTTTGCCCAATGACTTGGCTTTTCAGGAGTCCCGCAATGTCCGTGTGTATGCATCCCATTGAGGATCGATGATGGTGTGCTCTAGACTGCTCTTCACCGTCACCAACCGATCCACCATCAACAAGTTAGTGACAAAATGAGTTTCGCCTGGATTGCGGAGGCTGTATTTGGATTCGTGCCTCTTATATATTGCCAAAGGGATGCGGTGTGTGCGGATGAACGACACAACAGTCTTCGCTCGCTTGACAAGTTGTTTCACCCACTGTTCTTTTCCCCAATCTTCCAAAAGGAGGTCAAGGATATGAGCAGCACAACCTTGATAGTACATATGGGGATAACGTGCCAACAATATGTCTGCAGTGTTTCTCATATTAGCGGCATTGTCTGTGCATATTTGCACGATTCTATCACTTCCGACCTGTTCGATGAAGTCCGTCAATAGTTGGCATTGATAACGTCCATCTTTCTTTTCGCCGCTAGTGTCGACCGATCCCAAGAATTGTTCCCCAACTGGACATACGAGCATGACATTGAACAACGGTCTGTTTGTGACAGAACTCCAACCATCGACATATATAGTGCTTCCATATTTTCTGATGCACGCGCCCGTCCTATCGTTGACCTTTTGGGTAAGCTCGGTCATGGCGTCTTCTAGCAATCCTGTGCGGAGATTGTGATAAGTCGGAGGCACGTACGTGGATCTGGACTCCGAGGTTGCTCTAACAGCATAAACAAATGCCGGAAGCCTTGCCACATTAAATGGTATGTTGGCCTCGAAGAAAAACTGCGCCCATTTCCAACTGTCTTTTCGCAGACAAGTTAATTGCATGGATTGTTGCCGTAATCCTCTACTCCGTTGAAGTGTAGGGGTACAAAGAGGTGTTGAAGCAGGTGTTGCCCCGGTACAACCTACTTGTCCAAGGACACCCGAAGCCTCACAAGAGTCGCCCTGGGTACTAATCGGGGCATCCTGACGGGAAGATGGAGTGTTCTACTCAGAGGTCATGTCCAGATCCAAAGACATTGGAATATTGCTTTCACACTGGGCAAAGTGGCTTTTTACCCGCATAAATGCTTTAGGGCATAAACCCACCCCAGTGTTCTTCACACCTTTATAGCCGAGGTGAGCGAGCAACCGATCCTTACGATAAGAAAGCTTTAATCCATATAGGTTGCACTCAACACTACCAGTGGCACTGACAGTGTTCGGGATTGCCGTATACCAAGGGCTCCATTCCTCCCTCATCTTCACCCAATATCCACTCCCCTGGGACCTAGCAATGCAAGCAACAAAAAACAGTCACCTATAAATGAACGTGTTGTGAATGTAGAGTGCAATGCGATAGCCCAACACTTCTACACATGTCAGCAACCCAAGTGGGTCGATGTGGGTTGTACTGTTGAGCTTATACACAATCTGCTGAAGTGGCTTTGGTGGAAGCCACAACGGCAAAAGGTGCGCACCCTCCTCTTGGGCTACACTCTCGTTCAATGGAAGAGAACATCCAAAGCAACCTCAAGTGTTTGCGCCAAAAGAAGTGAGGAGCTTGGTGACCCTTCTCCCTTATATATGATCCAAGAGAGATGAAAGTGAAATGAAAGTGAAATGATAAATGACGAACCAATAGCGCCTACCCAAAAAAGGCTGTATAACCATATTTGTTGTAATTTTGAAATTAAGCGACCACTAATACTACGGTCCATATTTTTATTTTTTATGAAAAACAAGTGACCGCCACTACTGCGGTCGCTTTTATTTCCTTTCATTTTGTGCAATATTGCGGTCACTTCTGTTTTGTATATTTTTAAGTTTAAGCGACCGCCAAGATAGCGGTCGCTATTTTTTTTTTTAATTCGAAAAATAAAGCGACCGCCAGTGCGACCGCCAATCTTGCTTTTATTAAAAACAAATTTGAAGCGACCGCCAATATGGCGGTCATTTCTTTTTCTATTTCGAAAAATAAAGCGACCGCCAGTGCGACCGCCAATCTTGATTTAAAAACAAAACAATTGAAGCGACCGCCAATACGGCGGTCACTATTTCTTTTTTAATTTCGAAAAATCCTTGATGCGTTTGACATGGTCAAATACTACCCAACTTGTGCGTAGATCCCCCTCACTCATGCGACGCACAAGATCAACACCACTCCCAGGACCAGCAACAGACATCTTGAAAACATGGGGGAGATGAGAAATATGCTGGCCTGGAAGGAGATTGCTGTGAATGAAATGGTATGTACTCAGACGCTTCAACTCCAATATGGACATGATGGAATTGACACGTGCAGATGCGACCTTGTTTTTCACATTGGGGCTACAAACATGGGCAAACTCTTCAAGAATATCGTCCAAAGTCTCTCCCTCAAGACGTACTGTCTCTGTGCCATCAGCCACAAGAACTCGATCAATCAAGAGCTTCTGGGCCATTGACAAGGAAATAGCTCCCGGGGTTGACCATGGCTTCATCTTAACGTGCTCTTGAATCATACTTGATGCATTTTCCGCAGCCTCTCTATTCTCGCCCTTGGCACATGGATGGTTATGAAACCCAATGTGAACTGCAACACGTGTATATGTTGGAAGGGAACTTGTGACATAGTACATTCTTGCCCCACAATGCGTCTCACAGAAAGGTCTTTCTTTGCAGAAACTACACTTGAACTGGTTGAATGGAACTTGGGCTCCTGCAATGAACACCTTGTCTGCATTGCCTTCCCAATAGCGGTCATTCCAAAATGCCAATATCTTGCATCTGAGAGATGGAGGGCTGCAAATTATGGAAGAAGTCTTGAAGGATGGACTAAGTGAGAGCCAGTGTTAGTTGCATTTCCTTACCCACACCGAACTCCTTCGCCATGTCCTCGGTTACCCATGCAGACTGGAAACCCTGTTCGACACTTGGCAGGAAGAAGTTGGTGTAGTCATCTATAAATGTGTACGGGAGAGGGGTCACACATATCGCTGCTTTCTCTCTTGCGAATCCAGATCCTGGTTCCCAGCCAGTGAGTGGTCTGCCTGGAAGGTGTGGAGCTCCAGGAAAGTGATTGCAAGACTGGTGCTATTGAGCGCAAGCAGGTCATCCTCAGAGAAGGGAAACAAGGTCCCCTGCGTCCATAATTCTAACTGGGAAGAAACCACATGGGCGGTGTGGGTGATTCCAAGTGTTTGGCTCTTCAATTCTCTTTCTCTTCTTGGAGGATTCCCAGTACTTTTGGACCAGCTTGTCTGTTCCGTTTTCAATTTGCACGGCGTCCACAGCAATCACTAGTACAAAAAACGAGTTTCATGACACTTTTTTTGACTGTTTTCATGACTCTTTTGATCATTTTGACTCATTTTTTTACTCTTTTGTAAAGAGTCATGCAGACCGTGTCGTTACGATGACTCTAATATCTGCGTCGTGAATATGACTCTGGGTGACATCATTTGAAATTGACACGTCACAGTCCGGGGAGAGTCGTGTGTTGCTAGAAAACAGTCACGGACATGACGAAAAACAAGGTACATGGTCTAAGGACATGGCCTCAATAGCTGCTGCTTTTTTCAGGGAACTGTTCCAAAGTCGCCCAGCTTTGACTGCAACTGACCAGGCAAGAAATACTCTCCTCCAAAGAATCCCATGTGCCCTCTTAGTAGCGGAGCAGAACTCCCTGTCAGAGCCATTCACAGCGCTGGAACTAGGGCGGGTTGTCGAATCCATGGTATCAATGAAATGCCCCGGCCTAGATGGTTTGCCAATGGAGCTTTTCAAGACACTTTGGCTAACAATTGGTGATGATCTCCTGAAAATGGCCAACGACATCCTCTAGAAAAAGCTTATGCCTTCCCAAATCTCTGAGGGCCTAATAACGGTGATCTTAAAAAAGGGAGAACGAGACAACATGGCCAATTATAGACAAATTACGCTGCTCAACTCCACATACAAGATAATTGCAAAGACTCTGGTACTCAGGCTGCAATTGCTGCTACCAAAGATCATCACGAAGGATCAGACCGGCTTTTTGAAGGACTGCACAATACTTGACAATATCCTGTTAGCTCATGAAGCTCTTCACAAAGCCATGCTAAATCACCAACCATTGGCCCTCTTAATGCTGGATTTTGAAAAAGCATTCGACTCCATTGACTGGACCTTTTTGCTGTAGACAATGGATAAAACATGATCAATGGTTCCTAGGTTCAAGTTCTCCTCCAGTCCTCTTCTAGCAGAGTGATGATTAATGGGGTTATCTCTCACCCCTTTCCCATTTCCAGATCAGTGAGGCAATGATGCCCACTTGCACCCTTTCTTTTCCTCCTGGCAGCAGACTCACTGGGCCACCTAGTGGACCACAGAGTAGACATTGTTGGCCTGCACCTGCCAACATTGTAGGAAGAAATGTTGAAGCTCTCTATGTATGCCGATGACACCGTCTTGCTGCTGGACAACACGTGCAGACACAATATTAACAGAGCTCTACAGGCTCTACACACTTTTTGTCTAGCGTCGGGCCTCAAGGTGAAATGGAGGAAGGAGCATCGCCAACAACCCTGATCAGAAGAGCCCTTGTCTCTGAGGCAACCTTTGTTTGCCAGTTGCAACATGGATTCAGATGCCTTGCTAAACCAAACCCCTGCCTGGGCCTTTTGGGAGGGGCAAGGACTCACCTACATCGCAAGTATCAGGAACCAAGGTCAGTTCCTGTCACAAGCTGAGATAACATACATAGTGGGCAGCAGAAGGGCTAGAGCCTGGAACACAATTCTCGCCAACATTCCGCAGTATATGACTCCCCTGCTGGCTGATACCAACCCTGGCTACACCCCTGTTTGGATGGCCATGCGCCAGGGCGATCGACAGACAGTGATTTTGGTGTTGTTTTTTCGGCAGGAATTGGCATCGGGGCTGCACTTAAGTGCCGACTGCCAAGGTTCTCTGGCATACTGTGGTTCCATTGAGTTGGATAAGCGACACTTATACCACATAAGAGTAATGGACAACCAAGAGAATGTCAACCCACTTCCCCTGCCAGGGCAGGAAATTCAATAGGCTTGTCACATTTCAGTTTCCTGGTTCCTATCTCCCCCCTGGAAGACCTCCAATTCGATCCGGGGGAATGGAGTTGGATGGACCATAAACACTCACCCTTCTTTGCCTATCACTACAACAAATGGGGGGGGGGGGGGGGTTTGCGACGCCAGCCGTACCCCCACGCCCCGCGCGGCGCTTTTTTTGCGACGCCGGGCCCCGCTGCGACACCATTACGGCGCCCAGCCGTCGTAAGGTGGCATGAAGGGGGAAAGAGGGCCCTCGCTGCGACTGATTTTTTTTCTTGCAAGGCCCCGGCGTCGGAAATCCAAAAAATAAAATAAAAAATAAATAAAATTTGGACGTTGCGATGCCAGAGCGTCGCAACAGCATCACCACAGTGGGAGTTTATTTTTTATTTATTTTTGGGCTTTGCGGCCCTCAACTTCACAAAAACGTCGTTGGGGGTGCCCCGCACTGGGACGCCCAACGTTGCGATGCCAGGGGGTCGCAACGCCATCGCCACAGGGGGTCGCAATGGTGTTGTGGTCAATTCAGGTCATTACAAGGACGTTACTTGGGGCGCCTGGCAGGTGGGGGGGGGGGTGCAACAACGCCTAGGCGTCGCCAATCGCGGTTTCGCCTATTTGCGACGTTTTTTGGCGATGCCCTTGCGACGCCCGGACGTCGCAAATTTGGTTCTTCCCCCCTGCCTGAAAATGGTTGTTTTACGACGCCGCGAGCCAGATCCTTTCTGGCAAAGTGGACATCAAAGCGGGGAACATACAACTTCTCTCAGGAAAACTGTAACTCAATTTGGAAAAATATCTGGAGGAAAGATCGGGCGGCGAGAATCTCGGCTTTTCTATGGAAGCTTGCACATAGGGTGCTGCCAGTGAGACAAGCAGCAGACCAGGATTCCCCATCCGGCCCTATCTGCCAATTGGACCCAGAATCTATATTTGAGCACTGTCTGACCTCCTGTGCTCTCTCTAGTAGGGTTTGGTGGGCGGTTCTGGGCTTCTACGCTCACTGGAACACCTTCCCTGCTCATTCGCCCCCTTCCCTCCTACTTTTAAATTGCTTGCCTGGCCATCCGTAAAGCACTTGCCCTGTCTGGGCCACCCTTAGAGCACATACATTATGGAACTTGTGGAAAGCAAGATGTGCATGGGTGTATGAGGGAAAGCCCCCCAGGGGCAGACCAATTCTCTTTCAAACTTGTATTGATCTGCTTACTGAGGGGAGGAAAGCATGGGGGGTTGTTTGTGCAGCTATTCCCAGAACTCCAGAGCAACGGGGGAGGAAGCTGCTCAAAAATTTCCTCAACACCTGGGGTAAAAGCAACATGTTCAGAACCAGTCTACCCAACTCACATTTTCAATGGCAAGATTCCGTACCAACTCAATGGGAAGTCCATACTGAAGGGGAGGAGTTAGACTTCAACTGGCGACACAAGAGAACCAGAGATGCAAAATCCAAAACGCACTTGAAGTACGGTCTAGCTTCAATCCTACCGCCTGCGAGGCCTTTTGCTACTCATGCTGCTCATACTTGTTGACCTGCAGCTCTTCTTGGCCGCTTAAAACCCCTCTTAAGTGGCTTCGGCCCTCACTAGTAGCAATCTCCTTGCTAAATCCTGTCTACACATCTCCTTTCTATCCTATAGTGCATCCCCTTAGTCCCCTCCCTCACGGACCTGCCTCTACTGCTTCTCTCGCTTTGCTCAGCTAGAGTCACGGGGAAGTTCCCCCCAGTCAGCCTTCACGGCCCCAAAAACAATGGTTATTTTTTCCACTGATGTCTCTATACTTTATTAATTTGATTAAAAGGGCCTCCATCCCCTTTCTATTAAAAAAATAAAAATAAAATAAAAATAAAGGTATATTAATGATCTGGTGGTTATTTTAATTTTACTTATTTGTATCCGGGTTGATAACCGGCTGGTATTACGATTGAAATACCCTGTATGGGCATCCCTAAGGGGCAGTGTTCTCTGGCACATCTGGAAAGTTCTGTTTGCAGAAGCTTTTGTGCTTAGTTCACTCAGACATGTTGTCTGAAGCTTGTAAAGCTTGGTTTGTTCTTGTGGCAGCTATTTCCAGGTGTAATGCGAACAGAAAAGTCCAACTTGTTGTAGACTTTGACAGCTCTTGGGGAAACCGCGGTATCTTCTGCCAAAGATATTCTGATGAAAGGATTGAATGGGAGCAAGCTCTCCCATCCTGTTGGCAGCTCCATTAGTGCCAACAACTCTCCTTTGGAAGCAGACGAAGGGGAAGTCAATTGGAGGCATAAGCGCAGCCAAAGAAGAGGAAAATCAAAGGTTCAACTGAGTTTTGAAGCCCCTAAGAGAAAAAGAGGAAGCACTTAGGGCTTCAGCTTGGTGGATGATTTAGAGGAGTACATTCTCTGATTCCTGGCTGATCTAGCTGGTTGGCATAGCTTGTCTCTGGCACACAAACTTTTGCCTCTTGTCTAGCTGAATTGGGTAGGTTGTGTGCTCTCTCTATCTCTGTATGCTTCTGCCTCGGATGTTGGCATAGCTTGTTGTTGGGTTGCTTGTCTATGTATGCAGCCTCTATTACTTTGTTTCCTTCATCTTGCAACAATGAATGCTGCCTATTGCCTTGTCTATCTCTTAGTTCCTCCTCATAGTGTTTCTCAACTGTTTTCCTAGTTCTCTTGGCTGCAGGCCCTTAGGCTTTTGGCAGCTGCTGGCTGTTCCTATCTTGGCAGAGTTCTATAGGGCTACAATCCCCCTGTTCAAAAAAAAAGAAAAAGAACCCCGTCCTATTGATACCCGTCCGCAAATCAAAAATCATACTACTGTTGAGAACTGGCGGATATTAAAATTAAGTGAATAGCCCTCTATGTTTTAGGTCACGGGACAATGTCCTCTTTTTCATCCTCCATGGTTTGTACTTTGGACTTCGAAGTTATTTTTTCCTCCTTATTAATATATTCCTGGTCCCTCTCCCTTTCCAAAATAAAAAAATAAAAAAATTCCAATACTATGGAACCGGCTGGTATTATTATTATTATTTTTTGTCAATACCGGCTGGTATTAAAAAAAAAAAGTAATACCCGCCAACATTGGTATGTGCCCATTACCACTTGGCTACAACTTGGTTGTTAAGACAGCATACATCTATGTGCCTTTGAACCCACGACCACTTGTCTTATGCCATAACCACTCGTTAATTGTCGGAGACGAGAGAGTCACGTGGCAAACAAGAACCGTGAGAGTCTTGGTCCCAAACGTTTCCTTCGGAAGACGACGACAAATCGCTGACGGAGAGCTCTTCAAAACGAAACGGAGCCAAACGAAACGAATCGTGCGACCACGTCCGTTCGCTTAACGACGTTCGTCCGCCGGGAAAGTGGAACGCCCGTTTGGATCCCGGAAAGGAGAAGCTACCGTTGCTCTCAACCCCCTGGCCTCCCTGGCCTCGCATTATTGTGGCTTTTCTTTGAGGCTCACATTCTGTGTGCCCTCGTTTGTTTTGCTGAATTGCGCGTTGTTTTGCTGCAAGCAATCTGTGAAGGGGGCTGTTGTGATCTGACTGTGTTGTGTTTGGAGGTGAGGAGATGGAGACGTTGATAGGCCTGGTTAACAGGATCCAGCGGGCATGCACTGCGCTGGGGGACTATGGAGGAGACAGTGTGCAGAGTCTGTGGGAGTCTCTGCCATCGGTGGTGGTGGTGGGAGGGCAGGTGTGTGTGGGGAGTGTTCTACGTTGTTTGTCTCCCTCTCGTTCACACGCAGCATTACTGTCTTTGCTGCCAGTGCTTGAAGTGAAATTGGGCAGTTTTGACGTACCTGAATTACGCCCACAATGTGCAGCATGAGCAGACTATTCTACTCACAATGGTTAACTGCATTGGTCTGATGTGGGTGTCAGTAGCTTTACGGCAATTTCTTTCTGTTTCTGTTTCTGTTTCGTTACATGTGAGAGAGAGATAATTCTACTAACGAGAGACTGGGAGCACCAACATTTGAGGTTGTGAAAATTCATGCTTCCTAAGGTTAGAGTCTAACCTGAGTGATGTATACACCACAGAGAAGTCGTTAGTTCCTTGGGTATGCTATACGCATATCACCTCTAGTGGTTGCTGCTTCCGCCCACAGGGAATTGATCATCTGCTGTAATCTGGTTTTGTTCCATTTTTTTTACAGAGCTCTGGCAAGTCCTCTGTGTTGGAGAGTATTGTGGGACGAGATTTCCTCCCCCGCGGATCAGGTGATTAAGCTTTTATCTACTGTCAATTCTATATTTCCTAGCGACAGTCTCTATCAGGTACCTGTGATCGTCATGTTGTTGAGCAACATAACCCATGGATGTTGACACTGTTTGAACACTTCCATCAACTTCCATTGGGGAATTAATCCACGAAGTTATAAATTAACTGCTTTGTCTCATCCCTGTGGAAATTGGACAAGATGCTTCTCAAATGGACCCATGTTGATCTGTCTTGCGGTTCAGAAGGTACCTTATTCGAATAGGAATTCTATATGCAGCTGGAAGCAGCACCAGTCTATACCAACCGATTTTATAGTAAAGCCAACTACTGTGATGTGAATTTGGTGGTTTTCTTGCCAAGATCTGTCAAATGTTAAATCTTGCACACTCCTAGTTTACTATAAACTTGACTAGTTGCCCTGGGGATGAGTGGGTAGAATGTGGTGTTGAGCTTAACTTGTCATGTGCCAGGGATTGTTACCAGGCGACCACTTGTGTTGCAATTACACAAGACTGATGACAAGACCGAGTATGCAGAGTTTCTGCATCTCCCCAAGAAGAGATTTGTGGATTTCGGTGAGCTTCAATAAAAACACCCTGAATAATTTGGTAGTTGAAAGAGAATCTTTTGTTGCAACGAACCTAAATCACATACTCGAAATATGTGCAGGGAGGCATCTTGATCCTGCATTCCCACAAAGCTCACTGAATGACATGAAGCACAAAGATACTAGGCTGGTTATTTACCATAAGACTCCGAATCTGTATACCTCACCAAGCGCACTTCCTTTTATTGGGTGCTCGGTATGGTAATGACCGCATTTTGAATCCACCTTCCTACCAACCTTCGTGCGAATACTTACGAATTGGAGTGGTGTCTGTAAAGTTTGTGGTGTGGGTGATCGGCCATGCCCTTGATTGTCAAACTAACAAGTTTTTCACAGTTACGGTTGCTGATTGGGTTGGCATTTGACGGGTTGTTGTGCAGCTGCGGTTAGGAAAGAGATTTCAGATGAGACAGACCGAATAACAGGCCGCACAAGGCAGATCTCACCCGTTCCTATCCATCTAAGCATCTACTCTCCTAATGGTGGGTTTCAATGGTGGCATTGGAGTGGATAATATAGATTACCTCTTTGCCACCAGGGTGTTGAAGCGATGATCAATGTTTGAGACCACCAGATCATGGTGTTATATTATAAGCATACTTTCTTGCCCCAAGGTAGATGTAGACAGTTTGTGACTGTGTATGCTTCTCAGGCTAGAGTTTTCCAGGGGGCATGTCATGGGAATGAGCATTCTCACAGGATTTCTTTGTCCAATTGTAAGAGCTTATGTAGATCTAGCCCCTACTTATTACATGAAACATTGTTCTATTGTGATTGCAGTGGTGAATCTAACCCTCATTGATCTACCTGGCTTGACCAAGGTTGCTATTGGTGAGTGTCCCACATCTACCATGTTTTTTCTTTGCAACATCTGATTCGCAACTTATGCTTCTTTCGCCATTGTAAGAATGTAGAGAGTGTTCCAGACCAACGTGCATCAAGAAATGGACATCCCTTTTACTCCTTGCTTTGGCTTTATGCCATTACGTGTGAAGAATAGAGTTCCTGCCGTCTGGTGTTTTAGTGCCAGTATTTCGTGTGTGTTGGAGCATTTTGTAATACATACTTGTCATTATCCAAGCATGTTCACTTTGATGGTATTGCATCTGCAGAGGGGCAATCGGACAGCATAGTTGAGGACATAGAGAACATGGTTCGTTCCTATGTTGAAAAGGTCGGCTACTTTTCCTCTCACATGGATGGGGTCTTTTCTTTGGAAGGGGACAGAACCCAATTTATCGATAAACTAGGAAAAATAAAACTCTCCGAGAGCCATGAGGCATACAGCACTGAGGATAGACCGAGCGAGAGAAACAGGCAGGAGGGAGGCAGGACCACTACCAGCGGAATGGATAAACACAAAACCAGAAATAAGAGGCCAGCTACAGTCACAATCCAAGTCAGAAATCCAGTTTCTGATCAAGGATGGACTTCTGCACATCTGCATACTCTGGAGTTTGTGCCGAGGACTGCATGACAGTAATATTGGGAAACTGTTTTGTTTGCAGCCAAATTCTATTATACTGGCTGTCTCACCTGCAAACCAAGACATTGCCACTTCTGATGCGATCAAGCTAGCTAGAGAAGTTGACCCACAAGGTAAATATCTGTCACTGAGCAATCTCCATGAAGGTGAACAATAGCTCAGTACATGCACACTGCATCCCCAGGCATGCCCCCCCCCCCCAAAGAAAAGTAGGCTACTACATGGGTTTCATTTCCACATCTGAACCATTTTTCTGATTTCGGGTCCCCTTTCTGCTTGACATGGCAGGAGAGCGAACATTTGGGGTGCTCACAAAGCTGGATCTTATGGACAAGGGTACAAATGCTTTGGAAGTGAGTCCCTTTCCTCTCTAATCAATCGTTGAGCGGTACTGCTGCAAATACTTATGGGACTCTCACCTGCTACTGCTGACGATGATCTCTAGTGCTGATGTGGGGTGCTTCTCCTTGCTAGAAGGTCTACCCCTGCATTATAGGTCCTGCTGGAAGCAAAGATAATGGTTCAGTGGTGTGCCAGTGTGCTGGTTGGCCCAGTGTGCCACTTGATTGTAGATTCTTTTTTATTTGTGGATTATTACAGGCTTATCAAATCCTGACAACGTTGTCTGTGGCCCATCCTCCTGCGCAATGGAAATTGAAAATAGTGATGTTGCCAGAGAATGTTGACCAGAAGATAGATACAAAACAGATTAAGCAAGGTTTACTCCTGAAGACTTGAGAATTTACATCCCAGACAGAAACAGTGATTTAAGAAATGAAATGAAATGTTACTTTATAACGTCCAGAGAGTGAGCATGAATTAAATGTTCATGAGAAAGGGAGGCAGGACAGGAGATGTAGGTGGGTGAAAGTAGGATTAGAGGATAGGGAAGGGTGCTTTAAAGAGCCGAGTTACATCAACACATGCAGACGCACAAGAAGACTGATGTGAAGTACAGATCAAGTCATTATGTTCTTGCTTGCGACAGGTGCTGGAAGGGCGATCATATAAGTTGCAGCATCCATGGGTAGGAGTGGTGAATCGTTCTCAGGCAGATATCAACCGCAATGTTGACATGATAGCTGCCAGGCGCATGGAGGGCGAGTACTTTGCCTCCAGTGCAGATTATGGGCATCTAACAAATAGGATGGGTTCTGAATATTTAGGAAGATTGCTGTCCAAGGTACTACTTGAAATTTGTTGGGCTTCTGTATTGCCTATTATTCTGGTCGATAGTGTGCATTCTGCAATAGCTATCTTCTCTGTTTGAAGCTCTTTATCAGAATAGAATAATTTCATCAGATCATTGTGCAGGGTGAACTCTAAGAATGGGGTGAGAAAGACTTCCCATAGCATGTCAGCTGGTGCACGCCTTTCCACCAGCTGAAATTGTTTATGGAATCCAAGCCAGCTTACTGGTATGCTGGAAACAAATCTAGAGATAGCATTGCAGGAACTGGCAGAATTCAACAGGCATCTCGGCAGTAGAAGTTCCACAGGAGATGTCGGCTTGCCTCCTATTCAGACTGGGGTGTTTATGAGCACCTGATCTTGCAGCTTGGCTCCTACGTGTAACAATTCCCTTGAACCTTGTATGCTTCTCATATGATTTGCAATCCTTGCCCTAAACTTAGTTTTTGATATGTGACCTGTAGCACCTGGAAGCAGTGATCAAGGCACGTATCCCCAGTATTCAGGCCATGATCAACAAGACAATTGATGAATTGGAATTGGAGTTAAATCAACTGGGGAGACCTGTTGCTGTGGATGCTGGAGTAAGCTTCTCTTTTTCTCTCTCTCTCTTTCATTTTTTCATTTCATTTCATATCTTCTTTGAAATGCTTGGCAGCTTACCTGCACGAAGCACTCACCTTAGACAATCACTCGAACAATAGCTTTTATCTCTGGCTCTGGTTTTTTGTTTCCTCTCTCATGTTTTCTTCCATTTTGTCCCATAAGGTCTAGAAGCTTTCTGCGAATGTTATAAAGCACCATTTCATTTGATTTGACCCTTAGGCAATCCCTTGAGCAGTACTTGCTTTTGGGCTGCTTCTGGCTTCACTCTTTGCCTTTTATTCTCTTTCTTGTTTCTTGTTTGCCTTTTGTCCCATAAGCTCTTTGAGCATTCTGCGGACGTTATAAAGTTCCATTTCATTTCGTTTCATTTCTTCCTCATGTCCCATAAGCTCTTTGAACTTTCCACGGACGTTATAAAGTACCATTTCATTTCATTTATCTGGGCCATGGCTTCTTTGGGCCTTCCAACTTTTTCTCCTAGTGCAAAGTGTGGAAGGAATGGACTCTAGTAGCAATTCATACACAAATTCGGTGTTGGCTAATTTATTGCCGATGACTTCTTTGTTATTAAGAACTGTGATGGGTCATTTAAGTTAAGGGGGTCTTACAGCTACTTTGTACAGGATTGCTGAAACCACCAGAAATTATGATATAAGAAATAATGTCTAAGGCTATGACAGTGTGTGCAACACATTTTGCAGGAACAGCTCTACACTGTGTTGGAGCTTTGCAGGGCATTTGACTATGTCTTCAAGGACCATCTCGATGGAGCGTAAGTTATACTTGCACATGTGATCAGCGGTTTCACTAGTATCTTGAAATTGGCCACCTCCACTTTGATTGCTGTTCTCTAAGAAGTGCTAGATGATACATGACTCTTCCCAGTCTGTCACATCAAGTTTGCATGTGGTGGAAAATTGCTTCATGTTGTATCCTACCTGATGGTCTTTTCTGGTTGCTCTCATGAAAGGCCAGCTTTGAATTGCTAATTGCTTCTGTGGCTTCGACTTGTGCACTCACAGTCTTTCCTGAGGTCTTTGTTTTCATATTGGCAGGCGGCCAGGTGGTGAGAAGCTATACTTGTTGTTTGATAATCAGCTCCCAGCAGCACTGAAGAAGCTGCCATTTGACAAGCATCTCTCAATGCAGAATGTGAGGAAAGTGGTGACAGAGGCTGATGGCTACCAACCGCATCTTATCGCTCCTGAGCAAGGCTACAGACGCTTAATTGAGAATGGTCTGGGTCTTTTCAGAGGCCCTGCAGAAGCAATTGTGGATGCGGTATGGCTTCCTAACTCCATCATCACTTTTACTGGAACTCTTCTACCATGTCTCTGCTTTCACTGTTGACAGCAGTGAGTTCCGGGTAACTTTCCAATTTCAGTATGGGTGGTCAGGATCAATCTAAAGCTTAAGGGTTGAGAAATGTCAGTGGTTCAAGGCTGAGCTCTTTTTCCCACTGTTTGGAATATTTCAGTTATAGATCAAGAAGGATTTTACTTCCTATTATGAGATATAGAGAGCCCTTGTCATATGAAGGCACTTTGTGAGGTGTTGAATTTTGGAATGATATATGTCCGCTGCAAGAGCTAAGTAGATGTAGTACAGCGATAGCTCGTCGCACATAACCATCTCTTTGGTCTGTCAAGATTTTCAAGAGATTTTCAAGGATCTGAATCTAAGGCCGCAAGCCATGTCTGTTGCCAGGAAACTGTCTGATGAAATGAAGTTAGGCAGAACACTTCCCTGAACCTGTTTCCAGTCTGTAACATGGGTATCATGGATGATCTCAAGGGTTTACCAAGGGTAAACGAGGTTTATCTTGGGTAAACATGCGAACCTCTCACAAGGTCCTGTCCTTCGTCGCCATCCTTGCCAACAGTCACTGGAAGAAGGTGGGGTAAAAGTAGAAGCTGAAGAGACATCAACTCTGTGCATCTATTTTGGGGTCACTGCAAAGTTTCTTATGAAGACAAGCCTGCAATGCATGTGTGCTGGACATGGGATTTTGCAGACTCATTCAATCCTCAGGGATCTGGTTCGCAGGTCAGTCCATGAATGCATGGTAAGACCCTTCTTATCAAAGTTTTGATACTTTCTGTGAAGTAGTTGACACTACTCACTTTTGGTGTGTTGTTGTCCTGTTTACTGCAATTTGGTCAGAATGTGTTTTTACCAACTATTTTAATAAAGAGGTCAAAAACACGAAATGTATTGCAGAGCCCTGGATCAGGAGCTGCTAGATGCCTTTCCATCTGGCTGATGCTCCCTTGAAGCATTTACCCAGCTTATAGGTGACAAGTGTTTATAAATCGAAACTTGCAGATGAATGGAGGAGAACAGTACATGCATCCATAAACCACCCCTGAATTTCTCCTCAAAAGTCTCAAGAATTTTTTCATGAGACACTTGTAAATCTTGTACATTGTTTGTGAGGGAAACGGCTGCTATCTTCTCTTAAATTGTCTTCGGGGTTGTCAGTACACTGCGGTTTTTCCTGGTCTCATTTACAAAATAAATGGAAATTAGTGAAGGGTACACAAGGTTTATCTCACATTGTCAATAAAGGATTGTGGCTGTGGCTGTGTCCTGCACATCGCTGAAGAACTTCCTTGAAATGCTTGGGTGGAAATTTGCAGGAATTGAAGCGATTTCCAACATTGCAAGCAGAGCTTGCAGCGGCAGCAACAGAGGCACTAGAGAAGATGCGAGAGGATAGTCGAAAGACAGCTCTCAGGCTAGTTGACATGGAGGCAAGCTACTTGACTGTCGACTTTTTCCGCAAGCTGCCCCAGGAAGTTGAGAAGGGTGGAAACCCAGCTTCATCAATGGACCGGTACACTGAGGGCCACTTACGGCGAATTGGTGAGTAATTAGAGATTGATGATTAGCTGGTAGTTCATTTTCAGAAGTGACCAGGACGTAAATAGGTCATTCAGAGACAACATTAATGGCCTAAAATGCTTTGGCAGGGTCAAATGTGTCTGCATATGTGGGCATGGTGTGTGAGTTGCTGAGGAACTCTCTTCCAAAAGCAGTCGTTCACTGCCAAGTTCGTGAGGCCAAGCGTTCTCTACTTGACAATTTCTATGCCCAAGTTGGAAAGCGAGAGGTATGGTGACACCTCCTGCAAATGCTTTTGATGAATCGTTATATGAAAGCTTCTAAGCTGTGTCCATTACTGATAAGAGAGATGCAACTGCCAGGCAAACTTTCCATTCTTTGGTGCGGAGATATCACACAACTGGCTTAGGAAGTTGTGATATCCCCCACAGGGAGTTTGCATGGAAGGGTGTATCATACCCAGGGTTTGCAGGTACAGTCAATAAGTATAGGTAAGACAAAAGAGAAGAAATGAAATGAAGCGAAATGAAATGGTACTTTATAACGCCCGCGGAAAGCTCAAAGAGCTTATGGGACAAAATGGAAAAAACAAGAGAAATGAAATGAAATGAAATGGTGCTTTATAACGTCCGCGGAAAGCTCATAGAGCTTATGGACAAAATGGAAGAAAACATGAGTGAGGAACAAATCCAGAACCCAAGAATAAGAATAATGTTCTAGCGATTGTCTAAGGGTGAAGGCCTCGTGCAGGTAGGCTGCCAAGCATTTTTTATCCTCATAGTGGAAGACATCAGTGAGAGTTTGGTTTCCACTGAATAAACAGTGGAATCTCCCACGGATCTCGTAGTATAGAGGGCAGTAGAAGAAGAAGTGTTCTTCAGTTTCAATTTCCTGGCTGCGCCCTATGCAAGCTGGACATAGGCGATCCTCCCGTTGCAGGTTTTCCCATCTGCCAGTCTCTATCCGTAGGTTTTCCCATCTACCAGCCCTTATGTTTGCGGATGACTTCGCAGGCATAGGGGAGACTCCTTCCAACCTCCAGGGGCTGATAGATTGCGCGAAGAGATACTTTGATCTTTGGGGGCTAGAGGCCAATGTCAGTAAATGCGCAGTGGTGGCATTCAACGACCGGGGGGAAGGAGGAGGCGATCTCAAGTGGCAGTGGGGAAGCCAAGAGATCCCTGTTCTCCCCTCCTACACCTATCTTGGCGTTGAGTTTGCCTCCAACTGTAATTGGGAAGCACATTTTCAAAGAGTGGTTCAATCTGGCAAACGCAAAGCGCTGGGTCTCACTAAATTTTTCCACTGCAGAGGGATCAACTCTGAAGTTAAAAAAACCATGCTTTGCCGCGTTATCAGGCCGGGCTTGGAGTATGCATCTGCTGTATGGGATGATAACTCCAACCAGGCTAAGTCTCTTGAATCCATCCAAGTCGGGGTTCTCAAGGAGTGCATGTCAGCATGCTCCAAAACAGCTAATGTGGCTGTTCGGGGTGGGTTTGGCATTCCTCCCTTAAGCTCCCGACGCGATGAATTCAAAATCAGATGGTGGGGTCAGCTGCAACGTATGGCTAATACCAGATATCCTAAGTTAATCGACTTTATACCTTGGAAGCAGGACCGCCCTGTCAAACAGGCTAAATCCTGGCGGAAAAGGGTAGAAGAGATTTTCAAGGATCTGAATCTTAGTCCACTAGCCATGACCCTGCTGGATAAATCTGGCTTAGAAGCTGAAGTTTCCGAAGCCATGTCTATTGCCAGGAAATTGTCTGAAGAAAATGAAGTTAGGCAGAAAACTTCCCTCAACCTGTTTCCAGTCTGTGACATGGGTGAGGCCATCATGGATGACCTCAAGGGTCTACCCACCCTCGGCACTAGACTGAAATTCAAACTCAGGGCGGGTAGCCTACCTTTGAACAACAAACAGTCGCAGAGAGGAAAGGGGGATTGTAAGTGCCCGTTGTGTGGGCAACCTGAAGACAATATTCACTTCCTGATTCATTGTCCTGGGTACTCTCACCAACGGGACACCCTCTTCCATTCCATCAAGGAAATTGTGCCTGTACCTCTGTTTAACAACTTTGAAAATCTTGAGGCTGAGCCAAAAGCCCAGGCCCTTTTGGGGTCTAGCTATTGGGCAAATCACACACATCAGATTGATGCTTGTGTGAAGGGATTTCTGGAGGATATATGGAAATCTTGGATCAACTGTTTATTCCAAGGTAAATCATACTACCGGTGTCAGCCCCTGACAAAGGTAGTTTCTGTCAGAGTCTTTAACGGTAAAATAAAATTTGATATTACTCCCCTGCATTCACACTACACCCCATTCAACTCAACATCAAGCCCACATTGATATGACGCTCGAAATAAAAACATCAGGCAACCACAAGTTTTTTTTTGTACAGCGACTACTCCGAGCTTCCATCATCAGAAATACCACTTCGGCATAAGAAACCTGTGGAACTACCATATCCCGGAGCCTGTGCCCTCCAATCACCCTCCACAATGATCCTTACCGCGCTATGCTGCTGCGTTGACATTCACAACACGAACCACCGAGTCGTCGAACCACAAGTCCAGAATTAGGAGTGGTCTGGTACTCGTCTTCATCACGGAGAACCAAGAATGTCTCTCTATAGAAATGGAGTTTTGTTGTGAGATTGGGTAGCTTCCAAGTTCTCCTGACATGTAGTTCCATAAGTTCCCTTCTAATGAGTCTGTTGCGATCCTGTTTGAATGTGGGTTCCACCCTTCTGGATTTTCTGGCAATAGTGAAGCAATAGAGAGTCCATTGCGCTCAAAAAAACTGCACACTCGAGCATACCAGGAGTGCTTGAAACCTGCTGTTTTGAGCCTAATAGATGTTGTGAGCGCTCTTGCCACGAACCCCTTGGGTGGAAGGGCTTGTAACCTTTAAGAAAGATTGTAAGAGGGCCTCGGTTTGAAGTGGCACGGACCTCTGCACCTAGGATGTGCAGAGAAAAAGGAAAAGTTACATCCAGAGGAGAGACAGCACCAGAGAGAATATACTCCTTTGCCATTTCCTGCGATAAAATCCTGAGGGCATGAAGCCCCTCTAGCGTATTTAGAACTCAGGCCATTTGTCCTAACACACACCTAACAGCCGACCTGAATGTTGATTTATGGGCTTGCCTTGAAATCACATTAGGTTGAGTCGAGTCCTGAGGTGGAGTCGAGCTCTGCTCCTCCAGTTCCTTCAACAGATGTAACATATGTGTCTGATGCAGCACTGTTACACTTTGGAAGAAAAAGAATGTACTCACAAGACAACATTTGCCGTAGCCTTGTGGCCATAGACTCCATACCCAGTTGGGCAGAACAAAAGGGAACTGATGGGCTCACTCTGGTAGTTTGACCTAAATTGATAAAGACAAGTAGTTCGGGTTTTCCAGATATCCTCAAGAAAGCCCTTCACACAAGCATCAACCTGCTGTGCGCGAGCTTCTTAGCAGGGCTTTAGGCTCAGCCTCAGATGCTCAAAGTTGGTGCAGGAACAATGTTGTTGATGTTACTGAAGAGGGTCACTCTCTGGGCAGAATATGAAATGAATGAAGTGGTACTTTATAACATCCGCGGGAAGCTCAAAGAGCTTATGGGACAAGGAAAAAAGAAACAAGAAAGAGAGGGGCCACAAATAGCCCAAAAACAACTAAAGCGAAAGAATGAATCTTCATAACATCCAGAGAGATGTCTCAATGTTCACAGGATAGCCATTTTGAAAGAATATATATGTTTCTAATTACCAAAAGTATCATTTGGTACTTACTTTGGATTGTCAATTCAACAGGGAAAGCAGTTGGCCCAAATGCTGGATGAAGATCCAGCCCTGATGGAACGCAGAAGTGCCATCTCCAAGCGGCTTGAGCTCTACAAAAGTGCACGTGATGAGATTGATTCTGTGGCATGGCTGAAGTGAGTCTGCTCACAGAGCTCTACATATCACTGCTGCAGACATTGGTTGGCAATTGTCAAACCTCATCAGAGACACCCCCACTTGAGCTTCGTGACACTCTCCAGTAGGCAGAAGCTGGGGTGGAAAACCTTGCTTCACTTCCTAAGGAGTTTAGCTGGTTTTGCAAAGAAAGTTGTTATATATGTCCGTATTTGTACTCGCTACACAAGTGCAGTCCGATCCAAATTGGCTGAGACTTGTGGACGCAGCTCCCTACCAGACACTTGTTGTGACTGCTGGCGCTCTCATTAACAGCCACAGATGCTTGAAGTGTATGCCAGGTTCTCAGGAGGAGGACTCACAAAGCCCTCTAGGCACAGGTAAGGAGTTCAGATTATGGTTCATATTGACTGTTCTCTGTAATAACATAGGTGAAAGAATCAGTTGATTTTGTATATTGCTAGAAAGCAATGTCTTGAAATGGGAATGACATCATTTGGAGACACCGTTACAATGCCCAAGTTTGAGATAAATTTGAGATGCAAGAGTTGCAGCTGGAACACCTTGTTGTGATTTATAAATGATATATACTGATCATGAGGAGTCTCTTGATCTTGTCTTGTGGTTGGTGGGGTACCAAATTTAAATCTGACTTAAGCTCGAACCGATGTTGAAGTTCTTTGAGCAGGTGCTTAACTAAGTTCTAAAACTGACCAAGCCTGAAACATTGCTGAACAAAGTCTTCTGTGGTGCTTGCAAACACACAGAAAGATGTTATCACTGCTGTTGAAGACAAGAATGATTCATGAGGGGGTTTCTAATGGTGGACCAAATGTATACTACCTGTTACTGTTAAGATATAAATAACCCACACTATTTCTCAGCTGCACATTGCATACGCCAGTACCATTTCAAATCACCTACCGAGCTGGATCACTTGAGTAGTGTACAGCTGAGTCCAATTGGACTTCTGGTGTCTGTGCCGGATGTTGTTTGCAGGCTGAAGTGTGGTAGACCTCATCAATGAGATGCCTCTAGCAGGGTTCACCCAACGCAATTCAGAGACAGAAGAGACCTGTGACCATTGTATCCATTTGCAGGACCGAATGGTTTCTAGCAACGAGCTCTTAGGAGATCTGAAGCCCTTTTTCTTACCCAAATCACTCATGAATGAAGGTCCATTAAGATTGAAGTGGGGACTAAATTCCTCAGGCTGGCTTAAGCAGTTAATTCACATTCTGTCACCCCATCTCCCAAACTGGGTATCACGAGCCATTTAGGAAGGCCACCTACTAACAAGAGGTGATAGCTGTAACGAGTTAAGAGAGAGCAGGGTTGTTAGCTAAAACCAGCACCATTCTAGTACTATTCCACAGCATCTGCAGCAAAACATATGGCCCCTCCATGTCACTGTTCCTGACGATCGACTACTTTCAGCAATCATTCAACAAAAACATGTGGGATGTGTTTGCAAAGCTGTGGTTCCGAAGATTTTCTTCCTCGAATGGTGCGACTCGATCCAAACTTTTGAGAAGAGGGTTCCAGTCAGTGGTCCCATGGCGTGCGATCAAGACTCAAAAGGCTTTTAAGAACATGCCCTGCATGTGACCCTTGAAAGCTCTGGAAATCTGTGGGCTTTCCAACCACAGTCTAGGCTGCCGGAACAGAGCCCACACTCAGTACCTGCTCACAGGCAAGAGCACCAGAGTACAAAGCCCAGTCCTTGGGCGGAGGAAAAGGTCCGGACAATGATCTGCGCTTACAAGAACAAGAAAAGCCCCACTGGATATGGCTGTGGGAGCTACCCTTCATAATGAGTCTTAAGGCGGCGTGGTATGCACACCATCCCCTCGGCACCCTCTACCTCACCGCAGCCTCTCTTATGGTGGAGCTTCACAGTCCGGCTCACACTCATCCCGGTGACATCTGCAGCTGATTTATAATTCGCCGTGCGTTTGAGCTAATTAATCTTCGCGAGAAAGGCGTTCCAGGCTAAGCAAAAAGGACTCGCACAGATTGCTGTAGATGGGCACCGTGTCTTGGAGATCAGTATCCCCACCAAAAAAGCAAAGAACAACACTTTTGTCCTTTCTGCTGCTAAAGAAAGACAACCCTGCTTTAAGTACAAATTCCACTCCGATAAAAGTAGACTACGTGTACACATGAACTACATTATTCTTATTGCACATGTTTCCGTCGTCTTCATGCAGATCTGCACAGGAAGGAGGTGAAATACCATCTGTTCAAAAAGAATCGGAATACTAAGCGAAATCCAAATCTCTCGGAGGTGGGTACGTTGCTGGCCAACTGGATCGTTTTGCGAGAACCATGCCTCGATCACAATCACAGTTGTGGAGAATTTCCAAACATAAGTTAAAACTCACAGCTGTGCTCTATGTTCATGCACGGTGGGTTTTGTCTGAACCTCAGCCCACCTTTTGTGTGGCGGTGTTATATTCCCCTGCCTTACTAGCAATTGACAAGTTTCCAATCATTGTTTCCCCGATCGTCGAGTCCTGTCTGTTTTCTATGAACTTTGTCCTTCCTAAAGTTGGAGGATAGTCAAGTCAACCAAGGTGGCACGTCCTTGCCGCCACCTGGGTTTAGTACTAGGTTGAAGATTTTTATCCAGGCTCTCTCTTTAGCTACAAATCCTTGATTTGGCTCGGGAAGATGAGCTGGTCATGGTGGATTCACAACAGCATGAAGCGTGGCCGCTGATCTCTCTACTCGAACGCAATTGTCGTGACTCCCCATATTTGTAGCAGCTAACAACGTAATTAGAAACCAGTGCTGACCAAATTAGAGACAACGATGAATCAAGTTTTCTTGATGTGCTCATAGCAATACTTCTCCAGGGCAACTCCATAGGTCCGCTGACAGCAAGATGTCCCATGAACGCACACCCTCGAGGGCTCTCGCGTTCATTTTTGGGTGATCCATGGTGCTCAAGATCATGAATCACTCCGTCTAGGAGTTCCAGTGGCTCCTTCCGACGATCTTCCGAGTGTCTCTACAACCAGTGGGCCGCTAGCACGGCCTAGTATGACTTCAGGAGATTTAGAGTCCCTCCCATTTCGACCTCATTCCGATCAACGTCAGTTGTAGTGTTACACATTCTCGAAAGATCCTAATTACAGCTGTCAGTTCGTGTAGGTACGCTGTCTCCCATGCCCCGAGGACTCGATTGATCAGTTGGTCGCGCGGACGTTGGACTTGCGCTGAGAGTGAGCATACCTCTTATAAGCTCCCGTGTCAGCTTGGCAGATTCTCTCTCAATCCAATGTACCTCACAATGTACACAACTTTCAAGATTACGCCAGGAAGATGATGTTGCCGAGGATGGACGTAACTCAAGAGAAGTGGTTGACCTACAACATAGGCAGAGTGATGGGCTTTTCAGGTATATTGCTTCTTTGCATACAGCTGATCATCATCTCTTGGGTGTCAATTTCTTTTTCCATCTACATGACCACGGGGGTTTTAAGCACTCTTTCGAAACCGCAGACTATTTCAGCGTCCAACGCAGTCCTCTCTGCAGAAGAGTCCTTGTTTTGCTTTCAATATATGCAAATAAATAACAGAAAGTTTGGTCCCGGCTGGTTGAAGTCCAATGCCACCGATGAAGAGCTTCTATGTGCAGCTCATAGATCAGCGTTGAAACCACTGCCACCTGGGAATCCCCGCATTGCATTTCTCTTCTTAGTGCGAGGCGAGATCCCATTTGAACCTCTGTGGCAGCGGTTCTTCAAAGGCCATGAAGAAAAGTATTCACTTTATGTACACGTGAGTAATGAAGGATTTGAGTATCCAAAGACATCCTTGTTCTATGGGAGAACCGTTCCTAGCAAGCCAGTGGAGCGATGGGGGATGACTATTCCAGATGCTGTGAGGCGCTTGCTGGCACATGCATTGCTGGACTCCGATGTACCCAATATGTGGTTCACTGTCGTCTGTGAAACTACAATACCTGTGCGAAATTTCCCCTTTGTGTATCATTATTTGACAAACTCTCAATTGAGTTTCGTGGAAGCCTTCTATGCATGGGAATGGTTTCGGGCAGGATGGAAGCAGGAGCCATATCCTCTACAAGTTGATCAAATGCGCAAAGGGGAGGTGTGGATCACTGTGCACCGAAGGCATGCTGGGGTGATTGTGGGGGATTTTTTTCTCTACCCCCAGTTTAAGTCGCAGTGGGTAACAGGAGGGCTACCTTCCGAGGTATACATACCCACATTGCTCTCGCTTACAGATGCCCAGGGGCTTGCTAATCGCACTTTGATGTATGTGGACTGGTCAAAACCCCACGATGATCACCCGCATCTCTTTAACAGAACTGCAATCAGCTCTGGTCTCCTCCAGAAAATTCAGATGCAAAGAGAGAATACGGATGGGATGTACTACGACTCACGTCAACCAGGGATTTACGATTTTGAACGATCGTGCATGTACAATAGCAAACCAAATTCAACTTGCTTTCTCTTCGCTCGCAAATTCTCTGCAGAGCCGGAGGACCTGATAGCATTGCAAACTGCATTACCAGTAGATGTTCTGGATTCTAGTTGAGATGCAAATGTATAGAAACCTCTTGTGACTAGTTAGAATCACGGATCATGTCTGTACATAGCAGCACTGAGCACTCATTCTCGCCCAATTCAAGCTCAAAATTGCCACAATACTTGAATAGCTCAGATCATTGCAAAGCTTCCGAGTCAGATTCTAGAGGATCAACTGTGATCCTTAGAAACCTCTCAAATACAGTGGCAGGAACTCTAGATTCTAGTAAATTTTAAGTTTTGCATTCCTTGATTACATTTGACAGGGACTTACTCAGCTAACCTGGCAAATTCATTAAAGGCTTCTACCTTTTAGACAATTATCTTAATGTATTTCTACATTAAAAATGCTCCAATGGTGAAAAATGTAAGAAAATCCTTGAAAGTACCTATGCGACAAATTTGAAGAAATATTTTGTCTAACCGCAGCCATTGTTTTTCTTAAGTCCATCACTGTTTGTGCCATACCCAGTGTGAAGCTTTCATGGCTTTTGAAGCTTACTCCAAGCGGTTGTTGGTACATTGTTACTTCATCAAATCTCCTTCCCTGCAACCACCTGCTTTTAGGGTTTTCCATCTTCATTTCTTGTTGGCTCTCCCCCTCACACCGCAACTCATTCACATAGGGATTTTCTGCCATAAATTTCATAAGACGGACTGAGCGAATAAACTTCGAGAACCGGCGGCTCCAGCTTGGTTATAAGTTAGGTGCCACTTGGGAATGAAACTTGCATGATAGAGTACTTTCAGACTAATTTACCGTATTTTGCTCAATTCTATCAAGTAGTGTAAAGACTAAAGACACTCAACTTCAGTAGATCCGCCCGCAAACTGTCTACCCCATTTAGGAGGTGCCATAGTCAACCTACTAATGAAACCTTGCCACCAAAACATTGACCTACTAGACAAAAATTTCGAATGGCCGTAACGTGGAGTGGAGTTTCAGGGGTCGTGCTTATTAGTAGTAGATGCTCTCTACGTGCACACCTTGCACACCCTCGTATTTTCAATTGGGGTTTCGAAGAAGGTCCAATATGTAAACCCAAGTTTCATTCCAAAGAAAATCAGCGAGTGACTAGCTAGCACAACTAACTGGAGGGGCTAGTGGAAAAGGAGGAGAAGGACACGCCCAATCAAATTATCAACATGTTTGATTGATGGATTGGGCTTTTTTTTGGGGGAACAGGGGATGGAGGCCTGGAAATACTAATAATATTTAATATTTGACGCCTCCCGAAGGAAGCCCAAAGGAACGGAAAAAAATAGGATTGGTTAGTGTGACTACCTTCCATACTTTGATTTTTTAAAGATATACGCGGGTTGTAATTTTTCTTTTCCTTTTAAAAATAAAAGAAAACCTGGAAGCCACCGTAGCCGAAGAGGGGGAAAAATAACCCCCTTTCACTTATGTGCCATGTAAGTGTTTAATGTGGAACTGGAGGCCAGGTGGAATTTGAGGAGAGGCTTCCAAGTTGGAATCCACAGCGGGGGAGGCCTCTCATTTTTTGAATAATTGGGAATTTAAGGGGCCAGGCAGAGGGCCCATGCACGGACGTCGGTGCCCCGCGACCACCCGGAGGATCCGGGTCTGCTCGCAAGTTGGGTCTGTTGATGGTCGGGTCGGGTCCGCTCACTGCTCGCAGGTCTGGTCTCCTCGCGGGTCTTTGGTCCAACTGAATAGTCTGCTCGTCGCACCGCAGCAGCCCGCCCGTGGGACTTGGAAATTTTTGCGGGAAAACTCGCCCATAAAAAAAAAAAAATCATTAATATACATGCACCGCCAATCGAAACCATCATTAATACATATACTTGAGCTCACAATCTCTTAGGTGCCACTCAATGCACCCATCCACCATACTACCCACTACTTGCTAATACCTCATCCATTTTTTTCTCTCTTAACCTAGAATACAGCCGCAGTCACCCCCAACACCGCCTTGGGTTAGGCCTGCGGACCTTACCTCCCTGCAGACCCATCCTCGCGGCAAACCCACCCGAGTTGAGTCTCCCCTAGGGTCAGGGCCTGTGGACCCTACCTAACGACAGACCATACCTAGTCTCAGCAGATCATACCTGGGGCAGACCCATCCTCGCAGCCCCACCCTGGGCCGGGTCATGGGTCGCGGCGGGGCCACCCAAGGACGCCCAATGTCCATGCGTGGGGCCCGCTGCTGGAACTCCCAATTATTCAACAATGAGAAGCGTGGCGGAGCTGCGCCACAGTGCGATCCATTTTCAGTCACGTTCATTCACTGACTGCTGCAGCTAAGTTAGCCCCTATAACAAAAACTTGTCATAGCCTCTTTGCCGCCTGCAATGTGTGTCAATTCTCTTGCAAGGTACTTTGTAATCTCTCGCTACATGCCAACAAACGTCTGACTTCCCTGCTAAAAACAGACAGTAGTCCCCTACGTAGGGGGACAAACATGCCAACTCATTCGCACGAAACACCGCACGTATGTGAAATCCTACTGTTAATGGCAAACACGGCTCAAATGATTGTGGTGAGAAAGGAATGTTTGTGTTCATGATTCATAAGTTATGCCTATTCTTCATGTTTCACGAAGAGATTGATCTCCCAGGGGCCAGGATTGCCCCCTAACACTCCACTGCTAAACGGCTGTATTTGGGAGAAAGCATGGGCTGTAATTAGGGACTCCAATGCTTTCCTCCCTCTAAGTATTTCAGCTACAAACGCCCAGAGGTTATCAAGAAGGTTATATGGATATATAAGCGTGGTTCTCAAAAAAACAAAGAACCGGCAAAGGCTTATAACCGCGGCTTACGTAGTTTTGAGTTAACCAGCCTGAAAACCGTCAAAGATCCGCCAAAGACCCGCTGGTTATTTGATGAAAACCGCCGGTTCTTCGAGGTTTTTACAATTAACCGGAACCGGAGGTTCTTTGATCCTAATATTTTGTAAAAACCGGAACCGGAAGTTACGAAAAAAATCAAATAACCGCCCAACACTTGTTATTTTCTCCTCTCACCACAATTAAGGGGCCTGATTTGTGAGGGGTTGCTGGGGGGTATTTCCCTTAAAAACAAAAAAATGGCGACTACATGTCAGGGCCAATTGACAATTGTATACTTTGGAAGTTTATAGAATACTAAATTAGAAACGCTAATCCCACACTAAGATTCTCACTAAGCAAAATCCAACGGCTGTGACGTTCTCGATCCGTGCTAACTTGGAAGAGAAAATATATCCATGGGTGTAGGGTTTAGGGTTTAGGGTTTAGGGCTTAGCTCCTTGTATCCGAAGTGATCGCTCTGTTGAGGGGCGTTCAGAGCAGCTGGGATTTCTTGGACAGTTGAAGGAGGCATGAATCTATGTTGTAAGTCCATGGCGCACACAATGCTGCGTCCTGGAGTGAGTAGCAATGCTGCCGTCAAAACAGACATCTCTACCTACTGCCCATTGAGGTGCGATGCTACCAAATCACGAGCAATGCCAGGCATACGCGGGCGGGAATCCCTTGGGAGAAAATGGGTGCAACAGCCGCAAAGAAATGTGGTTCAGCAGAGAGGAATCCGGTGTGCGGTGGATGAAGCCGTGGTTCCCACACGTATACCAGACACCGCCCCTCCCAGATCGGTACCATGGTGAGTGCGTTTTTTTCTCTTTCGCTGACTGTGGAGAGCTGGAGGTTCGTGGAGTGGGTACAGGGGATGATACGGTCTTCTGGACGGATTTCTGGTGACATTTCTTGTAGGGTAGGCATGAATATAGTAGGTTGGGGATTTGAGTGTGCCTGCGTTTGTACTTCTGAGAGTGTTATGGGTGATCTGTAGTTAGAGCAGTTGTTTCATGAGAATTTAGGTCTGAATTCAACTTGATATTCGTCTTGCTACAGGGTTCGGCGGTACACGGTTTCTGTATTTGTGGGGGATGAGAGTGGGATGATCAACCGAATTGCAGGAGTTTTTGCTCGGAGGGGTTACAATATTGAATCCTTGGCTGTTGGGCTTAACAAAGACAAGGCTCTCTTTACAATTGTTGTGTCGGGCACTGACCGAGTGTTGCAGCAAGTTATGAAACAGCTCTACAAGCTTGTCAATGTCCGCCAGGTATTTTCCTGCTTAGAATGCATGCGTATCTATTCTTGTGTATATGTGCCTGTAGCTCTGCTGCTTCCCTTGCCGAGGTATAGCTTAAGATATGATTGACAACTACCATATGATGTCATCTTAAATGTAGAATGGCCACTGTCCAGTTTAATTCTGGAACCTACAATGGAGTGGAGAGTGACTGACTATTGATGTGCTATTTGATGGATCATCCACTGAACCCATGTATTGATGCATGAATGAAGACTCTGAAGCACAGAGCAGTGCTGATTTCGTAGGTAGCAGATCTGTCAAAGGTGCCCAGAGTGGAACGAGAGCTCATGCTTCTCAAGATCAATGTGAATGCAGATCAACAGACAGAGGTAAGATTCCATGCCTTCCAGACCATGTTCTATGTGGGTAAATGAAGTCACAAGACATGTTACAATGCTGGAAGCATCTTTGGTGAAAATCTAGCATTCGTTGCTTTTATCCAACCACGTTTTTGGTGGAGAAGTTCCATGAGCTATCTGCAATTCGACATGCAGGTGCTGGTAGACCCGCCGGTTGAGAGAGGAAACCAGTGTTCTAGAAAAAGGTAGTCTCAGCAGTAGTGGCGCTACATACATGGAGGTGCATTGCCCACTTCTAAGGCTTCTCCAGCTAGCAATTACTGCCAGAAATTGTCTTGGCTTTTCTGAACTGTTAAAAGGGCCATCTTTTGCAGACACAGCAGGGAAGTGAACAAGCCATGAAACTTGCAGGGTAATAGTCCTCTGCCTTATGAGCAGTGGTCAAATAAAATGAGACCCAGTTAGTGCAATTTGTTAAAACATACAAAAGAAGTTAGAATATTAGCTGCTGATTGTCTGTAGGATTGTTGTACAGATAGTTCCAACAGTAAGTTACAATCAATGACCCGTTTAATTTTTTCAAGCTCTGGAACAGTAGAAACCGTAAGTTGTAAACCTGAAGAAGTCAACCTGGAAAGTCTTTGTCCTTAATATAGGTGCCTCATGTGTTCACTGACTTGCCCCTGGTTTCCACTAAACCTACTTAGTTGTTACTGATGCATAACAGGTGCTTGGTTTGGTGCATATCTTCAGAGCCCGTGTGGTGGATGTTGCTGAGCAGTCACTGACAATTGAGGTATTTTCGCAGTCAACTTTTATGACTGTATGTTTTGAATTGCTTGTGTCAACGATGCAGGTGAGTGATTGGTGGGGTCATGTGTATGTGTATTCTAGAAAAGAATCCCAGTTGAACACTAACAAAAGTGCACCTTTTACGGTTTTAATTTTTGCAGGTGACAGGTGATCCAGGCAAGATTGCAGCAATGCAGCGCACAATGAGCAAGTTTGGCATCAAAGAGGTTGCTCGCACTGGCAAGGTGGGAAGCTTGTAAGTTTTTTCTGCTCTTGATATTTTACATCTTGTAATGGCAACAGCGAAAGGGGATTTGCAAATCCTTACTGGAAATTTAGTTCAGGTGTTCTAAGTGGCAAACAGATGCACACTAGGTAGGCTCTTCTCACGAACAGATCTGCCTCCTCACTTTGATATCTTAGGAAGAACCAATAGTAGTAGGTGTGTCTCCTTAAAGGAACTCCTTTCCATGTGGGTACAAATTTATAGATCCCACACCATTCAGAGCACAAAGAGCAGTAGTATGTGTACATAATCAACACATACAAACAGATTTGAGGTTTGAGAGAGCTCAAAGCCTCACTCCTTTGGTAGCATTTCCTGCAAGAAAAGAAGGTGAAGTAGCCTCAGCTGGATCCATCATAGCCATCCGACAAGTTATTGATACCTGTGGAGCCCAGGCTTAAACCCCTTCACATTTGTTATCAATGTCATCCCTGCATTAGATCGTACTGGCAAAGAGAGGAGAGGTTAAGGGAGGTTCCAGCCTCAATTAATTTGAGTCTGAGTGTGAAGATTCTATGGTCTAGAGACAAACAGTCTTTCCTGATAGAGCTTTACTCTGTGCTGTTGCACAATCTATAAGATTGCTGTGGTGCATATCCAGTGTGCGTTTCTGCAACAAAATGGAATAAGGAGCAAAGGGGTATGGTGCAGATAGCGTTGAGGCGAGAAAAGTCTGGAACACAGACTGTTACAGTAGTCAGTGATGCAGCAAAAAGCAATGGGTCATTTGCATCCGACGATATGCAAGAGGAAGTGCAAAAACCTTTCCAGTCCGACGGGGGTGAGAGCGTGATTCCTTCACCTCGCTATGATCCTCCTGCAAATGTGAGTTATCTGTACTCAAGGGAATTGAACTTGTGCAAAGTAGCTATCACTGGATAGTCTGAGTGGTCTATCTCTTACTGTCCTGACTTGAGTGTCTCTGTTTTCTGGATTGCTCGTAGATGGTGCTGATGTGGTTTTGCAACCATCTGGGGCTAGAAAGGTTGTTATTTTGAATCCCCACAAATGGCTTTGGCAAACCTGGTAACTGCTTCTGACATATAAGAAATGTGCTGTGTGATTTAGGGCGATGTGTATTCAGTGGAATCTGATGATGATGGGTTATGGTACCATCAAGTTCTGGATGCCCATTGGGGAGGCCTGGAGGATGAGGATGTAAGTGTTCTCTTTCAACTCGAACAATTTTAGGATCAAAGAAATTGTCATTTTTTTGGCTTGTACTGAATTACAGAGAGACTTGCTAAAGAAAAGTATGTTCGGAATGGCTGTGCACCTTGAACACCTTAAACTAGGATGACTAACAGGTTTTAGTTTCATCAAAATAGGTTAGAGGGAATGTGTAAACCATGGACGGGGCTTATAGGTGCAGTTATGGGTGGCAGGCAAGTGGCTTCAAATCACATACTCTGTCAATGTTGGTGAATGATGCCCCTGGCGTGCTTAATCGAATTACAGGGGTTTTCTCGCGGCGCGGTTATAATATCCAGGTATGGACTATATGTGTGCTGAGAAGATGGAAGAACTACTGTCCCTGACAATTAATCACTGTGCTCCTGCCATTTTCCCACTGTCTTTTCCTCACCTCTGGAAACTTTGTTATTCTGAAGCAACTTGGGATACCAGGGTTATTATACTAGTGGCTGCTTAAAGAGCTCGGCACTGCTGCAGTAAGTTTGTTCTGCTATGGGGGATACGCTTTTCTCAGCTAGTAGCTGTGATGCTTTTTTAAGTCAGTTTGGAACAGAATCCTGTAACTTTGTGATGACCATCTGTTGATTTGGAATAATTCATTCTTGCAAGCTAAAGCTGATGTAGCAAGGGCTACAATAGTACACTTTCCAACATGTGGGTGGTAAAAACGTACAAACTTATGAACTGGAAAGAGTTCTGTAAATAGCAGCTGTAGGTTGTGGATGTTCCACAAGATTGACCTATTCAGTTGGATGTGATATGCCTTAGCTTTATACAGAGAACATTGTGTATGACTCTACTCAGTTTGTGGCATCTGTTATGTATTTGCATCTGTAGATTTGTTCTGGCTGAGCATTCAATTATAGGCACCTTTCCTAGACCTAGCAGTGAAAAGATTTCTTGGTATAGACTCTATCTTCATACTTCTCTGCAAGCACATTTCATAGCACTCCTGGAGGAGGAAATCTGTGCAGAGTCTAGCTGTGGGAGCAGCTGAGACCGAAGGCATATCCCGAATGTTGACGGTGGTACCTGGCACTGATGAATCCATCAACAAACTGCTGAGTCAGCTTGTGAAGCTTATTGACGTTCTCCAGGTGCATTGCCCATTCCCTTCCGTTCGGTGAGGTTTATTCAGTTGTGGACCTCGATAAATAGTGTTGAAAC
This sequence comes from Takakia lepidozioides, assembly GCA_030704615.1. Taxonomy (NCBI): domain Eukaryota; kingdom Viridiplantae; phylum Streptophyta; class Takakiopsida; order Takakiales; family Takakiaceae; genus Takakia; species Takakia lepidozioides. The sequence goes on along the minus strand of CM060732.1, from coordinate 64,376,640 downwards.
ACTTCATGAAGGCATTCGTATCTCACATTAGTGATTTGATATGGGGCAGGTGCAAGATATCACACATATGCCATTTGCACAGAGGGAGCTAATGCTTATCAAGGTGGCAGCCTCTGCCAGTGTGCGCCGAGAGGTCCTGGATGTGGCTGGAATATTCCGTGCCAAGACGGTTGATCTCTCCAACTGCACTATCACTCTCGAGGTTCATCCAAAGGCCCCATGATAGCTAAATGTGGTAGATGCAGGAAGCTTATCAGGCTCAGATAATCCATGTCAGGGTGAAAATAGATGCTGGGCCCCCACGGAGCCATCAATACAATCAATAAGAAACCTGGCTTGTTGTGGAACATCTTCAAATTTGCGGTCTCTACCCGTGTCCTAAACATAAACACAGAACAATACTGTGGTTCAAAAGTGCAGCCCCTTGCACACAGTCAGGAATGTGTTATATGACATGAGTATGTAGGAGTCCGACGTGCCTTAAGATCTTCCACTATGCGTATGGGCTATTTGTGCTCCATACTAGTGTGTGTTCTTATGAGTGAAGTGGGTGGCTCCTGAATGCAGTTGACTGGAGATCTTGAGAAAATGGCTGCGCTGCAACGCCTGCTGGAGCCCTTTGGAATTTTGGAGGTTAGATATATCATCAATTCTTACTTCTAGTGTTCCTCTTGAGATCCTGGGTGTCTGTCCTTATGGATCCTTGGTTCTCCCAGTTGGTATCACTAAAGGAGCACTAGGCTGAGACAAGTGATTGAGTTTGTCTACTTTAGCCAGATTTGTCAGCCAATGATGGGCTAAGAATTCTTTTCATGACAAAAGCTCTTCATGTGTTGTTGCCAGGTGGCGCGGACTGGAAGGGTGGCACTGTTGCGAGAATCGGGCGTGGACACAAAGTCCCTAACAGAGTTGCAACCTATGGCCTCCTCTTAGTAACACGGATATCGACTTCCCATGTTGTGGTAGTGGTGAAGGAAATTGAAATTGTACTTCTACATGAGAACGGGTGGATGAAACCATCTTGTTAAAGCATAAGACCATATCAAGACTTTCTTGCTTTAGTCCTTTGATCAATCTATTATTCCTCCCAAGATTCCTGTTTTTTTATCCTTCAGCTACCTTATCACTGCTCAGATTGAAGGACCCAATGAGTAGATGTCGTCCTACATAACCCAAAAAACAATCATGCTGTGGATGTTAATGAGTTTGTTCACTAACACATTTGTAGCTGGCACTTTCTTTCCGTCTCACGTCACCTTCAAACACATGTGCAAGAAACGAAATTTTGTTTGCCACAATGTGGCCTGGCACGTCTCTCCAGGGTTGCTACAGCTTCCACCTAGAACTGTGTAAGATTACTCTTCTGAATATGGCAAAAAGGTTAGTTGGATCTTTGAGTTTCAGATATTCCAAGTCGAGTCCAGTTTTTCAAGAGGTTACTCTGTCTAGCAAGGTTATGATGACCGCGGTGCGATGGGAAGGAAAGGTGTGCTCACTAGCTCTCTTCTTCTGGCAATGAGACCCGTGCAAATTATGCTCGAGAGTCTGTATGCTGAAGTTGTGGATAGCGCAAGATCCTCAACATCTCCCAAAACAAGTGTGACCTCGACTTGTGACCTCTCTTAGGTCACATCCCTTTTTTAGAATAGCTGTGACTTCCTAAATCCAGGTCTAAGGGAAGAGCCACATATTGCCCTAAATCCAGGTCTAAGGGAAGAGCCACATATTGCAGAGTCTAATATCTAGAAGTGTTCCCTCCAGAAGTGCTAAATGCTAACCCTCTATGTTTAGTGTTACACTTTTCTAACACCCCACTATTTTACAAAGGTTGTGTTATTAATTTGTTACACAATAATACTCCATACTTAGTAGCTGCATCGACGCAGCAGTCATGCCAGAAGCTAAATTCAAGAAGCTAAATTGAAGTATATGGATTGTGAGAGAGGAGCATGGTCGAGTTTGGTGGTGGTGAAGAGAGAAGAAAATTTGTACCAAGGAAAAAGCCATGCTACGCATTGAAATGGGTAAGTGAGGCAGGTACATGGTAAGAGCCATGAAGGTATTTGTTTGGTTTGATATGTGCTAAGTAAGATCACTACGAAGGAGATAACCCAACAATTTTCCCCAAATTTCTGAAATTTGAGGGATAGGTGGACAAATACATGGGCCGGGGGCGGTTCTATGTGAATTTCATTTTCTTTGGATCTGCCAGTTGATGGGGAGCCATCCAGGTTCCATAGCGTGTTGACCCAGTCCATGGGAAATTGCATTCATTTGTCTGGGAAAATCATCCGGGGATGAAGTGTTGTAAGGTCTGGTATGGCCAGTTCGTTGTTTCCACTGCTTTTCTAACTCCCAATCCCACACAGATGTCACATATTGCTGTGATTCTATGTCAGTCTTACTGTGGTTGAGAGAGAAACTTTGTACCAGCCACACAGGACCACAAGGGCCCATGAGAGAGCTTACTTTAGGACAGCCCTATCCAATCATTTTCTCAATAATATTCAGACTCTTTTGAGCTGCTAAAGATTTAGGCTGTAGTGCTGTTTGCACACAGGTCACGCAGGGAGCATAGAACAGCTCTGGCAAGAGTTCTTCTTGGATCCTTCACAGTGGTGGGACAACAGGTTTCAAAAGGTGAGGCTATCGCCATGGAGAGTGTGAAAGAATTGGTCAAGCAGGTCTTGACTGAAGCAGCCATGATAATGCTTTGTGGATTGATCCAATCGATCGCAATTTAGTCATGGAATGCAATGATCACAGGATATGCTCAGCATGGGTATGGTAGGGAGGCTTTGGAGATCTATGAGCAAATGATACGAGCAGGAGTGACACCCAGCAAGGTCAAATTCATCTGTGTACTCAATGTGTGTTCCAGCCTGTCAGCTCTAGAAAAAGGGCCAAGAGGTCCATGCTGACATTAGGAAAGCTGGAATCGTGTCCTATAGAAATTTGGAGACTGCCCTTGTTGACATGTATGCCAACTCATGGAGGATGCACATCAAGTATTCAACAATATGGCTGAATGAGATGTGGTCACATGGAGTGCAATGATCGCCGGATATACTCAGCATGGGTGTGAGAGGGAGGCCTTGGAGATGTATGAGCAAATGATCGGGCAAGTAATAACAACCGGAGAGATTAAATGGAGGATAATTCCCCAACCTGGACAGACCTGTATGAGGTCATAACCTCGGGATCCCTGAGCAATCGCTGCCGTTGTAGCACATCAAGAAAGTACAGCATCTGCCCACAGCCAGTATGCAAATAGAGGCACGACAATAACCATGTCCAGACTCCTAAGTGCTTGACCACTCTCCAACAAGGGCCATGCTGGCCAAGGGCCTGTTTCATGCCCAGAATGATGGGAGAATGTGCTTGGATCCCACCAGCGAATTATAAAAAGCACCGTTCCTGCAAAGAACCACCAACTTCTTAATCAGATCAGGTCGAAAAGCATACATAACAAATTCAACAGATGAAAAGTCTCTATGAAGTGCCATGCTCACCTGGAAGTAAATGTATAAGCACACTAACAATCTTGTCAATGGAGCTGAAGACAAGACTACAGCGCCACACAATCAATGCCCATGCCAATGGTCCCTGCACAAATGCCAGAAGTAAAACGATGTAAAAAAAACGTGATGGGTGTACACACTACAGCCAATACGAAACAGAGTGGCTTGATAATACACTGACCTCAGAGAAAGAGAAGCAGATTAAAAACAACTTGTCATTGTTTGGGAAGAAGAGGAGCATGGCCACAAATATTACATTGGCGTAATAGCAAAAATCCTGCCACACAAACAGGATTTTAGACCACTTTGTAATGCCCGGTAAGTATCCTAATATAGTCAAATGGTCTCCCAATTCAAACACTTGATTAGACTGTCTGCTCAGCTGTTAGTAGAAGGCATAATAAAGGGGGAGAGGGTGTCGCTACCCAGGTTTACACTACCTGCTCTGTGAAATATGTCAAAACTCATTTGCATTCTCAATGTGTGTGCCAGCCAGGCAGCACTGCAAAAGGGCATTGAGGTCCATGCTGACGTCATGAAAGCTGGACTTGCATCTATAAACTTAGAGAAGACCCTTGTGGACATGTAGGCCAAATGTGGGAGCATGAAGGAGGCGCGTGAAGTGTTTGACAACATGGCTGAACGGGATGGAGTCTCGTGGAACATAATGATAGCCGGATATGCCCAATGGTTTGGTAGGGAAGCCCTCCAACTATTTGAACAGATGCAACAGGAGGGCTTCAAACCAGATGGGATCACATTTATATCTCTTCTCTCAGCTTGTAGCCATCTGGGCTTTGTAGATGATGGCCTTCAGCACTTCGATTCCATGAGTGCAGATCACGGCCTCACTCCTACAGTTGAGCATTTTGGCTGCAGAGTGGACCTTCTTATCCGTGCAGGGAAATTGAAGGCAGAAGACTTCATTAAGAAAATGCCAACTGAGCCAGGTGCTTCGGTGTGGGGGGCCTTGCTTGGTGCATGCAGAATTCATCGCAATGTGGAGGTAGCAGAATGTGCAGCAAAATCCCGTCTTGCTGGAAGAGAAACTTCTACACTGGTGGAATAAAGAAATTTCAATCAATAAAATGAAAAAACAATTTGGGCTGTCCAGTCCAGACTCGGCCAAGTTTCTTTATGAACTTCTCCTCTAATAACTTCCCTCACCCACGTCTGCATATATCCGCTTCTTGTGGTGCACTTCCATCTCTTCCATGACTGGCAAACACTGCTTGACCCCTGCAGCTTCTTCTATCTCCATGGCATCCATTTTGCCTGGCAAAGCTTGCTTCTCGGAGATGGTGGCTTGCAGGGTCACTCTCAGGGAAGGGCTCACTTTGCGTGTAGCCTTTCCAGCATGTCTTCTCCTTTTCACTAGCAAAGACCTCTGAATCCCACTAGGTCTGCAAAGCATAAGAAGAGAGATGGCAGCATCCTCTTCCATACTCCCAGTTGCTGACCCAGAAGCAGGCCCTGCTCTGTGGGGGTGCCTATTCTTGCGCAAGGAATGCCTTGGAAACTTGTGCTGCAATGCAAGGAGTGCAAGGAGGACATCCCTGTTTCTTACAGTCCGCTTTCGTTTGGCACCCCAAGACGGGAGAGATAATCCCTGATTGCTTGGGGGGGATGAAAAGAACTCATCTTGTCCGGGCTCTTTCATTGCCAAAAACTTGCAATTTATTGAGCAAAACCGAAACTCTGCAGCCATTATTCCACCAAGACAGGTCTGGCACTTGGGGCCTCCCTTTATGGTATGCATTGAGGGCAACCTGCCATGAAGATGAAGAATGCTCTCCGAGTTTATCACATATAGCTGGATGCTGGAAACGTCCATAACAGCTTGGATTTCGCTGCTGCGGACTGCATCCCTCCTGGAGGCTTTCCTGACCTGCAAGATCTTGTGGCCAAAATGGGCGTTGAGATCATTGGGACACAAAGGGCCCAAACTGCACTCCACACAGAATCGGGTCTTGTCTCGCTCGTGCTTCTCACATTTCGTAGAGTAGTGAGCCCCTAAGAAATTGGGGAGCCATACTGGACGCCCTTTCTTCTCCTCCACCATCATCAGTTCTCTTCCAAGGATTATCTGTGAATGCTCAAAGAAGCGGACAGTTGGTATCTTCTCTTCATTGTCCGAGCAGCATAAGATGGGCAAGCTTCCCTCTCTCTCTCTTCCTGTATGTGTCACTCGCTGGATGTGGATGTCTGTGAGTCGGAAAAGGAAAAGCAGAAGGAATGAGAGAATAGAGCAAAATACCTCTTCAATTCTACTCTCCCCTGTTACAAAACTTCTGGCCTCCTCCTTTTCTTTCCCCGGCGTAAACTTGCGCCCACACACATGCACGAGCTATCTCTCACTTCTCCTCCACCACCATAAAATCTCTTCCAGATACCTGTGAATGAGGGAAACAAGCACTTGATATCTAGAGCTTCAATTCCTCGATAGAGTAAAATCAGTCTCGTCAATCTCTCACTCAATTCTGTCGCACTGAAGCCTTCCAGTTCGCAAGTGACCACTATGAAAGCTCAAGCTCAAGGTTGCTTTGCCGCTAACTCAATCTCCCGAACAATTGACTCGAATTTGAAGCATTGGATCAAGAATGAATGAGGACGTATGAGGCCAACCATGCTCTGCGCAAGCTTCTCTCCCGGTGCGCGATCGGAGCGATTGAGCGAAAGATTTAGGTGCACTGCACTGCGCAGGGACATTCGCATGCACACGCGCAGCGAGCTTCCCTCACTCTGCCTCGCTCGCTCGATCGAGAATCCCAAATGTGCGAGCTTTCTCTTGTGCCACCATAAAATTTCTTCCTTATACAGACACCTGTGAATGAGGGAAACGAGAATTTGATATCTAGAGCTCCCATTCCACTCTCGTCACACAGACACCTCTTCTCCATATAGGTACCTCTTCTTTTGATAGAGTAAAATCAATCTCAGTCAATTTCTCACGCAATTCTGTCGCACTGAAGCCTTCCGGTTTGCAAATGACCACTCTGAAAGCTCAACCTCAAGGTTGCGTTGCCGCTAACTCAATCTCCCGAAGCATTGATTCGAATTTGAAGCATTGGATCAAGAATGAATGAGGACGTATGAGGCCAACCATGCTCCGCACATGCGCAAGCTTCTCTCCCGGTGCTCGATCGGAGCGATTGAGCGAAAGATTGAGGTGAACAGCACTGCACACGCACATTCGCATGCACACGCGCAGCGAGTTTCCCTCTGTCTCTCTCACTCTGCCTCGCTCGCTCGATCGAGAATCCCAAATGTGCGAGCTATCTCTCACTTCTCTTGTGCCACCATAAAATTTCTTCCTTATACAGAAACCTGTGAATGAGGGAAACGAGAATTTGATATCTAGAGCTCCCATTCCACTCTCGTCACACAGACACCTCTTCTCCATATAGGTACCTCTTCTTTTGATAGAGTAAAATCAATCTCAGTCAATTTCTCACGCAATTCTGTCGCACTGAAGCCTTCCGGTTTGCAAATGACCACTCTGAAAGCTCAACCTCAAGGTTGCGTTGCCGCTAACTCAATCTCCCGAAGCATTGATTCGAATTTGAAGCATTGGATCAAGAATGAATGAGGACGTATGAGGCCAACCATGCTCCGCACATGCGCAAGCTTCTCTCCCGGTGCTCGATCGGAGCGATTGAGCGAAAGATTGAGGTGAACAGCACTGCACACGCACATTCGCATGCACACGCGCAGCGAGCTTCCCTCTGTCTCTCTCACTCTGCCTCGCTCGCTCGATCGAGAATCCCAAATGTGCGAGCTATCTCTCACTTCTCTTGTGCCACCATAAAATTTCCTCCTTATACAGACACCTGTGAATGAGAGAAACGAGCATTTCATATCTAGCGCTCCCATTCCACTCTCGTCACACAGACACCTCTTCTCCATATAGGTACCTCTTCTTTTGATAGAGTAAAATCAATCTCAGTCAATTTCTCACGCAATTCTGTTGCACTGAAGCCTTCCGGTTTGCAAATGACCACTCTGAAAGCTCAACCTCAAGGTTGCGTTGCCGCTAACTCAATCTCCCGAAGCATTATTGAAGCATTGAAAGATCAAGAATGAATGAGGACGTATGAGGCCAACCATGCTCCGCACATGCGCAAGCTTCTCTCCCAGTGCTCGATCGGAGCGATTGAGCGAAAGATTGAGGTGAACAGCACTGCACACGCACATTCGCATGCACACGCGCAGCGAGCTTCCCTCTTTCTCTCTCACTCTGCCTCGCTCGCTCGATCGATAAGTCGCTACGGGATGCGCAGCAACTAGAAACGGAGCGAACGAGGCGATCTCGGCGCATCGTAGCGTGCCACGTGCCGGCCCGGATCAGCACCAAGCACTTGGATCTGCCGCCACTTAGTGATGCTGCAGAGGATCGTACTTAGCGTGGGCAACACCCTCAATATGCGGATTGCTATGGCGTCAGCACAGACTGGCTGCAGAGTTTTGCAAAAAAAATAGCTGTACATTCTGTTCATCCACTTCAATTCATCCATCTCTGTACTTTAATCCATGTATATCATCCATATTTGGCGACTTCATCCATAATTTATTTTTTTATTGAAGAAAATTTGGTCATTTCATCCATGAGAAAACAGGGAATTTGCGACAGACTATTCCATTTTATTTTTTGAGGTCGAAATCTGGCGAAAATTCGCCAATAAAAAAAAACGGCGTGAGAAGAAGAAAAAAAACCCGCATATTAAAAAAGTTAATATCCGGCGTTGGCACTTGACACCCACATACTTTACCTGTGTCGATCGCATCTCAAGACTCAAGAGGTTCTGTTGCCTGTGTTTAGAAAGGCAACAGAAGGGAAATCCTGAAGAGCTTATGCCAGAGACTTGGATGATCAAGCGCTGGTAAGGCTTCATGTTTTGGAACATGGACAGCATTGGCAGGAGTTCTTCTCAGATCCTTTACAGTGGTAGAGTGCAGGGGAGCGGTGCAACAAGAGACTAGAACGGTATGAAGTATGTCTCTTTATAATTAACTTGTTTGCTCTCTTCGTTTCGATTCTTGGGTGTTATGTGTGGAGGAGAAAGCAGAGAGGTGAGCAACAGAGGGAGCACTTGGTAGAGGTCTGCAGAGTTTCGGAGCTGTTGCAAAGTGAAAGCTTTTGAGTTGTGGAAGAGATTGTAGTAGATCTCTGGGGCACTAGTGAGAGCCGAAGAGTTGGCACTGATGGCTTACAGAGTCTTACATAGCGGTAATTCTCTGGTTTGTAGTCACAGTTCCGTGTGTGGTTCAGTGATTCGTAACACAAGGAGTGATTGTTTTCAAGGGCGGGACAATGGTGAGAGATCATCACATTCTCCCTTTTCGGCACAGGGTGTCGTCTCTCTGACGTCTTGTAATGTGGGTTCCGGGGGACCACTGTCAGCCTCAAAGGATTCTTCGTCAGCTACATCAATGCCCTTGATTGGCCAGGGAAGGCGATTTGGAACTAAATTGATGTCTGCCCACAAGAATTTTTCTCAATCTGAGAGTCGTTGTTTGTCTGGGAGAAATTCGCCCAATGTCACTACAGACACGGAGGAGCGATCAAAGGTGAAGCAACAGCTGCTCAATCTGATAGAGGAAACAGATGGAACCCTCACTGAGGATTGCCTGGCACTTGTTTCATGCCTTGAGAAGCTCAATCCAACGCCAGAAGCCACTAGATGCCCAGAGTTGTATGAAGGATGTTTCCAGACCATTCGAGCTACTCTGAAAGGTACAGGACGATTTGGAGAAGGGCAGAACGCTGCAAGTGCCTTTGGTTCGTATCTTACACTTGGAAGGACAACATTCAATGCATTCAAGCCCGTGGATCAAGAAATTTCGGTCAACGAGATCTATAATCATGTGGCGCAAGGAAGCGCCGACGATTACTCCTTGATCACGCAATTTTCTTTGAAGAATTCTGAGGGGGCTGCGTCAGCTACCCCGCCACTTGAAGGCCTTATAATCAATAAAGCAAAGTTCGATATCGCAGGTCCTAATCGAAAGGATATAGTGTTTGTCTCTGTCACTATGAGGCCGCTCCACCCTGAGAGGGAGAGCGATCTTGAAGCATGGAAGAAGCTTTTCCAGGAAGCAAATCCCAGCATGGACGAGAAAGGATACGCGACTATTCCTCTGCCCTCTGCGAAAGGTTGGCTGGATTATCTCTATCTTGACGAGGAGCTTCGGATTTCAAGAGGAAACAGGGGAAATGTTTATGTTGTCAGACGGCTGAAGGAGCCTGCAGTTTCTGTCTAGGTATTGGTTGGCCTTTCTGAAAGGGTAATGTGACTGTTGTTAGGGACTTCAACATCACTGTGACTATCCAGAGATCTGCTGAGGTGATTCAAGCAGGCTTTTGCCTCTTTTTCTTTTGCATATGAACAGAGGAATGGGAGGAATGCAGTAACTCAGCAAATCCCTCCTGCTTACCTCTCTGCATGCATTTCTAGCTCGAGCTGCCACCAGGGCAACATACTTACCTTTATGTTTTTTCGCTCCAGATGGTCAAGTCTCAGCTATGATATCTCCATTGAATTTTCGGCCATCGTCCTTTCCTCCCACTGCTGCCTGCTCCTCCTAAGCCTACCCGGCTTCTATGGTTGTAAGCATTTTAGCAATTCTCTCTTTTCGGTGAATGTCAACTATCAAATTATGGTCACCCTCACAGGTGCTCGTGCATACTTCAGATCAAGGCACAAACTGACAGTCAGAAAAGTTAATAGAGTGGAGCTGTAGTGGGTGACTTCCAAATGCTTGTCTCCAATAATGAAGTCCATGTATCTGCTGTCATATTTGTATCAAGATGAAGCTGGGAGCACAAGGTCCTAGCTCCCACACTCTCTCTCTCTGCTGTACATTTTCTTTCAATTCTTCCTCTTTGTTAGAATTTCTTCTGGTCCCATAGCTCCTTTTGGCCTCATTAGAACAGAATCAATATTCTTTGTTCGAGGAGGTTCAGAAATTCTTTCATGCTTTGTTTTGTCTCTTTTCATGTCAATCTATATGTCTGGAACAGTTTCATCTCCAGGTGTGCAAAGGAATGATCAAAGAATACTGTTTGGGTAGTTCATTTAGCTCCTCCAGATTGACCTCCATCTTGTCATGCTGGTTGTGCAGTTTCTCAATTGTTTCAAATATGGTGGCAAAACTGGCATAGACAGCCAGCAGTCATAATCAGCACTGCAAATGCTTCCTTCGCCTTTCTCCTCCTTTTCCAGTTTCAAAACATCTACCCACACACCAGGAACAACATCCATATGTCTTATGTTTATGTCACACTCTTAGGTGCCAATTGGCTATGGTGTATGAGTTTGTATGGGAATTAGTGAGACCTTAAGCTCGTCCACAGGGATCTACAAGCTTGCACTTACTCACCCTGTCCCAGCAGATCTTCAAGCTTGTTATCACTGCACCTTGTTATCAACTTCACAGACTCGAGTTGCAGATTCTTAAGCTGGAGGGCCTCAACCTTCAAAAATTTTAGCACCAAATTTGAACAATACTCCAATAGATCACCTCAACTGTACATCCCGTGCAGACAGACACGCACGGACGCAGACAAGGATTTAGATTTGGGTGGCCTTGTCATCGGATTATCTACCATGTTTGAGTATTTGAGAATCGCAAGGCGAAATGCCCAACCTGTACATCCAAACCTCCGTAAAATATTCAACTGCAGCAGAACTAGAGAGCTTTGAATCAAGTGGCTGACCTCCATAGACAAGATGAAAGGTCAAACTAATAGGAAGAAGGGTGGGTGTTTGTTGAAGAAGAGTGGAGATAGAGAGTAATTTGGGATTTAGATTTGAAGTTCAATGGATCCTTGCAGCAGCAGGTCCTTGAGTTGGGTGGGGAAGCTTGAGAAAGTGACACAAACTCTTTCCACCAAAGATGTGGAGGAGGTTGTTTCAAGGTTGTGGTGATGAAGATGGGGATTCAGAAGAAAAGGACATTGTAACTTACAAACTATCATTACCTTAAAATTAATGTCTTATATTATGACAACGAGGCTAGGATTCCACAATGCACTCAGCAATATGGAGACATTCCGTCTTGTGCGGAAATTCATTGAGGGTTTGCGAAGTAGTGACGAAAGAGAGAACGTACATCGCATCTTGAGGTATCGAATAACATAAAACTTCAAGCAGAAGATATATTAAGATTTCATCTATACCTACAAATATCTTTTGCATTGTCATTTGGTACTACAAAGATGCGATGTAATTTATCTCTTTCGTCATTATTTGTCAAACAATATTTCTGCCAGAGGCGATTGTCTCGTGCATTGTATAATCTTGATCAGGTTGTCATTATTTAACTCACAAATCTAGGTAATGATATGTTTGTAAGTTGCAACGTCTTGCTCATCCAACATGAGCCCACTTGCATGTGAGAGTCTACCTCATTGTTTCAACCATCATTATGTTCGGGTGAAGCAAAGACTTTACAAGTGTAGTCTTTGCTTCACCCGATCTATGCAAAAATGAAACTTATTTGTAAATACAATATCCGCTCTTGGCTGAGTTAGCCAAAGATGACAACTCATACCAAAGTGTTTCCCCTTCTTGATGCCAACATAGGCAATGACAAACTTGCATCCTCACAATGTATAGCAAAGTACGTGGCCCTCAAGTCACAGTGCCACTTATTAGAGTGTTTTCATCATCCTCTCCAATGCCAATTAAGATCATGATAAGGCAAGTGATAAATGAGGCCCGGGAGTTCAATGCTCCCTCAGCGGGCCTGCCTGCATGGCCCCACCCCCGCCCTCCGCCCCGCACCCCCCTCGCGGTGCCGCCGCGGCCCGCGGTCGCCGCGCCTGCCGCCCCCCAACCCCTCCACCCCCCGCCCTTGCGCCAGGTCCATCCCTCGCCATAACACTGTCATACATCCCCGACCTGTATTACAGTACTGTATACATGCATCATGCATGCCCCATGAATGCCTCGTCATAGACGCACCATCCTAGAGCGCAATCATAGCATAGACATTCAGTTGTCCCTGGGACTTTCCCATGGGGTTGACAGGTGCGTGCACTCATGCGGACGAGGACACTCCGCATGCGAGACGTTTTGCTTCACTCTTCACTATTGACGTCCACTCGTTTTGCGGCATTATTCCTGTCGCTTGAACGCTTCTGTATTCTTCATATCGACCCCGCCCTCAGTCTGTGGAGGAGAATGTGCAAAAACAAGTGAGACGTTCTTTCCATGCAAAGGATTTCACAGGTTGGTGTCACACCGTAAGTAGTTGCTCTCATGTCCCCCATGTTTCTGCTGCACACCTTTGTCGGGGTTAAACGAAGCAGCCTCCCGATTGTGCGCATTCCTGCTGTCGTTGCTGTTATTGGCCTTCTCTTCAGATTCTCTGGTAATTTGTATGGCATTGTCGGGGTGGCGGGGAGGTTCAAATCTTTCCTCGTTTTTGCTTTAGGGTTTCACTGTACATACTATCTTTCTTCTTGCAGCACTGTTGCACACGCCTGTAGTCCATTCTGTTTTCCATGTCGATTTGCTACGTCGCTCCTAGATCGTTGCTTCCACACTCTGAATCCCGTTTACTTTCAGGAGCTCGTTTTTACCATTTCTCTTGCCGATACCTGTGGTGGAGGCGCTCCACTTGGTCTTGCGATATGGTCAAAAAATTGACCATGGTGGAAGCCCGTCGGGTGTACCAGGAGGAGTACGAAGACGACAAGTGGGAGGAATTGATCTGCAAGGCCCACACAAAGGCAAGGGTTGAGGAACCCGATTGTAATAACAGGAAGCCCTTCAAATGCATTTTCTGTAATAGGATCTATAAAGACAAAAAGAAGCTAAACACATTCATAGGATAAACGGATGTGATGTTCGTCAGTACAAGGGTGCCCCTAAACTCAAAATGTACCCTGTTTTTGAGGTGGCCCAGAGGGCGGTCTATAAGGCTGTTCTCACTAAGCACGGTCTGGCGCCTCGAAAAAACTCCCGTCCGCAGAAGGTGGACGTGGATAAGGGCGATACAGTTATGGAGCTGCTTAACAACGGTGATGAGGAATTCGCAAACATGCCACCTTTGAAGCTGCGGAAGAAGGGCTTGCATCTACAAAAAAATGAGGGTCAGTCTGTGGCGCTAGGGCAGTGCAACATTGCAGAGCACACAGTTGTCCAGCCAGAGAAACAGACGACGCTGGCAGGGGACGGACCCTGGGAATCCAACAATCACCATACCGTCCCTCCAAATCCAGAAGATTTGCTTAACAAAAATCAACTTAGGGATCTGAATAGAGACGAGGCCACAGAGGCATTTCAAGCAGCTTCTTTGAGATTGCGGTCTGATGTTGCTCTTCCACCCAGACCCGTTGTTGTTTCACGGCTAGGCCTTAGCTACCTCATGGACTTCAATCTATTGCCTCCTGGATTCGCTTCGCCCGACGACCCTGAATTTTACCGCAGACTTGTGGAACTCTCAGGGACCCCTGATTTCGTTGACAGTATGATGGGTGCTGCCTACGGTAGATGGTTTATGAAATTCATGGTATGTCCCCTTCTCACTCTCAACAATTTTACTTGCAATCATTTTCTTTCATGCTTATGGATACATGCTTGTGCTGCGACTGTATCCCATGCATTCATTTCACTGCGCCCTATATTTTTTGCCCAAATGTTTGGAATGGTGGTGATTTCAATCATACTGGAACCTCCATGCATTCTGCATTTTGAACAAGTATTTTGCACATCACGGAATTGGGACTGTGTTCATTATATTGTATTACTTGTAATTGGACATGAAACATTTGGTTTGCATCCATGGCATATTGTTGTCCGGTGCATGCTTTTTATCCTTCACTGTCATTCATTTTGTTCCGTTCTATGCTAATGTGGGGTCATTCCTAGCGCACGACTGTGGTCGCAGCACGGTGGACCGCCCCCTAAGCTTACAGAGCTTTTGAAGAAGACATTAAATTCGTTTGCCAAACGTCTTGGTTTCACTCCTGACCATGCTGGCCGGTACAGTGAATGCGTTGCGGTTGTCGAATACAACAAATATAGAGCTGCTCTCAATGATTACGAAGTGAAGGAGGTTGCAGCTCTGGCTAGGTTGGAGGCTCGAAGACGTCAGTATGTGGAGGCTCGCATGGCCAAATGGGAGAGGGTAACACATGATGAATTACACGAGGCTAAATGGGGTTGGTTGCCCTTGTTTAGAATTCTCAAGATGGTTGAGTTCCCGGACATGCCTTATATTTACAATCATTTGAAACAAGAAGCCCACAAGCTCATGGACCTTCTATCGTCATCAATGAACCCGTGGGAGAGCCCCCATGTGCCCCCTTTCATGCGGGTTTTACGCTTGATTTGGATGTGCCATGTTGATGCGTCTACTCCCCTGTCCACACCCAGGAACTCAGTGTTGCATGTACTCCTTGAGCAACTTCTATACACCAGCGAGGGTAAGATTAGAAATGTTGCAGCGAATTTCATGTCATTTGGACAGTTATTGTATGGTGGCATGCCCCCTACGAGGAGGTCAAGAGGGGGGTGCTCGAAACTGCACATGACCTTGTCGACTGGCAGGAGGTCTTGTGGTGTGGGGTGGGATTGCCAGGACATGGTGTTGATAAGGCCCTCCAGGATCTCAAAGCTGCCTTGAAGTATCAAGATGATCTTGACTTGGGTTGGATTGGTCGGGATCCAGGTAGGTGAAATGTCCATCCTTTGCACGATAGTCATTACAATGTGGATGTTTTTACAATGTCTTCTTTGTACGCGTAAGTATGTGTGTTGTTTTGAAATGGAAGAGGTGCTTAAGTGTACTCCACCTGGACTTGTGCAGACTCTCTTGATTACAATGACTCTGAAGTCAATGAGGCATTCCAATGTGCGCAAAAATCTATAGATGCTGTTGCTTTTGTCAGGCTGGGGAATACGCACTCGTGTAGCGTTGGGGTTGCTTCTCCTTCCCAGAGTAGGCAATGGATCGTCCCCCCGCTACCCCACAAGGGATACAAATATCCACGTGTTGGTGGATGCGACTGACATTGCCTCCAAGAACGTGGGTAGCCCTCCGCGTGCAGGTGATTTGGTACAGCCAACTTCACAATTAAGATGGCCCCCTTCCTGCTGTGGTGGACAGTGTTACAGTTGCACCCACAGCAAAACCTGCCTGTGCAGACGATGTGGACGTCGGCACAAACGTCCTTGACCCCCATGACAAAGATACTTCTGCAGATGTCTCTGCCGACATTCTTTGCCCCCAACCAGGTCCCATGACTCAACTTGAAATGGACCTTGCTAGCAGTCAGGTATTTCTCGATTGTGATGGACTTCTGCCCCCTGTGGCCTCTTGCAATTCAGCACATCAAAACTAACTATTTTCTAGCTAGTTTCACACTAGTGGTAAAATAACTTGACAATACAGAGGAGTTGTTGTTGGGGACGTGCACGGCTGAAGCAAACTGCATTGCTGGGCCATCTATTGTGATGCAAATGTCATCTGGACCAGTTGTCGTGCGCATACATATCGCTACACAACTACATCGCTGTCCAAACCACACCACACATATATGCACAATAAAGTAGTCTGCCACAATTATTTGTATTGATAGAAAACCAACGAACACACTGTTTACACAAAACATGAAAACCAAACCATCACTCTTAGAAATAGTAGTCGAGCCAGGGGCACCCCAAGCTATGGGGACTCCACCCCACAACAACCTGTACCCCTACATAAGCACACTCAAATCTAACCGCATGCAGGAGCTTGGTCGCGCAGGCTCAACTCGAGAAAGATGAGCCGCGCGACTGCCGCTCTCGTGAAGATAAGACGGACCAGGTGTCAAACTAAACTTGACACCTGATTTAACACTTGACCTAAATCCAAGTGTTTTATTCTAGCTGTTTTCACACTGTGCTTATTTAACTTGACAACTTGTTTTGTTGACATTTCATGCAACTTCGAACGTATGACTCCACCTCGTCTCGCATCCGTGGCCAATAAAATGTTCGTTTCAGTTATTCGAATGTTTTTTCAACTCCAACATTTTTGCTATCGTCGTATCATGAGCTTCAAACAAAACTTTTGTCTTCAATGCATGTTCATCAGGGATCCAAAGTTTATCTTCCTTGAATACCAACCCTCGAACTTCTGTCACTTTGCCCTTCTTCTTAGCGTCCACGATTTCCCCATCATCTTTAGAAGTCGTCGCTATCTTGTTCCACCAATCGGGTTGAAGGTTGATCTCTGTCAATGTATTCATGCGCGGCATCCTTGTCATTGCATCCGCCAATTGCCGTTTTTCCTCCACATAGACGATCTTCATGTTAAATTGTTGTCGCCACTCCGCCCAACGAATCTGTCTCTTCGATAGATCTTTCTGTGTCTCCAAGTACACCAATGGTTTATGGTCTGTCTCTACTATGAATTCTTTGTCTCCAAAATAGTGCTTCCAATGTTTTGTAGCCAAAACAATAGCCAATTTTTCTTGTGCGATTATATGGTAATTTTGTTCCACGGGTAACAATTTGCGAGAAAAATATGCCACTGGGTGCCATCCGTCTTCCCATTCTTGTTGTAACACCCCACCCACTGCTAAGCCTGACGCATCTACCAAGAGCTTGATTAGTCTTGTCGGATCATACCATTTCAAGATCGGGGCATGAAGCAACGCATCCTTCGAGGCATGAAATGCTAACTCCTCTTCTGTAGCCCACTTCCATCTAATTCATTTATCCAAAAGATTTGTCAATGGTTGGGCAATCTTCGAGAATGCCCGTACAAATCGTCTGTAGAATCCGGTAAGGCCAAGAAAACTCCTTAATTGGGTAATGTCCTCAGGGGCTATCCACTGCTAAATAGCTTTTATTTTCTCACTCATCACCTCAATTCCTTTCCTACTCACGCGATGCCCAAGATAATCTACTTCTTGTTTTCCAAACTCACATTTAGATGTTTTGGCATATAACTGATTCTCATGGAGAACTTGTAGTACTTGTTTGAGGTGGTTTCTATGCTCGACAAGTTGTTACTACATATCAAAATATCATCTAAAAATACTATCACAAATCTATCTAAGAATGGGCGGAAGATAACATTCATGAGGTCCATGAATGTGGCTGGGGCATTGGTGAGACCAAATGGCATAACCATGTATTCAAAATGTCCATACCTAGTGCGGAAGGCGGTCTTATATACATCTTCATCAGCGACTCGAATTTGGTTGTATCCACTCCTCAAATCAAGCTTCGTAAAGTATTTTGCTCCTCGCAGTTGGTCAAATAGATCGTCCATGCGTGATAATAGGTACTTGTTCTTCACTGTCTGCTGGTTGAGTGCTCGATAATCAATGCACATGCGCATTGCTTCATTTTTTTTCTTCACAAACAATACCGGCGCTCCATACGGGGATACACTTGTCTTATAAAGCCCTTTGATGGTAGGTCCTCGACTTGAGCCTTACATTCTTCCAACTCGTTTGGTGCTAATTGATAAGGGACTTTACAAGAAAGAGTACTACTTGGAACAACCTCAATCTTATAATCTACTCTTCTCTTTGGAGGATGTCAAGGACGAGAACATGACTGAACACAAACGAGAGATAAGACTAGAGGTACAAGGCTAGACAAGAAGTCAAGGTCGGCGTGGCCGAATGCACGATGAGTAAATAGGAATCAAGACAATCTTTATAACAATGAACAAGAGTACAAGATATTGGAACACGACTTGAATACTGGAATACTGGAAACTGGACTAGAGTACCAGATACTGGAAACTGGGCTAGAGTACTGGGAACTGGAAACAAGAGTAGCTTGAACTGGTGTTGGCGAGACTGAAGAATGTCCAGTCTGAACAATGTCTTATATATATTGGCTACTAAGAAGCTTCCCCAAGAAGCTTCCCCTATGGAGGTTTTTTGCTGGAGAAGTTTTCAAGATTAAACAAAGGTTTCTTGATGGAGAAGCTTCCTTAAACAAATGAGGTATCTTGATGGAGAAGTTTCCTCCAAAAGAAGCTTCATGAGTAGTTTCCCAAGTTACTCTTGGTAATTTGGTAAACTCCCGGTAACTTGATAAGTAATGATAAATCATGGTAAATCATGGTAACTTCAGGTAATATGGTAACTTGATAACTTCTGGTATTTACTCCTGGTAAGTTCCTAGTTGGAGAAAATCCAAAATCTGACGAATGGTACTTGCCAAGTATTCGGCTCTTCGTTCTTGATTCAAATGATTTATAGGTCCCTGCAACCATCGATAGTATCCAACACCTTGAACTTGGGATCACGCAGTGATTTGAGCATTCTGATTTTCGAAGCTGACTTCAAACATGATTTCGTTGCCCTCTGGGTCCGAAGCCTCAACCTCCAACATAATTATCAGACTTCGAGTAGGCTCCACTTGCCGTCGTACGTGATCCAGACGAGAAAGTACGTGTCGCATTGGTGGGTTTTTGCCAAAGGAAGCTTCCTGAGTAGTTTCCCAAGTTACTCTTGGTAATTTGGTAAACTCCCGGTAATCTGGTAAGTAATGGTAAATTATGATAGATCATGGTAAATATCGGTAAGTCATGGTAACTTGATAACTTCTGGTATTTACTCCTGGTAAGTTCCTCAGGGTTATGCTCGTGACATCACCCCCTCCTCTAGTGTCGAGTTCCTCGAGGAGCGGTAAAATCTTGGACTTGCTTAGAGTTGGAGAAAATCCAAAATCCGGCGAATGGTATTTGCCAAGTATTCGGGTCTTCGTTCTTGACTCAAATGATTTATAGGTCCCTATAACCATCGATAGTGTCCAACACCTTGAACTTGGGACCACGTAGTGATTTGAGTATTCTGATTTTCGACGCTGCCTTCAAACATGATTTCGTTGCCCTCTGGGTCCGAAGCCTCAACCTCCAACAGAATTATCAGACTTCGAGTAGGATCCATTTGCCGTCGTACGGCGATGCATTGGTGGCCCATCGTCTCGAGAGCGTCGGCGTGATGTTGAAGGTCGTGAGAGTCGGAACGACTGATCTGGTAGCTAGATAAGCGACAACTCCAATGTATCTAGTTCCTGTGACACCATACTGCCAATACAAGATGCAAGAGTGTTGGAAGTGTAGCTATATATACTGATGTGTGGTGCTCTTCCCTCCTTAGCGTGTATCAGGTACATTGAATGTGGAGTCTTCACCTTGAAGCTAACTTGGCTGACATCATCGTTGTGACGTCTTATTGACGTGTAGCTCGGGGTTGAGCTGGATATCGTTGATGAAACTCTTGGACTTTGTCAGATGCATTGGCGAGGTTGGATGAAGGTTCCCATGTTCGTTCGTTGATGTCGTAGCCTTTCCAATGTACGAAATACTCAAGATATTTATACTTGATGCGAGAGTCTAGGACTTCGTCGACTTCATACTCAATTTCCTGATTGACTTCGATTGGTGGAGGTGGTACGGAGACTCTCCCTGGAATATTCGATGAATGATACAACTCCAATAATGAAACATGAAAGACTTGATAGATGTGCATACTTCGTGGGAGTTCAAGCCGAAAACTGACCGGATTTATTTGTCGAATAATTTTGAATAGGCCCAGAGACGTTGATAATCCAACTTCATTGATGGTCGCGAGGTTTGTATGTCCCGTCGAAAAAGCCACACACGATCTCCGACCTTGAACTGGGGTTGGAGTTGACGACGTTGATCTGCATACTCCTTGTATTGTTTTTGAGCTTCTGCAAGGTGGAATGTAAACTCCATGTGAATCGTAGCAAGATGAGTAGCAAGGTTTTCTGCATCAGGGCTTCCAACAGTCTTCATGTGGAAAGGGTTTGGTCGAGGATGATGACCATAATTGGAGAAAAATGGAGTTTGCTGGGTCGAAGAATGTATAGTGTTGTTGTAGGCAAACTCAGTCAATAACAGAAGGTCCGTCCAATTATCTTGGTGATAATTTATCGTACAGCGAAGATACTGTTCCAAAATCTGGTTTACACGTTCGGTTTGACCATCAGTCTGTGGATGATTAGCTGTAGAAAGGTTGATCTTAGTATCCAATATGTGAAATAATCCCCTCCAGAAATTTGATATGAACTATGGTCCTCGATCAGATACGATGTCCTTCGGGAGTCCATGAATGCTGTAGATATTATTGAGGAAGAGTCTTTCAGTTTCCTCGCCGGTAACCGTCTTATTACATGGAATGAAATGTGTCATCTTCGTAAGACAATCTACAATAACAAGGATTGAATCGGTGGTCTTGGAGATTGGAAGGTCTGTAATAAAGTCCATAGACACGGACGACCATGGACCCTTGGGAATGGGTAATGGTTGAAGAAGGCCGTAAGGTCGATGTCGTGGTCCATTCAATTCGAGAAAGAGCATCTGGTTTTCCTTGAAGATGTCCGGGACGGTAGGTAATAACAAAATCAAACTTTGCTAGTGACATACTCCATCTTGATTGACGTCGATTCAAAATACGAACACTCATAAAATACTCGAGGTTTTTGTGATCGGTATAGACAGTGACCTGATGTTTAGCTCACTCCAATAGATGACGTCACTCCTCAAAAGCATCGATAATCGCTAAAAGTTCTTTGTCATGGATTTCATAATTGATATCCGCAGCGGAAAATTTGCGAGAACGAAAACCAACAGGGTGAAGTCGGTCATCTGTATCGTATTGAGAGAATACCGCGTCAAGTGCAAAGTCTAATGCATCTGCTTCTAAGAAGAATGGTTTAGATGGGTCTGCATGTACCAGTATTGGAGCCGTTGTAAATGCCTGCTTCAGTCTTTCAAATGCTTGGTCAGCCTTCTCGTCCCATACAAATTTGTCCTTCCATGTGAGTCGTGTCATTGGTGCAACAATTTTGGAGTAGTTCTGGATGAAGATTCTATAGAAATTTGCAAATCCTAGAAAACATTGTACATCTCGGACCGAAGTTGATTTAATCCACTCGATGATGGTTTGTATTTTCTTCTGATCCATAAAGACTCCTTTGTCGGAAATAATGTAGCCCAAAAATTCGACTTCAGATTGGTGAAAAAGACATTTTTCCAACTTGACATATAGTCATTTTTCCCTCAATTTATCAAGGACAAGGCGTACATGACGACCATGTTCTTCTTCATTCTGTGAAAATATCAAAATGTCGTCTAAATAGATGACTACAAAGTCATCTAAAAATTCTCGAAAGATGTCATTCATCATGTGTTGAAAAATTGCTGGAGCATTTGTAAGACCGAAAGACATAACACTGTATTCGAAATGTCCATACCTTGTGCGAAAAGCAGTCTTCCATTCATTTCCTTCTTTTATTCGTACAAGGTTGTAAGCTCATCTCAAGTCGATCTTTGTGAAAAAATTTGCTCGTCCAAGTTGTTCGAAGAGTCCGGAAATCAGCGGTAGTAGGTAACGATTTTTTATAGTGACTTTGTTGAACCCACGATAGTCCACACACATGCGTAACGATCCGTCCTTCTTTTTCACAAATAAGATAAGTGCTCCCGCGGATGATTTTGAATATTGAATGAAATTCTTTGACAACTTTTCATCAAATGTATTCGCGTAAAACAGCCAGCTCCGTCTGAGATAAATTGTAGATCGGGCTGAATGGTGGTTGAGCTCTTTCTTGCAACTCAATTGCACAATCACAAGGTCGATGTTCTGGCAACATGTCTGCATTTTTCTTCTCAAATACATCCTTGAAATCTTGATATTGAGTGGGTAATGTCGAAGTACCTTGGTCTGTTGTGGTTTTGATCGGAGTCGTATAAAGTGCAAATGTCGCGTCTTTCTTCGTAGCTCTCATGAAGGCTCTAGCTCCAAGAAACAGGGGTTGAATACCTTTGGTACTTTTGCATTTTTGTCTTGCCGAAATTTTTCGTAATCGCCAGTCGATGTCAGGATTATGAAGTACAAACCAGGGAAGTCCAAGGATCACAGGATTCGTTGGAGACTGGATGACATTGAAAACAATCTGTGATGCTTGATTTTTAAGCTTCACTTCAAGGGGTCGAGTTTCATGGTCAACATTTCCTGATGCTAACGGTCGTCCATCGATGACTTCAACAGGGGCCGAGAATTTCTTTCTTACGAGCGTTAAATTGTGTTGCTTCGCAAAGTCTTTGTCAATAAAACACGCTGAAGCGCCCGAGTCCAAAAGTGCTTCTACGGAGATATCTCGATTTTGCATCCTGATCTTTACTGGAACTGTGAAACAAGATACAGGGTCTAGAGGTAGAAAGAAACCTTTTTTTGATGAGGAATTTGGGGTGTCCAGCCGCATGGTCCCTACTGTGACTGGACATCTTCGTTTTTCGACCTCCTCGTATCGAACACTTGAGTGGTGCCCCGAGCTTTGAATCTTCTCTTGTTGGGGCAGTTTAATGTCATGTGATCATTTTCTCCGCAATAAAGGCATAATCCATTTGAGCGCCGTCTTTGTTTTTCATGTGGCGTCAATGGCTTGAATCGGACAGCATCAATCTGCATAGGATCATTGCCAGATGTCTGATGGATCGTTGTATTTGGTGCCGTAGTAGCAGCGGCATGGTGCGTCGTCGACCATCCAGATCGCTTCTCTTGACGTCTTTCGAACAAACGATTATCGCATGCAATGACTTGGGTGATGAATTCGCTCAATGTACTCACGTTTGGCATTGTCAGCAACAAATCTTTAACATCATCTTTTAGGCCACATCGAAACTGACTAATGAGGCTTTTCTCATTCCATTCTAGGTCGCACGCAAGTTATCAAAATTCGGCAACATAAACGGAAGCTGGACGTGCTCCTTGTCGAAGATTTTGCATCTTTGTCTCTGCAACTCTCTTTCTATCATTCTCTCCAAACGTTGCAGTGAACTCAGACATGAACGCTTCAAAATTGTATAGTAAATGCGAATTTTTCTTTAATAGCGGTGCAAACCAAGATAGGGCAGTGCCTGATAGAAGGGTGCCCACGAATCCCACTTGAATACCTTCATCAGAGTAGCGTTGTGGATGTAGTCGTAGGAACAATCGTACTTGTTGAACAAAACTGCGAAATCTTGATCTCGTCCCATCAAATTTCTCGGGCATGCTGACCTTTGGTTCCCTTGTAATCTGTTGAAGATTTGGAGGAACTGTTGCAGTAGGATTTGTTGTAGTAGGGACTCGTAAGGTTGAAGATCCATTGTTTGATTCCTTCAACTCTGAAATTTATTGTTGCAAATTGTTGAGAGCATTGCCAAGGTCTTGAGACTGATCAGCTTGTAGTTGGGCAGTAGAGGCACGAAGCTCTTGCATCTGGAGCTGAAGACTCTGCAATGTTGGTTAGGCTTCACTTGTCGTCGTCCGGGGTCCAAACGAGAAAGTACGCATTGCATTGGTGGCCCATCGTCTCGAGAGCGTCGGCGTGATGTTGAAGGTCGTGTCGTGCACCTAAGCATCATGTCACACCATACATCGCTGTCCACCATACATTCTAAGCACACAATCCTAGAAAGCTATGCCACAATAGTAATAATGGAAGTGAACACACAATGGAAACACTTCACTCATGAATCCACTTATTCACATAAACTAAGTCAAGCCAAGGGCACCTTTGCTAAAGGAATCCACCCTACAAAGCCCTCACCACACTCCTTCTCAATACCTAGAGCTATGGAGGTGGGAGAGGCTCATGGAGGCTCAACTACAAGAAGATGAGCCCTCCTCAACACTCACAAAGGGAAAACCCATCCCCATGTCCCAAGTGAGGTTTGACACCTCACTTGGCATGTGAGACCAAATGAAGTCCCAACACACAAAATAAAAATAAAAATATCCAAAATGTCATAGTTAACTAAAAGTATGTAATTCTAGTTAACCATGACTAAAAGCATGACAGCTGTCGTGCACCTAAGCATCATGCCACAACATACATCGTTGTCCACCATACATTCTAAGCACACAATCCTAGAAAGCTATGCCATAATCGCCCCCCTAGCTGGTGATTACGTCCCTCTAACACCGGATAGCTGACAAGTATCCATCTCAATAAAATCATCGTTTGGTCTTCAATCGCACATGTCCCAGTATCTAAAGTCAATAGATCAAGAGGTCAGGTGCAAAAGTAGCCCCATCGTTACTCGCATTCATGCAATCCATGATCTTCAATTAAGTATCCATGGCGTTGAGCTCCCATCAACTAGACCTTGGATCACTTGTCAATTCCACCATTGTCATGTCCACTACCTATGTCCAAGGCATCGTGGACACAACCATTCTCCACTAGGAACCTCCTCAAGTGGCGGTGTCAAGCATCCCATGTGCCACCCCCTTGAGCATTTATCACACACCAACATGGTCGCGACACCACCAGCATGCCCACATAGCATGCAACGCAACCCTGCAGGTACCACTGCAAGGTTGGGATCTATCCTCCCATCCACATGTGGAAGGTGACATGGCACACAATTGCGCACATGGTCCTTCCATACCATGCCATCTCGACCCTCTAGAATCAATACTCCTGAAAGCAACACCTCCCGGACCCTTAGAATCACACGCCCTACTGTGACATCAAAAGTCGTAGGCGCTATCTGCTGCAGATACACATAGTCCCCAAGGTGGAAACGCCGAACACCTGGCCGATATCCCCCTCCACATATAGTGGCGTACCTCAACGTGTCTCGGTGTTGGGCAATAGCAGGGTTCTCAAAAGCCATAGGCATGACTCTTTTGAACAACTCTGCCCGCTGGGCACATGCTTGTGTCCACACATCCGGATCATCAAGGTTGAGAACTACATGCATTCTCCCTGCGAATAGATGCAGGCAAATCTGGCTCTTGGCCAAAGATAAGGAAATAAGGCGAGAACGAGGCAAGTGATGCTTGTTTGCAAAACCTGTAGCCCATGACCAACCAAGGTAGTTGAAGGTCCCAATCTCCTAAGTGTCCCTTCTGCAAGCCATACTTGCGCAAGCCTCGCTTGACTGTTTGTACAACCCTCTCTGCCAATCCATCAACCTCGGGATGATCCCGAGAAGTAGTGCAGTGATCTATCAAGGCTTGCTCACACAAAGCCTGAAACTCCCCCAAGAACTCTCTCCCCTGGTCCGTGAGTACCTCGACTGGAGCATCAAATTGGCGAGGTAGCCTATACTATATGCGCACACAAATGCATGCATATGGAGGAATGTATGCGTGCATACAAATTTTAGATATGCATAGGAACAATTTTATATGCACAACACTTAAATACGGGTACCCAAAAAATAAAATAAAATTTGTGATTCATCTAATCTCAGGGTCCATAGTCAAAATATCAAAGGATGGAATATGAATATTCTACATAGAATATTCCATATTCATTGTATTATTATTCCACATGGGTGAGTGTAGGAATGGGAGAGGAACATGTTGCTTTTATGGCTTTCCAACATGAGAAAAAAGGTCGAAAAATTAAAAAGTGACGAGGCACGGCTCCTTGTTAGATACAAATGGTGAAGATACGGGCTCTTCCACTGGTGGGAGTCTAGTTTGAAGTTCAGAATGGAGCAATGCTCAGGGAATGCTAGGGAGCTTGACAATGTGATGGAGATGGTCCGCCTGCGCATTTGGGTAGTAAATGGCGATGGCCCGCAAGGGAATTCAATTTTACAAAAAAGACTAATGATTGGTAATCGAACCCGCAATCTCATAACTTAAAAACATAATCCTTACCAAACCACCACCCTTTAATCTTGTTACATAGGTTTTGCAGTATCTATATATCTATCTTCTGAAACATTTTATTTTACAAAAACATAATGTCCATCAGAGATAGAACCCACAACCTATCGGGTATCAAGCCTAGTTCATACCACTACACTACCCATTCAGGCTTGAAACACTAAAGAAATGAAACACTAATGAGATAAAGATAGTCACCCTATGTGTACATAACATGCCACAATACTCATAAGGGTTGATCTTACTAATGATGAAATTTGATAGTACCGAAGTGCATGTCAAACTTGCATTTAGGTAAAGGGATCTATGAAATGCAGTAGAGATCTATGTACAAACTATTACATAGATAAATCAAATGACAGGAAGATAACATGAATTCTGATTTCAACACCATGTCATTTTCCCCATTTGTTTTACCTTGAACTAGAGAGAAATACATGTATCATAAAAAATAACCAAAAATTCGGACTGACAATGAGGACAATGTATTGTATATGTAATTTCTAATTACCTACATAACATCATCAGCTGATACTTCATCATCCGTGTCATAAGCCTGTGATTCAAAGGCATACACATCCATGAAAGCCTCAACTCTACGCAACCTATCCACGGATTGTCCAACAATAGCTACCCTTCGGTCAAACAACATATCATTGGAAAGACCTACATCACGTTGTTGATGTATTGAATGCAAAGCTTGGGACTCGGCATACGAAGGTAGATAAAACGATGAAAGAGGACTTTGGGGTAGACTATCGTAGATGGTCTGCACAATCCCATCACTGCATCACACATACATGTATACTTATGTTAACAAATCAAATGGGAATGGTTTGCTTTGCAAATAATATAGAGATTGCAACAAAGAGAATGGAGGCGAGACATACTCACTAGGAAGTACTGCCGAGATGAAGACCAAGCTTGTGCGCCACCTTAGGAGCGGGGGGTTCCAACCAACTCACAGGACGTTGAATGGTTGGAGTTACCACAGATGAAACCAAAACAGGTTGAGTATTTTGAAGTGCAGAGAGACATGCTGCATACAACATCTGGTCCCCCTCAAGACCAAATACGTGACGTCCAGACTCGCGGGCAACAATAAATGTAGAACCTGCAGGAAAAAAACATGCAATGGTGATATTATATCAGATAACAGTCAATGATCATGAATTAGCTCAGAAGATTTTAATTACAAAATGGAGACCAATGCAAACATGTGCAGCTGTGAGATCCAAAATGCGGGAGCCAGGAGGTGAGCATGTCTCCAACAACACTTGCATGAAGGCGGGACTACGGTCTCGCGCACCCCTCCAGGCTTGTTGAGGAGTTTGCATGGGTAGTGCAACATCTGGAATGTGGTTGTAGATGGCATCCAACTCAACAGGGTCTGCAAGGGGGTCCACAACTTTGCCAGACTCACGCAGTTTGAATAGTCCTCCTTGCTTGGTGAGGACATGGGCATAGAAGAACATGGTCTGTTAGACGTGCCATTTCCACAAAAATAGTGCACCCGGATGGTTTAATAATATGTATGAGAGTAGGAAGATGAAACATCAAACAATGAGATATTGAAGAGGGATGATTTTTACCTTTCCTGTCTGAGTGTGTAGAGGGTGGTATTGATGCAAGTATATTTCCTTGATAATACGGAAATAGAGCTGCCCTGGAGTAAGAAAATAGCTCCAATGCAAGGGAATCATCGGAGCCCTGCAATAACACCAAGCATCCATTGTCATCCAACAGGTCATTAGCAATGGAGAATGCATATTCCCAATACCGTTTATCAAAAGCATTCCAGGGAGGAACCTGTACACCATCCAAACAGCCCTGTACAGCATTCCTGTCGGGCAGTCCACGATGATCATGTCCACAGCCATAGGCACGCTTTTTCCATCCACAACACTAGACCAAGTTCCTGGCAACTGCAAACAACATGCAGAAAATGTAGGAGTCAATAGCCGGATGATGAGGATATAAAAACATCGAAGAATTCCTTACATTCAAGTTTGTTTGTTGGGGGAAACTCACATTTTTTAAGAACTCCATGAGCTCTTTCAAGGTCGCATCAGGAGATGTACTTGAGGCCTCCACCATATCAATGAAGTGAGTAGGCATGATCTTCATACGATACATGCTAGGTGCACCACCAGAAAATGACACTGCACTGTAAGGATGTTCACCTGCCTTTGGCTTGTTTCCTCGAGTAGTAGGTGCAGGCACTACAACCAACTGATTTGAAGGATGTGAAGAACTACCAATAGGACCAGCAATAGAAGCCACACCTGCATTGGGGGCCACACCTGCATTGACATCCGCACCTTTTCTTTTTCGTGATTTGCGATTTGGTACACCCACAACGGCAGGGACCACTTGGGCTACAGCGTCAGCGGCCTGTGTAACATGAACCAGAGGTGAATCGTGTCTATGGATGCAAAGAATGAAACTTGGTTAAGACATGATGTTACCTTGTACAAAATCTCTGTCATTGCATGGACTGTCAGGTTATACCAAGTCTTTCCTGCTTTCTTGATGCATTCGTCGTATTGCTCTTTCCTCAATACATTCTTCCATTCAGAGACAGGTGTAAGGCCAATCATATTGACCTTGCAAACCAAGTGCACAAATTTGGATGTAACATGTGTCCTCTCTGTTGCCCTGCACATATAAAATATGATCATTAGAAAGAAGATGTGTATATGTACATCCATTGAGCAAGAACATGACAACATTGAACATGAAAGTAAATGAAGAATAGAAAGGAAACTCACACATTCACTCCATCCATGATGGACCTGAGGGAACCACAATTTTCAATGTCCGCATTGAGCACCCAACTTGTCACACAGACATGTCTTGACAAGTTGGCCCCATGAACTTCATTGATATAGGGATACCATGCTTGAAGCCTATGATTCCCATCCCAGACATGAAACATCTTCCCCCGAAGATGATGCAACTTTGGCTTGGACTCAAGATACTTCTCAAACTCATCATTGACTGTTTTTCAATGACTATCTGATGTAGAGATGATATCATGACCTACATCTGTAGTAGATCCATCAATCCCCTCAACAGAAACATAGAACACGGCTGCTCCTGGATGGTATCCAGAATAGAAGTCTCCTCTAAGCTTTAGGATGTCGTTGGCAAAGGCGGGCCCACCAACCTGCATAGAAATCATGCGACACAATGGAATGTCCATAACTCCATCCTCAATGAGGAGGGACCTGAAAGTTACATTCAGATCTTGTTTCTTTTCCAGAATAATTGCCTGTTTGGGCATCTAGAGAAAGAGGATCACTAGATGTTGTATCCTCTTCATACTCATCTGCCCCCCAATTCCCTGCATCAATGTCGTCAATAATGGTTGCAAGCGTCCCGGCCTCCACAACTTCAGTTGTAGTAGTAATTTCTTAATTCCATAGACCAAAACAGTTCAAGATGTCAGTGTATAAGAAGAGCACATGTGTGAATGTATAATATGTAAAAAGAGCAGTTCAGTGTCATGGTTGCATGAAGAAAACAAATGAATTTGGATAGTCAACTAATTCCATGAATATCCTTGTCTTTCAAAGCTTACAACTTGGAGCAGAATACAGGCCTGAGCATCCCGACAGAGGACCTCCGACCACCTACGCCGGCGCATATGACACATATGTGCAACCAACTCAAAATTTGACAAGCTTTGAGGCCCTTGAAGAAATTTTTGCTCAAGGAGCTCCAAGCATATGCGCCGGCGCATACCATGGAAGGGAGGTTGTAGCCAAACATACAGAAGCACCTTGAAAGATCAAACTAGGCCTATGGAAGCACGTGGAGTTGTGGAGGTGGCAACGTAGAAGCTTTGAGATACTTGAATATTGTGATCAACCAAAATAGGGAAGGTTCCCCAAGCGTCTGCGCCGATGGAGGTGGCAGCCTCGACATTTTGGAGCTTATGTAACATAAGGAATATACAACAAAAAACCAAGCTCCAAGCATCTCCGCCGGCGGAGATGCTTGCATGAGGTTCCTGAAACCTAGGCGCTGAGCAAAAAAAGATTGTGCTCAATGGGTATGCGCCAGCGGATATGGCAGCCCAGCCCGCTCGGAGCATCAACAACTTATGTGAATGCGGAGAAACAAAAGAGATGGAAGGGGGGGAGAACTTCCTGAAATATGTGAGCAGCCCTGCTGCACGGGTCTGCGTTGACAGAGGTGGCAGCCTTGGCGCTTTGGAGCTTCCGTAACACAGGGAATATGCAAAAAAAAAACAAGCTCCAAGTGTCTCCGCCGGCGGAGACGCTTGCAGGAGGTTCCTGAAAGCTATGAGCTGAGCAAAAAAGAATGTACTCAATGGGTATGCGCCGGCGGATATGCCAGCGCAGCCCGCTCGGAGCATCAACAACTTTTGAGCATGCGGAAAAACAAAGGAAATGGAAAAGGGGAGAACTTCCTGAAACATTTGAGCAGCCCTGCTGCATAGGTATGCGCCGGCGGATACGCCAGCCCAACCCGCTCGGAGCATCAGCAACGTATGAGCATGCAAAAAAATAAACGGGATGGGAGTAGAGGAGCACTTCCTGAAACATGTGAGCATCCCAGCTCCAACGGTATGCACCGGCGGAGGTGGCAGCCCAGCCCTTCCAAGCATCAGAAAAAACCAAGGGGAACGAGCTGTCTCCGCCGGCGGAGACGGTTGTGTGTATGTGTGGAGATTCGCAAACTTGTGAGAGTTGAAGTGACTTAGGCATCTGCGCCGGCGGAGGTGCTAGATTAGGAGCAGCTTGGTGGGGCTTATGCGATGGCGCATATGCCTAAGTGCAGGTCATGAAAAAAAACAAAACTACAGCTTACCTTCTCCGTCCGCAGCTTGCCTCTACCACCACCACCACTAGCAACGCCTCCCCCTCGAGTGTCCTTCTTTCTCCCCATCGCCACAACAGCTCGTTGCCTCGGGGTGGTATAGTATAAGGCCGAGATGCGGCGCCTCCGTCTCCTCTTCGCAACGGGAGTCTCCAGGGTGTAGAGACTAGAGACGTGTTAAGTGCTTGTGTAGTTTGTGTGTGTTTGTTTGGGGGAGTGGCAAGGGATAATGTGCAAGTATACTAGACTACGTTAGTGTAGTAATGATACCGGGTTAGTCATGTAGTAATGGCAACAAGTTTAATTGAATAGAAACAGTTTATTAACAAAAAAGTAGAGGT
The DNA here is from genome assembly GCA_030704615.1 of Takakia lepidozioides. Taxonomy (NCBI): domain Eukaryota; kingdom Viridiplantae; phylum Streptophyta; class Takakiopsida; order Takakiales; family Takakiaceae; genus Takakia; species Takakia lepidozioides. The sequence continues at coordinate 64,345,267 of CM060732.1, read as the reverse complement.
TGTTTCATTGAATAGAGCATGGCTTGGTGGTAAGGTTGTGGTGTATTCCTCTAGGTTGCGGGTTCAAACCTGTGCCCGCCAAGGAGAGTGGGGGGAAAGGGGGGCGAAGGCTAAGGCTAAATCGGCTTTTTTATACACTCTGGCGTTAGTGCTTTTTGGACTACATGGGTTACACGTGGATCCTCAGAAGATGGTTGTACGATTGACATGTTACTTTGTGGCGGCGCCTTCATAATACAATATAAAGTAAGTGATAAAGTAACTGAATATTTTGTTATGGGTGTCTTAATCAATTTATTGGTTTTAGAGTCAATTGTCGCCACAAATACTTGTACTCATTACTCATACATAAGTAATCAAAGAACAAATCAACATACATGTCATGGGATTTGATTGTAAATAAATTGTGCCGTCTAAGTGTGTCAGTTCATAGTTGGACGATTAATCAACGATTGGTTGTAAAATAAATGGAAACATGCAGAGCATTTATGTTTCATATGCTCATAAGAAGAAGGCGGTACATTGGATTCTAAGATCTCAACAACGGCGCCGTTGTCTTAAAAATAGGGGATAGTCCATTTAGTTGTTTCTGTCAGAGAATAATATGGATGGAGCACATGCCTCAAAAAATTTGGACCTTCTGGATTGATGATACACATAAGTAATCTAAGCCATTTAATGTATTTGCATAAGGTCTTGCAAGATGTGCGCTTTCATTCATTTTGCATCTCCTCTCAAACTTTGAGGGCATTGCCAAATGTCTACACCAAAATATGCATTGCTTTCATGTCCACTTGATGCAAAAGTGGTTCGTTATCCTTGCAATGGAAACAAGTGCATTATCCCAGAACCTTGGTTATGCAATAGATTCAAACTTGTTCCGGGTTCAGTTTTTTTGGAGGATGATGGAGATGATGATGCCTCCACAATGTTGCTACCAGTTTTCAATGACGGCCAAAAGCAATGGGAGTTGTTTCCAGACACTTTCTCCAAGTACCGTGTCACAGGTACGAGCTATACACAGTCATATGATGAGACGCACACTTTTATTGCAAGAAAGAACGATCAAGCTGCAACAAATGGGAGTTGTAAATTGAAGGAGGTGGTTGCAGATTCGGCGAGCTTGGGGTCTCATAATTCGGATTGTGTTGAGGTTTCTAAGAGTGTATTTTGTGGATCTCAAGCTTCCTCATCTGCTCATACGGTCTTGCTTCACGACATGAAGCCTCAGAAAACTCCATTGGACAACACCACGTCTGATTGTTGCAAATCTGCGAGGGGTCTATCTTCATCTCCACGACTAGCAGGGGAGGCTACATCTGCATTTCCTTCTGGTGTGTTGTCCATTTTGAGTATCTTGGCCACTGCTCGGAGGAATGGATCAAAAGGAGAGCTTTCTACCTTGGACTATAGTCACATTCCAGTGCATCGTGTTCGGTGTCTTCCTCGAGCTTTTGATAATGCAGCCTCTCATACCAATTTGGCTTTTATCCATGTTTTTCTAGTCTTACGCTAGAGACTTGGATACCACGGGAGCACACAATTCTTGGATTTGGGTCTCCCAGGCTTACAGGGTCAAAGATCCCAATGAGTGGGCCCGCAGTGCAATGATTTCCAAGAAGGACTAAAGCTGGTGGACGAACACGACAGCATGCAACAGCTCAAGGCCAAAACACCCCAGCTAGAGACGAATAACAACAGGGAGCTGGTGTTGGTGGGAGACACTCATTTCATCGCCTCCTCAAGCGTTGCTGCTGAACCAGACTCAACAACAAAGTTCCTGCTGCCAGAGGAAACTGTTGAGTCCCCCCCTCCGGTAAGCATGCATACACATGCTTACTGCCACCCCCCCTCCCTCTCTCCCACCCCTACATTCACAGATGTCTCTCCTCTCCTCTTTTATGTGCCTCACGTCTCAAATCAAAAAAGGGTATGGACTCTCGTTATAGACAGCCACCCGGGGAAGCAAAGGCTACTCCCTGGTTGGTGGCCGAATAGCTGTAACCCCCCCTCCTCCCTTCTCCTCATACTTGTCTTGGATGCTCTCTGCTGATGGGCTCTCTGTGCACATAGACAGCACAAATCAGTTTGTTTTGCTAGGTAACAGCAGCAAAAAGAGAAAAAAAAAAAAAAAAATTGCTTCTGGGAGCTCCCGCTGTTGCACCCTGCACCAGCTGGCTTCAGATGGATGTCAACTCTGCCTCCTTCAGACAAGTGAACTAAGTTCTACTACACACCCCACTTGGCCATCAAATCATGGAGCCGCCATGGGCCTGCAACTTCTCCCTACATGAATCTCTCCTTATGCAGCTGGAACGTCTGTGGAATGGGATCCGACCATACTGCTCCAAAAAGAGCCAGAATCAGGCTCTAGGCCACAAACTATTGAATAAAAACGCTCTCATTCTGCTCCAAGAGCACAAATTGGATCAGGCCAAAATCATCTCTTTGGGGAGTACCATCTGGCCCGCACCCAATGCTTTTTGGAATCCCACAGTTGCAGATTCAAGGGGGAGGGGACAGCTGTCCTAGTTTCACCTGCCTTAAGCCAATACATCCTTAGAAGTGACACCTGGATCTAGGGCAGGGTGCAGTTTATCACCTTCAACCTTGGCCACTCCTTGGGTACAATGGGGCTGCTCAACATTTACGCCCCTAACGACGAAGAAGGGAGGGTGGCTCTGTGGGACACCATCAGAAATAAGGTGTTAGAACAGGTGGACATCTAGCACTGGCTTTTTGGTGGAGATTTCAACATGGTCGAGGAAGAAGGTGATAGATTGGGCCCCTCGGCCCACACCTTGTCATTAGGGGAATGAACTCTTGGGACTCTCTTTGTATGGCCATAGGTCTCCTAGACACATCAGTGCCCGCTCAAGGAGAGCTAAAGTTCACTTGGTCAAACAACAAAGCACTCAACGGGGCTACCCACTGCACATGTATGGATCCAAAAAAGTGACAGACCGAGCACCTTCCTTCTCGCTGATTGTCCATAATATGCCTCTTTCTGCCCCAAGACCTTCTGCCTCCTTCCTTACAAGAGATCAAGAGCGCATGACCTGCACATGTATAAGCAAATCAACAACAAGTGCAGATTCCAATAGGAGTGCGCATTAAAAGAGAGAAATAATCATAGTTCTCATTTGTTGAAGTATCCAGAATAGTCATTCATGTGGGCAAGTTCCCATAGACCTGCTTTGGCAAAACTAAGGTTGACTCTTGCTATGTTGTAAGGCAGATTTCCAGCTTCAGGTTGCTATGGCAATTCATATAATTAAGCCAAAGTTCAGTAAAACCAAGTACTGACTCAGTGGAAGAGAACTGAGCAGACTGCATAGAGTTCAGTTGGAGAGCTATACCAGACTGAATGCTGGTGAAAGAAGCCGGTGGAATTAAATGGGCCTCAAAACTTGTTTGCAAAACGTCAATAAGAGTGTCCTGCCAACCAAACCCCTTTGGAATGTGATACACATAGAAGAGCAGACTGGGATATGTACCTTAGATAACAACCCCACGGCTAGTTGGAGCTCACTTGGAAAGTAATCAGTGATAATTCATATCTTGCAGACCTGTGGAACTGCTCCCACCCAATACAATTATATCTTCCTTGCATACATTCAAATGAAGTGTACTAGAGCGTACCATGATGTCCAATGAGCCCAGTTGAAGGAGTGCAATAAAGCCCGCAATGGCAAGCGCTTTATTCTCGAGTAAAGACTCGTGATTTGTTAATCCATCTCTGGCACAGGGCCCTTCCACTTGAAGTTGTCTGCATATACTTTTGGCTGTATGTCATACCAAACCAGTATCAGATCCACCCCTTGAGACTTGAACCCAAACCAACAGCTACCAGTCTGGGTAGGCAAGGGCCTAAAAAGAGGCCAAAAATGCAATGCACACAAATCTGCCATCCTAACCATAAACATATGTGACCTGTGTGGACCTTATGTGACAAAAGCCCACTCGATGTGCAAAGGGAACCACCTCATTGCGAGGTCGAGGGAAGGTTCTTTATAGCCTCCCAGAACGCACCGCAAGGGTCACCATGGCGATTCACCTCCACCGGTGGCACCACGATCTTTTCCAACTCCACGTCCTGTATCGCCAAGGGCATGTTCTTCTTCCCACCCTCTCCCTTCTTTGTAGCCTCCTTCCCCTGCTCCTTTGTTACCCCACTACCCTCCCCCGCATGCACACTCACCCCTTCCTCTCCATGGGACTTCTTCTTCTTCTTCTTCTTCTTCTTTTCCTTCCCCTTCCCCGCTACTTCCTCTCTCTCCTTCTCCCTCTCCCTTCCGTCTCTCTCCTCGGCAGCCCCTTCATTGATGGTAAAAAGGATCTCGGGAGGTCGAGGCCTCTTCTTCTTACCTTTGGTGTTCGGGTCCTTCATGAATACCACGTGCTCTCCCTCATTGGCAACCCTTTTGGACTGCACCAATGAGGCCAACCTTGTTGCTGCCTCCTGAAGACAAATAACCCCTCCAAATTCAAAAAAAGAAACAAACAACAAAGAAAATCATGCATGCAAAGAAAAGGATAAAACATGGAACAAGGTGCGACAGTTGTACCTTTGCAAGCTTGTCCGACTCTCCCCCGGCGTCACCCAATGTGGCAGGAGTCCCCGTTGCCGGATGTGCCCGCAATATCCCCTCCTGGAGCGCCACTGGAAGTAGATTCCATGTGGAGAATAGCCGGCGGCGGCGCCCCGTAGTCCAGGCCCTTCTTTGCTGACCGCTCAGGCTCAGGGGCAGCGTCGCTGATCGGCTAGGCCGCTTCAAACCGGCCCATACCTCCTCCTCCCCCCCCCCCCCCCCCCAAATACGTATCAGGGTAGAAGCCCTTACCCGGCTTGACTTCTTCGAGGCGCTTCGCTATCTCGGCCACTTCATTGGCCCTCATCGTCTCCTCCTCCCTCATCGACAACATTGGGCTAGCGATGGAGGCTTTCAAAGGCCCTTGAACTTGACGTTGGGCCTTGGCAAGTGCAGCCTTTTGCTGCACAGGAAGGGGTCGCTATGGGGGTGACATCTAAAAGTTGCCCATACCGGGCCCCCGAATGGGTGATGTGCTTGCCAAGGTACATTTCACCCGTCTTGGTGGTAGGGGGTGTGCTCAACTGAGCATCCGGCTCAGCAACAACCTTCCGAATAGGAGAGCTGGCTGAGCCGGCCCTTGGCGCATCCAAGATGTGGACAAGAGGGGGGGTACTGGCCTCGAGGGGCAGACGAGCCCTCCGGCTGTGGCTGTCGACGGCGCTGGTTAACCGTGAGACGCCTCGGCGCGTCACACGTGCCGGCAGAGCAAACGGATTGTCCGCCCCTTTCTTTGGGGCAGGGGACTTCTTCTGATGGAGTCACAAGAACCAGATACATTGGAGTTGTCGCTTACCCAGCTACCAGATCAGCCGTTCCGACTCTCACGACCTCCAACATCTTGCCGACGCTCTCGAGACGATGGGCCACCAATGCAACGTGTACTTCCTCGTCTGGACCCCGTACGACGACAAGTGGAGCCTACTCGAAGTCTGATAATTCTGTTGGAGGTTGAGGCTTCGGACCCAGAGGGCAACAAAATCATGTTTGAAGGCAGCTTCGAAAATCAGAATGCTCAAATCACTGCTTGGTCCCAAGTTCAAGGTGTTGGACGCTATCGATGGTTGCAGGGACCTATAAATCATTTGAGTCAAGAACGAAGAGCCGAATACTTGGCAAGTACCATTCGCCGGATTTTGGATTTATGCAAAACTACACCAAAGAATTTGAACCAGAAGATATGCATTTCATAACAAGCAACACTTAAGTTACATACCTTATGAAGCGCCTGGTAGGGCTCTCTGACCTGCAAATAAGACAACGGACATTCAAGCTTGTGAAAGTTAGCGAATGCAACTATTGGATTACAGAATCAACAGAAGATGGAGAGTCCAAACTTAAGTCACATGAACAGAACGTTGTGGCACCACGAGTGGTAGCTTTTATAACTGCAGCAACAACATCAATGCTCATCCCATAGCTACCCTCCTCCAATTGTAGGCATTGATGTTTGTTGTTCCTTGCTCCATCCATCTCTGAGTTGGGAACCCTGTGAGTTGCCACTCTAACAGCTTCAACAGCAGCTTCAGCACTCATGCCACCGGTTCTCAAAATTTCCCCATTTTCAGTAGGAAGAGTCACAGCCTTTAGCACACCATACCGATCATCCCTCATGCCTCTTAACTCTACTTCCACCTATTTTTGCTCTCTTGGTATTAGTTATTGTACCTTCTCTAGCACCCGAAGAAAGAATTTGCCAACTTGTGGCTTGTTGTTAACCAAATAGCTACACATTCACCACAACATGCACCTATACAGGACTGGTGATGATATAAATCTGCACTCTAAAAGACTGTCCACACATGCTTACAAATGAGATATCAGTAACACACTTTTGATGGCGGGTGCTAAAGACAACTGTCTCACCAAGCTGACTTGACCAGGCCACGGTACTTCATCTTGGTACCCAACCATCCTCATTACTACTGTGTAAGCAACAAGGGCGAAAAATCTCACTTATAGAACCAGGCATACTGGTGAGGGTTCAGCTCAGATAGTTGGGCCATCATTGTCTTCTCAGCTTTGATTGTGAAATAGTCCAGCAAATGCTACACGAACGAGCCAATACCACACTCAGTCAACACCATCCTCTGGAAACCTTCATATATAATACTGAAAATAGTGCTTTACAGGCTCCCTTGCATGCTCATTGAACTAAAAATCACAATGCTCAGTCTTACTGACCTATATCTAAACTGCACAATCACATGTACTGGCACCAAGCTTAGGAAGTAGACCCGGAAACTAAAATGTCCAACTGAATCAAAGGTCATCTCTAGACCTCATGCATGATTTTGGGCAACATGAGCTTGACAATGAAAATTCCCTTTGGACCCATTCATGCTCTGGCATAGCACAACTTCTGCTCTACATTGCACAACAAGCAATAAGCCTTTAAGGCTTAAAAACCTCAGACAACCCTTAGAAACGAGGCCAAGGAGAAGAGAGATTAGCGCAAACAACCTTCTCCACATCGTAAAAAATCTCCTCATTGTCCTCCAAATTCATCTAGAACCAACGGTGCATGATGGCCACTCGAACAAGCAGGAACCATGTGCACCAACACACATGCACTGGTGCGGCAGTCTTGCCATGCCTGCGTCAGCGTACTTTGCAGCTGAAGCCGCCCTTGTCTTCTCCGTTGTCCCACATACTGCTGAGGTACTACATATACCTTCGCGGCAGCCACTCCGCAAGCACTGGACGATGGTGTGTCTTAGAGCTCCCACTTGTGCCACATCTGCAATCCCTCCCTGAAATAGGTCGAAGAAGAAGGTGCCCTCGCTATGTTGTCATCGACCTTGTGTCATGGAACCCAAGAGGACCTCTTGTGTGTGTGTTGCTTGTGTCTGTAGTCAGGTAATGTCGGATTGGTATGTGAGAACCACCACGGTGCAGCTGAGCGGGCAGAGATTGCTCCAACCACCAAAGATCCACACAATGAGCTAGCTTACAGAATTCAATACGCAAATTCAGGGCCGAGTCTGATGAGAGGGCAAAACAGGCTGAAATATGTCGAAGTGCTGCTTGTGTCCGTAGTCAGGTAATGTCGGATTGGTCTGTGAGAACCACCACGGTGCTTCGCGGGCAGAGATTGAAACACGGCCTGCTAAGACCAAGCTGACTCTCCAAAGAACCTTGTAAACATCGGGAATAATACCAAATCAGGGTACTAACAGGAGCCAAGCGCCCACATTTGTGGGATGGAAAAACTTCTTCACGTCGTACATTAAGAAAATCCCACACCTTGCAATTGTGGTTGTCCCTCCATCATGAAGGATCTTTGCGAAACTCATGCCAACTCTGCTCCGTGCTCCAAGGTAGAGGTTTGTGCTCGAAAATTCGACAGCATCAACATTTTGACAAAGTCCTTTACTGACGGGTGCTAGCGAGTTTTCAACAACATTCATGCAAGTTGTTTTGGGCTCCATTGGGCTCTACACGATGAGCAACAACAAACAAGTCCAAACTTACACAGATGCTAGAAGTATGAGACCTATAGTACCCGCTTCACCAAAAGATGCCAAGGCCCTGCAATGTGCCCACGATTTATCCAACAGTACTGTGAGCAAACCTTGGCTAGGGCTGCCCCGATGGCTTCACCCCTTCCTGTATCATCATATGATCGAAGATTTCTAAATTATGACACCCATGTTGAGCATATCCTGCGACCGATACAGTACACGAACCATTTTGTCAAACACTTGACGGGCATCCTCCTCCCGTCCCCAAACATCACCGAAAGCAGAAGCCCCCTTCAAAGCCTACCCACTGCACTTCCCAGCACATGTCAAAATATAACAAGAACAAGAACAACAGTCAGTCACTCCTCACAAATCGTGTAAGTGATTGTGAACTAAAAAGCAAGAACCCTAAAATTTGAACTTGAATACTACATATTTCAACTAAATAATATTACTATTATTTTGGAAATTGCTGCCGTGGAAAGAGAATAGAGAATTAAACCGCTCCGGAGCAGCCACGTTTTTTTTAAAGGTCCTTTACTGAGGGATGCTAGTGAGCTTCAGTAAGCAGTATGTCACCATAGGATCCATTGGCCTGCCACTATGACCTTCACAATTTGCCTTTCTTCTTGACTAACCAGAGCATCCCCTCGATCGTCACCCTGGTAGGCTCTGGGAGTGGGAAGAAGAGTGGGGGCGTTCTTGAAAAGTACCGAATGAAATAGGTGGATGAAATCATCCAATCGATGAATGAAAATAAGCAAAATTTCATTCATGTAATGAAATCATCCATCAATGGATTTTCATAAGAGTCATGCAAATGACCTTATCTTGGTCAAAGGGAGTTGACTACACCAATCTAAAAATTTAGAGTCATGTGCGTGACCCATGATCACGACTCTAGTCTAGTCAAACAATGTTGACCGGGATAGAGGCATATACACGACCCTTTTTGGTCATTTTCGGTCATACCCACGACATTTTTGAACCGTAACGACATTGAGTCATGGTTTGAGTCATGAAAACCATGACTCTCCAAAAAAAAGAGTAAAAAAAACCATGATTTGGCGTAGTGAATTGCTCCTAAGGTCTGCAGATTTTGGACGCCTTCAGTGGTGATGTTGATAGGTTGTGAGGCCCCTGAGTTAGAAGCCTTACTGACTCCCTTTTGTTGATGCTTTGCCGATTGGGCAATCTGCCTTCACATGACCTTTTGCATTGCAGGTGAAACATATTATTGAAAGCACCTGCCTGTGCCCCCAGTCGTGAATCCATGGAAATATGAAAACTTTAACAGATGATTGCTGGGTGTTGAAGAGCAAGGCCTTTCTGCCTCTGAGGGGGAGCTGAATATTACAGCATAAAAACCCCTTCCCATCGCTAGACAGAAATGCTGCGCCAATCCCCCTTCTGCCCCCAGGTGCACCACAATCCATTTTCTGGTGGCGTCTCTAGACCTCTGCTTGCCTGGGAAGTAGATTAGAATTCCTCGCTGGTTAAGCTTTTGGACCTGTGCTATCATTTTTTCTTTATCCAGGGCGAGCACCAGCTGCTCCGTTCCCACAGGCGGGGTGACCGTGTCCTCCCATGATGCTTCTGCAGGCATCAGAGATGGACGGGTCGGGACAAGGAGGTTGGGCCTTTGCCCAGGATGGAGCCGCCTGATCCTTCTATAGGGATATTTTTCTTGGACCAGACCTGCGAATTGCCTCTGGGTGCGCGAGAAGCCCCCCCCTTTTCCCTCTCTTGGCGCTTGCTCTTCGAGGATCCATGTGAGACCGCGCTTAGAGGCTTCAAAAAGCAATACACAACGGAGTAGGAATTAGCCAAGTTGGGACAGCTCAAAGTGCTTTGAGAGAGAAATAGATAGAAGTGGAGAGCAAGAAAAAGTTGAGTAAGGAAGAGAGCAGATGACGAGAGAGCCCACGAACCCCGGGGGAATGCTTGCGCTGAGCTGCTGCAACTGAACATAAGCAGCACACAATAGAGAGGGAGAAAGCAAGACTTCTAGAACCAATAGCAGCTGAACTTAGTTATGGGTGAGCATGAGAAATGAGCATGCAGTGGAGGGGATTAAAAGAACTCCCTGCAAGTTGATTCTTGGAAGTTTGGAATGTGGCGGGAGTGCGTAATGTGGCCGCGCACCATAGACCATCTCTGCGAGCTTCCAGTGTTGTTGTCGGCTCTTTTAGATGCAGCAACTTGTGTCGCGGCCCTTTGCCTTGAGGGCAGGGGGTCAGGATGTAGAGGGGTTGCCCCTGTGGTGGGGGCGGTGGCAGCAATAGGTACGGGGGGCTGAAGCACCCTTGATTGCCTTGGGCACTCAAGGAGGCGGAGGCGCTTACTAGGTGGAACCCCGCACACCGGGTTGCGGTGGGGGTGGCATAGGACTCACCATGGGACGGAGACCTTGTGGTGGGGTCGTGGGGAGTCTTGGGACTCACCACGGTCCAATGGGGCCGTGGTGGGTGGGCCAAGACTCACCGCGACTCATCACCGGGAATCGAGGGTCTTCATGGTGGTTCGCCATATTATGGCATGGTTGTTTGTGAAACCCCCGCGGACAGTCACAGAAGTATATATAGGGAGTAGTAACCCCGAGAACGGTGCAAGGCCGTTGGTGACCAAAAACTAGTGAGTAAGCGAGCGAGCCGGAAAGCGACCAAGAAGTGGGGAGCTATTCCGGACTGCCATCTACCAAAGGGAATTTCCACTAGGCCGAAATTGGTGGAGGGTCTGTTGGGGGAGAAAAGGGGGACCGTTATGTCCCGGTGAGCAGCCGAAGCTTCGTGTTGGCCCGGCGGCCAGGTTGGGAGTTAGGCGCGCGCATCAAAGCGAGTAACTATGACTTGAAGGGGAGCTTACCGAAGTGAGGTGCACGACACTTGGTATCAGAGCTTAGAGTTCAGTACGCGATCGTCCTTGGGATTGGCCTCATCATGGGGTCGGGCAAGCCAAAGCGAAAGCGGAACGGCTCGAAAGATGATGATCCTGGTGAGCCCGATGGGGGCGACGTGTCACCGAAGGGCCATTTGAGGAAGCGATGCATGCTTTTGAAAGCGAGGACACTCAAGAACGGGAGGAATCTGAGGAGTCGGAGCCCGAGGAATCCCTGAGAGCTCCGACAGACCAACAGATGCCTCCCATGCCAGCAGCCTTTTGGGAAGGGTTGTTGGCACAGTTTGGCGGGACGTTGAAAGACGTGTTGAGGGCGGCTAATGCCACTTCCACTAAGGCAAAGTTTAAGGTGAAGCCTAAGGAACCCGACACCTTCAAGGGCATCCAAAATCGGAAGGCACTCAATACCTGGCTCTTCCAGAAACGGTCTTCAACTTTGTGGCGGGACTGGCCCCATGGGCCAGGCGGAAGTTGGAGGAGAAGCCACCTTAAGACTTTGAACGAGGCAATTGAGAGGGCTGAATGTTTCTCGGATGTCCCTAGGGGCGAAAGACAAGGCCGTACAAAGCTGAACCACAAGAAGACCCGGCGGGAGGGTGACTTTTTCCGACCGGAAAAGAAGTGGGATAGGCCACGTGGCGACAATGGCACGTGGAAATCGAAGGGAGGTCCTTCTCACGTCAAGGCGGCACCTGGTGCTCCGAAAGAAAAATCAGGTGCGGCGGCTTATGGCGGACAGAAGGCGACCTTCGATGGGGTGTGTTTTAATTGCGGGGAGCTCGGGCACATGGCTAAGAAATGCGCAAAACCCCGACAAAGGTAGGCAACAACTCTTGTGAGTTGTATCAGGAAACTGGCGCCCTGCGTAAATGAAGTCAATTATTGTTCGTGGATGGGATAATTTCCGGAACTAACGTGTCGTTGTTGGTGGACACAGGAGCGTCGCACTCCTTCATGACACCAGCAACGGCACGAAAGCTGGGGCTCCTGACAAGTGACGTGGGGGCCTCTATTGAGGTGTGTTTTGCCAAAGGAGAACCACAATTGGCGACGAGGTTGACGTTCGATGTTCCTCTTCAACCGGGGATTTGGGAGGGACGTGAAAACTTCACCATTTGCGAGATCGATGGAGTGGATCTCATTTCGGGGATGACATTTTTGAGCAAATCCAGAGCGGTCATAGATGGCCGCAAGAGAGTAGTCACGCTGCCGTGTGGAAATGGTGGCGAAGTTTTACGGGTGTCGGAAATGCCCAAACCCGTGGGAGGGCGAATAAACCTTCTGTCAGCAAGGGAGTGGGCCGTGGAGGAGACACACGAGCCCCAGTTTTTGCTTTACGTAAGATAAGTGAAAGGAGAAGGCGATGGGGAGCCGAGCCCAAATTGGATCAATGGGATCTTGGAGAAATATCAGGATGTGATGCCGGAGGATTTACCAAGCGGTCTGCCACCGCAAAGGGGAGTTGACCACAAGATTGAGGTGATACCGGGATCGGAGCCGCCTGGCAAGGCGCCCTACCGGTTGAGCCACAGAGAGTTGGTCGAGCTGAAGACTCAGCTCAAGGATCTAATGTCAAAGGGGTACATCCGGCCGAGTAAGTCACCTTACGGAGCCCCGGTGCTATTCGCAGACAAGAAGGATGGGACGCTGCGGATGTGTGTCGATTACAGGGCTCTGAATAAGATGACTATAAAAAACCGGTACCCTTTGCCAGGGATCGATGACCTTTTCGATCGATTGGCAGGAATGAAGTATTTCAGCCGGATCGATTTGCGCTCTGGCTATCATCAAATTCGAGTGGCGGAAGGAGATAAGGAGAAGACCGCGTGCAGGACAAGATATGGTTTGTACGAGTTATTGGTGATGCCTTTTGGGCTCACCAATGCACCCACGACCTTTAGCACGCTAATGAACAGCCTTTTCCAGGAGTGGTTGGATGACTTTGTGATCGTGTACATCGACGACATCTTGGTGTACTCGAAAACAAAGGAAGAGCACTTGGAGCACCTAAAAAGGGTGTTCTAGAAATTGCGGGAAGGAAAGTTGTATGCCAAAGCTTCAAAGTGCGAATTCGGGGTCACAAAAGTGGAGTTCCTGGGGCATGTGATTACACGGGATTAAAATGGATGACAGAAAAGTGAGGGCGATCTTGGACTGGGAACCTCCGACTTCGGTCCCAAGAGTGCGATCCTTCCTAGGACTCGCCTCCCATTACCGGAAGTATGTGAGAAATTTTGCCAAGATCGCGGGGCCGCTGTCAGACCTCCTGCGTAAATCCAAGGTTTGGGTATGGAACACCTTTTGTGGCCAAGCTTTTGTCGAGTTGAAGCAGCGGATGGCGGAAGCTCCAGTCCTCAAAATTCCGGAGTTCGACCGTCCATTTGAGATCCATACAGATGCGTCGGACTTCGCAATTGGGGGTGTACTCATGCAGGATGGACGTCCGGTGGCTTACGAAAGTAAGAAACTGAATGAAGTGGAGCAACGGTGGCCTACGCACGAAAATGAAATGAAGGCGGTGGTGCATTGCCTTGAGCTTTGGCGCCACTATATTGATTCCAACCTGGTGAAGGTGTTTACGGACAATGTCACGGTGAAGTATTTTACCACGCAGCCTAAGTTGTTCCCAAAACAAATTAGGTGGCAAGACACTTTGGCACTGTTCGACGTGGATATCTAGTACAAACCGGGACGAGACAATGTGGTGGCCGATGCTTTAAGTAGAAAGCAACAACTCATGTTGGTGTACAAGGGTGAGACGACGCTCCAAAGGAAGATCCGGAAGGCTTACCGGAAGGATGAGATGGTGAAGTCTGTGATGCGGGACTTGAGGATGGGGGTTAAATCGCAGTTTCATTTGCAAAATGGACTGCTCCGGTATAAGCAAAAACGTCTCTACGTGCCGAAGGGAGGGATCAGAGATAGCCTCTTGAGAGAATGCCATGATGGCCCGGCGGAGCCAAGCGCACCGCGGCACTTTTAAAGAAAGAGTATTTCTGGCCCAAACTGAGGGAGGAGGCCTATGAGTATGTCAAGACATGCACCATATGCCAACAAAACCGGAGCGAGTACAAAAAGCAAGTGGGGCTGTTACAACCCTTGCCGATTCCAGAGGGGTCTTGGGAAAGTGTCTCGATGGATTTCATGACTGCTATGCCGCTATCAAAAGTATTCGATGCAATCATGGTGGTGGTGGATAGGTTCAGTAAAATGGGCCAATTCATTCCCACCAAGGAGACGGCAACGGCGCAGGAGACGGGGCGACTTTACTTCGCCCACGTCTTCAAGCATCATGGACTCCCGAAGGATATTGTCTCGGACAGTGATCCAAAGTTTACAAGTAAATTTTGGAGGGCATTTTGGAAGAAGATGGGGATGAGGCTCAAGATGAGCACCGCCTTCCGACCTACGACAGACGGCCAAACGGAAAGGGTGAATTCTGTGGTGAAGCAGATCTTACGGAATTACGTATCGGCAGACCAATCGGACTGGGTGGAACACTTGGATGCGGCAGAGTTCTGTTATAATAACACAAAACACTCCGCAACGGGAGTTTCCCCTTTCGTATTGGTCTATGGAAAAGCACCTCTGGTGCCGACAAGTTGGGCCGCCCAGGACATTGAGGAACCGACAACAGCTCGGCGGTACTGGAAGAACGCGAGCGTTTGTTGAAGCTCGCAAAGTACAACATTGCCAAAGTTAGGAGACTGTATGAAAGGCAGGCGAATCGGAAGCGGAGGGAAGTTAAGTTTGAGGCAGGCACGGAGGTTTGGTTGAACATCAAGAATTTTTGACTACCTCCGGAAGTGAGTCCGAAGTTCGTACCTCCGTATGCGAGACCCTTTCGCATCCGGAAGGTTATGAATGAGGATGTGTATGATTTGGAGCTGCCGGCAAACAGCAAGGTGCATCCGGTATTCCACGTCTCCCTTTTGAAGCCTTACTTCAAAGATGAAGCACCATCAAGTGTTGCGTCCGCCACCTGTGCTGTTGGACCATGAAAATGAACTTGAGTACGAGGTGGAGGCAGTGCTTAAGTCGAGGAGGTTCAAGAATCGAGAAATGGAGTATCTCGTGAAATAGAAGGGCTATCATCATGTAGAGGCATCTTGGGTGCGTGCCTTAGAAATGGGAAACCCATCCAAGGCGGTTGTAGGGCGACCTCAAAAGTGAAAGAAGCGTTGATGGGGACATCAACCTTGGAGCGTGGGGGAGGAAATGCATGCTTAGCCCGGCTTAGCTAGCTCAAGAATCCGATTGCAAAAACTTGTATTGTACAAATTTTGTTATAAATGAAATGGTTCCCAAATGTTGTGCGTCAATTGTTTGGAATGGTGATGCATGGTTTGTTTGGCTAGTGTGTAGAATGCATGCTAGCTTACAAAGTGGGAGAGGTAAATTGGATTAATTGTGTGTTTGCGTAGTGCCGAAATCGGGTGACTCCCATCCAAGAGGCAAGGAAACTTGCGTCTTCTTTGGGAGTTCACGTGCTAGTGCGCACTTGGTGCTTGCGCGTACTATAACTGCGCTACCGAGGGGGTTGCCTTGTAGTGCTGGCTAACGCGGAAACTACGTGTAGCCTCGGGACGAAGTCGTAGTGCGGCTTTGGCGTGTTCCCGTACCTCAGGCCAGCATTCCAAGGCGGACCCAATTGTAGTGATTGGGGCGCACGGTTGGTTCAAGGTTATCTTCCTAGTAAAAAAGGGTTCAAGGTGAACCCTTGCTCAAGGTGATGCCAAAAGCACCATCACGAGCGGTCGCAAACAATGTTGTTGCAATAAGGCGATTCGATCCTTGAGGAGGAGTGGGCCAAGAAGAGTGCACTGGGAGGAGCTTGAGAAGCTCCACCCTTGGCCGGGACTTGGAGGAAGTCGGCCGAACTAGCTAGTGGAGAGTAGAGTCAAGTGTGGGGTTTGGTTCTTTGCCATTGGACGCCATGGTGCGGAAACAAACTCTTTGATGTGGGACACCACAACTTGGATGTTCGTTTCTACAAAATGGACAAGTCGATGAGGACATCGACTCCCTGTTGGTAGGGGTGTGTGTCGCGGCCCTTTGCCTTGAGGGCAGGGGGTCGGGACGTAGAGGGGATGCCCCTGTGGTGGGGGCGGTGGCAGCAATAGGTATGGGGGGCTGAAGCACCCTTGAGTGCCCAAGGCGCTCACTAGGTGGAACCCCGCACACCGGGTTGCGGTGGGGGTGGCTCCACAAGGGGTGGAGGTAGCTTAGTGGGACTTAGTGGGGGTGGCATAGGACTCACCATGGGGCGGAGACCTTGTGGTGGGAGTCGTGGGGAGTCTTGGGACTCACCACGGTCTAATGGAGCTGTGGTGGGTGGGCCAAGACTCACCGCGACTCATCACCGGGAATCGAGGGTCTTCGTGGTGGTTCGCCATAAAATGGCATGGTTGTTTGTGAAACCCCCGCGGACAGTCACAGAAGTATATATAGGGAGTAGTAACCCCGAAAACGGTGCAAGGCCGTTGGTGACCAAAAACTAGTGAGTAAGCGAGCGAGCCGGAAAGCGACCAAGAAGTGGGGAGCTATTCCGGACTGCCATCTACCAAAGGGAATTTCCACTAGGCCGAAATTGGTGGAGGGTCTGTTGGGGGAGAAAAAGGGGACCGTTATGTCCCGGTGAGCAGCCGAAACTCCGAGTTGGCCTGGCAGCCAGGTTGGGAGTTAGGCGCGCGCATCAAAGCGAGTAATTATGACTTGAAGGGGAGCTTATCGAAGTGAGGTGCGCGACAACTTGCTTGGAATACTTGGAGAAGTAAAGCCAGCAGCATTATCCTGCCATAAGCTTAGGTGTTTCTTTTTGCAAGTGCCAAAGGTTTTAGATGCGCCGCATTTGGGATTGCAGCTCATTAAGATGTAAGGGAGGGGATGCGTGGGAGGATGGAAGCATGTGGAGAAATGAAAACGGCGATGCCCTAGCACGCTTTTCATTCGAGGGCAGGAGAGGAGAGGACGAATGCATGAATCGAGAGGGAATGATATCATGGTTGGTCTAAGGAAGATGAAAGTGGTTTATTTTGATTTCACAAAGAGATTAAATATTCTGTTGCGAAAGTATTCTGTCCCGGACTTTGAATTACATAATAATGTTGTAGATATGAATCTCACTGATGGTCTCATCAGTTCGGGGCGTTACAGCCTATGTTCTCCTCAACCCCCTACAGGGATTGCTTCGGATAGGGGCTTAGTAGCCCTAGTGTGTGTATGTGTTTTTTTTTTCCCTCTCTCTTTCCCTTTCTGGAGGCTAGTTCGTCCTTTCACTGACTATGGTGTGTGTGCCTCATGGTGTGCCCCCGGGGTTTTAATATTTTTCCCCTCTAATAAACTTAATAAAATTAATCCAGGGCCACTGCCCCTGTTCATTAAAACAATAAAAAAAATAAAAATTGAAGCAAACTTAATTAAGAGAAAAATGATCGCAAGCCTCATCATCAAACATGCCGACATCTGCAATGAGGTCCTCATATTCATAAATCATATGGTCTTCCAACAAAAAGAAATCATTGATCCCTTGCTCAACTACCTTGCAATCCGTCGGAACGTCCGCACGTCATCCACCCAATCCTTTAAATTAGCACCAGTTTGTCGATGTTGTCAATGCCAAGTGGACATCGCCCCTACATGACATGTGCTAAAAGTGAAGAACAGTGACGGCCCTTGGGGCTGGGCTGGACATGCCTTGACCCTGACATGTACACCTGTCCAACTTTATATCTATACCATGTGTATAGTCCTTGTTTTCGCCCATAATAGGGGTATTGCACAGGTATCACATTTGTCAATACCAGCCTATGTAGGGTATTGACCTAGGATTGGAATTGCCAATACCGGGGGGTTCGGTTATTAACCATAGTATTACAACAGCCAATACCAGGGGGTTTATTAACCCTAGTATTACTACCAACAGCAAATACCAGCCGGGTCGGTTATTTAATACCAGGGTATTAAAAAAAAAACTCTGGCACATACTACCAGTGCTCGTCATATATGTATATACATGTATGTGTGTATGGGCACATACCATCTCCGAAGTGGTTGTGGGTTCAATCCACCGATTGGTGTCTTTCATGTGATGAGATGTTATCACCTAGTGCTGCTCGCTTGCTGATTGCTCAAAAAGAAACGCACAAGTGCAAGGCTGGGGATGTAAGAGTGGTACAGTCACAGAGTTGCAATTCTCTTTCTTTCTCTTCAGCTTCCAAACAGTCGGAGGTCCTGTGCCAAATAGGACTCTTGACCACTTTGGCCTACTCTTTGACTCTACCTCTATACATAGGTCCAGCAATTGGTGGCAGTAGTAAGGATCAGTGTTGAGGAAGTCCCACCATCTCATACGGGCTGCCTCGAATAGAGGCTTCAAGCCCTTTTTAAATTGGTCCACTACTTCATTCCAAAGACAGGGTGACGAGCTGTGTTCATAATTAACTCTCAACTGGGAGGTGCTGGCAGTGCCACCCCCTCTGCAGATTCCAGCTGCTCTGTGGATTCACCGACAGAAGCTCCGAGGGAGTCACTCGGATCTTCTACAACCCCAATGTCATGCTTACAGAGAGGACATGACGCATTGATCTTGAGCCACTTATCAACACACTCTACATGGAAATGGTGAGTACACGGCAGCTCCCGCAGCTCTACATTGTCCTTGTACTTGCCAAGACAGATACAGCAAACTGCGTCTTCTGCTGACACCGGTGTCTCCTTTCCTGTGCCCACCCCTACCAACCCTCCTTCCTCTGCCCCCTCGCAATCTGATTCATTTCCATCTTTCTCGATTTTCGTCACACTAGCACTCTTGGCCTTGAACTTGTACGTTGGCAATGCTGCAATTGACTCAGCAGAGGCCCCTCTCCCTTGAGTGGGATCCTCCCGAAAACCTAAAAGTGCAATTATGCATGGTAGGCAGCAGCAGATCGTCGCGCACAAAATGAAGGGCATGGCGTACCCTATACAGCTGAATGTGAGGAACACAATACACAACCTGCTCCAGCATGCACCCACAAATGTGAGAACCCCTAGACATCACCGAGCATTCTTCAATACTAACACCAGGGAAATACCATCAAGAAGCATCATACAAAAAAAACTCTTTTACATTCTGACACTGGTTCCTTCCTAAACTTTCACTCATGACTAAAACGTTGCAAGGACCTTACCTGTACAAGTTGGGGGCCTCACTTGAAGATGAGTGCCCACCGAAGATCCACACATTGCCCACCACAAACCAGATGGCAAAGAAGCAGTCCAAAGCAATCTTAAACCTCTCAACCAGTATCCCAGTCCTGCCACACACTTTATAATGTCAGCTGTTTTCAACAGAAAAGTATACCCTTCTTTGAACTTATGTTAAGCTCTAATAAAGATAAGGCAACTTCCACTCTTGCATTGTTGAGTCAAATGATTATCATGCCTCTACAGGTCAATAAGCCAACAGGCCAGTATGCTGTGAAAGGTGAACAATTTGTGGACCAGGGTTCCTAAAAATACATGTGGGCACTACCAGGCAAGTAAACATAGTGCTGGTTATCTCCGGCACAGCTCCTGGAGACATTCCAGGGTATAACTAGACAGTCCCACAGTGTAGCCTCACTGGACAGGACATACCATATGTATACCTCCTAACACATATTCAGATTTGGCAGGTTCCTCTAGCTCCATATCAAGCATTGCATCTGATCAACGTGAAATCTAGATGTCCAACAGCGAGGGGCAGAGGGAGACCCATTTAGTTACCTCGGATCATCATTACTTGAGTTCTGATCATCCAAAACCCCCTGCCTTGAAGGATGTGATTCATCAACCTGTGACCTTGGAGTCAATGAGCCATATGATTGGTGGGGCATTGAACCTGAAGGGCCTTGTGGGGAAGTGAGGGGAGGAGCCAGGGAATCCTGCTCCCGTCGCTGCAAATAGCGGTGCGTATAGCGCCAGTACAAAAGGGGCAATGTAGCAAGGCAGCCTGCTGCATAACCAGCCACCCATGCTGACAAGGGCGCTTGCGGCTTCTCGTCTCTGGAAAGAGAGAGGACAATGATGGAAGCAACAATCTGGCTGACTGTGATGGTAAATTCAATCGATATCCATAGCCCTGAGTTCAATGGGCTTGTTCTTTGCCAAGTTTCATTGCTAGTGCCTGATGTTGGTGCAGAGCTGCCAGTTGAGATTGTTGGGGGAAAAGATGGCTGGCCCCACAATGATGAGCTGCCAGACAAGCTTCCAGACAAAGTCTCGCCTGCAACAAAGCCATTGGAACATCTAAGGACATTGTACAGGCAGAGATAATATCCTTGGCTCTTGCAGAACAACACCTAACAGGGAAAATTATCAGAACACAGAGCATCACACACCAGTAACACCAAAAGGCCACCACATGCTACCAGGCATGGAAAGTGCAGCTCATAATCTGGGCCAACAAGTGAGCACACAATGAGCACCCTTTGGTGACGGACAACCTAGGTATACTTGCCCCAGTCACAGGTAATAGTGACAAGTTTCAGCTATACTTTATTGGAGCGAACAGATTAGTGTCTGTACTGGCTCGCCTCAACATTGTAACCCTTGAGTAACTCCTTGACGAGTATGTGGTTACCAGTTTCAGCTATGATTGCAGAGAACAGATTAGGTTTTGCACTGGCTGACCTTAACGTAGTACCCATGGAGCGACTTCAAACAAGAAAGTCAGGAGAGCATAATCTTGCTACACTAGATCATTAATATGAGGCACACCATGCAGATCCTTCACAAGGCGAACAATACCTGCAGAAACCCCGTCTTGCTGGGGTACAGTGGGAGAGCTTAGACCACGGCAAACGCTCCCATTCCCCACACCGGCAGTTGAGGGCACAAAGGCGGTTGAAGCGGTCCGGACGTTTATGACATGCTCATGAGGTGAGTCAGCCATTAGCAAGGGAGACCTGTCAGTATGCTGAGATTCGAGATCCAAGTCCTCATACCCAGCAGCCATGGAAATTCAAAACTTTTCCCTCCAACCCTGGAGGCTGAAACAGGGGGGCGCCGCTGTGCCCTGTTCTGCCTGCTGTGGACAGCAATGCTGAGGACAGTCTGCCCAATCCGTTCTCAATATAAATGTATCCACCCCCGAGAGAGAGATGTATTTCAAACTCTCCTTGTCCTCCAGTGGCAATTCTAGCTCCTCTTGCCAAGTACTTTACAGAAGATGTTGAAAAGCCTTCCAGTATTAGAGCCTGTGTCTGCTCTTTGCAAGCTGAGATTGTTGGCATGGATGCAGCATGATCACATCCACACCAACTTTGTCCTACAAAATCTCTACCAAGGCTTGTAGAGCTTTAAGGTGTGATATGAGGCGGGTGGTTAACATAATTGGGTACAACTACAAAATTGTTCCACTGCAGATTTGACCATTTCCTGCATAAAGACTAATGCTTGCATAAGAATGTGCGGATCATGTGAGTAAATGCGCCTGAAGTGCACTGACCAGCAGGGTGCCTTCTTGCAAGCTGGCTCAGCAACGATTGCCCCCTGTACCAAAGGCCATCACACATCAGACTAGAATCAGAAACAAAATGATACAAAGAGCTAAAAGAAAACAATTCACTAGGATGAAAAAATCAGTTAGCACTGGGAGGCTAAACTGGAAGCCCCGGGTCTCTAGTTATAAAGATCTTCTCCAAGTCAAAGACATGACAGATGGAACCAGACAAAGGAATCTGCTGCACAGTCACATTTATAGCCATTTCAAAAATATGAATAATGCTTATAACAACTTCAGGTACATGCTAAGGCAACCTGTGACTTTAAAAAACTATTAAAAGTGGTAAGGAACACCTCATAACTGAGTGGGATGGGGGTCACAAACCCAGGTTCCGATGTGATAACTGTCATGAATTCGAAGACACGCAAGCGACGGTGGGATAAAGTG
The DNA here is from genome assembly GCA_030704615.1 of Takakia lepidozioides. Lineage (NCBI taxonomy): Eukaryota > Viridiplantae > Streptophyta > Takakiopsida > Takakiales > Takakiaceae > Takakia > Takakia lepidozioides. The sequence continues at coordinate 64,323,398 of CM060732.1, read as the reverse complement.
CAAAGTGCAATCTGTGAAGTAGTTGACGCGGGGAAGAACATAGCTTCGCAATTGAGTGAAGATCGATGTTCAAACACAAGGCCGACAAGACTAAGTTCCTCTGTTCCGATAAATTTCATGGATCTGAAGACATAAATCAAACGTACCGACGTTTCTACCCGGGAAAATAGGCCAGCATATCCGAACTCCTCGACTGGCCACACACCCCGGCCGTTAGGACACGGAGAATAAGAATCACTGAACTCGTCCTCGCCGACAGAAAGAGAGAAGAAGAGAAAGGACAGTTTCATATGCAGGAAGTTCCCTGTCAGAGCCCTTCTCACTAAGCGGAACTCGATTGACAGCTTCCATAGACACTCTTAGTGAAACGGAAGGAAAGAGCTTACGAACCTCCGGAAAGGTGAAAACCAGATTCCCAGCAGGCAGCACTTGATTGACAGTATTACAATTAACAGACAGGAGGAAGAGAGGGAAGCAGAGAGGACGATGAGTCCGAGGTGCGCAGGGTCAGCTTACTTCCATGTATAGATGTATAGATGTACACACAAAAAGATCAACAAAAAGAGATCCAGGGACAAAGACTGGTCATCAAAGGGTGTGAACATCCCTGACCACGACTGCCCTCACCTCATTGCAACAAGCAGACTTCGCCCCTGCCGCGAGGCCTCGATTCCACCATTCCCCTCACAGTCTGAGGCTACTCGGCCATCAGAAGAGGAAGGTCGACCGCCGTTCGGATTGCCTCGATTTCCTCCCGGCCACAATTGCACCGTAAACAGGGCATTGACTTCCAAACTCACCTGCACCTCCAATTTTATCCCTACAACAAGCAATCCTCTCAATCCTTTGCAGCACCAGCTACACGACCGTGCTCAGACTCCGCCCCCGCAGGCAGCGTCCGCATGTCCGAGAGCGCCACTGCACGCCAAAGCTCTGCGTCTGCTTTCTACGAGAGAGACACACAACCATACCAGAATCGGAGCCAATCCCGAACCCATCCCGAACCCGGGTCCATTTCCCTAACCAAACCAGATACTGTAACGAACCTGATCCAATGGTCCGAGGCTCCCCCGAGCCTAACTGCACTTTTTTCAAAAATAACGACACCCTGCTGACTCACCTGTTCACAATTTCCTGGTCTTAGTTTGAAGATTAACTTGGCCTTAAGTCCCGATTAAGTAAAGCTCAACTTACCTTCATTAATGATCTGTATAAATAGCCCAGCCGTCTTCAGAGATCCAACGGTTCTTGGCGCGCTGTCGTTGTGCAGCACGTGCTTCATCTACGCACCATACTTTCATCGATACTTGGAAACATTCATCCATAGAACCTTCCTCGGGCGAAAACCAGTAAATTCCGCTGCTGGTTCCCAGAAACCCGTCAACCCTAAAAAAGTCTATGCATCTTGTCGGAAACCGAGTACTATTAAATACTAGAATTACCTTATTGGAGGTACGGTATGGTAGCGTACTGCTGGTTGTGCAGAGTTCGGGGACAACTCTTTGGTATTACCCCCAGGGAAGTAATGTGACCTGAATGAGCACCGACGAGCATGGCGACAGGTCTTCAAACGTGCCCATGGACGAGGGAGTTGCTTTGTGTTGAAGGATTTCAGTTCGAGCTTCTTCTAGACTGGCCTTCAGTTCCGAGAGAGATACCGTTCCTACCTTCCTACCATCAAGCTTCCAGTCTATCATTGTGAGCGCACAGAAGCCAGAAGCTAGGGAGCTCGGCATCTGAAGATAATGTTGGCAGTGATGCAGAGAAAGGAAGGACAGTAGCAATCAATTTCGAGATTGTCACTTCCATGGAAGAGAAGCTCAACACTGCCAAGTTGTTGCATTGGGATTAAGAAATCTCGCTTTGTTGTTTCACTCTAAAGGTGATCACTCACTAGGGACACGAGTGAGTGATCTCGTAGTGTGTTCCCTGTGTGTTCCATCGTGTCTTATCCGAGGAAAACAAAATGCCCAGCTAGGAGAAGGATTGTTGTGCGTGTGAGTGAGGCTAAGTGGGTTGGACCTTATTCTGTACCGTGTCAAATCAGCAGCTCATCAGCAGATGGAAAAATGTGGCTCAGCGGCCTTGTACTGCATGTTCCTGAAAGAAATAATACACCCTTGCGCACTATCGGGCTGGCAGATTGGCAGTCAACATGCCTTGAAAACCTCCGGAATCCTGATACTTCCGTGCAATCATAAATTGACAGTTTCAAAGATGCAGCTCTAGAGTGAGTCTCTATGTGAAGTGCCATGAGACCAGCACCTAACTTGTCAATGGTGGTAGACACAGAAAGGAATTTAGTGGGCTCTTGATTACTGCTTCTACCACTAGATCGCCAAAAGATATGGCCTTGATGGGCGCATATGCTCCAAGTTCCAAAAACGGAAACATGAGAAAATCGTTAAAGTTTGAGAAAAAAGGGAGGAAAAGAAGAAAAAGTTTTGACGCCAAAAGACAATGGGAGAGATCGTTCCTATATATATAAACTTATTGTTCTCGTGATCTATGATTTCTGAAGAACTTACATCATTGCAGAAGCTGGCAGACTTAATCTGAACCTGATCCGAGTCTTTTCTTACGTGTGTTTGCTTGCTTGTCTATTAGTTTCTGGAAAAATAAGGATGGCACTTGTGGTATCAATTGACGACTTCTTCCTGGTTGAACTCATCAAAATTGGAGATAACGTCTTGATGTCTCCCGAAGGTGAGGATGAGCCGTTGTGGGTGGCTCAAATAGATGAGATATTCCAGAACTCCCGAACTGGAGAACTAACTGTGGCCGGTCAGTGGTATTATCGACCAGAAGATTGTTATCTAGGACGAGAGGCTCATCAAGGTCGGAATGAGCTGCTGTTGTCGGACCATGTTGATTTGAACAGTGCGGATGCTATCGTACGCAAGTGTAACGTCTACACCTTGAAGGAATACAAGCATCTGCATCAGGAGGCTGGCGAAGTCGACTTCTTTAGTCGATACAAATATGAGACAGGGAGAGTATGGGGGAGTCCAAACGTTACAGATATGTGCAGATATTGACGGAAAATTTAGACAGTATGGAGGATTGAAGACAGTTCAGGACCTATTTGCATGATGTCGATCCAATCCAAAAATACCTTGGAATGATCAGATTCTACAATTGCCTGCGTTGGTATCACAAACAAATTTCTAGTACTTCTCCTTCAAGATCATGTCAAGTTGTTTGTCAGGACTGCTTAGAACTAGGTTGTATCACTAGGGCCCAATTGAAGGGCATCTGTTCACTTGTTAATCTAATCTCCACAGGGCTTAATCAAGTGCAGGTCCGTCTTGTTAATCCTGGGCAGCCAGTTTCCTTATGACCTTTTTGCTCTAGATGGAATTAAACAAGTTTCCTTAGACCTTTCCCCTCTCTTAAGTATTTAAAACATTGCTGGTTTAGCCTCCTATGCGAAGAACAGCTGGATACAGTTATTAGGAGGGTGAAGGAGAGTGAGTTATAAGGGACATGCACCATATAACACCTGCAGGGACATAGGACTTGGGAGGAAGTTGTACATAAATCTACATAAATGACACACGTGATATTTTGTTTTCCATGTGCATGATCCTGGTTTACTTTCCTCTTTCCCTTGTGTGCGATTTCGTTCTAGATTGCTTGTCTCTAAATTAGTTGGCCATGCTTCATGCTAGATTTTCGATTAAGCTATCATTTTACCACAAGCAATCAGATTGATACAGCACCCCCTCACCCTGGCCATCACCTCAGTAATAGTCCCTCATGTTGGAAGAATACAGCAAGACCTTCAAGTATGGTAGAACGAATTGAAGAGATTAGTTCAAATCTACCAAAGGCAACTCCATTGAGATGTTCTGGGTGGATCTGGGGAGGTGGAAGCCAAGATCTCAATTAACATCGGGCACCAGACATACCAGTTGTGGCGTACTGTTGCTCAAGACTAACCAAAGAATTAATATTTTTCAATGAATTGGTTATTGGCAGGCCAACCTTTTTTCTAGAACAGCTCTCCCTGTGCTCCACCATTCCAAACGGGGCAAGGTGTACTTTACCAGATTATGCTCATTCTCCAGATGTGATCCTTGTAGGCCCAGAACATTTTCAAGCCAACCTCGCATGCTCTCATTTTTCTCATCAGTGATCCACTCTACTTGATTTAAAAACAGTGTCTCAAAGCCATATTTGAGGCACAGGTACTGAGCTTCTGTTGCCAGTCCCTTTCCCCAAAAGGTATGATGGAGAACGATCCCACACTCTGCAATGCTCTGTTGGAAATCTACTGATCGAAACCCCGTGGATCCAGCTAGAACGGTCCCTGTCCCTCCAGGATTTTGGCAGTGTATGTTCAAGACAAGTGCCCCGTGCTCCAATTGGGAGTGAACCTGCACATTTTTTAGTCTGGAAAATATGTCAAAGGTGCACCAAATCATTCCAAGCTATGAGACTCAACAGATGAGGGGTAGAAAAAATAGCTTCAAAATATCTCTGTTCCTTGTTCACAATCAACCTTGGCTTTGACCATGTTGTGAAAAGAATGAACCTATTATAACTCTGCTATCCCCTTTCTCTACTGAGGACAAGTACAGCTGGATGGTCAGCAGCTTATCAACAGCTTCACAATTTCTTCCAGCAAAAGGACTACCATACATAGAAATAGTTTGCAGTCTGCCATCCTGTGTCTATGCAAAGGGGATGGCAAACGTGCTCAAAATTTCAGCATTTCCAGTGAAAAGAGTGACAGGTACTTCAACAGCTTTACCTCATCGCATCTTGGGCATTGGACTTAATTTCAACCTAAGAGTATCTCTTACAGTTAGTTAAGCCATCCGGAAAAAGAGAAATACCTGCACCCCACGCTGTGCATACGATGGTGACAGCGATTTAATGCAACCCATAGATTACACAGTTTGACTCGGTTTCGTTTAGCTTTACCTGATCCTCTCTGCGACGGGCCACCTCGTCGAGCGTCCAGCCATGCCTGCCACGGTCGAATTGAGGCAAATGTCGAATGGTAATCGGGTCGGAGAGTATTGCACGCATGCCTTCATCGTCCTCGGGTGATGGAGTCGAGAGCTCCACATGCGTCCCCAGCAGAAGCAGGAAGGGTGGGAGCGCTCTCGCACCCGCTTCCTCCCCTTCCATTCTTCCTCTCTTCTCACTTCCCACCCCTCAACTCTCCACTCTTCCTTTCCTAGGTCTCGCTAAGATCAGTGCTTCTCTCCGGATGTATCTTCCCCAGTGAATATTTGCCATCCATCTACTACTTCATTCATCCGTGATGGTTACTTCATAAGCGGTGAGCACGCACCATCATCTCGTGACGTTGATCAAGAAGGTCGACGGTGATCAGTGAGGAAGTGCACATGGCCATGTGGCATGTGTTTAGGGATTTAGGGCAAGGTCTTGAGCGTCGTCGTTATTTCTTCCTCGAGGTCGCCATAGCTGCGGAGCTGCGATGAGTCATAGGAAGTTCGAGCATCCCAGACACGGGTCGCTGGGGTTCCTACCGCGGAAACGTGCACGCCGTCATAGAGGAAAGGGTGGGTTGTTTTGGTTGCTTGGTGTGTATGTTGGCATAGCTGTGAGGGCTTTTGCGCCGACATCCTTTGTGTTGGTTGTGGCATGTTTCTTACTTGCTCTCTGACTTGGAGAATGCATCCGCTTGGGTTTTGTAATCTTTTTTGCAGTGAAATCGTTTCCCTCTGACGATGCGAAGAAGCCATGCAGTCTTACTGCCTTCCTGGGATACAAGGCTGGCATGACGCACATTGTGAGAGAGGTGGAGAAGCCTGGATCCAGTGAGTCTGCTCACCTGAAATGTGTGATGGCTGTATTACCTCGGAATTACACTATTTGTCTTCTCTTCTTGTCCATTTTTAATAGTGCATATTCCTGCACTCTTAGATCTGCATATGACAGTGAGTTTTGAAGTTGGTTGAAGGCGATACTATTCTTTTCTTTTGAGTTTTCCACTTGAGCTAACTCCATGTGTGTATGACTGACTTTAACTGTATACTGGGTGTCGTGATGTCTGGCAGAGCTCCACAAGAAGGAAACTTGTGAGGCCGTCACAATCATAGAAACTCCACCCATGATTGTTGTTGGTCTGGTGGGATATATCAAGACCCCACGTGGTCTGCGTTCTCTCAGCACAATCTGGGCACAGCATCTCAGTGACGAGCTGAAGAGGCGCTTCTACAAGAACTGGTACAAGAGCAAGAAGAAAGCTTTCTCCAAGTACACTAAGAAGTATGAAACTGATAGCGGCAAAAAGGATCTTGAGTCCGAGCTTGAGAGGATGAAGAAGCATGCAAGTGTTATCCGCGTCCTTGCGCACACTCAGGTGCGGTTTTCATTGTATTCTCTCGTTCTGGCCTTCTTTTGTAAGTAAGACACAGTAACCACGTTGCTATGCATACGCAGAGAGTCTCGAACATCCTGGAAGTCCCTTCTGTTAGTATTGGCTTTGTTGGATCCTTGCAGGTTCTGCTAGTATATTGTTTATATGTCATTGATCAATCTCGTATATAGAGTTATTGCTGTATTCCCCGCATAGGCTCCACTCAACCCTCTACAAGCTTGGAATGATCAACTAAGTTCGCGGTTATGTTGTAGGTTCGCAAGTTAAAGGGTATCAAACAAAAGAAGGCCCATTTGATGGAGATTCAGGTAAATGGGGGCACTGTTGCAGAGAAGGTAGACTATGGATACAGGTTCTTTGAGAAGGCCATACCCGTGGATGCTGTGTTCCAGAAGGATGAGATGATTGATGTGATTGGTGTGACCCGGGGACATGGTTACGAGGGTGTGGTGACAAGGTGGGGTGTGACTCGGCTTCCCCGTAAAACGCACAGGGGTCTCCGGAAGGTTGCTTGTATTGGAGCCTGGCATCCGGCCCGGGTATCCTATACGGTTGCCAGAGCAGGACAAAGAGGCTATCATCATCGCACAGAGCTGAACAAGAAGGTTTATAAGATTGGGAAAGCTAACCAGGAATCTTTCAAGGCGAGCACTGATTTTGACCGCACTGAGAAGGATATTACACCGATGGGTGGGTTTGCCCATTATGGTATTGTGAAGGACGACTTCATCATGCTGAAGGGTTGCGTCATGGGTCCCAAAAAGAGAGTGATCACTCTCCGGCAGTCTCTGTGGAAGCAAACATCTCGGAGTGCCCTGGAGGATGTAAAGTTGAAGTTTATCGATACATCTTCTAAATTTGGGCATGGCCGTTTTCAAACCACTCAAGAAAAGGCCAAGGTTTTTGGAAGAGTCAAGGTTTGATGATGACGGATCAGGTTTGATGTTCAGGATTTTTGTCAGGTCTTATGTGACGAACTCTTGGGTGGGTGATGCAGGGCTAGGGCTGAAGCCCTCATCTTGGCTGCTGGCAAGTGCCCCCTCCAGAGCATTTGAAGCTTTTTGTATCGCTTCAGTGCCAGTGCACCTCTGCCATGCCTTCCCTCCCTTGTTGAAGTCCGTTGTTTTAGGATTTGGGCAGGTTAAATGTCATGGCCGGGGCTAGGTGATGCAGAGCTTGCACTTATAAGTGCAAGTTTGGGCTGCTGGTATGTGCCAACCATGGCAGCATTTGCAGCTCCTCAAGCTCAATTGCCAGTGCACCTCTACCATGCCCTCTCTCCCTAGCCTTAACTGATGTAGAGCTTTGATTATATGTTGGCAGGTGATTCGTGCTGGAATAAAGCCTTTCTGGTGCTGCTGGTCTTTGTTATTTGTGCTGTTTTTCTGGTATGAGGTTTGGTAGAGAGGGAGATGCGACCAACGGAATATAGATGTTGAGGTTTATATTATGTATGTAGGTTGAAGTTGAAGTGAGATTGTTTCACAGAACTTGAATCTGAGAGGAGAATTATGTTACCTGAAGTAAAGGAAGGGTCTTCCATTAGCAGACTACCTTATCCCATGACATTATCAGGAAATGTTAAAGCATCTTTCCAACATCCTCACAGATGAGTCTTTTGCATATAACCTTCTACCTGGTAGTTCTAAACAAGTGCTTCATTGGTGGCAGAGTAAATGTGCTTGCAATTTCCTTTAACATTGCAGAGTTCTGCCTATGTTTGTTATTTATTGGAAGTTAAAGAAGTATACAGTATGATCTTGAATTTTACGTCTGACTTGGAAAAAGATGCACACCAGAATCAGAGGTTATTCATGTGGCAGTTTGGCAAGAACAAGATGTCCTACAGGGAAACATGGGGAAGAGGAGCCCATGACAAACAAACATCCAAACCAGTCCAAATAAATACAAGAAGTGCTGTGCACAAGTGGACATCATTGGATTGCTCGATGTGCTCAGGTGTTTGTGCTGTCTCAAGGCCCGACCTCCCCTGGGAAAGTACTGGAAAGATGGGTAATTGCAGCAACCTTGCAACAAAATAGCAGAAGTAACTCATTAGAGCCGCCTTCAACCTCCCTGAGCTTATGGACTGGATTTAGAGTTGCTGCGCACACCTTCACCAGCACTGGTCCCCAATCGGTTCCAGCTAGGTATTTGTTTGCCAAATGGGCTAGGTAGCCCGTCCCCCTAACTTTCGTGCAGGATAGAGGCCCGCCAGACCCAGCCGGTACCTGCTGGAGCGACTAAAAACACGACTGCCTGCATTTATGGCGTGAGGGTAAGGCGGCGTCAGTCCAGGTGGTCCCTCTGGAGCAAGGCACGTCAACCGAAAAGACATGTGCAGGGTAGTTTGATGGGGTTGCCGCTGGGGGAGGCGAGTGTTGGAGGCCGCATGAGGCTATCGTTGCAGGGTTGTTTGGTGTACCCATGGTGGAGATGCTCCAAGGAAGAAGCCACAAGTATCTAGTTAATTATGACATGTATATTTACAATTATACTTTGTGGAAATTGGATTTCATTTGATTCTTGCGCCCAATGAGGTGGCGAATTTGCTTGGACCAGCTCTTAGTTCTTGAGATGGAATGTGGCCGAGGTTTATATGGTGTACGGCTTTCACAAAGCTGCCATGGCTTGACTAACATTGAGTAAAAGAGTAGATTGCTCTCTTTTCTGATCTCTTATCACCAAAGAAAGATGTTTTTGTATTACAAGGCTTGCATGGCTTTGCAAGGGGGGTGCTTGTATGTGCACTAGGGGTTTAAGAGCTTGGAAAGGGGCTTTTGCTTCCAAACCAGGTTATGCTCCAAGGATGTTTTAATCTGTCTAAGAAAGTGCCTATGGTGGTGAGTTCTCAAAGAGAGGCATGGGAGGACTGCGTCTTCACCATGATTCAAAAGGAAATGAAGCCTCGCATACAACAAAGTGAAAATTCTGATAAAGCTCAGGTGGTTTTCTTCCATTGCACTTGTAGCCTATAAACATGACGACATTGGATATCATTACACACAACAATAGAATTTGACCTCTATGCGCCCACACATGATTGCTTGTCTCTGGTCAATCATGTAGGGGAAATATAACAACTTTACCAGTTGCCCGACCTGTCTCCAAGAATTCAAAGGCTGCTACAGTTTCTGAAAATGTGAATTTCCCCTTTGGATCAATGATGGGTTTCACTTCTCCTTTCCAGATACGGTGCAAGCATCTCCAGGACTTCTGCCTTTGAAGTGACTACAAACATATAAGCGGGGTCCTTTGTAGTGATGGATACGAGCTTGCCCCCCTCTTTCAGTACTTTGAGTCCTTTGTCTGGTCCTTCCCCTAGGCACATTACAGACAGATATAAGTTAGATGTTTTATGTAGCTCTTCTTTGCCTAACTCCCCAGTTGCTTTGCATTCAATCCTCTTTAGAGAAGCTGTCCAAAGCCTGGCCTAATAAATATCTCCCTCTCTTGTCTCTTGTCGCTAGTGGTTTTGTGCAGTTTTGTGTCCCTTGGGCCTCCTGCGGACCTAGTTAACTTCTTTCCATCTCAGAATCTACAAGAGCGTAGGGAGATGAAATGTGATCACTCTTCACCCCCCCTGTATTGAGGAGAATAGTAGTTGCAACATACCAACAGTGTCATATATCACATCATAACGCTCTGGCATGTCAACGTAGTTTTGAGACTTGTAGTCGATCACCAGGTCCGCCCCCAAGCTTTTTAAAAGATCCGCCTTTGAAGCACTTGCTGTGGCCGCCACGAAGGAGGCCTTGAAGACATGCTTAGCCACCTGTCATGATTTTGCACTTGTAGCACTTAGACGAGTATGAGCGAGATTCTATCCTGGTAATATAATGTCTTCCCTGATGGAGAGCGAGCATAATCAAAGACACAGTTTGTTTTGATTGAGATCGAACTTACTTGAACTATGAGAGTACCCACACCTCCGGACCCCCCCAGAACTAGAACAGATTTACCCTCTCCGCAATTTCCCTTCTCCAAGCCCTCTGTTGCAGTCTCTATCGCAAGGGGCAGACTGGCAGCCTCAACGAAGCTCAAATTTTTGGGCTTCAAGGCCAGTAATCTATCTTCCGAAGCTGTGTACAATGCTAGTGTCCCCCATTGCTTAGGGTGGTCGATGGGCTTCTCTGAGACCATGCCATACACCTCATCTCCCTCTTTGAATTTCGAGGTCATGCTACCCACTTTCACGACCACACCCGCACAGTCTTAGCCCGGCACAGTCTGTACACACAACACGATTATTAATTTTCAATTCCTAATCTGGTACAGCTACTTCGTACACTCAGTTGATTGTCTAGTTAGCTAGAGCACTGGTCAATGTAACTGCACCGATCGATATAATGCGGATGTCTCCCGAGTCCCACTTTGCGATCTGAGGTGGCCAGCAGGACATGCAAGTCGTTGGACTGGCCTTAGATACGAAGTCAGCTTGTTTTGACAGTATGGAAAGCACCGGGAAGAACTCAAGCATACATTAATGAACTCCAGAAAGCTGGTAAAGACAGGCACGTAGCAAATGTGTTCACGAATGTGTCCCTCTCTCTCTTGAAAGTGTTCTCCTCCCCTGCCAGCCTAGTAGAATTCGCTACTGTCATATATCTCGGTGCTTTACATAAGTTAACAAGTCACCTCCTCAACATGCAGTTTACCACCGAATACAAAATGCCCAAGAATTTGTTGTTTTCCTGGAGCTGAGTCAATCTCGGATCTCAGCTCGGATATTTGTGATTCCATGACATCACACTTTGAAGGCTGATCAATTCAAAGTAGAAACAGATAACTTACAGGAAAAGGAGAATCCTTATCCTTCAGATACCCAGTCCGACGCTTGTAGTCCACCGGGTTCAGTGCAGCGGCCTCCACCTTCACCAGCACTTGCAACGGACCCACCTCCGGTACCGCCACCTCCTTCAATTGCAACACTTCTTTGGCTGGCCCATACTTGCTGTACACCCAAGCCTTCTGTGTGTCGGGCACAGCCATTGTTTCAGCTCGTCACTCTACTCCAAAAAGCTCTCAGATTCCCGAGCACTTACAGTGGAACCTCACTGGTCGGGAAGCAATTGATCTGGAGCTCAGAGAACCGAACAAAGACGATACCGTCTGGGAGCTCAGAGATGAATCACTTGCAAAACTGAAGCTCTGGAATTGTCCACCATCTCTGTAGGCCTTTCTTTGCTTCGAACGCGCACGCTGTTCCCCCACGTTCGCAGCTTTTGTGTCACTGGCCAATTGGCACGCTTCAAAAGCGCCCCGTGTCGTGTTCTGGTCGCGCTGCGATTTCTCTTTCTCGAACGTCCGCGTGGAAAGGTTAAAAGGATGGATGAACAACCATCCGTAGGGACGACATCCAATACTGTCGATGGATGACGTATGGATGGATGTGGCTGGTCATGTTTTACACAACTTTTTCGATCCTAATATTCAAAGGCTGAGATGGGGCTAATATTCATCCAACGGTTGAGGGGATCCATTGAACCTGGTCTATTTAGTGACTGCCAAAGATCAACTGGAAAAGATGGGCATGCAGGTAATTCCTCATCTATCCACGGCCTGCCTTCTCTACAGAGGACACTTGCCTTCTTGTTGGCTTTCGTCCTCAGAGGCTCACTGTTCTTCCCACAAACATCTGAACACAGTCTCAGAGCTCGTCTTGTGGCTGCATTTCTCTGTGCCTCGCCAGAATAGTATGGCAGCTACCTCGCTGTCTTGCCCAAATCCTTCTGCATACTGTCTAAGCTCACATCTCTCCAGTGTAAAAGCTCCTGCTCAGTTCCTTGATTCATACAGTTCGCATCTCATACGGTCTGGCCCAAGATTATATTCAATATCGTCGAAGTCGGGCCAGTTCAATCTAAGGTCTACCAATGTTGGATGGACGTTAAAGAGCTCGGGCTCGAATTTCATGGCGCAAAGGACCACACTGCCAGGGTATGCGCGGGCTGAGGTGGTGACGGATAAAGCGGAAGCACTAAGCTCCGCTGCGGAGATACCCACCGTACAGAAGGCTTGGGTTTACAGTGAGTATGGTCCTAAAGAGGTCTTGAATGTCCAGGAGATCTCGGTGCTGGAACCGAGTGCGGACCAGGTGCTGGTAAAGGTGTATGCAGCAGCTCTGAATCCTGTCGATTATAAGCGGCGGTTAGGGAAGTTCAAGGCCACCGACTCGGATCTCCCTGTGAGTTATTTTCAGTGTTTTGTCGCAAGGTTGCTGGGATTACTTGCTTTGTGGTTCCGTGCAACATTTTTGCCCAATGTCAGTCTTTGGTTTACTTCCGGAATCTTGGAAGAACGGAACGTACAAGGGGTTATGGCTGTGACAATCCTCAAGGTGCACTCAGGGGTTTCCAGGGGAGGTCGGGCTTTAAGAAAGCACGAACACCCAAGCAAATCAAGCAATGCAAGATGTCCACTTAACCATCTAGCACATCTGGTATATACCCGTACTTTAAAATATGAAGGCTTTCCAGTATGCACTTAACCTCGAATTGTGCAATGGTGTCTCCAGCTTGGCACTTGAGCTGTCCCAAACCAAGCCACGCCCCACCTCCCCCCAACCTCTTTTCCCTTGCCAAGTCCATAGGTATGTCTCTATGCAGTTGATGAACGATGAGTGCATCTTGGTCCTATTGTATTGCCGTGACAATCATCTAAACAATTTTTTCTAATGTTCTGCCAAAGTGCTCCTGTGTCTGTCTCTACAGACAGTGCCAGGCTATGACGTGGCGGGAGTGGTAGTGAAAGTGGGCAGCGAGGTTTCAAAGTTCAAGGAGGGAGATGAAGTTTATGGCAATGTGTCGGAGTTTGCACTCAACAAACCAAGGCAATATGGATCATTGGCACAGTACACAACAGTCGAGGAGAAACTGCTGGCACTTAAGCCCACCAGGCTCAACTTCGCCGAAGCTGCAAGTCTTCCCCTGGCCATTGAGACTGTTCAAGGAGTATTGGATAAGGCCAACTTGAAGGAGGGGCAGACTATTCTTATCACAGGCGGAGCTGGAGGGGTTGGTTCCCTTGCCATACAGGTCTGTGTATGACTAACTACTCTTACTCTCCAAGTATGCAAGTGCAGGTTTAGTTTTCACAGGAGTTCACTACATAAGCAACTCTAGTCCCTTGTGCTAAGTTGTTCTGACAGTTCGCTCTCTCTCTGTGGTGATTTTTGTTTTTGTTATTCATTCAGGATAGATACCTCACCAGCTTAAATTAAATTTCTAAACCCAGTAACCAAATGGTCATTCTCTCTTCTGTACTGCGATAACTTGTGTATCTTGATCTCCCGTTCTTCCACTTACATCTCTGTAATGGCAACCTTTGCTGGGTGTAGGTAGCGAAGCAAGTCTATGGAGCATCACTGGTGGCAACAACAGCAAGTACTGGAAAGCTGGATTTTGTGAAGAGCCTTGGTGCAGATGTGGTCATTGACTACAAGAAGCAAAACTATGAAGAGCTTCTGGAGAAGTATGATGTTGTATTTGATACTGTTGGTAAGGCTCCTTTCTCTTTCCTTTTTTGATTGCTTCAATGCTGTAGAATCTTTTGTAGGACCTTCAAATCTCACAAAGACTTTGTATGAAAGCTGCTTGAAATAAATGCGTAGGTGTTTCTCTGTATCCTTTTCCATCTTTTGAACACCTATAAAACTACCAGTGGTTTCTCAGAATGAGGCTAGATCTCTGATCAGCTCCACAAGAGAAACCTGGAAGTTTTATTTGTGCTTTGTTACTTTAAAACATGTGTGTAATACTGCTTTTGTGTTTGATACAGGGGAATACCACAAGTGTGCAAAGGTAGTTAAGGAAGGCGGCGCTGTTGCGGTGATCACAGGGGCAGTAGAGTCTCCAGGTTTTAGATATGTGGTGATTTCGAATGGTGAGAACCTGGCCAAGCTAACTCCGTATTTGGAGAGTGGCAAGGTGAAACCTGTTGTTGATACCAAGGGTCCCTTCAAGTTCTCAGAGGTCCTGGAGGCCTTTGGGTACTTGGAGAGCGGGCGGGCAACTGGTAAAGTTGTCATTGCACCAATTGAATGAACATGTGGTTGACTTTTGCTCTGCCTTCACTAAGTAGTTGCCAGTCAAACAAGTTGGGGAGATCACAATGATAAGCCAAACAAGGGCTCTGAAAGGGTATGCAACATCCTCAAGTTCCCTGTGGTGAGTACACGTGCCCTTTACCAGAAGGCATTTTGCCGAAGTCAGTCATCTCTGGAATCCCAACAGTACAATCGTACCAAACCTTGTGCTTCTTTGCATGGCTGTAGATTGACCATAAAGTACCATGATAGACAGATCCAATTAAAGAAACTACAAAAGAGAATGTACTCATAAGACGTTTGCCATAGCGAATGAAAGAGAGAGGAGGCCAGGCCATAGAGTGTTCTGACAGTGTCTGAGAAGAAAGGGCATTGCTGTTCACAAAAATAGCAAACAAAATGCAATACCCCTGACATAGCTGGGGGTGTACAAAGATCATCTCACTCCTCAAACTTGTACTAAGGGCAAGAGGATGGGTCAAGTCAGCTATCCAGTGGCGGTCCCACTGCCTTACACCAAGCCTAGCAATGGGTTTGTGAGAGAGAGTAAAGGCACAGAGAGGAAAGCGCAGGGCTTACCTCTGCAGCCATTACAGTGCAAACATTGTTAGCATACAACTTGGGATCAGAGCACTCCTTGGCCCAGTACACTGGTAAATTCACAACTTCAAGGTGGTTCACAAATTGGCAAGAGCAGCAGCAGATGCCGCACCTGATGGCAGATTCAGAACCCACAAATAATCATGTTATCAGGAATACTTGTAGAGGTTATAGTATGTACACCCTAGTTGTGGAGGGTGACCAATCAATCGCAAAGTTAATGCTACAAGGTTCTCTGTTTCTCTTGCGCCCTCTCTCAGCGATGCAGAGCTCCCATAGCTCCAGAGATTGAAATCCCGGAAAGACCATGGTTGTGAACTTCATCATCCTTCCGAGGTCGGTCAAGCAAGGCATATTCACTGAGGTGGTTTTTCTTGTTGTTCTACTTTGTCACATGGCTTCTCAGGCCCCCCCTCAGAACACTATGTAGTTTCTTCTTTCTCTACATGCTTTCTCTCCATACAGAGCCTGATATGGATCATGAGGATAAAAGATCAGCAACTTGCCCATATGGTGTCCGAGGCAGGGCTGAAACGCTTGTATGGATACTTCAGAATCACTGGCTTCACTGGTGTCCGGGCTAGAAAAGCACCTGTTTCAAAAGGCAGCAAAACTCTCCATTTGTGGTCCTGCCCTCTGCCATGAGGCAGTCTGCCAAAGTCAGTCACCTCTGGAATCCCAATAGTACACATAGTGAACCCAAAATATGACAACAGAATCTCCTTGAGCACAGCCCTTTGAAGCTGTTCTCGAAGAAGTAGATCACAATACAGTTGTGCACCTTCAACTTCCTATATATCCAGTGAGCAAAAAGTAGACTACAGACTTGCAACTGAGAGGTAACCAAATGAAGGGAAAGGGGAGACCACATCCAAAGGAAAAAGCAGATGCAGGGATTTTTACACATCTGCACATTCTGAATTGAACAATGTGGTTACCTCTTGCTTTCCTTGGTCTCCATGAAGTGATATTGCAAACCAAAGGTCCGGCAAGGAATAAGGCTAAGATGAACAAAAGGCAAGTACCTGGAAATGGGGTGGAGCAGTTGAGTCATGGTGTGCTGCTTGTAATCTTTCGGACACCACCCCTACCCAGTCCAATAACAAACAAGACAACTTCACCACGTGATTCTTTAGATAAAATGGGGTGGAGCAGTTGAGTCATGGTGTGCTGCTTGTAGTCTTTCAGACACCAGTAGCACACCACCCCTACCCAGTCCAATAACAAACAAGACAACTTCACCACCTGATTCTCTAGATAAAATGGGGTGGAGCAATTGAGTCATGGTGTGCTGCTTGTAATCTTTCAGACACCACCCCTACCCAGTCCAATAACAAACAAGACAACTTCATCACATGATTCTCGAGCCTGATGCAATCTAAAATTCAGAACTAGAATTTAAAAACAAACCGGAATCGAAAAGCAACAAGGTGAGCACGTCATGATACAAGAGGGCAAGTGATGGATTACATTCCCTGTATTTTGGCACACAATCTACGGCTTGAAGCCCTGTCATCAATGAATATATGGTCTCTTGGACCACCCAATGGGAACACCTACACACTCCTATTTCCTGAGCTGATGATCATACCTAGATTATCACATGGGTTTTGACAGCAGACAAACTCCAACTGCACATATTGCAAAAGTCTTCTGAATTTGAGCATAACCATCGCAGTCCGTTTCAGAAAAGACTACAATTTGGTTATTGGAAATGTTTCTTCTTCCTTACCTTTGATTTCGCTAATCCCATCCCAGAATGGTGGGTCTGTTTTGTCAGAATTTTACAGCAGGAGATGTTTTTCCAAGAGAAAACTAGGCAAATACAAATTCTACTCAGTCACACGTCAAGCTGAAGGTGCCCAACAGCTAGGAGTGTTAGCTTGCACAAAGAGTGAGGCTTCTCAGCTTATGAGGGAGAATCTAAAGCATACCCTCGTCTAATTGTAAGGTTTGATATAAGGCCTTCAATTGCAGTGTGTTTCTTATTCCCTTGAAAAATGCTCTGATATGCGAGAAAGTAGATGCTCCAGGCACAAACACCACGACTGTCCAAGGAAACTCGTAACCCAGCAACCAAAGATGCAATGCTGGAGATTTCAGGTATCCGAGGCGCATCCACAAGCCCCCCGACAGCTCCTTTTTGTGCTCTTTACAGCTCCATACAAGGCCTTCAGTCTCTTACCACACAGTTCTAGACTGATCTGAACTCCTGCGGAACCACTTCCTCCCTCACCGTTGGACTCACGGTTCCGAGCCTCCGCCATCGAAGCTCAGAAGCGAGCAAATAGCACTCACTTGTATTAAAAATTAATTTGTTCTACACTTCAATGTGGCTTTGATAAACACCAGTTCTTCCCTGCAGCAGAGCCAAAAGACCATCCCTCTCGCGAAATCCCAATCGACATCTGCCACATAGAATTCCCTCAACTCAGCCAAGCAGAGAGGTGCCTGCACAGCTCTGCCCCCCATGCCTGCCCTCCAGGAGTATAGGTTGGATGAACTGTTCCCGTGAAAATCCAAGGGGAACCCTTCTGGACATATTTTGCACAATTTGAACAAGCCAGACTCTACTGTTCAGACCCTGTTTGCATACTGATAGAAGCCCATGTGGTCTCTGATGCGTCATCAGAACGAGATCCATTGGAGACAGGAACAGGGGTGCCTACAGTTGGTGGCTGTGGAAATTCATCCAAGCAGAAAAACAGAGCAACTGGTGCACACTGCCCAGGAAACAAGATGGGGGCTGAACCTGACATAAGACCTATGGTCGATGCTTGCCGCCCTGTGGCACCTGCATTCCTTCCTGAGCCATTGCTGGAGGCTAGAGACACAGGATGATGTGGTACACCTGTAATCACCAATCTTTGCCTCCATGATCAGCAATCTGACTTCACTTTGCTTGAAGCTGCACTAACTGAGGTAAGATGATTACTAAGATGCATACAGTTGGCTTCCAACTTCTCCAAGAACTTCCAACTACTTTGCAAACAGAGATAGACCTGATGACTTTGGAGGGGAAAACATATGTTGGATCAAATGGGCCCCAAATTTGTATCTTTATGTTTGACTTGTTCCTTATCTCCCAATCCAAATGGTGGTGCCACCAGAATACTAGGATTAAGCGGTGTTGCTTCCATAAGAAAAATTACAGTTTCAGAGTTGGCTGCAGGTGCCCAGATTGACAGGGCCCTGTGGACGTTAGCTCTGACACCCAGTTGCGAGTATACCTCAAGCAGGCTGCTAACTCTTCCGGAGCTGGTTTAAAAACACCAACCTGAAATTACAATGGTCCTTGTGCCCGAATGATAATCTGGTGCTACATTAAGGTCTACCATTGACATCATGCTACCAGGGTTTTCCCACTAAAGATTCTGTCCGTCAGCAGAGAAACAGCCGAATCAAAGACAACCCATGAACCCCCTGGCATCTCCCCTCAAATTTGGAATTAAGCCTTGAGCACCATGTAGAAACAAAAGCGAAAAAAATACAATAATGGGCTTCAGGGTGGAGGGTGGGAAAGCAAAACCTTACAGAAAACATGAACAAAAGACTGCACAAGCTGCTGGCCTCGCAACGCTCGAGCCTTTCTCCCAAGCTTTCCACCTTTTCCTCCTTTAGGAAGTCCAGAGGCCATGCTCCCCACACAAATTGTACATAAAGCACTCCTCTCTCGTCATCATAGTAATGCTTCAGCTTTCCTGTGCGTTCTTCTTGGATATAAGGACTTCCGTTAGGGTTCGAGCTGCTATGCAGCCCAACTTGAGAATGAGGGGCTTCCATTTCCTTTCTCTTCAAACTCTCTTGCAGAACTACCGGCTGGTTGGAGCCCGGAGGATCCCTGGCCATCCTTGTTCCGAAGCACAGACCTTCCCCCTCCACCAAATACATAGGCATCGAGAAGACGATCCAAAAGCTGTGATGCATCCTCTTCTGAGCAGCTAATTACACCTTTAACTACAACCCCATTGCTTCCTGGCAATGATACCCCTAAACATACGTTTCATAGACTGGTATAATCGACCATGCAACTTTACTTCCTCTTATTGTGCTCGGTTCCGATTGTTCTTTGAGATATGACTAAACGATCCATTGCTCTGCAAATTGAAGTCGTGTGTCCAACGAACTGAGTGACAAAAGTTTTCTAATTCACAAGGGTGTTTTTGCCATCCATAACTGAAGAACCTCGTTCCCAAACATGAACTGGTATGTAGTGTCAAACTTTGTTGCGTGCAAAATTCTGGCACTGCTGTGCTCATATATAAACGCAGGATTTCCTGTGAGCATTGTTTAGTGCCTTCCATCTTCTGCTGCACTCACATAAAGCTTTCTTCCTTACATTTCCCTCAATAAGAGAGAGACAAATCTTCCCAGACATTCTACATTGGAGGTGAGGTTGATAAACTTCGACAAGCATCCAAAACAAGACCAACAGTGCCTGAAACATCTCCTACCAGAGTTTTCACTCTACCCATTTCATGGTGAGTGGTCTGCTTCCTCTCTAACCCCGCCTTGATCCTTCATAAGCTTCATACAATATGTTTACCTCACTAAATCTCTGGGATCGTACGTTGAACTTTCCTGTAGTTTTTAGAGAATCGGGGTAGTATAGTGATGTTACCTCCTGGCCTTTGTCTGAGATCCGCAAGTTTGGACCGAATTTGTGGTAAGCAGCCCCAGCTGATCGAAGACTATGCTTTCTGGCCAATGTTAGAGCACAGGACTTTCTGTAGATGGACACTACTTTCCATAACGAGGAGCGTTTGTTCACAAAAGAGTAATAATTTACAATGCCCCGGATTACCGATGAGAAATGATCGACAATGTGCTTGTCCTCTGCGGCAGCAAACTTTTGATTGGATGTTGCTCGGGCCAAGCCCACAGTATTCTGTTTGGCATATCCCCGTGCCACGGCTTCCATTATTAAGTCCCTGACAGGAGCAAGTAATCGCGGCCGTGTTATCATCAGAGGTGTGGATGGGTTGGACTCAGACACCTCATCAACATCATCATCTACCTCCATTTCTTCATCATCACATGCTGTGGGGCTCCTCGCTGTTTGGAGCCGATCTCCAGATCTCTGCCCAGATGATAAATTCACACCTGCTCCTGTATGACAATTCCTTCCAGGATAAAACCAATGGCTTGACTCTCTGAAGAAAGGCTCAACTGGTGGTTCCACCAGTACCTTCAAGGTGGGTAACACAGATGTGTCAATCATAGAAGTGATGGAAACCTGCCTACTTCCACCCAGAGGAAAACCAATGCTTAGTTTAGCTCGTACAGCAAGCCTTCTCAACTCTTCACGTACGTTATCATCTGTCATCTCTTGTCTCCCCGCAATTCTTCTCGATTCAGCATCTTTCAATTCCTGGTAGCCAGACCTAATATTCTGAAATTTGTAAATGCCCTTCAGCCTACCACCATTGATATCTGCCACCCAACATCTGCACACTTGGAAGCACTGTCGCCCTGCACGCACCGTCAGCCCCATGCACCACACCGTCAGCTGCAAGCACAAGCTCGGGCCATGTCACAGAAAAGAACCACTACGCCTTGTCAGCAATACTATATTTGCAGCTTGCAAACAACAAAATGAAACACGCATACACGGAGATGTTTGCACCATTCTTACAGCACTCCTGCTGCAAGCCGCCATCTCTCTCTCTCTCTCTCTCTCTCTCTCTCTCTCTGTGGGAAAGCTTTGAAGCAGTGCTACGCTAGGTACGATGGCGCCAAAGGAATTTAAACCCTGAACCCCAGGGCACAAGGAGTGAGGTAACAACGTGCATAGTTACATTCATCCGCAGCCCAGTCTGTCTTCCAGAAATCCTTCTTCGATTTCCAAAGTGCAATTCTTGGGTTCGGCAACCAAGCGGAGATGATGCCCTACATGTCGTGTGGCCTTTGTTAAGATGTCTCCCACCTTTGGGAGATATCGGAGAGGTATGTAATGGGGCTGCTTCTATGTGAGGGACCGTGAGGAACTTGTGCAAGGAAGGGTTTGATGGAGGGGCTGATTTGTTTGTGGTATTTCTGGACGTGGACGGGACAATGAGGGTGGGGTCTGGATCAATGCATCAGTATCAGAGAATGGAGGGCTCGCCCTCAGAGTCTGTACAATGCCCCAGCAGCAATTTCTGCATGAAACAACATGACATATCGATCACAAGAAAGATGGCTCAGATAACGCCGCCGCTTTCGTCGGCTTCTCGTACCCCCTGGCGGACTAATTTCAACCTTGAAGATGGGGGGATGGGGGCTCACAGACACCATGGAAATGAAAGGGTTGCGCAGAACCCAAGCGCGGGGTTAGGTTTTGAGCGCACTGATTGCCGTTGTCCGATGCGTCCGCACAGTTATCTCTCTGAGCAGGTTGGCCACTCTGACCATGTTGGGTTACATTCGGGAACCTTGCTAGAGCATTTGCTGATGCAAGAGAAGCAAAAGGAAGCGGTAAGGCTCGCAACTCTTGCCCATTCGTAGTACGATCAAAGGGGCACCCCGTCCTGCACATGTGTTTCCTGTGGGACTGCTAATCGATGGGGGATTAAGGCACGATGAAATCTATCAGCAGCTGGAGAGCGGGGTCAGGATGGGGGGCGGTTTTCAATGCCGCTGCCACAGAAAGCAACATCATCTTCTCAGGGAACACGAGGCTTGCAGGATGATTCAGTAGAAATAGTATACCAGGACAATGCAATGCAGCATTGGGAGCAGGCGCGACTGGTGACAGAGGGACTAGTTATGCTATACAAGTGGTATTTGATCGGAGTGCCACATTCTGAGGGTGGCGGGTATGATCACATTTTATACTTTCTTCTTATGCGGGCCTCTCCGATTTTCCGTCAGACTTTTGTTTTGGGTGACATCGCCACCTTGGTTGATAGGAAAGCTCTATGTGAAAGTCATGTGGAATTGGCATCATTGCGAAAGTTTTTCCCTGGAGTACCGAAAGTCTCTGTGGACCAGCTACAATTCCCAGCCATATGATCTTCCCACACCATAGCATTACCGTAGAAGGATACTCTTACCCATAAGCCCCCCATTATTCAGTGGATATCGCAAACTAAATTAAATTCATAGGAATCAAATGAGGGCTATGTGGTGGTTGGCACAGGTCCTATAGTCTTTGGCCCTGGAGCTGAGGTATCAGCTACTTCTGTTGAAGCGTGGAAATTAGAATGTATCCAGGCACTTTGAGGACCCAGGTGCTAATAAAAGTGTGGTGCTTGACTGCTTAGGGGTTATATCTCCTTTGCATGTTGAAATGCGGTTGTGTGAAAGTCAATGGGAGTGGTCAATTCCTAAGTAGCTCCTGATCTATTCTTCTTTTGGCTTAGACATTTCTCACTCAGACATGCCTTTGCAACTGTTTTCAGGGCTGCTGACTATGGGCATTCAGTTGCTGTGGGCGGATTTCTGGTTGCTGATCAAGCGGAGAAAGTAAGGACTGCAGCTATAGTGAAGCGTTTGGACTTCTGGAAACTCTTGGCATGTGATGGTGTCGAGGTTCGCTTGCAGGGCTGTATCAATCAAGATGCATCAGTCGCCACCGGGTTGCCTATGTGGATTGTGCAATGTTTTATGACCGGGTTTCCATACATTTGGAAGCATTACTTGATGAGACGGGCACCTCAAGGAGAGGCTTCTGACCATGGTGGCAGAGGGAGCCCAGATTCATTGACAGTTATCATCAGGCCCCCTCCTGACATTGAAAACTTGGGCAGCCAGGGTAGAGGGGTAGAGTGCAGTAGCCCTACTGACAAGGCTGTGGATGCAGCGGCAGCCCTAAAAACTAGCAAGGCTCGGAGAGGGCGAAAGGATGTTGAAAATAGACCAGTTCGTCGAAGCAGAAGATTGAAGCTCCTGCAGGAAGTTCTAGCCAGATTGGAGGAGGGCAAGGTGATGTGCTGGTGGCTATTGTAGACACCTGTGGGATGTCAGCTACTGACCAATTTTTGAGAGAGCCAGTTGATGTTCAGGTGACAGTCACCACCCTTGTAGGGAGTGGGCGAGGTGCTGGGCAGGTGGCAGTTGCAACAGGAGAGAGCCGGGGCAATGACATGGAACTAGCTGGGGATCAAGTAGGACCAGCAGAAGGTGAGCCCATGAGTGAACAGGGAGGAGTTGCGGACCAAGTGAGTAGGGAGGAAAGAGAGGCAGTGGCTGTCTTGGAAGGGGATGATGCTGAAGAGGCATCTCGGGAGAAAGTTGATGACACAAGGAGCCCCTGCAAGAGGCCAAGAGAATTTCCGGCAGAATTAAATGAGGATGGGGAGGTGTTGGGTCTACTTGCAAAAATGGCACCTATAACACCTCCACAGTTCTCAAGTAAGAGAGGCAGGAAGGCTATGAAAGAAGACGGTATTGAGACACCTAGACCCCTCAGGAAGCATGGGGTGCATCAGCCACACATGCTGCAAAATAAGAATACAAGGCAGCTGGTTGAGGGAAGGAAGGCTGGAAGGACCACTAGAAGGTCAACTAAAAAAGAGTCTGAACCCTGGAAAGGTAGCTCAATTTTGCCACCCCCTCTTCCAGCACCGTGGGTACAAGACGAGCAAAGTTCCCAAAGCTTATGGGTTGAAAACATCCCGATCTGGACGGTTACTGGTCCCACCCTTGGCATATTGGCGTAGCCAATCTATTGGGTATGACAAGGATGGAGGCATCATAGCAATCTTTGATGGGTTCAAGGGCACGGCTGCAGATACAGGATGCTTCACTTTTAAGCCTCCTGAAGGAAAAAATGCCAAAGAGATCCAGAAGCAGCTGTGCGAGGCTGCCTTACGTGTTGAGGTGAACTCACTTCCATCAAAGAGAGAGAAGAAAAGATAGATATCGGCAGAGTCCCCAGAGGTGGTTAGCCTGTGGATGTACACAGAGAGCCTTAGGTTGCTGCCATATTGGGACACTTGGAAGCACGGTTGCCCTGCACGCACCGTCAACCCCATGCACCACGCCGTAAGCTGCAAGCACAAGCTCGGGCCATGTCACAGAAAAGAACCACTATGCCTTGCCAGCAATACTATATTTGCAGCTTGCAAACAACAAAATGAAACACACGCATACACGGAGATGTTTGCACCATTTTTACAGCACTCCTGCTCTCTCTCTCTCTCTCTCACTGTGGGAAATCTTTGAAGCAGTGCTACGCTAGGTACGATGGCGCCAAAGGAATTCAAACCCTGAACCCCAGGGCACAAGGAGTGAGCATACAGCGTGCATAGTTACATTCCGCAGCCCAGTCTGTCATCCATATCCGAGGATGAACGAGGTCGCTCCTCCGACCTTTCCAGAAACAGCCAAACAGAAATGGAGTGTTGTGTATAACCGAGAAAGGCGGAAGTACCGAGGGACAGTGATCTCCTCTGTGTAAAGATTTCCAACTTTTTTCTTTTCACATCCCGACAGACTGGGGGCCACAAAGATGGGAGTGACTGCTGTTCTTGGAGCACGGGGGCCCTCAATGCTCAGCAGGTACCACTGCATGGGAGTGTGCAAACGTTTTCTGCAAACAACGGCTCTGAGTTTTGACAGTGCCCTACAAATCCTCCAGCTTATGGTAAGTGGAAAACTACCACCTTGGCTTTGTCTCAACCCTGCATAGTATGATTGTCGTGAAAACCCAGGATCTACATCATAATTCACAAGAAAGGATTGGGTCACATTACAGTGTACTGGTAATATGGAATTTTGCGGAAGGGGCAGATAGGCAATAGTCCTTGCCTAATTCTGGCCATCATGCAGACAGTTGCTTTTCGGCAGAGACCCAGAGAACCAGTGTAACTTGAGTCGTGGTTATAGCAGTAGCTGGGTGACCTCTGGGGACAGCACCCCAATTGTCGAAGGTTTGGATTTACTTTGGGCTGGTAAAACATCCAAAGTTGTTTGCATATGTTTTCCGCCATCCTCTGGGTCAATGCAGGATAGGGTCCACCCAAAACTGGTAGATTCTGGAGTCCTCGACTCCACTTTCATGGACAATGTATTTTTAGACAAACCTATTTGTGAAACCTTGAAGACTACATACATATGATATCATGCTACCTCCCTAAGTTTATTTATTAATCTCACCCTTTATTGACATCAATTCATAGATTGAAAATTTGCAAGTCTTCATAGGTGGGTGCGAGTCTAAATTTTGTAGGCATGTCCAAAATCGATGTGCTAATTCACAAAATCTATAAATATTTAATTACGTCTAAAACTTGTAGGGGAGGAAATTTTGACCATTGAACCAGATTTTCATATAACAAGGGAGATCAATGATTTGCATTAAATTTTCCATCTACAATGGATGTCGGATTCATTTCCCAATGAGTCCATAAAGGGCATATCACCCTTTGTGACCGCACAAGATTCATGCACTCATGGACTTATATGGACTTTCAAATCTTGTCAGATTTGTCTGATTCAAATTTCATTATGTTGGAAACGTCAACAATGGTCTAGATTTTGCTTCATAACCCATAAAAAATTCCAACTTAACATCTTCATTGAGTCCTATATATACAAAATGCAAAACTAAACTGTCTGTGACTTCCATTTTGGGCCGACCTTACCATGCTTTCACCCCTCTTTCCGCTCCTTGATATGAAGAATGATGTCCACTCCTGTCAGAATCTTGGACGACTTCTGAGCTTGGTCAAGATGATTGGCCTTCTTCCAGATGGTGCAGTGCTCCATGCACAAACACCATGACTGTCCATGACCATGCCATACACCTTGAACGACCGCATTCTTGCAACAATGGATCGGTGCTCTATTGCAGTACATCCATGGCAATACTTTGGAATTGGTAAAGCTCCTTCTAGTATTTTTTTAATTTGTCTTCCTTCCCTGTACTAGTTCTAGCTCTGTCTGCAGTCTTCCTGCGACTGCATATTTATCAGGAAGATTCTTTAGTTCCTTTGGCAACCCCCAACCATCACTGTTTCATCTCCTTCTATTCAAGGGTGTTGCGGATGTTGAGAAGCTCCAGCAGGTTTCAACTCTGTGAGTAGTCAGCCTGGGTCTCCTGACTGACGTAGCCTACTCCTTATGGGGGGAATAAATCATTTTATTGTGGAGAAGGTGAAAGATGAGCTTGACAGGAAGAGAGGTTTGATGAAGGTAATGTGCTCCTTTGGCAACCTACCATCACGATAATTGTGCTTTAACTAGTCTCTAATGCTAAGCTGCTCTCTATTTGGTTTATCACTTGTGGAAGTAGCACATATCCTCATCTGGTTGTCTTGTTGACCTGGTTTTGTACTCCTCAGTAGTTTACCCTGACAGCTATGCCTCTCATTTTAGATTAATAGCGTCTTCATTCCTCGCACTCTTTGTGAATACAATGACCCTATTGAAACTGAACACTGAATGACAATTGGAGAGGTGATAAGAGGCAAAAAGTTCAAATTCAAAAATCACAAACTGCCAAGCATGAAGACACAGAATCACAACCGAGAGAGTTGGTCATGCAGGGGCAAGTTTCAGGCAAGCAAAGCGCACAAGTGAGTGGAGCCAGGGGAAGAAAGTGTGTCTTTCCAGGAGGCTGGGTATGTGCTCGACACCCGTTTCGTATTGCATGATGTGGAGGATGAGCAAAAGGAATTGTCCCTTTGCCACAATAGTGAGAAGCTAGGTATTGCTTTTGAGCTCATTAGGACGGCTCCTGGATCACCTATCCCCATTTTCAAGAACCTTCGAGAGTGTGGTGACTGCCATACTGCCACCAAGTTCATCTCAAAGACAACAATCGTTGTTCTGATCTCTTTCATGCCACTGTCTTCTTGTTTCTCACGCTATCTTCTCTTGACTCTCTCACAGGCTCAGAGATGTTAGCCTGCTCCGTCGCTGTCCTGAGAGTGCAGACAGAGGTCATACCCAAGGCCATCTCCTGTTGAGGTGAAGGGATGGGAGGCATCCCATCGTACCGCACATTCAAGGGCCAGCTGTGGAGTCGAAATGGGCATCCCCTTGGCAATGTCTGGCCCGAGACTATTGCAAGAGATGGTGATAATGACCCCTCCTGGTTTCAGGGAAAGCGAAGGAAGGTGAACAATGAACTTAGACCAGCTATGGCAGGAGTTGTTCTCAGAGCTTTCCCGTGGTGGGACAACAGGTTTGATGAGATAGTCCCGGACATAGTACACAAAAGGAGGCCCTTTGGATTGATGGTCCTGCTTGCGTGAAAGAAGAGCTAGCTGCTGGGAGCAAGGTTGAGCACAATCTGTTTGGCTGGTTGGAATCATACGGAAACGTTTGTTGGACATCAGACTGGAAGCAGGGCTAGAACTTCCAGTAGCACGAAACAGGGCTTTTTTTGGCATTAGTGCACATGTAGAGACAGTGTAAGATAGGACAACTGAAAAATGCAGTGCATCTTTTGAACCGAGGCATTCACGCAGATTCCAATACTTATGTCTGTATCTTGCAAGAGTGCATCAACATGAAAGGACCGAGCGAAGGCAAAGCAGGTGCACGCCCACGCACATTGTCCAAAGTGGGCTTCAAGCCACATATGTTTCTACTGAAGACCCTTCTCAGCATGTATGTCAGGTGTATGCATGCAATGTGTTTGCCTGAACGAGGTCTGTTTATATGGACTAAAATCATGAGAGGGTACGTCAAGCACAGGCATGTGGATGAAACTTTGAATATCTATGAGCAAATGCAATTGGAAGGAGTGATTTCGGAGGATATTGTTGACATGTATGCTAAATGCAGGAGCATGAAGGATGCATGTCAAGGGTTTGACAATATACTTGTAGGATATGCTCAGCCCGGGCATGGATTTGAGATTTATGAGCATATGCAACTGGTAGGAGCTGTGACTCCCAACAAGGTCACAGTCATTGGCGTACTTCTCAAAGCTTTTGCTATGCTAGGAGCTCTAAAAAGGGGCAGAGAGGTCCATGCTGACATCATGAGGGCTGGAAGTGCATCCTATGTCAGTTTATTTAGATAACACCTTTAGTCGCATGTATGCCAAGTGCAGGAGCTGGAGGATGCACCTCAAGTGTTCAACATGGAGATTGCAGGATATACCCAGCATGGGTATGATGAAAGAGGTTGTACAGGTCTAGGAGCAAATGCATCAGGAAAGGGTGATGCCCCATAAAGTCAGTTCTAGTTGCGTTCTGCCAACCTTACAAAACACGTCTTCATAGTATTTCTTAGTGGCATAAGTTTACACGATTACACCCCTAGATGGAAGACGTGACTCCTCTATTTTCTGAACCAAATGGTTGTGAGGTGATCCTTGAAGACAAGAAAGTTTACAGATGGCCCAAGCCAGCCAGTGCCTTGTGAGTCCCCAATGCTGTGATGCCCATCTGCACCTTTCCAGCCTCACAAACCAAATTTGTTTGCACACATTCAAAGGTACTCACTCAACTTGTGATGTATTGAACAAGACCAACTAATTCCTCTCCATTCCATTACGCTGCTATTTCCCAAGTAGAGTGTAGCCAAAACTCAGTATTTTCATAGATGACCTTACAAAAATGCAGTGTACTATGTGTCTCACTGGAATTGTCTCCCACATTTCTCCACATGTGGATGCTACATCAACGTCACCCTCTCTGCTCCTGAGACCCTGGGGCGACCCAACAAAGACAGTCTAAACCCTAATCAACATTCAAACAGGAAATGGGAGGGAGACGGTGACCGGCTGTAGGCCGGATTTTGACCGTTTATAATGCGTTGCCGGTCGCCTTTTGAATTCAAATTTCAAATTGGTAGGTGACGGACACCATGGACCTCAACTACTTCAGGGCTTTTACTAGAAGAAGACAAACACTAAAGTGAAGTTGGATTCTGGACATTTATTGTTCGTTTGAAAATTCGATGATGAGGGAGTTATCTTTCGACTCAAACATTTGTCACTTCAGCTACTTGATTGAATGCAGTGAACAGTCCACAGGTTGAACAGTGGATTTCGAGCATTTATACACTACTGTTTTGAAGTGTGCGTTGTCAAATCATGTTCTCCATTCGTGTATTGCGTGATCTTTCGAACAATAAAAACAAGCAGCTGATCAATGCTCAAGTCACTGGTCTCCCGATCCTCATCAGCGATATTTTTAGACTGTTTTGCAGTTTGTTGTACTCTATAAGCAAATTCGGATAACTTCCCTTTGCGAGATCTCGACGGCCCTTTCTCAATGTGTGCTTGCAAGCAAGATGAAGTTGGTGCCCAGCTGCTGCTGCAGCGAGGCTCCAAGAAGCTACCTATCCAAAAGCAGTGTGTGTGATGGGACAGTATATTGGAACGGAAACGTGTCTGATGTCATGCCCGGAAACGGCGCCCAAACTACCTAGAAGTTCTTCCCCTGTTGCTCCGTCTCCCTGGAAGCTCCTGTAACCCCTAAGAATCTTCGTAAACTTCTGCAGTCGGGCCCACTTTCCATCGTCGCGCTCTTTACAGCTTTGATCAACCAGAAAGCCGTGTGGTCAGGACTCCAGAAGCAGGTCGAGTGAAGCCTGAATTTCTGGCCTTCAATGCATTAGCATTCATCAGATGCCATCAAGTAAATTGTTACGAATAGTTTTACCACCTCCAAGGCTTGTATTCATTACTTGATGGCTGCATTTACCTGTAGTAGTTTTTTCAGCTTTTTAATCAGGAAGCGTCATGCTCGAGCGAATATATTCTGGAAACGGAGTCTCAAGATTATCGTGCAGCTGCAGAGATAGAGGTGAATAGACCAAGAATCTTGATTATGTTGTTTCGGCTGCTGTAGATTCTCGAATTAATTAAAGCATCTAGCACTCCATACATTGATTTCAGTTCAGCTACCAGTCTTTCAACTTTTCACTCAGGAAGATTCATGCTAGGGATGATCTTCTGGTAACGGAGCCCCAACATTATCTCAGCCGTAGCGATAGCGGCGAACAGACCAAGAATCTTGATTCTGTTGTTCGGCTGCTTAGATCGATGATTAAAGCATAGTGATTTATGTAGTGCAACTTGAGTTAGGATCGAAGCACCACCTCAGCGAAAAAAAAAGGTATATTCGGTGTATTTGAACGATCGAGCCCTCGAAGGGGCATAGAGCTGTCCGCTCTTGATCTAGACGCAATGGGAATGGAGATGAGACTGGACGTGGAGTAAATTTAAGATATACCTCATCTATCTATACGCCACTTCAGTCCAGGAAGGCACGTTGTAAGTAATCACATCAGCATCTGGAAATTACAAGTGGGTTCACGAAGTGAAGAGTGAAAGCCGCACTAGCCATCAAACTCTCAGCCTACAAAGTCAGAGAGAACATGGGCGCTAAGACATTGCCACCAGGACTTCGAGTCTTCGCCTTTTTTTAATATGTAGACGACACACACTTCAACTCCCACTGAAAATGAGAGACACAGTATGACGATCCGAAGAGCCATTCACAAGATCCCACAGCTTGACTGCGCTCATCGGAGACTGTTCGGCTCCTGTTTGGTCAATGGAAGTCGCGGATTCGGTGGCCAAAGTCATGGCCGAGGTCACTGAGCGGTAAGATTCTTCAGGATTAGAAACAACTCATTCTTAACTTTTCTACCTTGTTGAAACATCCGAGCTTCTTTTTCCACCAGCCAGTGCCAACTTCACTATTCCAGAAGGGCCAGAAGTGCGCACTATGCCCATCCTGCGCCGCGACTCTAGTTATCATGTGGGCGACTCAGTCAAAGAATATCCAGAACTCCAGCCACTTGGTCAACTGCATCCACTCCTCCTTGCCAATCATCTGCTACTGGACCAAGAGATCATGGTTTCCCGAGAGGTCAGGCTCGTCTCCTTCTACCTCCATCAACGAAACTTCAGAAGACAGAAAAGGGTTCCAGCGTAAGACTGCAAATTCTAGTCCAAGAAAGATCAGTAGAGCAGCTCGGAAGCTGTGGAGTAGCTACCATCCATTTGTGAAGCCCCTTTATGAGTCTTCTGGAAGCTTTTGACATGTGATATGCTCAACTCTTGATGACGCCTCATAGCATTAGTCATTACGACCCTCCATGCTATGCATACATAGTGGTCCCTTTATGCACCTCTCACACGTGCCAGGTTAATAAAAGAGTGGAAACAAGTGGCCCATTTGCACCTAATTCAACTCATGATTCACAAGCTGTTCCATGCGATATTCCCTCATCTATTTCCTGGTAGCATACCTGGCAGATGATAATTGGCCGGTATTTGGACGTCAACGTCCCCTCCCAGCCGGCACCACACATGGCCCACTGCATAACATAGTATGTATGTCGGCCAGTACAGTAATCGTCGGCGCGTGCGTAACTAACAGTCGACCCTGCCTTATTGTTACCTGCTTATGTGTTATTTCACTACCGTTTTGATACTCTGTAAAAAAAAATACACTAGAAACCATGTCAAGAGTGTTAAGTGGTTAATTGTTAATTTATCCTACTCTTCATAGTGTTAACGCACCTACTTAGTAGTTAGATTCCATAGACAACCAACATGTAGCCGAGTGGTAAAGGGCACATACCACGTTGGATGTGGTTGTGGCTTCAAACCAGGGTCGGGTGTGTCATGAAAGTCCACCTTTCAGCAGGAAGTCAGTAGCCCTTGTTGTGAAGAGACACCATAAGTACGCTCCCTTGGGGAGGTGTCATGCTTTACTTTAGATTCCATAGAGAGACGACCTCAAAATAGAGCATCTATTCATCCATTTATGAGGTTCAAGCTGAGCATCCATCCATTCATCCATTCATGAGGTTCAAGCTGCCATTGACACTTTACATTTATATCTTGCGCAACAAAACACCAATACTAGTGCTTGTCTCGTGAAGTGTTTAGCAATCTGGAAGGAAGTGATTTTAGCTAGGCATTCTACTTGTCGACAAACCAACATTCTTTTATATTTTCAACCTACTCAATGGTTAAATGTTAACTTTCATTGGCAGGACCTGGTTTACTGTGCCTCTTGTAACTGATAATTTATGAAAATTCTCCCTGCTTTTCGGTTATATGTGATACTTGGCTATCTGTTAGAAATTTCATACTCTAGAGGCCTAACATTAAAGCAGGCCGACTGTATTGGACAATGTGTGTAGACTAGAGATGGTCCACGTTATGACAATGGTCCATGAGTCCTTTTATAAGTTGGTCATCTGCATCATGGATTTATTTATGACGCCAACCAGAGTTAGTGTAAATAAGAGCCTCGCCTTATGCCCCCTCTCTTGGTTATTTTTCCAAGACTCCTTCTAATATGAATTAAAGGGCCTCCGTCCCCTTTCGATTTAAAAAAAAAAAAAAAAAAAACAAGCCTTATCTCGTAGAGGCTCTTATTTACACTAACTCTGGTTGGCGTCATAAATAAATAAGAGCCTCTAGCTCTTGCAGGTGCAATGATGGACTCGATGATATGATCGTCCATACACTATTCCTTGAATTTTCTTTTTTTTAAATTAAACTTTAATATTTATCATCTTCAAGTTCTGTTATTTTTCAGCGTGATACCTCAGGATTGCCTGGTTGGTGTCTGCAAGGAGATATGTGGGGAGTTCATGTCACCAAAATCACCAAACTTTAGTGTAGACCACGTAGCTTTGCATTGCAATTCGCTGCCAAGTTTCACTTAGTAGCCTTGGTACATATATCATCTATATAATATAAAACAATGTTATCAATATATATACTTTGGAGGAGTACAATGTAAGTAATTCGTCATGCTATTAGTTGAAGGTCTCTTGTACATAGATATGTTAGAGATGAGAGAACCAAGTTGTAGCCCAGTGGTAATGGGCACATACCACCTTGGAAGTGGTTGTGGGTTCAATCCACCTTTGGTGTCACAAAGGTGTCCACCTTCCTAACGGAAGGCAGTAACCCTTTGGGGTGAAGAGACACCATAATTTAGGCTTCCTTCAGGAGGCGTCAAATATTATTATTGTTAGAGATGATCATAAGAATCATCCTTTAATGATGGACCTACTCCGCCAACTCTATCACATAATATATCTATCAAGCTTGCTAGTTTTTTTTCTTTTTTCTTTTTTTCTTTTTTTGAAAAGAGAACATGGGACAGAAGCCTTGATAAATTTTGTTTGGCTAGTTAAGTTTTGAGCAAATACGTAAAATAGATATAACAGATATTAAAATATATAAAACAGATATAGACCTTTGCTATTTTATTGAAATAAAACCAAATTCTATGTTTAGATCATTTAGAATATTATTTTATGTATCGACAAATTTTATATAGAACTGCCGATCAAAACAATGTTTTGAGTGCCATTCAAAACATTGTTTGGGGATTTCTTTAAATATGCATTTTCCTTTACATCATGCTTACCTGACTAACCTGCCACGGACACATTCCCTTTGATAGCAGCACAGGCAAAATCAGGTCCACTTTGAAGCATGGAAGCCGCAAGCGACCACTACCTCGTTACCATGTTAAAGCGCCAGACTTGTCTACCTTTTTCATCATATTGTATATGATCCCTCCCACCCTGCGATCCCCCAATGAGGAAGAATGGGCAGGCCCATTTTCCACGTCAAAATCTGGCGATTTTTCGCCAGATTTAAAACCACTGTCCAGCAGTGTTTTTTTTTTATCATATTTCTAAAATCGCTGGCGTGGTCACCTGTGAATTCTACGCAGTGCCCATGTGGTGAGAATATCGAGGTGACAGAGTTGAAAAGTAGCTATATTCCAGGTGTCACGTCTTAATTGGTCCATGTCAGCAAGATTAGGCTCCGGAAATCTATCTGCTGGTGCTTTTAGGCAAAAATCTCGAATTTTATCCCCCAAAATTCCCTTATACAAATAGCTGACCAAGTTTCTAGGTCGAAATCTGGCGATTTTTCGCCAGAAAGGAAAACACTGTTGTCCCGTACCCTATTTTTATCAAAAAAACTTAAAGAGTTCATATTATTTTTTACACAAAATATATTTCCAATAAAAAAGAACATTGTTAGCATAAGTAGTCTAGAGAGAGAAAAAAAAGTATGACGCCTCCCCAAGGGAGCGTAACTTATGGTGTCTCTTCATCACACGGGCTACTACCTTCCAGCTTAAAGGTGGACACCTTCATGACACACCAGACCGTGGTTTGAACCCACAACCACATCCAACGTGGTATGTGCCCATTACCACTCGGCTACATGCTGGTTGTCCTAGAGAGAGAAGACTCCGGCCAAGGCCGGCGTAACTAAGAGTCACTTCACCTTAGGGCTGCCCCCTTTGGGAGGTGGGCCCTATTAAGTAGTCTATAATAGTGCTGAGCAATGTGCAGCCATAGTCTAAGGGCATTACCACACGAACGACAGTGGGATGAAACTCGATTAGATGACTGGTAGATGCATCACAAACCGACACCGTCACCTACCACACGGGAAGAACGGCAATAAAAGAGAAATATGACGTGGTGCTTAGGTGGAGCCTTCCCTCGGAAGTCGGATTTCCAGGGATTATTGCATGTAAATCCAAGTTTCTTTGTCGTGATCTGCTCATTCCCGCCATAGAGCTCATCTGCCCGTTCACCCCTAGCTCGATATTTTTCTTGTCGCTCCCTATCTCCCGTAGTAGAGTACCATGGAATTGCAAAACCGTGCGTCTAGTGAGAATCCGAATGTGGTTGACTTTGACAATATTGCGGCAAGCACTCAAAGTGTGAGGACAAATATGCGAAGAAATTCTCTGGTGATGCAATACAATTTGAGCTTC
The DNA here is from genome assembly GCA_030704615.1 of Takakia lepidozioides. Classification (NCBI taxonomy): domain Eukaryota; kingdom Viridiplantae; phylum Streptophyta; class Takakiopsida; order Takakiales; family Takakiaceae; genus Takakia; species Takakia lepidozioides. Next base: position 64,288,726 of record CM060732.1, on the reverse strand, counting down.
TTATATGTAGGAGCTCACTTCACACATTACGTACATGACTACCTGGCACACGAGGGCGACAATGAAGGCTCTTCTTTGATTGTCCATGTTTATATGCTCCGATTTGTGTCCATCCCAGGTGTGAAGTGTATGTGTGTGCAGTTGGTGATGAAAATAGTTGTCTGTGCAACAACATCAAGCTTCCCGCCTCCCTGGAACCAGGAAGCCATCATGACGTGGCTACAGAAGATTTTAGAGAGGGACCTCCCCAAATGCCATCTAACATGTGGCAAGGCTGGACTGCCCCTGCACAGCTGGCATTCCTTGGCTGACCTGGCTGCCATGGAGTGGGGTTCCAATAGCCACCACACAGGCACTGTAAGACATAGAAAAAAATTAAATTAATTTTCCAGCCACTCAGGTGTTGCAAATTTAATTCTGTATAACTTTGTTCCACAGGCCAGACCATAGGGAGTTAAGGCTGGTTAGAAATGTTGTCAATTGGGACACTAGGGATTGGGATTGAAGTCCTTAGATTACAACAATAAAAAACTCTGTGTGTATTTGGGGCATTATTTCCTGGAAATCCCCCTGGCCAGATAGTCACATGTTCCATCAGGCTCTTCACATAGTGGAACTTTGCCCGCATTTCCGCAGCAGAAAGTCCTTGCCTATGGATGTTTTTCCGTCTTTGAACTAGCCCAGGCTGGCCTTCACCTCAGCTCAATATGCCGATAGTCCTGGGGCAAGAACTTTCCGCTATATATAAAATGTAGGCTTTTAATACAAGACTATTTCTCGGATGGTCTATGATGGGCAACCCATGGATGGCCAATGGGCACATGCCACTTGGCAAATGATGATTTGGTGAAACCGGAGAAATTTGCAGCAAAGTGGGGTGTATAAGGGTGCACACAAGCATTCTGATTGGTCCAACCTTGAAACAATATAACTTTGTGTAAGCTTCATGAAATCTAATAGTTCCAACCTAAAGAGAGAAACTCGCTCAACCCCTTCAACCCCAATGAACTTGAGGAGGACCAAGTTTTTTGTATCTCCTTTATAATCTGTTGCAGTAATAATGGTGTTACTTGAATCACCGTTGCATTTCCATGATCATATATGATACCCCAGCCATTTTTTCCTTTTGAAGGGCTGGTTCCCTTATTTGACTCCAATCTCATCCTTGTGGAATGGGGTGACTTCATCCACCATGGATTCATTCATCAAAATTTCCTTTAAGAATAAATCACTGATATTTCAATTCTCATGGCCAACCTATGGGGAGAACTGGCAGCCAGTTACATGCTAGCCGACTGTTTTTGAGGAATTTTCGAGTGATAATTGAAACCTTAGGAAATTTATCGATGAAGTTTACATAGGAAATTGACAATTGCACTTACTGACTCCCCGACCCACTTAGCCCCGTTGGTTCTCATAAGGAGGGGCCACTGGCCGGTTCAACTCAAATTATTTCCCAGTTATAGCCAACTTATCTGCAATACTTCCAAAATCTAGACTTATCTTCAAACTTTTAATGTGGACAACAATAATTTATAAATTAATATATTATGTAAAAATAATTTATAAAAATAAAATGCAATAAAAGCTTAATTTTAATTAATTTTAATAAATTAATTCTTTATTGCATTTTAGGTTTTTGTTTTTAAAAATAAGAACAGGGGACAGAGGCCCTGACAAATTATTTGTGGTAGAATTGAGAATCCTCCCTTTCTTTAAAAAGAAGTAATAAATTATATATATATATATATATATATATATATATATATATATATATATGACGCCTCCCGAATAAAATAATAAAGACCATCAGCCGGTAGTCACTCAGGTGATTCTGGCAAATCCTGTTTCTCCCCCTCCCCTTTTATAGGTGTTGAATGATGTTGAGGTTACTACTTTGAAAGAGGTTATTTTCTCCTCCTCTCTTAATTTCCCAACCCCAATCGGGTCGCTCTGAATTTCCACTTCCACCTAATTTGAGCGGATCTACTCTGATGGGGCCTACTCCTGAAGCTTTTATGACAGAGGACTTGTCTAGAATATGATGCAAAAAGAAAAATTTATAAAAAAAACAAATGCTACCACATAAAAATTATAAAAACCACCTTGTGGTGTGTGAGCATTACGTACACACATCCATCCACCCCTGGGTTTTAGAAATTTTGTAGAAAAAAAAGTACTTCATTAGGAGGCACATTTTCTCTTGTCAATTTTTAGATTTTAGCCCCTATGTAATTACATACAAAGCAACCATAGGTGAAAAAATCAGTTGGACCTGCAATTTGTAGGGGCTGTAGCCATTCCACTATGGATGTGGACATGGTGGGTCTTGGGACAAGCAACATTGGATAAAGCCATGTGTTGATTTGGTCAAACCTTTTTTTTTTCCCCACTTCTCCTTTGAGACCTGAAATTTGAGGTTCGGGCCAATGTTATAATCTCACAATTCCCATGGTGGAATTGGCTCATTTTTTGATATGTTGTGCATAAATGAGCTGGGCCCACTTCTACATGGCTTTCCTCTGTGTACCCCCTCTCACTTTTGTACTCTTTGGATTTCTTTAAGTCCACCTGCTATAAAGTTAATCCAGGCCACCTTCCCTCCTTCTGTTATATATATATATATATACATAATATATGGCTGGGATCTATGGATTATTTTTGGTAAGTTTCTGCGGGCAATTTACTGTAGTTGGGTACCCAAAATTGTTAAAAACTCTAAAAAGGGCTTGGGAAAGTAAGGGTTAAGGGGCCTGATTTGTGAGGAGCGGTTGCTCCCATGTCTTTCCTTTATTTAAAGAAGAACAAAATCAGCATTTTTAAATTATAAAAAACTAACTTAGGGCTGGTAGCTGAGTTGGATAAGTGCACTGTCGGGTGGTTCAGGGTTCAAATCCTGCTACTCTGTCCTGCTACTCTGTCCTGTGGGTATATTTTGTTTCGTGACCGGTTGGTCTGGGGTGATGTTTCCCTCCTGTGTGCCCAATGGCTTATCTGAAAGGGGGTTAATTTTTCCCCATCCTCAAGTTGTGAACCAGCGTCCGGGAAATAATTTCAGTTGAACCAGCCAGTAGCCGCTCATTCCCAGCAGCAATCGGCTAAGTGGGTTGGGCAGTCGGTTGCTGCCCCTTAGTGGTAACTATACCCGGTCAATTTCCGAGATAATTTCTTTACAACCGGTAATATTCCTAATGATTTATTTTGTGTTCAGCTATAAATCCGGCCCTTATAAATATCAACCGGTTGACAACACAAGTGTCAAATGCACAACAATAAGTAAATAATAATAATAATAAATAATCACAACCAGTTTTAAGCAATTCAAACAAGTGAAGAACATTGTATCCTTATAGAAGTTGGACCTGTCAATGCCTTCAAACCACATGGAGGCCAAGAATTGAACCCGCGTGGACAGGTGAGCTGTGATAGCAGGCAGCGAGTGCAAGCAGGCGTGGGGCTGGGGCTGCGAGAGCAACGTCCAGACTTAGTAGGGTTTGCCCGCGGGCCCGCCCTCTTTGAGTTCAATATTTTTTCACCTAAACGCCCTTCCTCGGATGTAACCCGGCCTGGCACGTTGGATTTCTGCCATGTGGTGGACTTCGACGGCCATTTCCATTTTTTGTAATATAAGAAGGGCCGGAATCCGTCCAGGCCTTGCCAACTAAGGCAGATTTCCTGTCTGTAATGAAATGGAAAGGCAAATATCCTTCCTAAAAGTAGGGCACCCGGTTGATTTCCACTTCGGCCATTTTTTCCCTCAGATCCATTTCCTGAAGTTTCATATTTCATTCGGAAATTCTGGAATTCAGTCGGCTAGCATGTAACTTGCTGCCGGTTCTCCCCGGACGTTGTTGTGAACAGGATTACCGTAGGAAAAAAAGAAAAAAAAGAGAAGAAAACAAAACAAAGCCCCCATGATAGAAGCTGTAAAAGTGATCCCAGGGAGATTGCACTGGCCCACCCTGATGAGGTAGACTGCCTCCTGCAGATTGTGGAAGTCTTTGAGACTCCGTTGACAGGAGCCCAACTTTGACTGAAGCCTTGGACCGCCACTGGGGCTCAATCCACCATGCCTGCTCACCACCAGAAACAACAACCCAATCAATCCAAGTATGCGGCCGCCGCGTGGGCGCGGAATAATCTGGCCCTTTCTGTGCCGAAAGAGAATCAGCACCAACAACAATTCGGGAAAGTTTGGAGGGTAAAGGAAATGGAGATGGTGGGTGCGAAAGAGATAACTCAGAGTAGATGATCCACAGCTACCCTCTACACCACGCGCTACACTAGTGGTGGTTTGGAAGGAGCCGACAGGGGGTCAGATCCCTAAAGGTGCTTATAATATGCCCCTCTAAAGCCGTGAACTGTCTGCTTGTGGAATGTGCAAGAACCGTTTTGCGTATGAGGGTTCCCCTGATCTGGTTGTTACTTGTTACCCAGATTTGCACGCACTACGAGGATCAAAATCTGTTTATTGCACAGTCCTTTGCCAGATGTCGTGGATAGTCCGTGGCTATGGCGTCAGGATAAGCCTATCTGGAGCACGGCATCATTGATGGACAAACCATAACCAGGAAGCACTAACTTATTAGCTGAGCTCAAAGTTCCATCTATATAAGATAACAAGTTCCAAGTGTCAATGACTCAATTGACATTCAGACCAGGATTTCTGTTTTATTTCTCGGATTCAACACAGGACCGGCTCCGAAGGAAGCGCTGATCTCCATTTGTAGCTGATTCGCTGAAATCTCTGGACCCACTACACTAAAATCTCGATTTTATATCCACCCAAGTCAACTCACCCTGGGAAGGGTGACGCCTGCCATGAATGCTGGGTGATTCTATGTTGCAAACAACAAAAGAATATAGGGTAGAACTATTTTTGGGGTGTAAAGTGGTTTTGCTTGCGACCTTACTGCCAACGGGCTGATTTAGGTTCCTTCATGGGCATTGTGGGCCCCATGGTGCTTTGTTAGGTGAACAAAAACGTATTGAATACTGTGACCAGCGTATTTGCCAAATGGAGGCGTATTAATAAAGCTGAGTGCTAATGTACGCACGTTGTTATTCTAATTAACTCTGCATGGGGTTTAGGATTGATCAGATATGCTCTGATTTGTTTTTTAAAATGCCTTGGCGGCTGCTCAATTTCAAATTCACATGGTTCCATTCACTCTGCCTGCATGTATAACTTCATTACGACTATTGCACACAACTTTGCAACTACATGTTCTCATTCATGTGCAGGGAGCATAGTTTAGAGATTGGCTCAGCATTGATTTACACTTCAGTTAATCCAGTACATTATTACTAATTCATGTGCAGGGAGCATAGTTTGAAGATTGGCTTAGTTTACACTTCAGTTAATCTAGTTTATTACTAAATGTATAGTCATGAGTGAGGAGTGTGCAACAGCGATGGACTTGAATTTCAGGCCCAGCCAAGCTTTTCGATTGTTGCCAGGTACCGAGATAGCCGATGATAGCGATGGAACGCAGATCAGTAGCCAACCACTCACAAGTGACTCAGATGACGGATACAATGAAAGGTATAAACATGCAAATGATGGAGGTCAAAGTGATACAATGAAAGGTATAAACATGCAAATGATGGAGGTCAAAGTGAGGATGATGGCCTTGAAACTTTCCAGTGGGGCCAAAGAGAGGATTCCCAAGTTGAATTTCAGGTGGGCCAAGGCCAAGGCCAAGTTGAATTTCAGGTGGACCAAGGCCAATGTCAACCAGAATCTGCAGTACAGGTAGACCAGACAACAACATTGCCAGAGACAAATACTGAAGGACCTACCGACATTAACACTCTTCGATCTGATGGACCTGCTATGCGTGGGGGCCCAAGGAGAGGGAGGAGGCCTTTCAAGAATGGAAACTGGACTGATGAACAGTTGCGAGGTGCCGTGGCTGCCGTTGACCGTGGAGACAACATCAGATCCGTAGCAAGGATGTTTGAAGTGCCTGCAACAAGTCTGAGAAACCACATTTATGGCGTTACTACCGGTAGGAAGAGAGGCGGCAGAGGGACATTAAATGCCAAGGAAGAAGCTGAACTAGTCCAGTATATTGAAAAAATGCAAGATATCGGGCATCCCTTTCTATAGCTCAGGCATAGCATTTTTGTGCCCTGCCACTTTGATAATATATATCAATTAGCCACTTCGTCCAAAATTCATGCAATTCATACCACAAGCTGTTTGTTCAATTGCTAATCCAATCATATAATTTTTCCCCTTACTGCACCAATTGTATGGGCATATCTGCTTTAAACGCTCACATTTGGGTATAACTACCTTAATTCGTGACAATCTATCTACGTGGGTGCGAGATCATCCTGATTATTCTACTCAATTCATAAGCCGCATGCTTTTCACAGGCTGAATCCAGCCGGACTAGGATGGTTGCTTCAAGGCCTCCATCCTCATTCCGTTCGATAATTTCTAGTTCGCAGAATCTTATCACGATCTGAAACCTGTCCCACTCTACCCCCTCCAACCCTTCGTTGACTGGTCTTCCTCACCCTCCCACATGTGAGGCCCATATTCTTCCATGTCTTCAGTGAAATGAAAGGGGGTTCTATCCAGTTCTGTCTTCTGTCTTCTGTTTCATTCCTACAAACATCCCCCTTTGGTCAAATGGAGTCGTTGGGGTTGGACGACCGAAGAATGTGGGAAGGCTTTTAGCCATCTTTTTGTTGTCCTTAGCCTTTACCCTTTGTAGACTGGTATAAATTGGTACCCCACTTGTGCTTTTTAATTCTGGCGCATTGCAATTTTTGACCAACTTTCAACTACTAAGTTCTTCCGATTCGTCCACTCGAAGTAATCGAAAATAATAATTTATATATCAATTGGCATCGCACTCTTACCAACTTTCAACTTTTTTTTTGGCCAACTCGAAATAATAATAAAATAAAACAAATGTTTTATAATTAATCAAGGTAGTTTGTTTTGTTTGTTTTAATGTTCTTTGAGATCTCCCAAAACGCAAGGCCTGTGCTTGGGTTTGTTTTATTTAATTATTTTTTATACCTGTGTTCTTTGTACCACTGGAAAAAACTCGATGAGCAGCGGTGCATTGAGATGGTTTCATAAATTTTGTACCTGTGGTGTGGGAGATATTGAATTTCAAGTATTTTTTGTCAGTGGAAATCTATGAAAAATAGAAAATTGGGTTTTTCTGCAATATTGGTGTTTAATATATTGTTGAAGACCTCTTTTATGGTTGAAATATGTACATACTTAACTTTTATTAGTCTGGCCTGTGCTCAACGGCACAAGCCACTAGTGTAAATTAAACTAATATTGGGTTTTGGCACTGATGCATGGTCTCCACATGCAAGGAGGAGCCAACAAAATAATTGTCTTATAGGATCAACGAAACCGTTGATTGAATTGAAATGGTCATGTGTTACAAGGCAGCGTTAAATTGTGGAAATTGTGCTCCTTCATTGTGAAGTCAACTTACGTCTGCCCATCTATTGTTCATATCGAAAATTCAGGAAAGGGGCATCATTCCCAGCCAAAAGAGAAACGGTAAGTAATAACTAGATGTGTCCATCTCCTTCAGTTCTCTGTCATCCGTCGTCATCACGAATGCCGGCTGCACTGAAATGTGACAGTTGGGTCGTGACAGCTACGCTTTGTTGTAAATAGAGTAATACGTCACATATGTTTGCAAAGACGCCGTGTTATATTGAACCGTCCCACAATGTAATGCCGAACTAACATTTCAAGAACATAAATTAAACCAGATCGTGGCTGGACATACTCCTAAGATCCACTTATTCTGAATGGAAATAATATCAGAAGAGCACGTATCCTATGTTTTCCTAATTTTGGACGAATTCAGGGCTCAGTGTGACGCTCGTGACTCCGTTTAAAGCATTTGAGCAAGGGGAGCGTATACGGTGCGGCATGTTGGAGTCATCTAAAAGAAGAAAAGTTGTTAATTTTTGAAGCCTTCAATGGCCCCCTCTCTGTGGTCAATTGCAGGGTACTAGGTATTGAGTTTACCAAATTAACAACCCATGCTTGAACAAGGACATCATTTTTGGGTGGGAAGGGATTTTTCTGTGGACTTCAAATCAGATTGAGATGTAATGTTCTGTCACTGTATCTCATTCACATTCTGTCCGACTCTAAAGAATTATTTTGTCCATCAGTTGACTGTCCATATCTGAATGGGTATTTTTTTTGCTTCTAAAATAAACCCTATTCACCAAGTTGTAGCTCTGTTTTAGTTAATTTTGTCTTGAATGACTGAAAGTTTGAAATGGAAGATATATGTTCTGTTTCTCGTGATTAAATTTCACCTTTTTATGCGGATTTTTTATTCTTACTGTTGGATAGAGCAGTAAGTGCCACCCAGGTGAGTCTGGATTCAAATCCGGCTTCTCCCCAGTGGCATCGTCCTGGAAATAATTTGAGTTTCAACCAGCAGGTGGCCGCACATTCCAAGCACCAACCGGCTACTAAGTGGGTTGGGGACTCGGTTGCTTCCCCTTAACTACAACGGGTCAATTTCATAGGTAAATTTCCTTGGTTTAATTCCTCGAAAGCACTCGGCTAGGCTGCCTGTTCATTGTTGGGCGGTGTCTCATGAGCCGCCTCATGGCGAGGTTACTTTGAAAGAGGTTTATTTCTCCTCTCACTATATATGTATATATATGACGCCTCCTGAAGGAAGCGTAAATTATGGTGTCTCTTCACCCTGAAGGACTACTGCCTTTCCTGTCCTCTCACTATAATTCAGGGGCCTGATTTGCGAGCAGTTGTTCCGGGGTGTTTCCCGTTAACATAAATACAATTCAGTGACTGACCTAGGCCTAATTTTCCTTTTTCTTTTCTTGTTGTTGAAGGTAACCAGAGTGACAGCTACAGGCCCATACGAAGAACGATTGCGTAACCGCCTTTCTTAGCAATGAGCCACAAAAGAGTATGACGCCTCTCGACGGAAGCCATGAGCATACAAACCACAGAGGTCGGAATGAACCCCGGAGCAACTGACCAATGTAGGATCCGCAAAGATGCCAAACCACTTTGAGCTTCCTTTTCAAACTTGAAATTTGGCAAACTTGACCCATAAGCAACCACAATATTAGACTACAACTGATTTTGTAACTTTTTTTCTTTTTTTTCTTTTTTTTGGTTTTAAAGCAATTTTATTAGATTGGAGGAAATTCTTTTTCCATTTCTGAATTTAGCCTTGGTTAAGCAATTTCACTTGCACCTTCCCCCCAATAGAATCCATGTGCCATAGCTTGTAGTTTATGCTCTCATGGCAAAGGGATTAACTTTTTCCCCTCCCTTTTTTTTTTTTTTTTTGACAAGAGGGACACCCTCACTTCAAGTGTGAATTGTAATTTGTGAGCTCCTATTTTGACAAAAATAAAATCCAAACTACACTTCAATAATTTCCCTGCTGAAGAGGAAAATAATATTTGTCTTTTTCAGAAGGTCAACCAACTTCAAAGGGCCCACAAAAATACTAGTAATATAGCTAATGGGTCTTCAATGCCTTTTACAAAAATAAAAAATAAAAACAATAATAGCAGTCCTCCCTTGCGTGTGATATCCCATGTCCTTGGCGTTTGTCCCATGTCCTGCGTTAACCATGCGCCAGCGTACATGATCCGTCTACCGACGTGGATGCGACCCACATTCATCCACAAACTATCCATCCTCAGCTTCATTGACCATGGTCCACAGTCAAGGGACAGCTGGCATGGTCAGGGGCGCCGCCACAGCCGCACAGCATTTTCGCACGTGTCACGATTCAACGTTCCTATCCCTTGTCCCTGCCACGTGGTGGGATATGCGGCACCGCGACAAGTGTTCATCCATAAGAATGCATGGATGACGCACACGGAGTTCATCCAGAGAGTTACCAGAGCGAACCTGCGGAGCGTTTGTCGCACGCGAGTTTGACCGCAGTCACCAGATCTCGACCAGGATTTCTAACCGTCCGATGTACAGACATCCACGACCAGTAGGCTCGGAAACTTGAGCCGTGGCGGGAATCAAGGGTGGATGGCGGAGGGAGGCCGGCGGCCCGTTGACGGTCACGATGCCCCGACAGCGCACAGGCCACGACCCGCCCCCTGACTTCCTTTAAAACGTGTCCGTCTTGCCACGCCTCCTCTGCACGTTCCCATTCTCTTGGGAACTCGGGGGAACCTTGTCTGGCAGGTCACCGTACTCAACCCCGGTTGACATACTCCACCCTGGTTACTTTCCGGGAAGCCACGTAGGCAGCCTGGTCAACCCGAACGAAGGTGTCAGTGGTCAACTGTCAGGTTTAGTATCTTGCACGTGCGGGGTTAGTGGTGGGGTAACTTGGGTTAGTGTTCTTGGGTGGTTTAGTGGTTGATTAAAAGGGTGGCTTGAGACGCCGCTTGAGACTTGGATTTTTCCTTTGACTTAAAAATATTTGAAATTAAAATAAAATTAGAATACAGAAACGTGGGGTGGGCCCGGGCTTCCAGAAGGTAACGAAAAGGCGGGCGAAGGCCGTCAGCCGGTGACGGAAAGGGTTGGTCGCGATCTTCAACAGCGACAGTTTATAGTCTTCCCATGCGCAGCATCCTTTGACTCTCTCTCTCTCGACTCTCTCACTTGTCGGAGCTCGACACTTGTTGAATCCGTCGTTGCTGGACTTGGAGATGCCATAAGACTTATAGGCTCACCTTCTGAATCAACCAAGAAACAAAAAGCTTTCTGTAGATCTGATCTGTGTGTCTGTGTGTCTGTCTCTCTGTCTCTAACGAGGCTGAACAGCCAAAAGAAGATTGGGCTTTGCAGCAGGGAGATCTTGTTGTGTCAAGTGTTCAAAGCTAGAATCTTGAATAGGTCACACTCTCAGCGACTCTGTGAAAGCATATCGAGTTACAGACTGAGGAATCTCTCTCTCTCTCTCTCTCTCTCTCTCTCTCTCGCTAAAGCTGCATATTTCTAGAGTTGGCCAGCGCTTCTGGGGCTCTCTATGGGACATTCAACTGCAGAAATGGGTCACGGAGAAGGTGCGATCAGGCTAGAGATGTTGACCCAGGCGGGTGCTGCATCGAAGAGCAGTAGTAGCGGACGCGTGGACAGGGTCTCAAAGATTGACCTCTCTCTCAAGCTTGAGGAGGAAAGTGTTGATGAGTTGGAGGAAGAGATGGAGACAGGTGCGTCGGAGTATCTTACCATGGGGAGTTTACACGACTCCAGGAAGTTCAAGGACGAGGAAGCTAGCAGCCCACACCCCGTGTTTCAGGGAAATTCTGCTGGTACTACTATGGGCGGATTTCCGGGCCGACCATCTAGCCTGTGGGTTACACATGTGGATCCTGCGACAACCGAGGATATAGAGATGAGAGATGTTAAGAGAAAGTACGCAAAAATGGGAAGTTCCGTCTATGGAGAGGGAAATGCTTTTACGTGTGAAGTTTCGGGCTGTGGGAGCGCTTTCCACGACAAATGGCAACTGGTAAGGAACATGCTTAGTCTAATGAGCTCGCCCTGATGTATTCGTGTATTCATTTGAATGTATTCGTGACCACCTTCTTGGGAGATTGGAAAGTGAGGAGAGAGAGAGAGAGAGAGAGAGAGAGAGAGATTAAGGATTTGGTATGGGACGAAGATCACTTTTTCAAGCCGGCCTATCCAGACAATGAAGTTACATTTGTTTAAATGTCAATATAAGACGTTAACGAAGACTTATATATACAGTGAGAGATCATTTGCTATCGTGCAGTGCTCATGAGTAATAACTCATCTAGAGACCTGTACTATTTTTCCTGCAGGACCGCCACAGTTTGGTGCACGGAAACAACAGCGCCAGTGAGCGTTCCACAGTGGAAGATGGGTCCCCGCCGTCATCGCCCACGCGTTCAACCTCTGTCACTCTGCAGCTGCGCAATCAGGTACCACTTGCGCTCTGCTCGCCATGAATCACACGAGTTCCTTATATACTGATTGTATCTATATGTGAGCTTGCGCTGACTTTCATATGATCTGACATGAAAATTTCTCAACTAACTAGCCTCTCTCATTTACCAGCCACCTGCATACCTCCAGAGAGTTCAATGACTTAATGCACTTGTATAATCGCCAATGCAGCTAATGATGGCACGAACAGAAATAGTGCGGTTGAGTGAAGACAATGAGCGCATGCGGATGCTGTTAACCCACGTCAGGACCGACTACCACAATTTGCAAATGAAAATGGTCTCGGCTATGCATCACCAAAGTGACATGCAGTTCCAGCCGGCCCAGGAACACTCTCAGGTAGATGCCCGATCTTGTCATATATCAATTCTCAGTTTTTAGATCAACAATCAGTCCCTGGAGATTCTTATATTCGGTTTCGAAGATGCAGTCTCTTATCTTTTTGTGCCAAAGGAAGAGATAACTATCTTATCTTATCTAATCTTTTGATTATCGAATTGGATTTATGTTGTATAGTATGTCCATGTTTCTGATTAGATCGTGTGCACACTGACTTGAACAGGGCATGCTAGTCCCCACCCAAAGCCATGAAGCATCCCAGGCTGTTTCTGCACAAGAGAACATCCGCGCCAGTCCCCAAAGATCATTCGAAGCCACAACAAACTCCACAGTGAAACAAAGTGGGGATACGGACCAGCAAGGCACTCACGGACAACGTAACGCGGCCCACAATGAAGACGAAGGGTCCAATATTCAACCAATTCGATCATCTTCCACGCCAGGAAGTCTAAGGGCCACCCCGGAGAGAACACCATCACCATCACATGTTCATGGTCGACCCCCAATTCATCGTAATTCTCCTCCTCGGCCCGAAGATCCGAATGCAAGGGATATCGTCGTAGAACAAACTGGATGGCCACCTAACAAGATGGTTAAGACTGCGCATGGAAATCCTCCGACGGCTCCTCAGGTGGAAGCGGATCCTGGAGTCCGGAAGGCCCGGGTGTCTGTCAGGGCCCGATCTGACGCTCCAACGGTAAGCTTGTAGAATCAGTGATCTGAGATTATGTTTTGCATCTTTATTGATTCTCAGTTTGTTTGCAAGCATAGCACATCTTATATAACTTGGAGACGAGTTGCATCCTCAAGATCTGATTCAAAATGTATCTAGATTGTCGTATGTTCAACAGTGCTTTTACGTCTTGATGATTAAGTTGTGAAGTTCAGAGCATGTTCTCCAAGATAAATAGTCAGCAGAGTATCAATTCTGGTCGAGTATGAGAAAGAAAGAGAGCATAGACTGGAGACCATGCGTGTGCACATGAGTTTCAACTGCTGATCAGTCGTGTTTCAAATGAAAATTTTCCAGATGAACGATGGGTGCCAATGGAGAAAATATGGGCAGAAAATGGCGAAAGGAAACCCATGCCCGCGCGCTTATTATCGTTGCACAGTTGCACCTGGCTGCCCCGTCAGGAAGCAGGTGCTGACTTGTTTAAACACCCTCTTCCTCGATGAATTCAGAATAGTTTAATAAGAAACTTGAAAGTTCGAGCACCCTGACTGCATATGCACCTACAATTTGCATAGATCTTGGTCAGGTGGTTTTGAGTTTTGAAATAGGAAATTGGTCATAAGCTTTGCTTCTGTACTTATCTACACTGTCAGATCTTGACATATACACAAGACTTGCTCGCCCAGTTCTATTTAGATACATATTGATTTGTACAATTGTTCTGAATGGAATCTGCCCTCCGTCAAATCCTGCAGGTACAGAGATGTGCCGATGATATGTCTATACTGATCACAACTTACGAGGGTACCCACAACCATGCCCTACCTCCAGCTGCAGCGGCGATGGCCTCCACCACCTCTGCTGCAGCCTGCATGCTTCTCTCTGGATCGACAAGTAGTGATATGGTTCGCATGGCTGGTGCGCCAGCTTATTTGGCAGGGCCTCAGGGCCCTTGCCCAACAGCTGTTCCCACCATCTCTGCATCGGCGCCGTTTCCCACCATCACTCTGGACCTCACCAACAATCCCACGACGCAGCTGAGTCTTCGCTTAGGAGGGTCTGGTGCTTTACCAGCAAACTTTCAGTACTTAACGCCCTTTCCAATGGGAGGGTCGGCCCAAGCTGCACATTCCTATGGAGGAAATATGGTTTCGGCCGGTGGCCATCCTGGCATGTTGGCTCCTGGCCAACAATCGGTGCTCGCCACTTCTGCCACACGCACCCCTCTATTCTTGTCGAATGGGACTCCATACAACCCAGCAGCAACGAGCTGTGCTCCACTGACAACATCAAGTAGCGCGTTTTCCCCAGCAGGCAACCTCTATGAGCAGTCCATGCAGCAGCAAGCACAAGAAATGGCTGCAAGGACTTTTGGGTACCCCAACCAGCAATTGGTTGAGAGCCTTGCCTCCCAGCTTGCTACCAACCGTGCCCCACAGTCACTTGCCGATACAGTAAGTGCGGCAACTGCTGCGATCACTGCTGATCCAAACTTCACAGCTGCTTTGGCGGCCGCCATAACTTCCATAATCTCTCAAAACTCGCAGAATCAGAACCAGATGGCGCCTGGCAATGGGCAGGGTAATACATCTTCGGGATTCAACTCCAACTTAACAAGTCATGGTCAGTCTCTGCATGGAGCATCCTCAGAATCTATGGGAGTCCAACGTTCAATGGGGTCTCCCCAGAGAGAAGCTCCAGCTGATTCCTCCTTTTCCAATCTATTGAACTCTGCATTGCTGTCCATGTCCAATGAGCAGGCCACAAACGGCGGCTCTAGTGCAACGGCCACAACCTGCATAAAGCCTCCAGCCACAAATGGGACCATGATACATGCTACCGGAGGAGAACGACAACACCAGTTATAGCATTCGTGTCACATTTGAGTTCTCTACACTTACCCTCCTCTTCTCTGAAATCGTTACAGTAGAGCTAGAGGTTAGGAACATACATATACAGAGAGCAATATATTTCATTCTTTGCAGGGGCTACGATGTCACTCATGTTTGCATGAGATTGCTCCCGCTTCTCCTTTACAGAAACACGATCCATCGCTGGATCTGATTGATAGGTCAAGAAGTCTTATAATTAGCCCCAAGTTTTCCAAGGGTCATAGAGAATCTGTACATACGAGTTGCAGTGACCAAATGTTTCATGGTCCATTCCATAATACAAACAAAACGATTTTTCCACACTTGCTGACTTCCGAAGGGTTCTGTTGTGCACAGATCGAACTATCTTGATTTAAAACTGCTATCTAGATCATGTTGGAACGATGACCACAACACAGATCTCTAGACTGGTGGTGGGTCAGTCTATTATCTAACTTTACAAGGAATGCTCCTAAAATCTTTCACCTGTGTTTTACAAAGCCTCGCAGACGTTCTGCAAGGAGAGTCCTTCGAAAGCTCCTCTGTAGATGAGTACACTCAGATTTCTGTCTGAGCTCAGATTTGTGATAATTTCAAGTGCTACGATCAGCTGTCATCAGGAGTTCTTTGCAAAGTTTTCAATTTATATATTGTGCACAGCGGAGGTAACAGGAGAGAGCTCTACTGTGTAAACGGACTTCAGACGTATCGAACCCAGGTGTTCATGAATCTAACACCTTGCACATGTATGTATTTCAATCCAGTACAACGCAGAAAACAAAGCGATGTGCACAAAGATGAGGACAATCTCAAACTTGGCTCATTACGCATGCATGCATAGAAACTTGCGAGGCATTTTTCCAGTTGCTCGGAACTTGGAAGCAGTCTCCTCCACCTTCACAAACTCCTCAGCCCGTCGGGCTTCGACCATTGCCCTGCTTTCCTCTGCGCTTCTGTGCGCAGCGGCCACTTCATTTTTCATTATCTCCAGGTGCTTGGCTTTCAGTCTCTCCAAACTCTCCTGCTAACTTCAGAATCATCAGAACCGATCCTAAAGATAATATGCATTAAAATGGACAAACTAGTGAAACTGAATGCTTACTAGGCCAAACTCAAAAACACAATGTATGGCGGCCAAAAGGCTACTACAAGCGGATACTATCGATACATATCTCGCGGACTCTTTGAACCTCTGGCGCCCGTAAGAAACTAAATTTCCTTCTCTCTCTTTCGTTTTAAGCTCTTTCAGCTTTCTGCGGACGTTATAAAGTTCCCAATTCATTTCTGGCCCACATGCAATAGACTGATCTTACGAATCACTGGAAATTCAACTTCCTTTCCTTTCCTTTCCTTATAAAATTTCGACTTCAGTAACTTGCCTCAGCTTTTCGCATGCGAGCGTCAGCCTTGGCCTTCATGGTACTCTCCCACGCTGATATCTTGGATTCATCCCGGGTAAACCTGCAGCATGCCTTTGAATGGTACTAAGAAATGTGACAAAATTAGTGCTCACCAGTTGACGACGTACTGCAGGTGCTCTGAACTTGCAATGGACTGGTACGTGTTTGGTTCAGTAACGCATATAATCGTAATTGAAGTGCTCAACCCACGAGATCAATGTCAAACAGCTTGCACAACCTTACTTGTACCTTAAACTCGCGGTCGGATATCTACGATGCAAACCACGAGTTTACGGTAGCAGTACGAGTGCTTCCGTGGCGACTGTCTTTACATCAATTCGAATTACAGCAGGAATGAACATCATAGCATCCTGCGCATATTGAAAGGTCTATGCGTTGATATTTTTGAGAGTTGGGTATATGATGATTTACACAGTACCGGTTCTGGGCTTTGGCCTTTGCGCTTTCTTCCCAGGCTCTCGCGCGAGACATCGTCTTCTCTTTCTTCACTTTTGCGAGCGCATGTTCCATATGGGCAGGAACGCCTGCTACAATGAAGGGAGTTCCAGATTTGAGCAGCGTGGGTTTGGATCGTTCTTGTCGACATGCCAGTAGCGCCCCCTCTTGCATCCGTTCACCGGTAACAGGCGGTGTCTCTTGCCGTTCGTGATGGGCTGCTCCTGCAGTTGCCACCGGCATTTGTGGCGGGGAGACAGAAGCTGGCATTTTATCCTCCTGCTCTCGATCCATTGCCAGAGCCATGCTCAGGCTCGTGGTCATGACTGGACCTTCTTGGCGTAAAACAGGAGCTACCAAAGAGGAGCTTGAATCAGCATTCGAAATGTGTGAACCTGTATTGACAGTTTGGTAATAGTCCCTTGCGTTTGTTGGAGGGATCTGTTGGTGTTGTGAGAGGGAAGGTGGTGTTGAGGCGTCTGCTGCTACCTCTTCGTTAGCCGGGTGGGCCGGACCCATGAGAGTTGCAGAAGGAATTTGTCTTCGTGAAACAGGCACTGGCCCAGGGGAAGAAGTATCCCGATCCCTCCCTCCGTTTGCTGCTTGTATTGGAAATTCTACTTGGTCTTCGCCTCCTGGATCATTATCTGGATATCGAAGAACAGGTCCATGCAGTACATTCTGGAGTTACTTCTATTCGGTATTAGGCGGTATTAGACTGTAGTTTGACATCATATGACTCAATCGTCATCTCTTTAAAATCATGTGGAGTACCTAGACTGAAGCTCAGTCTACAAACTGGGATTATCGACTTCAAGCAAGAGCTATGGAGTTCGGTACCATGACCAAGGTTACATGAGCATCTCTGTAAAGGCAAAGCATTGACAGATAGTAGTCTTTGACTGACACTTGTATGTGAAGTACTCGCGAGCAGACCTGTATAAAAAGAGGGGTTAAAAAGGAAGTCTGTCTGGAGGCCCTCACTAGCGCAGTTCGCATCGGCTAGCTGCCGAGGAGGTGAGGCTGTGCTATGTCCATTTTGAGTTTGGGCAGTCCCATTCATCCCTGTCTCTGCATACAAGCAAGATTAGCACTGTATCTTTGTTACAGACCGGGACTCTCTCCGTTTCATTTCATTTCAATTCGTTACAAAGTACCATGTCATTTCATTTCCCCGTTTGTCACCATGCCAAAGTAGTTCTGGGTTCCGTTCTGTGTCCGATAGGTCTTTGCCCTCCCGCGGAGATAGAAATATCTTTCTTCTTTCTTCTCTCTCACATACACCTAGACATTCTCACACACCTGAGGGTGTAATACCAAATATTTTGTTCTTGAGAGATGAAAGAATGCTGGGTTGTTCCACTTTACTTTGTCCAGTCGCCGTACCCTGCACATGAAAGGTTGCATAACAAACTTACCATCGTTGCCACATACACTATCTCGATAAAAGGTAGGCCCAAATCCCACCCAGGATGACCAAGGAAAGAGAAATTGAGCATGAACACACAAGACTAAAGGATACAAAGAAGACAGAGAGAGAATGGGTCTGTTGCCCACCTTCTTTGTCTTGTCAGAAGCAATATACAATCTGAGAAAACAAGGTTCCCACTATAGACGAAGAAGCTGAAAATCTCTGAACTGCCTGAACAACTCTACGTACCTGATTACAGACATGACCAACTGCATCACTTTGAAGCTGGATCCCATTAGTGTAACTAGCGAAGCAGTACACATCTTGGGCTACCTCCAAGGTGGGTTTCGTCTCCCCCGTCATCCTCCCATTTGGAATTGCATCAGGCTGGACAGAAAGAGGTGGTTCCATGGCCGTAAGCTTCAGCCTCAAAACGTGATCTCTGTTACAAAGACTTCACGATGTTTTGGAAAATTTCTTGTTTCTTGTTCAGTACTTCCCCTCCTCTCTACAAATGTGGGCTATCTCACATGTGAATTCTTAAATTAACAGTGATTCTTGTTGACAAACAAGGACTCAATCAAATGCTTAAAGTATACATTCTCAATTTTCTTTAATCTTCACAGCGGCTCATTATATCTTCCGAAACCCCCACTCCGTTCCTTCCACGCCTTGATGTAGTAGTAAGCTGAAGAACTGAGTTGACAAAACGGAGGTAAGGGAAAAACCGAAGCAAGCATGATCATGCCACACATCACAAACCAGCAAATTCGTCACTCCAAAGAAATGAAAGAGATACCAGACGGAAGAGAGAGACGAGGGGGGAAAGAGACGCTTTAGTAGTTTCAAGAAGCGGCTAACCTGCCCTAGCCAGTCACCCTGGTTTCCTGACCGACACCAGCCCGTAGCCTCAAGGAGGGGAAACGTTACATTTCTTCTCAGGGGAGTTTCTGGTCACATATATCCAGTTTTCCTTTTGATCGTCTCACCCACTTCATAAACAGATCCACAAAATGCAGGAGAAGAAGCTAGCACAGTGATGAGAGAGAGGAGGAGGGGAAAAATCTTGGAAGTTTTTACTGCTCAATGGAGAGGAGAATCTCCCGGAAGATAAAGACATATCCAAGCCTTAGCTTCCACAGCTATACTACCTTCAAATCACGCCTACACACTCATAACTCACTCTGGACTCACGCTTCAATTGAAGATGTCGGAATATCCGTAGCCTGTTCTTCTGGGGTGTTTGAAAATCTACTGGTACAATAGACTACACTTTGCTATAACAAATCCAAACTCTTCCTATCTGTACTAGGTGCGCACAATGTGTAGAGCATACTTTCAACCCTGGCCCTTTCGCAAGCGGAGTAAACCTGCCGAGGCCCTCTTTCACTCAGCTACCGTTGTTGCAGATGGTGACTGGCCTTCAAATTTACTGGCGCAATTTCAGTGAAGAATTTGCATAGGCCTAAGCCAGATTTTTTTACCAGTTGTACCAGAGAGAGTCACTGAGGGGCTAGATTCAGCTCCCCAGCTGCACGGCTTTAACCACATGCTGAGTGCTTCTGGAATTAGCAATTAGAGCCGTTGTTGTGGTGTTGAGACTGCCAAGGCTTCACAGTGTTGCATGAAAATATCTCTATGTTGCAGCAACCCTGGATTCTAGGTCACAGAGGGTAAAGTATTGGAATAGGGAAAAGGAAACTGACCATCAGGTGGGGATCTAGTAGTCACCCTGAGGGTCATCTACTTTCTCCTTCTTTGTAGATATAGCAAAAAACTCGGAGATAATTTCCAGCGGAAGTCCCTTGGTCTCTGGCACTTTAAGGAACACAAAGATCCAAGCCACCACGCTCACCACCCCAAAGAGACCAAACACACCCTGGAGCCCAAAGTGCTGGTTGATGAGAGGGAAGGAGTATGTGACGATGACATTACTACCCCACATGGCAGCAGCACAGATACCTATACAGACCCCGCGGACCCGGGTTGGGAAAATCTCAGAGCATAGAATGTTGGGAATTGGACCGAAACCTCCAACAAATGAGCAGGTGAAGATTGTGAGGCAGACAAAGGAGATGATGCCTGGAATTAACCCTGTTGATAGGAATATGTTGACCAGCACAAGTGCCACCATCGAAATTGCGAGGAGAGGTATGGTTGCCAGTAAGAGTTGCCTGCAATGAGAGTGAACCATGCAACACAACAAGAGTCAGACTGCCGTTTTGGAATCTAACGATTTGCATTACAGAGAGTGTGGGAGTGGAGGCAGTTTATTCCATTAGAGTTCAGCTGGGTGAACCCACTGGTTGTCAATGGCTCCTGGTAGCCAAGGTGTTTGTGCCAATGATTCCAAAGCCACGTAGGATTTAATGGGATGAGGAGGAGGAGGATGAGGACAGTCCCCAAAATGCCCAGGATCATCGTGCATTAAATATAATGTACAATTGTAGAGAGATGTCTACTTTCCTATTTCCTGTCAATTCCACTGTCAGCTAACTTTCAAGACAAGTTCCTCCAGATACGAGTGCATAGCAGCCCAATGTCATCCTGGTTTTTATTTTCATTAAGGATGGGTTAGAAGCTTGTTTTCACTGGTCAGCATAGTGTTGATAGCAGTGCTAGCATAACTCTAAAAGAGAGGATGGAAGAGAGATATATACCGGCGGCCAGAGCGATCCATAAGCCACATAGCCACCATAATGCAGGGCAGCATCAGGAAGCATGTGACCCCACTAAACAAGATTGATGCCGATTCGCTCTTGATCCCTACGTTCGCTAACATGTCCCCAACACCGGCTTGCATGAGGATTTGTGGTGTGTAGTAAAGGATTGCATTGATACCCGCAAACTGCACATGTAACCCCTGATCAGAAGGGAGCACACTTGCTAAAAACTCCCACTCGGTCTCTAAAACATAAAACCAGAGGTATATCTGAAAGTTTCACAATTACAAATGTTGTTTGGACGTTGATCCATCTCTCTGCTACTTGCCTCTCATCCTTTCTATCTGTTGGACAACATCATGTCTTAAATACAAAAGACATCATTTGAGTGCAAGTAAGAATACCATGGAAGGGTGCCAGCATTATCTTGGAATGACCAGGTAGGAGTTTTACTTAAAAAGGTTCTGAGGTCTCTTTTTCCCTGACTGCTTTGAGAAAGAGAGCGATGGCACATCCCGAAAATGGAGTAAATAAGAACCTCTTCCTCTTGCAGATAATGTATCTGACATGATAGGGATCATGGCCACAAGGCTATAGCACTTCTTCTCATGTCATAAAGTTTATCTTCCTGCCTTTCTATGTCTGATTTCCTCTTTCTCTCTTCTGCCCAAACTGGGCTCAGGGTCTATGGGCCACAAGGCATGAGTACATCTCTCTCTTCTGAGGTCCTGTCCCAAAGCTCTTCAATCTTAGTGGACATTACAAGTTTTGTCTCTCTTGTACCATTTCATTTCATTTCTCTTCTTAATTGTTTCTTTCGACATCTCTGGCCAAAGTGACGAGTCTTAACAACATCTAGAATCTGTATGAATGAAACATGCCTTTCTCTTTCCTCTTTGAAAGCTAAACAAAGAAAGGCTGACACTCCCACACATTAGGTAGGTGTCCAGAATGAAAGTATTTCAGATTTAACTTTAATTTCCTTGCTGTTGGAGGACCTGTAGGCCCACTCACCTGTTGGAGAATCTGGAGGCACACTCCTACAATAAGAGCACGACGAACACCGCCTTCCAGCAGACTTGACCATGTAGGCCCGTGTGTCGCTGTTTCAGCAGGATGAACCATAGCAGGCCCAACAGGGTGCTCATCAAGTAACTCCTTTGCAAGCTGTGCTGGTTGGCCCACCAGAACAGCAGCCTGTAAAAGCATCAAGGGAGAAGTCAGTAACCCTGCAATCTTGTCCACTGACAATCAGGTACAGTGCTACATCTCACCCTGTTCTTACAATCTCTCGCAAAATTTTGGCTCTGAGCTTTTGGTCGCCCTTGCAAATTAAGGGACCGGCAGTGTTATCACATTAAGAGGACTCCATCCAGAATGACATTGTAAGGTACAACCATACCTGAAAGGAATCATCTCCCAGTAGTTGGCCAACACCTGGTAAGGACATTGCGGACTGGAACAATTCTCCCCCGTCACTCTTCAAGAACACTCTCTTGAGTCCACCTTCCTCCCCCTCCCCTTCTCCAGATTTTTCCTCCCAACGCCAGGCAAGCTGCCACCCACCTCCTATGCCTACACTACCAAATGACTCGGGAACTCCACCATCCTGTGCCACACTCCTGGAGTTCATCCTAGACAAGCGCCCTGAGAAGCCAAATTCTTTTGAGTTCGAGCGTGACAAACGCCTGTCACGGGAATTCGATCTTGAGAAGGGACCCTTCCCACTGCGGGAATTGTTGCGAGATAGAGGACTGGGATTGACCTTCCCAGAATTGTAGCTGTTCCCATACAGCAACGGGGTTTGCAACGTCTCATCGAGGTCTCCCACCATGCCCCCCTGGTCAGTTTCAGAGTGGTACCCATTTTCTCCATGACGTGGAGTTCCCTGTGCCTCTTCATCCCACTGATCATATTTCTGGTCGTCATCGTATGGGACATCCCGAGAGGTCAGAAGAAAATCATTGGAGGTTTGAACACTTCCAAGAAGAGTAACCATTGGATCTATGAAACCAAGTGCATGAGAGTCAATGCTTGGGTGTCTTGTGAGTCCAAGTTGGTGGCTCCCCGATTCATCTGTGATGGGGGTCGCAACCCATGAAGTTTCATCAGGACCAAACAGTTTAATTTGGCCTTCCTCTATAACTGACTCCTCACCATCGTCTGTAATCATCTCAGCTGGCTTCAGCAGCCATTCTTCAAGGGAGTTCTCACCTCCCACCCCTAGCCCTTCCACCAACAGGGCGAGCTCCACTGCAGAACAGGAGAGTGGAACACTGATGATTTTAAGGCTCCAAATGCGACTGTTTGTCACGTAGCCTAAGATATAACCCAGGAATAGGAGAAAAGGATGGAAAAGACTGCCAGGGCAATCCACTGTTCTGTCTTAGACCATTGACATTCAGTTAACACAAACATGGAAATAACATATAAGTGTTACTGGAAATAGGATTCCACACTGAACAGGAGGGATGTTATCCAGGCAGGCTTACAACTCTGGTTTGGGCTTATATTGCACTTTGACTTAATGGACCAACTCTACCATTCACTGTTAGCATTATGGCTGAAGACTTCCAAATTCGTACTGAACGCTGATACTTTCCTATGTGCTTGCCATTCCCTCCTAAGTTTGAATGTTCAAGGTCTATAATAAGGGAACCCATCAGAAGTCTACCGCATGAAGCCAAGCACCAATTAAAATATTACATGCAACAACTAAGCAATTGTGGAACTGAGCAGAGCATATTCAGAAGGTCAGGCAAATACCTGCCACATCCTCCCGACAACGAAGATTTTGCAGCACAACCTTTGCATCGTACATCCGACCTTTGCTAACAAGCCATCTAGGTGATTCGGGCAACAAAAAGATCCCCAGAAGCACATAGATGACCGCTGGCGCAAAGAGGAACCCCAAAATAAGCCTCCAACTGGGTTCCACTTGAAGTGACACCACAAAGTCCATCACGTAGGCCAGAAAGAAACCCCCAGAGCCCATGAGTTGTGGCAGTGTTGCCAATTGCCCTCGAATCTCAGCTGGTGCTGTCTCAGAGATCAGAATAGGTGCAATTGTGGCAGCCAACCCAACCCCACAGCCAACTAGCACGCGGCCAACGATGAGCAAGTAGACATTGGGTGCAAATGGCATGATAAGAGCAGCAATAGAAAAGAATAAACCAGATATATACAACAAGGTTTTTCGGCCAAGCCAATCAGCTGCAGGCCCCGCAACTGTTACACTTGCCACTGCTCCAATCAGAGTGGAGGCCACCACAAGCCCTTCCAATGCAGGTGTATCATCCAAGTGGAATTCTGGTTTAAGATAAAGCAATGCTCCTGCATGCATTTGGGCAGATAGACAGTTAGGTGAGAGAAGAAGAGAAGAATCAGGCCATAAGGTAAAGCCACTTCACCTGGCGGGTACTGCTCCCTGTCAGGGGCTACTTGTATGACAGTTAGACA
This sequence comes from Takakia lepidozioides, assembly GCA_030704615.1. Classification (NCBI taxonomy): domain Eukaryota; kingdom Viridiplantae; phylum Streptophyta; class Takakiopsida; order Takakiales; family Takakiaceae; genus Takakia; species Takakia lepidozioides. The sequence goes on along the minus strand of CM060732.1, from coordinate 64,264,513 downwards.
AACAAGTATGGAAACCTGCTTAAAATTGGGAGTACTGGGTTGGACCCTCCCCATGAGTGGGTCATCATACACACAAACAGAGCTTTTCCCCTAATCCCTTCTGCGCTCTTCTTTGAAACATGCTTTGCTCAGAATCTGCCTTAAACTTCAGTTTCTGCCACATTCTGACAACTATGCAGTATACAAAAGGCACATGAAGCAATAAGAATTATAACCAGAATGCTTGCCCATGGATACTCCAGCCACACTTATGGCTTTCAAAAACACAACACTAGCGGCCTGAAAAGGAAAGGTGCTGGCAGATGTACTCAAACATCTTGCCCTAAACTACATACATGTATACGACATAATTCTCCAGATTATCCATAGAACATGGTTATTCTGAATATTATAGCAGCGTTGAAGCGCCTACCTGCTGTTACACATCTTTTCACTTATGTCTATGTTCAGATTTCATTCGCTGTCGCCATGTCTATCACATTGCAGCTAGCACACGGTGAGAGGACAATGCAGCGGCATTGCTATGGTGTAGGACTGACCTGCAATCGCCCCACTATCCCATCCTTGCAACAAATTGCCAAGTGCAGCAGTAATCGCAACTCCCCATGCCCCCTTGATTATCATTGTGGTGGCTCAAATCCAAGCCTTCATCCACCGAACTGCTGATCCGCAACGACCGACTCTCGTGGATGCGCAGAAATGGTAAGATATCTGTCTTAATAAATCCTGTAACAACAATGGCCCAAAGCTCAAATGAAAAATGAAGGAAGAAACAAATATTCAAACTATATAAACACCAACACTGATTCACAAAACTCTCTGAACACAGCCTTGCGGTATTGCAAAGAATTCGCCTACATATTTTTGGCGTCTAGAGGAAGCGCCTGGTGAAATTCGTGATTGAAGACTTCAAATACGCAGACTCCAAATGAGCTCAACTCCACACGGCGTTGGATTTACAAATCCTTGAAGACACAGACGCACTGAGGAAAATTGTATGAAGTGCACCTGTGCACTCCCGAAGAATGAAGATGGCAAGTACTCGAGCAGCAGCACCACGGCACCACGATCTGCTATATTACGGACGATGTAGCGGGTTGAATTCAGATTCAATAAATGGTTTCATAGCAAAACGACAGACTGGTAGATCCTCAAGTGCATGACAAAAATCGATCTGCTGAATAAACGATGGAAGGAAAGAACAGGCTGTGTCTCCAAAAATATCGAACGAGCAGATTTCTGCCAGGAAATGACCAACAGGAAGCAGAACAAGGAGAAAGACAAATTACAGGTGAGCGCTTGCGAGCTTCAGACTAATTCAGAGGTCTTCAATGAGATTTCCTGCAGAGCCAAACAGCATGCATTTAAGAAGAGGCATAGTAAGAAAATCCTTCAGGAAAAGAGAGCGGCCGACAAGAGAGAGAAGGTGTGAGCAATCCTCGGCACAAAACTCTGGCAGTGCAGGAGATGCTGAGCCAGGCGAAGAAGAGGGGACACGTGGAGTGCCACAGACTGCGGGCAGCACCCCGAGACATTCGCTAAAGATACTCCGTTACTCCCCGACTGCGGGAGCGAAAGGCGGTACGCATCTTTGTGGAATGTTCTACAAGCTACATCCACGTCGCCATTTCCATCGGTCCGAACGACCGGATAATCCCGGTCGTACTACAGGTGCTGGTAGACTGAGCGACTGGGTGTAGGCAGTGGACGGCGCACGGCATGCAGTGATTGGCCGTAAAGAAGGTCACAGGGCTGGTGCGGGTGTACTTCTCTGCATCGACCACGTGTGCAAGTGCACAGGAATACGCATCCCGCACACATTCATTGTGACTGCGTGGCACCGTGCTCTGCAGGCCAGCTGCGAGGCGCCACGCGCCCATTCACCCCCGATTCGTCTGGACCCCGCGATCAGAGCATCCAATATGCGGAGGCCAGCTGGCCATAATGCGCGGCTGTGGTTTGCCCTAGTTTCGCCGCTTCTGAGATCCTTCACCCGAGATTTAGCCCGGTTTAGCCAAAATCATCCACGTAGATGAAATAATGCCACATCCATATACCCGAGAGAATGTGTCCTGTCACACGGCAGGCCTCCATTTGGCGCGGAGGTTGGCGGTTGGCCGTTTGGCGGTTGGTGAGTGGGAGGGGAAGGTCCTTGTGTGGCAGTGGCACTCGCGAAATACAAAGAGAAACTGAGCATGGAATTATGGGAACTTACTTACAACACCATGACAGATCAGAATTCTTACTTAGGTACTTTAACACCATGACAGATCAGAATTCTTACTTAGGTACTTTTCTTTTTCTTTTTTCTTAAGAAAAGGCAACAGAGACCTGAAATGCATTAAAAGAGGAGCGGAAATAACATTAACCGCCCATGAGGCCGTGAAGGCTTACACAGGGGAGACCACCCAGGCAGAGGGCTGCAACAAGCCACCAAATTAACAGGAGTCTTAAAGCCAAGAAATGAAGCGAAGAGAAGGCTGAAAACGAGGCCAAGCAGAGAGAACAGAGAAATTGAAGAGGCAACAGAAGAAAGGAAAGCCTAAAGCCCTGTTTAGCTGTGTTACTTACTACTATGAATGAATTGTGATATTCAAACGGTACAAATTTGTTCTACCATGTAGAATTTTATTGAACGGTGGCTGTAGGAGCTCGGTGGCCCAACTTGGTGCGTAAAGAGAAGTTGGGTAGCGTGTGAGCATGCTCAGGCGGGTGTGAGCATGCTCAGGCGGGTGTGAGCATGCTCAGGCGGGCGTGAGCACCAGCAAATATTAAGGATGTTCCCTAGATACCTTTCAAATATTCTCCAGCGAAACTAAAATTGAGAAACTAAAAACTTTGCGAAACTTTTTTAACTGCTCACATAGGCCCTCACAACATCACTTAAGAAACAAGTAACACCTATACACAATAAACATGTTACCCTATAGGCGTGGGGTTTCCTCTTATGCGAACCGGATACCCCAGAATACCCCAGAAAAACAAAAATCGTGGTTTTCAGTCCGGGTATCGGCAGTTTAAGCCCTAGAAAAGTTATTTTTGCACTGAGAAAATAAATCTGAAGGTACTCATATGCACCGTGCATGTTAACATATAATTTCTATGACCGCGGGTTGTGCTCACGTGAGCCGCTGTGCTCACAGAATACCAACCCCCCGTAAAGATAATAAGCTACCATAGCTAGTTAGAATATGATGAAAAACATAAAGTTGAGATATTCAACCAATGATGTGGCTAGAAATCAACAACGGTCAATCGTGTGGGGAGGGTTCTTTCCAACAAGTGCAGTCCATAGTGTGCTAGTATATAATTAGCGATGGTACTGATCTACACTTCCTTTTTCTAGAAGAGACCATTCGTGTCACTTACTAGGTACTTTACAAGAAGCTAGAGGCGGTCACGCACAGCACAACAGCACAACCCTCCTCTCTTTTATATACCCTCTCAGGGCAGCAAGCACCCACCAATCAAGCAGCGCTCAAGCCTTCCAGAAGGTTGTCCCGCCAATGTACACAATCTTGTCACATGGCTCTATTGGACCCTCCACCTCCCTCCCCATTGGTCGGTCCCACAGATCTCTTGCTTTCCTCAACTAGTTTCTCCCATAAACAAATATGGGGTTCTAGAGACAGTATTGGACTTGCACGCATACTAGTAGACCTGATTCTCATTTGTTAAGTCATGTTTAGTATTCAATTTTGGAATGTTAATAGTGGGGGTTGAACCGACTACTAGAGTAAGAGTTGAGAGAGGTTGTAGAACAAATGCATGGTACATGCGAGCCTTCCCCGATCATCATCTCAGCGTAAGGTTCTTGTTCCAAATAATTGTGTCTGTTTACAATCATGTCAATTTCGGATCAATCTAACCGTCTATAGCTTTGACTCCGTCCCAATCAGTGTTAGTGTTCCATGCTCTATTTCCATGCAAAGAATGCAAAGATTTTGCACCCACATGTCAGTCATTTTATAAAATGCTCATGTGTCTAGTGTCAATAACTACTATGACCACTGCTACTACCCATATATTTTTCTTTTGTCTTTTTCTTTTTTGGGTTGTAGGCAAGGAAAGGCCTAACGGAGCCCATTTAATCAAATTAAAATGAGGAAAAAAATATCTCATAGGCCATCAGAAAAACCTTTTTTTTAAGTAGCAGCCTCTAACAAGCAAATATACGTATTTTATCCCACACCAAAATCACCTATACTTTTTATTTTAAAGGCACAAAAAACAGCTTGAAAGTTTAACAAGCACATATATTTCTGTAATATATTTCATCCAACACCAAAATCGATGTATGCCAACCAGAAACAATCATCCAGCAACATTGGTGCCATAGGAGAAACGAGTGCGTAGTCTCTACCTAAGGGTAGGACCAATAAAACCACCTTTAATAGCGAGCGGATGATCTAGTCCGTTATGATCCAAGTAGACCTACGACACTGTTAGCAGCCACGGTAACAAACGGAATGTAATGTCCATGACTGTAGGATGGAGCGGGTCATAAAGCCCCGTTAAGAAGGTCTTGAGAAGGTCCCATGTACTTGTGACGGCGTCACGTACAAAGGAAGGACTCAGACTACTACGAGATACAGATAATGACACATACTACAACAAATTGCAGGCCTCCTCATAGTCAATCAAACGTGCCACATCATCGAGATGCCTTGCCCATCCTCATAATTTGGAAAAACCTCCACCTCATTATAGTCCACCTCCAATACTTGCCACGTGGCCATGTAGGTCACAAGGCCTGACCCACATGCATTCCGCATGACTTCTACAATCCATGCATTCGCGTGTGGATACCGTGACCCCAAATATTTGGAATTTGGACAACAACTTCTACTAATGGATGACATCCAAGATGCACATATGGCTTTGAGCCCATGACCACTAGGCTATTTGTTGGATACTCAATCATTTCTAGTCAAATGAGATGTATCATACTCACCAACTAGGGCTAGTGTGGCATACATGATTATTGCCTTTAAATTATTATTGTTTTTCGAAGAAAGGGGCGGAGGCCCTATAATCAATATATGAAGTGAGGCATTTGTTTTGTTTTGTTTGTTTTGTTTTGTAGATTTGAGATGTCCCCAACCGCGAGGCCCGACCCTGGTGCTTGGTCCCGTTGGAAAGCCCTCGATGAGGAGGGGTGCACGGGCTTAGTCTCATGATTTTTGGACTTGCGGTGTGGGAGATGTGGAATTTCAAGTACTTTGGGTCGCTGGAAATTCCCGAAAAATAGCAAAGTGGGAATTACTGGGACAATGGTTGGAGCCTCGAAAGGAGAGATATCAAGGGAAAGGTCTCTGGTTCAAATCTGGTCGTAGGCTCTATGGAAAAAAAAAAATGCATTTGGACTTAGATGACATTGTAAATTATGATGTCTCTTGAACCATAAGGACTACTACCTTCTAGCAGGAATGCTGAAATCTTTGTGACACGATTCGGTGGATTGAACCCACAACCACTTTGGCAATGAAATCGGTCAGACCTACAGGCAACAAATAAGTTCTAAGAGATGAGATCTAGAAGCTATTTGTACTTAGACGGAAAAGACATAGATTTGATCAAATGTAACAACACCTAAACTAAGTTACACTACCCTTATTAAGAGAATATTGGTTATATCTATCTAAGAGGCTACATTTATAAAAGTTTTTAGTGTCTATATGCTCCAATATAAGTACCATTGTGAAGATTTTTATTTCTTTGGTACAATTCCTCTATAATGGTATGTCGTCCAAATAAATATTTCTGTAAAATAATAATACTTCTATTGGTGCTATTGTCCTACTATTTTTAATTATAGGGAAAGAAACCCAAGAACAATCATTTTCAGTAAAGCATGCCCAGCCTTCTTTCTGAATATTTGAAAAACAAAAACATTTTTCTTTCAAACAATAATAATTGCATTTATCTATACTACCATATGAGATGGGCTTATTGTTAGGGCACAAGACCATCTTACAATTGGTCGTGGATTCAAACCCATATGTGTATGTTGAGTATCATCAACTGGTTATTTAATGGGTGAGTAGTGAGTATCTAAGGACTTCTAAGTGTTTGAGGAGGGTTGGGCAACCGAGTTGCCGAGTTTATGGCAAAGGTGTATGCCCTCCAAACGGAAAACTAGTTGGCTTTTCAGGAATTGAAGTGATACGAGAAATTGGGCTAATCCCATTGGATTTGAATCAGCTTGCACTCTAGTTGACCGTAATTAACCCATAAATGTTGGGGTCACACATTCTTTTCAAATCCTTGTGTAACTTTTTTGGACGATTACTTGGACGATTTTCATTTAATATTTGATGGTTTGGACCTTTACAAATATAAGCATTTGAAAGTTACAAGAGTATAAAAACACCAAACAAAACAAATGTACAGATCTAAATTAAATGCATGCTCGTTCCGAGGGGTTCTACCAGATACAGATTCTGTTGAGCAAACAAAGTATGCATCGGAGTAAGAAGACTGTGTACTGAATCTACAAAATCGGACAACCCCAATTCAACAGTAGCCTTGTCTCCAAGCTCAGTAGAGTACAATTCCTGCAAATGGAAACTAATTGTATCACATTCAAAGAAAACTATGGGGGGTCTTAGGCATGAGATTATGAAGCTTATGCTAGGAACCAGATTTCAGAGTGTAGGTGAGGCGGTCGAAACCGCCATATAAGTGGAAAGAGGGCTATGACCCTGCTGCTGGCAGAGGCTACACAATCGGTTTCCACGAACTGGAGTCTGACTATCAAAACTTTCAGCGTATGCACCCTTATTTTCAAAAAACTTGGTTAGCGTAACATTGAGAGCATCTAGGCATTTATCAACTGGACCAGTCACTAAGACCTCTTCCACGTCCTCTCCTTCCAAAGGTTCGAATGATATTTCCCCAATTTTAAATCGTACTATATTCACTATTTCTAACACATGTGTCTCGATTATTGCCTTCCAAATCGATTGAGTTCTGTTGAAATCCATGCCGCTATTCTTAAACAGAACAACCCAAAATTATATAGAATAAAATTGACTAGATTTTAACATGTAGAAGAAAACACTTGGCAGGGTGGTACCAAACGGTCTTCCCATTTCGTGTTTTGACCACATTTGTGTGCGCTTTAATAGATTTTGTTGTATAAGACATACTCAGTTTTTAATTGACGAAGTGTCATACTTGACATACTCATTAAACCCATTCTGCATCTGTTTGGAACTGACATTGCGGTGTACAAATTTGAAACCAGGTTTGTTGATATTCTTCAAACAGTAAACAACCATCCCAATAAAAGTGTGCAGACATTTTCCACAAAGCGCTTTACAATGAACTACATGTCTCGGAGGCGCAACTTTGAGATTATCCCATCCAAGTTCTTTTTTGATGAACCTATTTAACATCAACAACCTGGAAACATAAACCGTACAAACCATTTGCAAGTGAAGGTGAAATATCGTGTTACCCCTCTCCAACGTACACAATGTGGACATACACACACGATCGATGAAATTCTTCATTTTCTGTAAACACGTAACATGTATATCTACTGCACTGACATTGATGGTAACACTGGCTTCTAGACATTTGGTCTTACATTTTTCTTTTGCCATCTCTCTGGCCACAACTTTCATCCTCGACATTTTTTCACGTTATATCCCTAAAATTGTCACACGAAGCCTACACAACACATCATGGAGCCTCAAGTAATTTTCTAGCTCTACACCCCGCTAACATTGCTCTTGCTTCTAGAACTCTGTCATGTGAAAAGTAACTTGGTATTATTGTCCAATGAATTTAAAAGAGGTTTTTTTTCTAGTTATGCAAGCTGAACTTGAGAATGCTGCTGCTGAGCAGTTGAAGGGCGATCTAAGTGATTGACCATTGTATACACTTCCATCAAAGTAAAAGACAAGCTAGACACATGATTTATTGTAGATAAAACTCAGAGAAAGATGGTATTAAGTAGATCTCCTTAGATATTATCTTGCACTACATGTGTCTTTAGAAATTTGTGAGTTCATAATCACTGGATATGGTTGTGTACTGCATGGAACTAATTATCATGGATCTAGTGTCTCCTAGCTGTGTTGTGATGGGATAGATTGTAGCTGATATTACTATACACGTTAGTAGTCTTTTGAATACATTGATATACAATGAGAGCTTTAAGGAGGCGGAGGTTGATGGTAAGGATTTGTTAGATTTTACACGAAAGAATCTGAATGACTTGAGTGCTAAAGTCTTTAAACAAGTCAAAAACCCTATTGAGTTAGATTGGTCAATATGCCACAATTTTTTCAAATGTTGAAGGATCTAATGGTGCATTTGATATTCAAACTTTAGTCATGAAATATACTATTTCTCCGACATTCAAACCAATGTGATGCAACAAGGATAAAATTTCATCAAGTAGAACACACTTGACAAACCTTCTACAGGTCATCATCCTGACTTTTCCTATGAGCGTATTCTTTAAAAAAAAAATAGTGGATGCTCCAGAATTTGGAGCCCATAGTTTGTTTGGTTGTTGCTATCTTCGGGAGTTTTACCCCATGCAACATCGTACATTCAATATTAATATGAGTGTTATGAGAAGTTGGTTCAAAGACCAAGCCAATCATTTCGTAAGGTCTTTTTTTCACTCTAATTTCAAACGAGAACAAGAGGCTCATTAGTTTATCAAAAAATACATCCGAGATAATGCTCATTTTCTTTCTCTACTCGTTTTTCAGAATGCGGGGACACAACTTAGATTGAAGGTGGAACATATACATGGATGATTTTTGGAGAACAAAAAGTACAAAAATGGGAAAGCACAAAAGAAAATATTTTTCATGAAAGAGAAAATTAAAAAATTGTTTCTTGTTGTAAGAAGTCTAGCATGCTTCTCATTCCATTGTCTTCTGAAGACATCGAAACCCTCCGTCTTTGTAAAGATGAAGATCATTTGTTTCAACTTTAGGGATTGAAAGAGCCTACCACAACCACCCGGTTTAGTCAATGTGATCAAGAGATATTTCATATGCCTAAGCTTAGTGAACAAAGACTAAACGATAATCCACTTTTGAAATGTCTCAAATTTGATAAGACCATCATGGAAACATTTGATATTTTTGCTGGGGAGTTCTAATATCAATGATTTGATCAAATTCTTACAGAGCATGGTTAATAAAAATCTCGGAGTTGGAAAAAAATGTTGACTTGCAAGAATTGTTTGTCCCTAGTGGACCACAATTTAAGCATTTGAAAATGTAAGTCAAAACATTGGAAGACATACGCCATCTCTTTTAAAATGAGTTCTTCTTGCTTACGTTTGTATCACTAGTTCAATTTGGATTTAAATTTATATATATGAGTTAAAAAATTGAAAATTATTATGTAATCTTCAATTGTTTAATAGGGGGATTTGATTGAAGTGCCGGTAGTCTACGTCATCCTAACACCTCAAGCTTCCACCTTTGGCTAAGAAAGTCAACGTACTTCTTGAGAAGTAGAAGTTATGAATCAATGATGTGTCTTACAACACCTTTCATGTTGCTTCCATCTTTTGTTTATTTGTTTGCAAATGGAAGATTAATTTATTTAGGGCTTAGTGATTTCTCATATATGGTGTAAAATCTATTGAAGACGTCATCAATAAAGATGTATTTGGTCTCGTTGCACATATGGACACGGCGTGGCGCTGACACGTCAAAATGTCGCGTCCAAACCATCGTCGCGTCATGTCTAAATCGGACGTTACTATGTGTAATTAATTTTTATTTTTCACATCTCTAGTACTGACTATTTATTCTCGATATCGAGGTGGCGGCCAAGTAGACTGACCACGTGGATAAATTTTTACTGTATAAATAAGAGACAAATATATATGGAACTGCCCAATATTAACGTCGTAAGAATGTTTTTTTTTTAAAAGAAAAAAGATGCAACTGCCAATATTGGCGGTCGCAGTGTTTCAATTTTGGCGTTTGTACGCATTTAGAAAAAATGAAAAGCATGTGACCGCCAATATACGTAAGATAAAAACAAAAAATATGCGACCGCCACGTATTTTTAAAAAGTAAAAAATATATACATTAATAAATAAAATAAAATATTGCGACCGTCAACATTAGTGGTTGCATATATTTGTTTATAAAAAATGTTGCGACCGACGATATTGACGGTCGCGTGTATTTTTAAAAACAAATAAAATGACTGCCAATATTAGCGGTCGGAATAATTTATAAAAAATTCATTATGAATCCACAGTGTATTTGACAATGCGACGTGACGGATGAAATGATCATTTTTTATCAAAATTTATTTTTAATTGATATTTCGATAAAACCGACATGACGCGGGTCACGTCAGCGTTAGGTCTTATGTGACGTGACGTCACGATGTGTGCAACCCAAGTATGTGGTTTTATTCTTACCATGAATATGACAGAGTTTGGAACAAACATTGAATTTACAGCCGAAGCGGTACACCACTAAGCTACTCAAAAGATATGAGAAATGTTAGCTTATTACTAATATTTTTGTTAATTCATATGTCCTTCAGTTCTAAATTTGATATTATTTGTCTATACACCATATTTTTTGTAGGGACATTGAGAAGGTTCAGTATGGGCTTAAAGAGAAAGAGATGACTCCGACCACGGCCGGCGTATCTAAGAGTCAGTTCACCTTGCGGCTACTGCCCTCTTTCGGGAGTAGGCCCTATATAAAAATTATTGGGTCCCCGGAGGGTACAGTATGGGCTTATATAAATTACAAATAGATTTTAATAGATTGAATGTTTTAATGACTTTTATATCTTGTTTGCACGAGATGATGGACAGGAAATTGAGACTGAGTAGAACGGAGTGGGCAGATGAGGGAGAAGATGACGAAGCTGGCTTGAGCAAAAGTGACAAGAAAGTCAATGAAGATGTTACGGTGAGTTTAATTAGTGATAATTAACCTTAATTATTCTTATTTTTTTACTTTGATGTTTAAATCAAATTGTGTCCCAAAAGAGGCTTCACGGACCTCCATATCCACGTTATAAGGTAGAACTATCGACTTCACCTCAGACGATCCAAATTACAAAGCTGTTATATAAGTCCTAGAGCAAGCACAGATTTTGTGTATAGTGGCAAAAAAAATCGTCATCATGTATCATATATTATTTAGCCCAACTCTACCACGATGAGATTCAGGACAAGACCATTCATGAGATTAGCAAAGCGATTCATCATCATGAACAACGTTGCATACCTCCAAGCCATGAAAGAACTTGCATATATATGCACTATGATATTTCTCCACGTATGCAGGTTGATTGCATTGTCTGTTGTGCGTGGGGTCAGTATGAATAATATAGATAATCTAAGATTAATTTTATGTCAGTGATTATAGCCATATATTTGTCAAGTTCATTTTGTATCTTGATAACGGTAAGAGAACCACGTGACAAGTAACCGACAATGACAAGGTACAGTGGGGGCCTATTTGGGAAGAGATAAAACGAAACCAGAACCAATAATAAAAACTATTTTTCGAGTAACCATAATACCTTGTTAAGGTGTCACAAAGGATCAGGGATTAGTTCGATTTCATGGACATACCATTTTTCTTGTTTAGCAACAAATTAGTACAATCAGCTCAAAAAATAATTTTTATAACATCGCGACTGGATTATGTAATCGAGAAGTGAAGTTAGACATCATCAAGATATTTTCGTCCTTAGTTAAGCTGAATATGTGTTTGACTTAGAACCTGTACAGGCGCAATGACAAATAATTACGATGGATCTAGAATTTGAGCGTAGCTACGGCGTGAGCCCAGCCGCGTGAGCTTGGGCGCTCAGCTCATGTTTAGCGAGGAAGCATGAGCTAAGCTCATGCTTTATCAAGTGTGAGCGCAACAATTCTGGAGAAAAAGCTCTTATAGGCGAGGATGATAAATGCAGCACTATTATCGTGGAAAACCATGGTTATCATGTGTGAAATGCGGGCTTGTGTGGGGCCGCATGGAAGAAGTTACTGTATTTGTAGCAAATATCTGTACTGTTTTAAGCTAATTAAAACATGATAAGTAGACGCATGGGGTAAAGTAGAACAAACCGTAAATCCCAACCCTAACTATAAACCCTAAACCCTAAACCCTAAACCCCAAACCTAATTTTAAACCTTAACCTTAACCCTAAACCGCAAACCCTAACCCTAAATCATAAACCCTAAACTCAATCTAACAGAAGTGATGATCGTCGACGATTATCACAACTATCCAAAGGCCAAAACAGAGCAGAAGTGATGATCGTAAAATGTGATGCAAGAAGTATATTCGTTTGTGTCAAGTCAAACCGCATATATTGAATGTCATCCCGGGCGTCTTGGAGAATGTTTCATTCAAATACAATGACATTCATCCATTTCCAAACATGTGAGGGCTTGGTATGTACACCACATCTAAATCAATCTATTTTATGTGTCAAAAAAATTCACGTGTCCAAGGCCGATTTTCATGTGTCTAAGCCTTAATTCCACTCTGCGTAACTTTTGGGTCTTGGGCATCTGCACTGTAAGATGTTACTATGTCTGGACTGATAAGGAAGCTTCTTGTAACCAGCACACTCATTCTGTCTCACATCGGCAATCGCACACTAATCAAATCGTTGTTATAAGACGAGGGCCAGGGGTGGGATGAATTAAAAGATATCGTCTGCAATAACTTGAAAGAGTCAATCAATCCATGGAAATAGGCGCTTCCAGCAGAAAATACGCCCTGTAAGTTCCAAATTCAAATATGACGTGACGTGTGTCTATGCTAGGCTCACGGGCTCCTAGGCTCATAGACTCACACCTCCAAGTTCACGGAATAACAACCTCCCTATAATTTGTGTCTTCTAAAAATGTTGTACTAGGGTGGAAAGTCGCGGAGATTGTGGCACATATTAGCGCTCTATTAGATACCACGACATACAATGAGCGTTTTATCAAGGTAGAAGCGGATCATAAGCATTTACTGGAGCTGACAAGAGATGATTTACAACACTTGGGTGTGAAAGTACTCAAATATGTCAAATGTTTAATAGGCTGGATTAAGCGTTATACCATAGATCTTTGTTCCGATGAAGATGATGCATATAGTCTAACTCTGCAAGAAGAGACAACTCTTCTAACTTTCAAATCCATGCTATCTAACGACCGCAAAGTTAGAGCACCTTCTTCAGCCCGCGTAGAGGTCAGTAATAAAGAAACAGGCTTTATGAGAGCATGGTTCTTTGCACAAATCGTTAGTTACAATGAGGGAAGCCCAGAATGTAGGATTTGTTACAAGTCACTTCTTGACAAATGAGATGATATAAAGATGATCCATCCAATCCCTCCGTCTCTTCTCATTTTCAACTGGTTATTGGTGTACTTTGTTTTCATGTCATACAATACGGCGATTCAAACAACGTACGTCATTTTTCAACTTCTCAGATGAGATTTGGAACATCCAGCACCCAACCCAAAATATCGATTGTAATTTTTTGTCTATTTATAGACATATTAAAAATTACACATGCTTCCATTCCCTCATCAATCACCATAAATGCCCTTAAATGTTTAAGATCATTCATCCCTAACAGTACATGATCTTTATTTGCACAAGCTTGATAATTAAGTATCGCTTCGAACTTTCAACATATATTTTTCTTTGTAAGATGAACGACTAATTGTTTGTACCACACTTTCTAAAGTTACTTTCGAGCATCGTGTTTCTCCGATATACATTGAATATTTCTTTATCATGTAATCATGACACACATCAGAGACTTGAGGCTCTATGAAATTGTTGTTTGATCTTGCGATCAGTTGCAACGAAGCATTTTATACAGTACATCACAGTAGAATTCCTCAGGTATCATTTCTAGCTCCTCTTTGCATAAGAATGGGTTGAAGTACAGCGATCTAGATTTGCATTTAAAAACAAACTATTGTGGTTTGGTAATCTGCAGTCCAACATTGTTCTGTTTAGCTCGAACAGTTATTAGGGTTTTTGTTCCGGTTTCTATGTTCATTTTATTTTTATTTTTATTTTTTCTGTGTTCAGTTTCTCTTCCTCGCAGATACCCTTTCGTTTCATGAAGAGAACGGAAGATGAGACGTTTTCCTCATCGAAAAGGCATGTCTACGCCATCCTGTCAGAGAGCAATCCGATAATGAAGCGGAGAAAATCGCAAAGGATGAGGTCATTCTAGCGGGCCTGAATCGAACCGACATATTATCGCGTTTGACTTGGCATCCCAAATTATCAATATACAAACAATAAATTATGATTTTCAAAAAATAAAAAAATAAAATGAGACAGCTGTAACTGGCGGCAATGGCCACAGACGGTGATCTTTATTTTATTTTTATTTTCTTTATTAAATTCAAAACGATCCCGATACTTTTATTATTTAAAATTAAATTAAGAACCGCCACAAGTGGCGGTCCTGATTTTTTACATTTTATACATTTTATTGATTTTGAAACCTTCAGAGGTGGTGGGCCTGATTTTTAAAATATTATTTATTTATTGATTTTGGGAACGTCAGAGGTGGCAGTCTCAATTTTCTTAAATATTTTTAGTTAAATCCAGGATCGATAGAGCTGGCGGTCCCAAATTTCTTTATTTTTGGTTTTTTTTTCCAATTAAATTGGGACCGCTAATAGCTGGCAGTCCTGATTTTATCCAAAAAATAAAATAAAATAAAATAAAATAAAATCCAGAAACGCTAATTACAGTATTATAAAAAACAATTCTTAAAAACTAAATTAAAAATTAAAATAAATTGGGATTACCACTATGGCAATCTCGATTTTATCCAATAAAATTAAAAATCGGGACCGCAAGCTCAATTTTATTTGAATAATTAATTAATTAAAAAATCGAAACCACTGAGTTCACGGTCCCATTGTATTAGATATTTTCTTAAAAATGGGGACCGCCAAAGCTGGCGGTCTTGAATTTATTAAATAATTGATTAGAAATTGAGACCGTCAGAGCTGGCGGTCTCGAATTTATTAAATAATTTCTTAATCCCTAAACGACGATGTAACCTAAAACTGATCGCGTCGTTCTTCATCCAATTTGTATCTTCGTCAGATGAATTCCGATGAAGATTGGGCCAGAATGAAAAATGTAGTCCATCTTTTTTTTCTATATAAAGTTATTTGCCTGCAGATAATGTTTTGGATGGTTTTTGAAAATTGAATTGGAGGGCAATACTGTGAGGAGTGACCTTCCTACGTGTAATTTTTTTTATTAGACCTTCATTTTCACCTATATGCCTCCTAGTTTGCTCGTGTGTGAATCCCTCAATGGATATCATGGTTGGCTGAGGCAGCTTAATTCAGATGTATGGCCTGTGAGATGACTATTTCAGGTCTTTGGCAGGCTTGTAGAGCCTTTTTGGAGAATAGTTTGGAGGATCTTTTAGGTCCTTTGAGGAGCTCTTTGAAGTGTATTTGGAGAGCTATTTGGGGTCTTTGAGGGCCAAGATTTGGCAGGTTCTTGGAGCCTTTGTTGGACTATTTAGAGTTCAATTGCGGGGGTTTGAGATTGGGACTATTTAAGGACTTTTTGGGGGAAAATTTCACAAACTCATAAGGTCGAGGGCACTTGGAGAGATATTGAGAGATCCTGGTAGGCTTGTGGAGCCTTTTTGAAGGATTGTGTGGAGCATATTGTCAGGAATAAACTTGCATGAGAAAACCAAAATAAATATGTATCTTGAATTGTTTTTGAACTTAATAAATATCTGTACGACACATCTATCCCGAATCTGGGTTCTTGTTTTTCAAGATTTCCGCGCTCGAAACGTGAGAAAGTTTATATGATCATTAAGTTTACTAGATATAAAATCCGACAAAAGGACAATCATCCCGAAATTAAGATCTCATCGATAGTCACTATAACCTTTAGTACAGATATAAGTCATCTTTACGATCAATAACATGGTACAATAAAAAAAATAAAAATCATTTTAATTTAACAATGGCAGGTTAAATTCAGCTACGGAACGAGCAAATAAAATAATAATTCAAAGAAGAAATATATTATTTGACATGTGGTCGGATTTCTTGACATCCTCTTATTTTTTGTACAGCGAAAATAATCATTTTATTGATAATATCTCGACTTTTAATACCGCTCCAGTCCATCCATTCGATCCATTATGGAGTAGAATTAATTTAATTATCTCTATTTTATCAATTTTAGTTTCATGCTTGGGAACGGAAAAAAAACAAACAATTTTATTACATTTAAATATACAATGTGACATTAGGAGGAATGTCGTGATATCCTCTTATTTTCGTAGAACGAACTTACGTATCCACAATATCTATACTAGTTAATACATTTTTACCATAAATTCCAGGGCAGTTAGTTTTTTATTCTGTACTTTATACATTTTCAGTAAAATACGGATAGAATAAATAAGAGAGATGAGAATGAGCGAAATTAACAATCTCATCCATAATATCTAAATTTGTTATTACAGAACCCGTCCATAATTACGGTCAATCATAGGGGATAATTTATTTATTTTTTTGACTTTTATAAAATTTCTGTTAGCAACAGCCTGGTAAAAGTACGCTACGGAGGCCAGAAATAAATACAATAAGTACAATAAGTACAATATGACAATATGATGAATGTCGTGAAATCCACTTATTTTCGCAGAGCGAAATTATGCATCCAGACTATCTTATACTAATACAAAAGTAAGTCCATTCATACGATAAATTCCAGGGTATACTTTTTTTCCGATTCTGCAATTTATATAATTTCAGTCTATAAAGGGCGGTTTTATGTAAGCTACGAATCGAATCTTGTGACATATTGTTATTGTCGCGAATTAGAATTTAGGAATCTCATCGATAATATGTATATTTAAGAATTTAAAAATCTTTGATTTTAAAAATGGTAGAATCTCATCAATAATATATATATTTAACAAATTTAAAAATCTCCGAATTTAAAAATCTCATCGATAATATATTTATTCATTTTGACAGAACTCGTCGATCATCACGATCAGGTTTTTTAAAATCTCAGGACCTTCGTAGAGGGCTAATATTGAGACAATCAGGGAACGTGGAATAGTTGTCATTAGTTCTTAATATAACGAGATTCACTTTAATCATGTTTAAATCACGACGGGTAGTGAATGATTATATTTGGAACAAATACCGAGCATAGTAGTCGTGCAAATTTTTTTCGCATAGTGAAATTCGGGGGGTTGGATATTTCACAACTTAATATCCATATTGGTGTACTAGCATACATTAAATATATTCTTTGTTATTAAATTGGATGTTCTTATTGGTGGTGTTATATATATTACAGAGTGTAGTGGAGAAGTCTTTCTCTCTATTTCACATTGTCTTTGTGTTGAACTTATTTAGTCAGGTTAGAGCAATGAAGCGTTGGAGAGGCGAATCTTACTCTTCCTCAAAGAGGAGCCCTTCTGAAGATAGAGAGGTGATTGTCCTTTCTGAGAGTGACGCGGACTCTGAATCAGACCAGGTGATGGCAGATGATGTTCATGTATGGGATACAAGCATCTCGAACACTCGAGATCCGGCCATCTTGGCCAATGAATCATTAAATTGCAGGTCACGAGCCTGGTGTCATGACAAGGTCAAAATCACTGATTGCAACACCTTACATTTTCAGCTTTTTATTACATAGGGTCATGCATCAAGCAAAGCATAAGGACCAGCCTGCAATATTTCAGAATCAGGACATGCCTCCAAGCAATCCACTTGGGCACGATAAAACAGATTCCATGCCATTTGTAATCACCCCAAGACGTATAATCATACAAGGCGTCAAGGGAGTGTGAGATCAGCCTGTCATATTGCAAATTCAAGACATGTACACACAAGCATCTTGAACAACCGAGATCCAGCCTCTTTGGCAAATAAAAAAACTCAGTTTGCAGGTCATGGGCTTGATGTCATGACAAGGCCAAAAATACAGGCAGGATTCCATTACAGCTTACCACACCCGTCTTTCAAGAGGTCCATGCTAAAGTTTGCAAAAAACACCTCACTATGATCCATTATACATCAAATCCAGGCCTGAAAAGGAGTAGGTCGGTGCCTTATCAGGCTGCCGCCATAACATTCAAGGCCACAACGTCCATAGAGTCACAAACCCGCCGAGGCCATACCCATAAAACACAAATCCTCCAAGGTCAAAAATTCACAACCTAGAGAGCTGGTGCTGGGAGACCAGGAGGATGAGATGGTGGTTCGGGAGCTTGACAGGGCTCTCAACACCCCCCATGAGGAGGATGTAAGTGCTCAATAGCAGCTCGTGCGACCTGCGATAGAAGTGAATGCTGCCGCTTTTATTCCCCAGAGTCTTGAGCAGTTGGTTCGTGATTTCGATGAGAGAGACAGATACGAGGCTCTCATTAGACTTGATGCCTTTATTCACAACAAGGGATTGACAATGGAAGTCATTTCATCTTGTTTGGCTGTGTAAGTAGTTCCTACAACGGCATCCAATGAGGATGTGTGAAGAGAACAAGAAATGTGACGTCTTCTTCATCGAAGATGCATGTCTACGTCATCATGTGAGACAACAATTCCGATAATAAAGTGGAGAAGGTCGCGAAGGATGAGGTGATTCTCGTGGGCATCACGTCCGACTTAACATCCCAAATTATTAAGAAACAAACAATAAATTACGATTCTAAGAAAATAAAAAAAATAAAATGGGACAGCTGTAATTGGTGGCAATGGCCACAACCGATGATTTTTATTTTTATTTTTTGGGTTAAATTCAGAACGATCCCGATATTTTTATTATTTAAAATTAAATTAAGAATCGCCAAAACTGACGATCCTGATTTTTTAAATTTTCTTCCATTTTATTGATTTTGAAACCTTCAGAGGTCGTAGTCCCGATTTTTAAAAAATTAATTATTTACTGATTTTAGGACCATCAGAGATGGCCGTCACAATTTTCTTAAATATTTTAGTTAAATCCAAGACCGATAGAGCTGACGGTCCCAAATTTCCTTATTTTGGGTTTTTTTTTCCAATTAAATTGGGACCGCTAACAGCTGGCAGTCCTGATTTTATCAAAAAAATAAAAAAAATATAAATTAAATTAAATCCAAAAACGCTAATTATAGCATTATCACATCTTTTTTCTTTAAAATAAAATAAAAAAATAAAAAAATAATTGGGATTACCACTATGGCAATCTCGATTTTATCCAATAAAAATAAAAATCGGGACCGCAAGTTCAATTTTATCTGAAAAATAAATAAATTAAAAAAATCGGAACCAGTAGAGTTCGCGGTCCTATTATATTAATATTTTCTTACAAAATGGGGACCACCAACGCTGGCACTCAATTTATTAAATAAATTTTTAAAATCGAGAAGGTCAGAGCTGGCGGTCTCGAATTTATTAAATAATTTCTTAACCCCAAAACGAGATGTGACCTAAAACTAGTCACGTTGTTCTTCATCCAATTTGTATTTTCATCGGATGAATTCCGATGAAGATTGGGCCAGAATGAAAAATGTAGTCCGTCTTTTTCTCTGTATAAAATTACCTACCTGCAGACAATGTTTTGGATAGTTTTTCAAAATTGAATTTGAGGCAATACTGTGAGGAGTTACCTTTCTATAGGTAATTTTTTTTATTAGACCTTCATTTTCACCTATAGGCCTTCCAGTTTGTTCGTGTGTGAATCCCTTAGTGGATATCATGGTTAGCTAAGGCAGCTCAATTCGGATGTATGGCCTATGAAAAGACTATTTGAGGTCATTTGGCAGGCTTGTAGAGCTTTTTTAGATGATTGTTTGGAGGATCATTGGGGTCCTTCCGTCAAAGTACCTACCTGGTGCATCAGCCGGAATTAATCACGAACCCATTATTGCATCAAAAGGACTGGAAACGGAACACTTTATGCGTCCGGCAAAATGGAACCTTTGCCACACATGCAGTCCTAGTGGTAAATTCCAAGATAGAATGTGAACAAAATAGGATAAAACTGAAAAATTACCTAATGAGACAACGACCAATCAGCAATGTGAATTTTGTGCAAGGGACTTCATTCAAGAAACAAGAACAAGAACTCAAACACATTATGAGCGGTAGAGTATGGGTTATTCCGGATAACTGCAGCACACGTAGTATGAACAATAAAGGCTATAGCTTAGCAGCTATGGCAGGCATTACGGACTACACAGTCGCTTTGTTGCCCACACAGTGGCACCACGATGAACTGGAAAGACGGGGTTTCTCACTTACGCGTTGTTTGCAAGCTCCGGGAGCTTACAAGGCGTTGCCTTTGTCATTGTGTGCTAACGATACTTTCATGCTTTGTGCACTGCAGAGTTTCTTGCAATTATTCCAATCAAGCCCACCCTGTTTACTTGAAATGAAGCGAGTGATGGAGGACATGGAGGTGAAGAGCGGCGTAATGCTACACAAGAAGAGTATGGCCACCCCGGAAGCGGTTGTTTTGTTGAAGAAATTGGGTTTGAAGGATCTTTTGTGCAAAGACTGGACTTTGCATCACAGGGAGTTAATGATTGAGTTTGTTAGCAATTTCGATTCCATGACAGACTCTACGACAGTTAAGGGTGTGGTTATACAACTCACTCCAGAGAGGCTGCAGGAAGTTTTTGAGCTGCCAGTAGGGAAACAACCTGATAGAGAAGGACTAGATAAGTTGCAGATTTCAGACCTGTTTGAGAATGGAGCTTTTTCTGCTACTCAGGGATACACATGCATGAAGGCAAAGTATTCAGGTCTGAGAGAGGTGGGTCAAATGCTTAATGTTTTGCTTAACATGAAGCACAATCAAATGTATTTTAGCAAAACTTTCGTGGAAGAAATCATTAGGGCTCTGAAGGGGAAGATGTGTTGTGGGCCAAGATGATGCACAAAGGGTCAGTGAAAGAGTTGAAGACGCTTCAGGAGAAGAAGCCCAGTAGTAAATCCCCTATCATTGTTTCTGCCTTTGTGATTGTCCATCTCATCCTGGCTTCGTGCCAACTCTCTGTGAAGGAACGCAAGGCCATGGGCGAGCTTGTCATGCCAACCACATTGGTGGTGGATCAAGGATCTTCATACAGTGAAAGTGAATTGGAGGGACAGGATAAGACAAAGCGTCAGAAGATAACATCTTTCACACCAAATACAGGACCACAACCACACGTGACCAATTTGGTGGAAGAAGACAGTTTGGTGGGTGAGGAATAAATGGGTGCAGTTCTTGAGGTGGTGGCCAAACAGCCACAGAGTTCCTTACAACGGGGTGAGGCTCACCAGACGGCTACAGAGGAAGAAGATGTCAATTCACAACCACAGCCAACCCAGCCAGGTACTCGGGTTACCGTTGAGGGTTCAGTTGTAGATCTTGACCCTCTCTCCACAAGGCTGGCGGATTCTATTCCTACTTGTGAGCAGATTCAAGTAGAGATTGCCAGTGGAGATCTCATATATAAGACGGTTCTCTTCAAAGAAAGGCTGGTTTCCAATATTAAACCTCAGAAAACCAAGGCAAAAGCACAATTGCCTAAATTGATGTAGTTGTGGAAGAGCAGGTGGGCCTTGAGGTGCAGGTGGCCAAAGAAGAAGCTAAGGGCAAAGCTAAAGTACCTGATGAAGAGCATGATCATAGTCAACTGGATACTTGGCCGGACTGGTTTATGACATACAGAACTGCAGAGCATCAAGTCAATGGGTCACAGAGAGTACCCCAAAGATATCCTCAGCAAGCCATGCTCCTGAGTTCTGTGAATAGAACTCTTAACCTGCTGGGGAAGTTTTTTAAGACTCATGTTCCTCTGGAACAGTTAGCAGCATTGAGGGAGGAACTTAACAAAGAATTTGAGTCGAGGCTTGCAACAGAACGGGAGGCCCGACTTGATGAGAAGATAAGTATGAAATTGTTGACAAGCCTGGAAGAAACTCAGGTAGCTCTACAGGTTGAAAAAGCAAATTTGGTCAAGATGGGTCTGGAGATGGATGAACAGCAGGGTGTTCTCCACCAGTAGTTGATGACCCTGCAGACTAACCATGAAGTTGTTCTTTCTGGGGAGAAGCTACTCAATGATGAGTTGGTCAAAGCTAATCACCACCTTAACACGCATAATGCTTAGTTAAAATCTGCTTTGGAGACCGCGCTTGACGATATAAGGGACATAACAGCATAGTATGCAAATGCTCACATTCAAAAATCCAATAAGCCGAACGCATTGCTGAGATGGAGAAGACCATTGCTCTGAATGCCGGAACAATTAAGGAGTTGAAGATCCAAAAAGACAATAGATAACACTTTGAGGAGCTCTTTGAAGTGTATTTGGAGAGCTATTTAGGGTCTTTGAGGGCTAAGATTTGGCAGGCTCTTGGAGCCTTTGTTGGACTCTTTGGAGTTCAATTGCGGGGGTTGAGAGCAGGACTATTTAAGAATCTTTTGGAGGAAAATTTCACAAACTCGTAGGGCAAGTCGAGGGCGCTTGGAGAGTTATTGAGAGATCCTGGATGGATATTAGCCTTGACTATTGCTGAAGCAAGAGGGTATGGAGATAGAGGGAATAGTGGGATGAGAGCATATGTGATTAATGATGTTATCTAGTTATTCTTCCCCTAGTCTTCCACACCCTTTGTAGGCCAAAGCCTTTCCGTAGGTGGAGGCAAGGTCAGTCCAGGTTTGGGCCGGGGTGTCTTGGATGAGCAACACTATAAAGTGAGGATAGTTGTTGTTTTGATTTACATGCACAACCTCAAAATGTTTAGGAGTTGCTTTGGGTCCTCACATTGGGTGTGGAATACGTTACAATCGATTGAAATTGATGATGTCCCACCACGAAATTAACAGTATTTTGTAGATTTCATATTGTTGTGCTCCGAGAAAATCAACATTGTTTCCAAATGAGAGAACAATTTAAAATTCATATGCCCAAATTGTTGATATAAAGAATGCATTTGTATAAAGTACAACCTATCACTCAGGTGAAAGCATGTTTCAATTTGGAAGTTTCTGGATATCTCATTGTACCGATTTGATGTTTTCAACAAACAATTTAGCAACCATAGAGTGTATGAAGGGTTGTAATTTGAATCGCATGAGAATCTATTTTGGCTTAAGGTAGTTATACCCAAATGTGAGCGTTTAAGCAGATATGCCCATACAATTGGTGCAGTAAGGGAAAAAATTATATGACTGGATTAGCAATTGAACAAACAGCTTGTGGTATGGATTGCATGAATTTTGGACGAAGTGGCTAATTGATATATATTATCAAAGTGGCATGGCACAAAAATGCTATGCCTGAGCTATAGAGGGTACCATAACTCACTGAAATATTATCTAATATGAAGCCTACATGTGACCTGATATGCACGAGATGTGCACTTGAAATGGCCCCCACACACCAACTACTACACCCAATAACTCACCCAACAACTCGGCCCACAAGAGCAAAAGATATCATATGGTGCAGTAGCGAAATAAAGGAGATCGGATGCATGAACTCCAATAAGCCCTTGGGAAACCATGAATGTGTGCCAAATGGTCAATCCTGCATGTAAAGTGGACCCCACTCTCCTAGACTTGGATTCTTATTTAAGCACGTAGTGATCCAAAGTGTGCCAAACTGAATGCTTTTTCCAGCCTGAAACCTCACCTCTCACTGCACTAATTTGGACCATCCAAGTGTCACAGGCCACGGCTCTCCACCTATTGTTCTCCCGCCACCACCTTGATTCCTCCCGCCATCTCTGTCGCCTCCCAGCAACTCCTTCCCACCATGGCCCGCCATGACAGCAACTCACTCTACAACAGGTGGTCCCGAACCTGGTTGATGCGCCCATGGCACTCCTACGACCTGCAGATGACTTGTGTCTTCCCCTCGGGCCTTTGACCGACGTTTAGCAATAGCAATTTTTTGATTGTGTTTACAGATTGGTGGAGCCCACCCGCACAATGGGGCGATCCATGCATGCTTGGGGGAGGGGTTGATTGCTTTGATTGCTACATGCAGACATTCTCCTGCCTCGCTGCAGGCTCGTGCCGACCACTTGGCGTCGAGGCCCTCCTGGGCAGTCGCTCTTGTGTTCGGGCCTTCTTGAGAGCATCTTTCTCGATCTTCTCGGCGGCCCACTTTGCTTTACCTTGCAGGGTCTCCTCTTTTTTCTGCTCACGAGCTTGGGTTGCTTCTTCTTTTAGTCTTTTGCTCTAGTGCTGCCAAGTATACATCAGATGTCATTATAATTGACTTGTTGTAGTCTATAATAGGTTCATTTCCTGATGCTTTTACCCTTCGATTGACTGCAGGAGCCTCTGGGAGCGTCAAGAATCGGGAGATTGATGAAGGGACCTCTGGCTGGCTGGGAACCATCTCCCAGTCTGCGTCATCATCGAGTTGCACTAAGGACTCCTGGCTGCTGCGAAAGTGTGGCTGGTTGTCATTGCCCCTTTCCTGGTCATTGCGCCCATCCTCATCTGGCTCTTCGACCACAACAAAGTAGTGGTGGTGATTCTCTTGTATGCTGGGCACATGGTTGCCCAACACCTCTTCCACATGAAGGGCAGAAAGTACGTCTTCTACCTCCCCCTCAGGTGTATCCTCGTCCATTGATTCTGGCCTGATCTCCTTGGCGTGCAGGTCTGGTGTCCCCGGCCCTGAGAAACATTTTGCCGGCCCCATCTTTCCTGCCATGGCTTCTGGATTCAGAGGCCAGATCCCAAAGGTCTTGAATCCCTTGGCAATGTTGGTAGGGGTTAGTCCTTTTTTCAATGCAAGGGAGACCCATTGGGCCAGATCTTATTTTAACGCTCCTCTTCCTTTATGTGCCATGGTCCAAACATCTCTATATTTCCTGAAGGCAGTCTTAAAGGGCTTGAACACTGCCACATCAAGGGGCTGGAGTGCATGGGACGTGTGGGAAGGAAGTGAAATGACATCAAGTCCTACTGATCTTGCTTGCTTGACAACGTCTAGGGATACGTATGAGTTGGGACCATCTAGAATTAGCAAATGCCTGTTTGTGACGGTAATGTCATCGCCCATTGCCTTTGTTGATTCCAAAAAATGTGATATCCACTTGTTAAACAATATTGCAGTCATCCATGCTTTTCTTTGCATTGCCATTGTTGCTCCAGATTCACATTTGTGAATGTAATTGCGACGGAATCTTTTCCCTTTGAATATGTAGAAGTTTGGGATGTAACTTCCTGTAGCATTCATGCAGGTGAGGACGCTCAGCCACTCCCTCTGATCTGGTGTTATAGAATGAACAGATCTGGATCCAGTCTTGGCCAGTACAACAGCACCTCTGTTTCGCCCAGCTTGGGCCCCGGACTCGTCACAATTCCATATCGTTGTTGGCCCATAGTTGTGCTTCTCATACATCAGTTTCATGTTAGCATAGAACGTCTTTACGTTCTCTGGACATAGTCCCTTGGCCCTCCCAGTTTCTAGTCCTTGAGCTACTCTCAATGAAAGATGTAGATGTCGTGACCTGAACCATCTCACCCACCCCCAGCCCGGGATTCCATTTGTGAAAGGTGTGACTCTCTCTTGCGTAACTTCAACCACCTTCAGACGTAATTGAGTTAGTGTCAAGGGATGCCCGATATCTTGCATTTTTTCAATATACTGGACTAGTTCAGCTTCTTCCTTGGCGTTTAATGTCCCTTTGCTGCTTCTCTTCCTACTGGTAGTAACGCCATAAACGTGGTTTCTCAGACTTGTTGTAGGCACTTCAAACATCCTTGCTGCGGATCTGATGCTGTCTCCACGGTCAACGGCAGCTACGACACCTCGCAACTGTTCATCAGTCCAGTTTCCATTCTTGAGAGGCCTCCTCCCTCTCCTTGGGCAGCCCCCACGCATAGCAGGTCCATCAGATCGAAGAGTGTTAATGTCGGCAGGTCCTTCAGTATTTGTCTCTGGCAATGTTGTTGTTTGGTCTAGCTGTACTGCAGATTCCGGTTGACGTTGGCCTTGGTCCACCTGAAATTCAACTTGATCTTGGGCTTGGCCTTGGCCCACCTGAAATTCAACTTGGGAATCCTCTCCCTGGCCCCACTGGAAATTTTCAAGGCCATCATCCTCACTTTGACCTCCATCATTTGCATGTTTGTACCTTTCATTGTATCCGTCATCTGAGTCACTTGTGAGTGGTTGGCTACTGATCTGCGTTCCATCGCTATCATCAGCTACCTCGGTATCTGGCAACAATCGAAAAGCTTGGCTGGGCCTGAAATTCAAGTCCATCGCTGTTGCACACTCCTCACTCATGACTATACACTTAGTAATAAACTAGATTAACTGAAGTGTAAACTAAGCCAATCTTCAAACTATGCTCCCTGCACATGAATTAGTAATAATTTTCTGGATTAACTGAAGTGTAAACTAATGGGATTCCAATCTCCAAACTATGCTCCCTGCACATCAATCAATAGTAATGGACTGGATTAACTGAAGTGTAAATCAATGCTGAGCCAATCTCCAAACTATGCTCCCTGCACATGAATGAGAACCTGTAGTTGCAAAGTTGTGTGCAATAGTCATAATGAAGTTATACATGCAGGCAGAGTGAATGGAACCCTGTGAATTTGAAATTGAGCAGCCGCCAAGGCATTTTACAAAACAAATTAGAGCATATCTGATCAATCCTAAACCCCATGCAGAGTTAATTAGAATAACAACGTGCGTACATTAGCACTCAACTTTATTAATACGCCTCCATTTGGCAAATACGCTGGTCACAGTATTCAGTACGTTTTTGTTTACCTAACAAAGCACCATGGGGCCCACAATGCCCATGAAGGAACCTAAATCAGCCCGTTGGCAGTAAGGTCGCCGTTTAAGGGCAGGCAAAACCACTTTACACCCCAAAAATAGGGGTCCATTTTGAGACCTGCTCATATTTGACTGTTTCTACCTTACCTTATATATACACGAGGTATGTGTCTCAACAGAGCCACATTGGGAATAAATTATCATTGGAGTTTCGTTATGGAGGAGAAAGAATGAATTTCGAGATCTGCTATTCCCAAGGTTGGTGAGATACTTGTCTGTCTTTCTAGTAATGGACAGTTGTATGCAATCTTATGGAAGTCCCCTATCAAACGCCTCAGAGTCAAATGAATTCTTTCCCTTGAAGATATATCTAGGCCTCCATTGCAATACGGACCATAGTGGTCCAAGGAGTGCATTCCGATCGTGGTTACGCAAACAATTGTGTGGTGGGCATTTGATTATAAGAATAATCGATGGATCGGTGCAAACGAGAATCATTTTCTCGACAGGGACATTGATGTTCCTTCGATTGAGCCCAAATTTGAGGACAATGGTCCTTCTATACAAAGTGATGACATTGTCTGTGAGCTCATATCGGGGAACCTCCGAGTTAAGTTCGGAAATGTTTCTGGTGTAATACATAGCATGATTCTTCTACTGCTCTACACAACACTTGTAGCATGAATGAAAAATTGCTTCAAGAGACAACCGATGATTTGACGATTTGACGGCTGTTGGCGACCTCAAGGTGACATTCAGACTGCAATAATGAAGAATCCCACATCGTGGGATGTCTCCACGAGAGCTCTCTGGGTGCCATTTACATAGGCATAGTCTCGCTCATCTAGTTGTATTTGAGGAAACGAATCTTCATTTCCGTTTTAAATACATGTTTACTCTTTTCCTCAATATCGCATTCAGATTCATTTACCAGTATCTATACTTGAATACAACTTAACTTCACTACAAAGAACAAAAATTTCCACGTATCTTGGAAGACAATGATGACGTTAGTAGACTTTGATTGAAGAAATTGACATCATCCTCCAAAGATGAGAAGGTCAAATAACGTTTAATATGCCCAATCCGAATTATTTTGATAGCGCGAAAATTGAAGGTCATATCCAACATAAGGTTCATGAAATGATAGGTTTACTAAAGCATTTATGTATAACAGTCTTTTGTAACTAAAATTTAAACAACAAGAGTCTGCGACGTATCATGTAATGGATTCCCATGGTACGTGAATATCTAAAAATATTCTTTTTGTACTTTGATATTGTCTGTGTCCATTAATTAATATATGTAGCTGGAAGACGATTATCGGCGGCCAGCCAAGCTTATATTTGCACGTTGTTTGGAAAAAAATTGAAGTGATTTTCCTTGGACCCCATGTCAAGAAGGTTTGCCTAGATAAGGACAAGGGGTAGACACAAGCTCAACCTGCACAATTGCAATGCGACCATTATGGTAAGTATCGTCATGACATGAGTCATTGCTACGATCTTCATCATGAATTGCGTCCAAGCGAAACACCAAGAAAACAATGGTAGCCGAGGGCGAGATGCTACGGCCCAGAGAGGACGAGGTGGTCAGGCATGAGGTGCAGGAAAATGACAAGAACAACATGACCAAGGATGTGGAGGTCAAGACTGAGACATTCCGATTTTATCCTAAAATTTAAACAATAAGAATGAAAATGCGAATGTCATCTTTGGTATTCTCTTTGATTTTATCAAAACTATGGCAAAAAATAAAAAATTCGGGATCGTCGGCGGTAGCAGTCCTAATTTTATTCGTTAAAAAAATCAAAAAAATTGGGACCGCCAAACTAGCAGTCCCGATTTTATCCTAAATAAAATAAATAAAAATTTTGAGTCCTGATTTTTATTTATGAAAAAAATCAAAAAAATTGGGACCGCCAAACTAGCAGTCCCAATTTTATTTTTAAGTAAAATAAATAGAAACTTTGAGTCTTGATTTTTATTTGTTAAATTTTTTTAAAAAAATGGGGCCGTCAAAGTAGCAGTCCCAATTTTATCCTAAATAAAATAAATAAAAAATTTGAGTCGGACAGTTCTGGGTCCATTTATGAATAAATTTCAATGATTAAAACTGAGAAGATAAGCTATTAAATAATTTTAATATATTTATTGAAAACTTTAATGATAAATTATTATAGTGTTATCTCTATTTTTTGGCCAATTTCTTAAAAATGATTTCATCTAATTAATCATGCAAAAATAAAATAAAATTCAGAAAAAATACATATTGGGTAGAAAATCCATTTAGCTATCTAACAAGTCATAGATCGGTCTCTGATTCTGTCGAAAACCCTCTTTCCTGCCAGAAAATCAAATAAACGTGTGGGATCCCATAGGAAGGCCGCCCAAAGGGTCAGAGAACCCTTTCTAAAAGGGAATACTTGGTCATAGCCCGAAAATCTCAAATTCAACTCCTCAAGGACTCACTTGAGATTTCATCCATCGTGAAAAATCGCATTATGATGCCCCCCTTCCATCCACTTTCTAGTATCCAATGATGAGAGCTCAAACCTTAAGTCATTTTATCCGTAAAACATGTTAAGCTAAATTTTATTTAATCATAAAGGTGGGTCTCGCTTTGGATCCGTTAATTTCCACGTAGGCCAAACAACTAGGTGTCAATAAAGAATTGTCATATTTGTCAGTTCAAACCCCACAAATCTTTGGCTCAAACGGATGGACATTTTGCCATTTTTCGACGATTAGGGTGTCTTTTTATGAATCGACTAGTTCCCACTATCACTATATGATTCTCACATATTAAAATGATAGCCTCGGGGCCTATATATCCATAAAAGACTATGAAGTTGCTCGATTAGTTCATAGACTAATCATGGCTTAGCCATGTTACAATGACCTTATTGCAAGAGTAGCTCATACTGAATTACAAGCCAAGACCCCCTTAAAACCATGTGGGTAGAAAGTTGTTGGTCCGCAAACAGTTTGTTGCCTACCCAAGCCCACGTAGCAAGGCGCCATTTGTTGATTATGATTTCAATATTTAAAAATAACAGCGAATCCCAGAAATCTTGGCGCACAGTCTTACACAAATAAATGTAAATGAACGAGAGTTTGATGACAAATCTTGGAATATCATACACGGTCATCCTTGTTAGCCAAACCCTATATTCGTTTCACATTTGGAACTTTCCAGGTGCGCATGATCATTGGTAGTAGTATAAAGATACATTTATTTAATCTGCAATCCCATCCTCAGATCCTGTGGCATGCTTCCAGGAAGTCGGCTTTGTTATTGGGTTTATTGATGAGGTTTTGGTTAATGGTTTAACAGCTGCCGACACTGCTCCTAGGGATACTCTGACCACTGGGCCCACAAGAAAAGTAATTAAAATGGACGGCTGCATATCTGGAAAGAATAACATAATATGCACAATCGTTGTCTGAGCTTCCTCTGCCATATTCTCTGCTCATTCTTCAATTGTGTTCTGGAGACATCAGTAAACCGATTTACACTAGATCTGCGATAGCAAGGTACAAACGTACGCGAGGAAGGAAGATGGTTTCCTCTGAAGCGGAGTTCTTCTCTGACGACAAACCAGTGCCGTTCTCCCAGGAAGTCCTTGACAATGGATTTGCAATTGTTCTGGAACATGTCTTGGCTACCCGTTTTCAGCTGCAGAATGGCTCCATCTTTTTGGAGAAAGAGGTGTACGATCTTAAAGGAAAGTTGTTGAAATACTCTTTCCAAAACCGTGATGAGACGGCTCATATCAGCTAGTGGAGAGTGCGTCCTGGTCGATACAGAGTACTTGGAGAGCCTCGGCGAAAGTCCCTTGGGTCATATGTGACGCCCGAGACTGCTGCTTCGGTCGTTGAAGACAAGAGGGAGGTGGTGGTGAAAAAAGAACAGACGTCATCCACTCCAATCGTTGAGCTTTCGGATTCTTCCGATGATGACATAAGTGAAATTCCAAATCCAGTCCTTCCTACTGTGGTTGGAGAAGCTGATGAAGAAGAGATTTGTAGTGTCATTCCAAAATTGCGGGCGATGGGAGGAATGGCTGGATTCAAAAGTGAGTTGCGGGGAATTGATTGGGAATCTTTGAAGCAGGTGCCTGTGAAGTTCTTGCTGGAGACTTTTGATGGCGATATCCTATTCGAGCTGCCTCCTCCTCCGCGAGTTGGAGGTGTAACAATCATGATGCATGGAATGGACAAGAAACACGACGGGCACCCGTGGTGCAGAACAAAAACATCCAATATTCAGAATGATGACAAGCTTGTTTTCAGGAGGACAGTTTGCAATGGACACCTTAGGTGTGATAATTTGAATTGCAGACACTTTCTTCAGTCTGGGGTTCATAATCAAAGCAAATGGGAGGGTCTAGCAGAAAATCCATTTCAGCCTGGGACTACTCCTCCACCGGCAAACACTTTCGTCTGCAAATTCTGCAAACTTGTGCCATCATGCTTGGTGCTCTGCGAAGCAAGAATGTACTATGTTGTCCACCGTTTGAAAACAATGACAAGAGCTTGTGTGCATTTCGGATTCCATAACCATCCTGTCTCGAAGGGGGATTACAGGGAGAGTGTTGAGACAGTATCGAGGTTGATTAAACAGGAGTTCGGGAGAAACCCATCCGCAACAACATCTGCAATTGCTCTTGGCGCAAGCAAGTCCTTCTTGGAAAGCCATATTTTGAGTGAAGGGGATTCTGTGGGGACTAAACTTGACGGTGCAGCATTGGACCTGGTCATGGATCATTTCTCCACTTTAAGTTCATCGAACATTCGGCATCAGATCAATGCATTGAGAATGGGCTCTGGGATCAGAGGCTACATAGGCAACATTTTGGAATTGAAACGAGTGAGCAAGTACGATTACATCCAGGACAATGTATTCCCAGGTCAAGGTGCCATCAAAGTTTTTCTTTTCAAAATGTCGACTGTTGGGGAGGGCAGTGGGGTTAGCCTCGTGAAGCGGATGCAAAAGACTGGGGACTTGCAGAACTGTTTTATTATGTTTGATCATGTGAAACGAGTGAAGGATTGGACGACAATGGCTTGTCATGTCTACGATCCAGTGTACCAACGAGTTATGACAATTGCAGTTTGTGACATGTAATCCGAGGATACGGAATCCCAGAAGCTCATGTGGAATTCCCTGATACGTGTCATGGGCTGCCATCTCCAAATTTCGCAGGTTTCATGGCGGATAGTACTCAAGCAAATTTCAATGCTGTTCGTATTGTCTTCGGATCGGGCGACCCAAAAGTGCCTATGCCAGGAAGAGAGCGTACATGTCTATTCCATTGGACACAATCTCTGGAAAAATATACAAAGTCGGACATCAAACCAGAGATGCAGACTCAGCACCGTAAATTGTGCAAATAGTACAAAGATACTAGAACAATGAAGGAGGCAGACACTTTGTTCCAGACAATTCGTGTCTGGTGGTTCTCTTCTGGAGCTGCATCACTTGAGAGTATGAGAGCATTGGAAGATTGGCTGGCGTTTTGGCACTTCCGGTATAGACAGTGGGGAGCAGCCATGCCATTGGTACGAGGCTTATATTTATTGTTTTATTCATACATTTGCTTTCCATTTTATTGTGTCCTCGCTTTCTTTATGTTGTTTTCTGTTCACTGTTTTGAAGTGTGGTTCTGCACTTTGCAGAACATGTCCATTGAGGAAATGGCGGACATGTCATCTTGCAATTTGGCAGAAACTGTGCACAACGCATGGTTGCAGCAGTCTGGGAAACGAGGTCGGGATTTGTATGTGGCAACAACAGATGATTTGATACGTGCCTTGCAACAACAAACCCGATACCGTGATTTCTTACGAGGTGGGGTTGGTGGCAAGGGTCCGGACAAATGGGAGTTGATGTTGCGTGCTGCAAACAGATCTGGGGATCCAATCAAGATAGCACGGACGGTGAGCATGTATGCCCAGGGAACGCCACTTGTTTCTAGAGTTCCACATCTTGAAGGGGAGGAGAGATTCGGCTCATGTAAGAGGAAATTGAACACTCCACCTGGTTCGGATTCAGATTCCAACAGGGCAGACCGTGATAACTTCTCGAAGCCTCGTGTTCCCCAGCATGACAGCTCCATGTCCGGAACCTCCATTATGGAGGAACCTCCAACACGACGGCAAGCTCCAACATCAAACAGTGCCACTGAAATGGTGCAGGAGAGAAACAACCCCCTTGATGTGCTTGAGTCCGCATGCCCCGACCACATTTGGCACATAGAACGCACAAGTGTAGGGTCTCGTGTGAAATGTACAGTGATCAGGGCAACTAATTTCGAGAAGTGCACTTCATCTATATCCAGACGTGGTGCCCGAACTCCTGCTCCGACTTTCACGGGCTTGATGCGTCCATACGGTCAACCAGAAGCCAAGAACCACAAGTTCTGGTTCTGCACAGATGATTGTGCCAGATGTGTGCATGGAACTGTGCGTCCTTCCGTAGTGATGAAGACATCTCCTCCAACCGTTTGGCCCGTGAAGGTGGGAACACATCTCAGCTTTCAGGAGATTGAAATGCTGGAGGAGGCAGGTTTTTCCCTTGCGAGACAACCCCAACTCCATGCATGTGCTACTATTTCTGCGTCCTCCCGGGTCCCCCCGGCAAATCCTGACTTGTGGCCAACCAAACGAGATAGAAAGCTCGTTCGGCGTTTCCCTCCAACCGCTGAACACTTTGGCAAAGTGGAGTCCGCAAGAATGCTCCAAGCTCGTGTTGGAAGCACCACGGAAGTACCCGATCCAGGATATGGTCGGGTATTCACAATCATCACTTCCACATCTGCTGTTCATGACAGGACCTACGACATCACGGTTTCCAATTTCCCCAATTGCACATGTCCTGATTTTGTGAATATGCTATCAACTAGTTTGGGCAAGAGAGGTAAATTCATATCCTGCAAACATTTGTATTTCATATTTTAGAAGAGGATGGTTTGCGATCCCAAACGTGACAACTTCATCCAGCAGGCCAATCTGAGTTTCAACGAGGTCAATACTCTTTTGCAGCGGGATACAACACATGGGTAGCATCAACTATGCAATGTGGTATGTGGACGACCATGATTTGAAATGTGTAATTTTCATGGAGCTGGAGATTGAACCCAAGATCTCATGGCGCTGAAGCATGGGCCACCAGCTATCTAGGGTTATGCCAAGGGCCCACCAAGGGTTCAAGAACCGGTACCTCTTTTTATCCCCTTAAACTGTCAATACCTGAACTTGTATTCAGAATTGGAATTCGGTGGGAGCACTAAGGATGCCCTTCTGACAAAATGGCCAAGCGAAATGTGGTCTCCTGGACTATCATGATTGCAGGATATGCCCAATGTGGGTATGGTGAAGAGGGTGTTCAGACCACTGATAAGCGGTTACCCGCCGGGACGCAGGTTAACCGCCGGTTCAAGTTCCAGTTAACCGGAACCGGGCCCATTCCTGCAGAACCTGACTCGGAACCGGAACCTGCCAATGGGGATCGGTGCAGAACCGAACCGGCGGTTCCTGCTGGGTGTGAGAACGCATTGAGAAATTAAAATTAAAAGTAGTAATTTAGGGAGCGACAGTTTCGTCTGGATACATCATGACGTTCTGGCTTACAAGTAATAATTTGAAATGTATTGAATGTTCGTGAATGTATATATAGATAAGATAATTTATCGTTTTGCTGCAACTTGTACTCTATATATGCACCGTGCCTAGAAACATGTAATTCCTAGTATGACCGCGGTTTGAAAACATTGAACCCCTATGACCGCGGGTTTTACTCATGTCATGCTCCAGTGAGCATGCTCACGCTGTGCTCACATGATGCCAAACCCCCTCTTACTGAGCTCCATCGCCGCTTGCAACCCCTCAATAATGGTATCGCACGCTGTATGACAGCGGCGAAAACTAGGTTGGTTTGTTATCGACGAGCAAAACCTTAACTCAATATCCACCCCAGTAGGTTATGCGTCTGGGTATAACGTTCTTTCATACGGCTATGGTTCTTACATATCCTTACCACATACCCAAAACTGACCACGAATACTTCTCCAACATTGGTTCAGTTTTTTTTTTTTTTTTTTTCTTTGCATTGTGAAAACGGGGTAATCAAGAATTATGTTGCTCTAGTACAGCTTGGACTCATGCAAGTATATTTAACTAATTATAATAGCATGGGGGAAGGCCCCATGTGGAGGGCATTCCTCCATACGAGGGCACTTGCCCCGAGGGAAGGCCCGAATATTGAGGAATGCCCGACACCATGGGCCTTCCCCGTGCTTTACGCATGAGGGAATGCCCGAATATCGAGGAATGTCGTCCACTCGGGTGTTCCCGGCATAAAGCATGTGCAACAAAAAAAAGGTATGGCAATGCATTCCACCGAGTGGAATGCACCGCCCTCGCATACCAGGGCGTGGATTGCACCGCCGTGGCCAAGCGCGCCAATCTACTTTGTGAGGAGCCGATTTTAACAAAGAGAAAATCCC
The DNA here is from genome assembly GCA_030704615.1 of Takakia lepidozioides. Lineage (NCBI taxonomy): Eukaryota > Viridiplantae > Streptophyta > Takakiopsida > Takakiales > Takakiaceae > Takakia > Takakia lepidozioides. The sequence continues at coordinate 64,229,214 of CM060732.1, read as the reverse complement.
AAAGTGCTTTGTGGCGTTGGAAGTGCCCACCTTCCAACGGAGGAAGGAGTAGCTAGTCCAGGAGACACCATAATTTATGCTTCTTTTCGCAAAAGACCTTTTTTTTTTTTCTCTCTCTTGAGCAGGTAGCGAGTGGTTGGGTGTGTGCCTTGCCTGTGCATAACCTAGGTGATCCTGGGTTCAATCCTCTCAGACCGTCCATTGGGCCCTCGATGGCCTGCGTTGAGCAGTAGGCTCTGTAACTGGACGTTAAAGAAACTTTATCTTATCTCTACCCCCCTTCTTTTGTGTGTACTAAATAGTAACTTAGGCGCTTATCTAGGTCGATAATTTAAAAAAATTGCATTGACCTGTGGGTCCGGGGTTCAATTCCCTATACGCCATGAAAGGATAATGATCCCCTCCCACACGCTCCTCATGAACCGAATTGTGAGCCAGCAGCCATGTCCAGCAGCCCTCTGAGTTGGTGAAGGGGGCACAGTATGAAGCTGAGGTGCAGGCTTGAGCTCGCTTGCATCTCTGCCTCCACACCCCTTACTCAACAACTGCCTCTGTCCTCCCTCCCGTTTGCTAAATCATCAGCTCCATTCTTGCCTTTGCTCGAGAATGGAGGTCGAAATGTAGGCAGGTGGAAGCTTCAGAGGGGGGTGGTGTACGCGCGGAGCGAGAGAGAACCCAATTTCATAGACATTGGAGTAGCATCTCGTGGGGGATGGGATGAAGTGCGGGTGGTGCGGACCAGCCAGCCATTGGAGCCCAAGAAACGGAAGCCTTCCAAGCCGACTCCTCCCCCGCGCACTCCTCTTGTAAGTTTGGGATTCCAGTATGATTGAATGAACTGCAACAATTGCCTTGCAAGGTATCTCAACTGAGTCTCAACTTCAACCGTATATCCCCATGACATACCCAACAAATTAGTGGGTAGATTAAAGCTACTTACAAGAGCTCGTTGCCCAGCAGGGATCTGCGGCTGGCGTGAAATTTCCAGCAGCAAAAGCCAAAACCTTGTCCATCTGTATCTCGAGTTTGTTGTGGCGACCTTTAACTAGACGAGGGCAAAGAGAAGAGGCTGAGCTGCACAAATTATGATTCCAGCCATACCGTTTCGAATTCGGTAGAAGTTCAGGTTTCGAGGATGGCAACTTCTGTCTCTCTGTCTCTCTCTCCCCGTCATACTGTTGGTAGCTGCAATACCTCGTCACGTCCACGTAAAATCCGTGTGAGCAGCTAGAGTGGCACCTGACCCCACAAAGCGGACAGTGCCGGCTCTATGAGAGCTAGGGCAATCCTCACTCATGCCTCTGACGTCGAAAAGCGAGAGGGGCCATACGGGAAAAAAATTGCGTCAAGGATGTGAGCATCTGAGTCTGATTCTTTCATATTCGGGGCAGCCCTAAGTGCAAGCACTGAGATCAGCTCTCTCTCCCCTCATTCAGGAAGAAGAACTGGTGGTCTCTGACTTTTCTGATGTAGTCTCAAGCAAGATTGAGGAGGTCTAGCTCTTGAGAAAACATCCCAGCAGGTTTGTCCTGCACCTAAAAAAATAGACCCTCTCACAACCCCTTCTTGCTGAGGTTTGCCATGCTGGTAATTGGTTTCCTCTGCAATGGAGTTCCTGCAAATTGGGTTGTTGACCAGTATTTGTCATTCAATCAGACAATTGTGCACCAAGCCCTTCCATTTCAGACAGTGTGTCATAATGGTAAGGCTATGTTTTTTGTGTCACGGTGAATGACAAAACCTGACCATACCAGTGGGAGGCCTGACTGGACTGCAATTAAATGCAGAGAGTTTACCTGACTTAACAGTCCAGGGCTAATATTGACTCCGATGCTAACATTTCTCATTGGGTCTATGTGGGGTATGTATTCCAGTCTCGAATAGACGTAGCACCGGAGCAGCAAAAGCCCATTGTTGAGGCCACCAAACGAGGAAGAGGGGGCAAAACTGTGACAGTCATCAAAGGACTGCAGCTGCAACAAGGATCGCTGGATGCTCTTTGTAAAAACTTGAAGGTGAAAATTGGCACGGGTGGGGCTGTTAAGGAGGGTAAAATTGAAATACAGGTAAGCTTTGGGTGTAGATGAATTGTTTGCTGGATGAAAGCTTTTCCTGCACCCAGTGGAACATATCATTAGGTCAAGAGTCCAGCAAACCAGACTAGCCAGTACTTGAGTGAACTCTCCTGATTGTGTATACCCTGATTACCTCACAATATGGGTACTCATGGCTGTGTAATTTCACTGGTGGCATAATGAGTGCTACAAAAGTGCTGAACAGATACCCCAGTTGATTGAGAAGGGTCTAACAAGTAGGCTGGTCCTGACCATTGGCAGTCTCCCCTTTCTTTTCCATTTCTTGTAGTAAAGGACTAGTGCTAATGGCTGCTTGGATGGACTTCCTATGTATTGATCTATTGAAGGCAAATGTCAGATGAATCAACCCTGATGCACTGTGTAGGGTGACCATTCAGCAAAGTTGGTGGAGGAGTTAGTGAAGTTGGGCTATCAAGCAAAGAAATCGGGAAGATGAACATGAGGAATGGAGATCCCAACCAAAATAGTTTCTATCTCATATGTTTTCAAAGGAGGAAAGAGGCTCCCTTCCCGGGGGTAGTTGAGTTGAAGTACAGAAATTCCCAAAGAAGTTGACAGGATGTGCCTTCAAGGATGACAACAAAATCACAGACAACCACATGCCAAATGGAGGACACGACCAAGCTTGGTGCTGTTCAGACCAGCTTAACTTCAAAGTAGATGAATGAGACTGTCCTACCAACTGTAACACTAGAGCAATGTAATATTTTTACTTTGCAAAGACACATTTCGGTTCCTGAAAGAGATGTCTGGGGAAAATGCCAGCTTAGTCCTGGTTCTGGAAGCAGATCAATGCCCACATTCTCAATGTTCACTCCTCCTTGTGAATGTGCCTCCCACCATGACACCTTCCTGGTGAAGAGAAGGGAAGTCTCAATTGTCAAATTGGAAGCCGAACCTCAACTGAGATGTGCACAAAGAGTGGCTCCCAACTAAGCTAGGAAACTTCTGGGGGGAGTTTGTGCCTACAGTGAACTTGGTGCCATCACAATGCATTCCTACATGCTTGAGTAAGACAAACAGACAAATTTTACCATGATACTGGAACACCAATGTATGTAATTCAACAAGAGCTTCAATTCAATAGTTCACATGAATCACAATGATCAATGTTGGTGCATAGGTTGTCATATCCAACCATTACATGATACATGAGCATGTGACTCTCAATATTCCAAAAACTAAAGTGCCAGTCACTATTCCAGGAGATTCCATTTGCAATCTGCAGCCCAGTGTCAGCCTACCACATTCCCATTTTCATGAAAGCTTGTAATGGTGGCCAGACTGGTAAATTTCAAGCCTTCCCCTCCCACCCCCAGAAAAAACTTCCCCCTTACTGTTGAGAAAATTCAGCAAGGGCATTTCTCAATAACAGCACCCCATAAACTTGAAACTATAACTTGGTGACAAAACTTTCATAACAACCTAAGAACTGAATGGAAGAACTAAAATTGGTACATGGGTTTTCCCAAAATTTCCACATCTCATGGACCTCAATATTCTCTCCAAAGTAGCAAATGTTGGTTCTGGCTGCTCCTCCCAAAATCTGCAAGAGGAAAAAGGAATTTGGGCATGAACTATGAGCACAGTATTGTAAACTTGGACCCCACAGCCCAGCCTGAACCATGGCGACCCTTACTGTGCACCCAAGTTAAACCACAGTATCTTGACCGTCAGAAACTCTAGTCATACATGTCCCGAAGGAACATTGTATGGAGCTCGTGTAATTGACCTCCCAGTTACATGCCAATTCCATGATGCAACAGCCATCGCACTATCAATGCCAGGAACAAATTATGATACAACCTGTAATAAGACTCAAATTTGTTAGCGAGTTGCAAAGAAAGCTATTATACTACTAAGATCAAGAATTTTGAAGTTCAGGAGAAGCAATGGACAGAAATGCCTCTATCCAAGCCCAAGCCCGAGTTAACCCCAGTTTGAGGTTGTAACCAGGGAGAATGCAACACTTTGCTAGGTAACCTGTACTGTTAGGATCCAATCAATCCAGCTCTCTTCCTTCTGCATATTTTACAGAATTTATGTAACTGAACCAGTGACAAAGGCCCCAAATGGTACAGATAATTGGTTTGCTCAATTTGAGAAAATCTGGAGGGGAAATTACAGTCTGTATGACTCTTAAAATTGAAATGAAATGCTACACCTAACATGTTTAAAAATAGCTTTGATAGTAGTCGATATTGCGTGACTGTAATCTAGAGTTTGCATGTTTGATGCACTGACCAGGATTGACTAGTGGGACACATTGGTGAGTGCCAACGAATTAGGGTTAGATTGACCTGAGCACCAGAGATTCGGAGGAGAACTTCTTGCAGAGAGCTGAAATGTGCAGATGACTCTGTCTCTATTTATACCAAACATAAGCAATGAGAAATGCAGAATACTTTGCACTAATATGCTTACCGCGGAACAGATCGGTATCAACCGCTGGACTACAAAACTTACTGATCGATTGCAGCTGCAGCTCAAATTTGAACTCATGCTTGCGGTTTCCAGATAGTGGAGAACACCTAAGAAAAATACCAAAATTTTCAGGATAGTGGACGATACACATCACCTTTTTGCATCACATCATGTAGAGTCAGCTTGATTGCGCAGGCTGATGATGTTCAGTCGTGTGAGCAGGTATGGGGGGAGGGACATGGGGCGGAATATCTACTTGGTCCTTGTGGGAAGAAAGGGCATGATGGGCAGGATCGATGTACAGGCGAGCCGCGAGAGCTATGGCGGGCAGTGCCAAGCACACATACACCACCCTGCGCGCCGTCCCCCTGCTTACCATGACACTGCCAAACATTTTCTTCCTTCCTTCTGCAACAGAACCCACTCTGGTTGTCGTCTCACAGCAACACCCACCTGTCGATCCTCTTTGTCCCGCTCTCCCCGGCTCTCTATCTTCAGAACTTCACCACAAATTGGGTCCCCTGCAAAAGCTGCTAGAGTCCTTCCTTCCTCTCCCAAACAGATCGAATGAAAAACAACAAAAAGAAGGTCTTGTCACCGACAAGGTGGACGTGGGTTCAAATTCATAAACAAGCAACCCTCTTGTTCTTGTGGCGCCGACTCACCAAGATTCCTGGCAGATACTGTACCCTAGTGAAGCAGGGTTCACTGTTGTGGCTCTGGCGGAATACACATTTTGAATGGATTCGAGACAAATCACCCGCGTTTATCTACTAGGGTTCAACGAGGACATCCCACAGATCCCGCACTGCGATTTTGATATTCTCAAATGTAGTTTTGCTAAGTCCCTGTTTTCCACAGCTTGTCCTCGGGATTTCGGACCTGCGAGATGAGGAGGCCAAGAGATTCAGGCCGCGACGGCCATGGTGTGTTCTGCTGTATCCTGAAGAATCCGTCTAAGCTGCTATGTGTGGAAAATGGGTTACAAAGCATACTCCGAGATTCTCTGTTTATTTGCTGCATTTTTCGTCTCAACGATTATGCAGCTCAATCGAGCAAATGCGCATTGTGTGAGATTCAGTTAGTCTGAGTGCCTTCTGGCCAAATGGACCGCAGTATGCTCAAACCCACAGAACACTCAGTCCCCAAGACCAGGTGCTCCAGATATTTGGTATCATCATCCGGAAGTGTGCGGTTGCAAGTCTGGAATGAGACCCACTTGTTACTTGGGCATCAGAGTCGGTGTGTTTGTCTTGGCGCGGTCAGCATCATCAGTTCTTCTAATGGATGGCGACAACAAGGGGATGATGAAGGCATTCAGAAAGGAAACAAGGACATCTGGGGAGCACGTGGGGACTCTGTGAGCACAGTGTGGAAGGAGGAGGAGGCATCGCAAATTCTGGATTTCACGAAGAAAGAAGGATTTGAAGCTTATGCCGCGGCTTGTGCTCGTCTCTTGCAGGGGTGTGCTAAGAAGCAAGCCCTGTCAGGCGGCAAGGAGGTCCATGCCCACATAAATAAAAGTGGATTCGAGCTCGACATCTTCCTAGGAAACAACCTTATGAGCATGTATATTAAGTGTGGGAGTATTTGGGATGCGCGAAACGTGTTTGAGAGAATGCCCAGCCGGAGTGTAATCTCATGGAATGCGATGATTGCAGGACTTGCTCAAGAAGGGCGTGGTGCAGAGGCTTTTGAGCTCCTTGCGCAGATGCAACTGGAAGGCACGAAACCAAACAAGATCACCTTCTTGAGCATCCTCAACGCATGTGCTACCCCAGCAGCCTTGGAGCAGGGCAGACGGCTCCACGAGATGATCATCGAAGCCGGGTTGGAGTCAGATGTCCGAGTTGGGACTTCCCTTCTCAGCATGTATTGCAAGTGCGGCAGTATAGTGGATGCACGGCGAGTGTTTTTCGAAATGCCTGAACGAAATGTAGTCTCGTGGAATGCAATGATGGCAGGATTTTCTCAGCAAGGGCATGGGGCAGACGCAGTTGCCCTGTTTGGCGTTATGCAACGAGAGGGGGTGAAGCCTGACAAAGCCACTTTTGTGAGCATCCTCACTGCGTGTGGCAGCCTAAGAGACCTGGAAGAGGGCAAGGGGGTGCATGCTGAAATTCTGAAATCTGGATTTGAATCAGATGTCCGTGTGAGCAATGCTCTAATCAGCATGTACTGCAAGTGCGGGAGTGTGGTGGATGCTCACCAAGTGTTTGATGGGATTCCTAAGAGAGATGTGATCTCATGGAATGCGATGATTGCAGGATTAGCCCAGCAAGGGCATGATGAACAGGCATTTGAAATCTTCCAGCAGATGCAACGAGAAGGAGTGAAACCAAACAAGATCACTTTCATGAGCGTCCTCAATGCATGTGTCGGCCTACTAGGCTTTGAAGAGGGCAAGAGGGTCCATGCAGATATCATCAAAGCTGGGTATGAGTTGGATGTGCGAGTGGGGACTGCCCTTGTCAGCATGTACTGCAAGTGTGGGAGTGTTGCGAATGCGCGGGCCTTGTTTTTAAAAATGCCTGAACGAAATGTGGTCTCATGGACTGCCATGATTGCAGGATCTGCTCAGCATGGTCATGGTGAGCAGGCATTTGAACTGTTTGGCCAAATGCAGCGAGAAGGCTTGAAACCAAACAAGATCACTTTTGTTAGCGTCCTCAATGCATGTACCATCCCAGCAGCTCTGGAACGGGGCAAGCAGATCCATGCGGCAATCATTGAGGCCGGGTTTGCATCAGATCCATTTGTGGGGACTGCCATTGTCGCCATGTATTGCAAGTGTGGGAGTGTGGTGGATGCTCGCGGAGTGTTCTTCAAAATGTCTGAACGAAATGTAGTCTCTTGGACTGCAATGATCGAAGGGTCTGCTCAGAATGGTCAAGGTGATGCGGCCTTAGAACTCTTTGGGCAAATGCAACGAGAACGTATCAAACCAAACAAAGTCACTTTTATCAGCATCCTCAATGCTTGTGCAAGCCTAGGAGCAATGGAGGAGGGCAAATGGGTTCATGCCGAGACCATCAAATCTGGATTTGAGTCAGATGTCTCTGTGGGTAATGCCCTTGTTGACATGTACGCCAAGTGTGGGAATCTGGAGGACGCAAAGCAAGTCTTTGAAAAAATTCTTGTACGAGAGGTGGTCTCATGGAATGCGATGATTATAGGATATGCCCAACATGGGAATGGTAAGGAGGCCCTACAATTTTTTGAGCAGATGAAACAGGAAGGGCTGAAGCCGAATGAGGTCACATATATTGGCGTTCTCTCTGCATGCAGCCATGTGGGCTTCGTAGATGAAGGCCACCATTACTTCCTTTCTATGAGTCGAGATCACAGGATTGCACCAACAGAAAAGCACTATGGTTGCATGGTTGACATTCTTGGCCGTGCAGGGTGCCTGGATGAGGCACATAACTTCATCAAACAAATGCCATTTGAAGCAGGTTCTCCAGTGTGGCGGGCCTTGCTTGGTGCCTGCAGGATTCATGGCAATGTGGAGCTAGCAGAACATGTGGCAGACCGTGTCCTTGTGTTGGAACCACAAGACGCAGGTGTATATGTGCTCCTTTCAAACACATATGCGGCTGCTGGCAGGTGGGATGCTGTAGCAAAGGTGAGGAAGGAAATGGTGGACCGATGCGTGAACAAGGAGGCAGGGCGCAGCTGGATTGAGGTCAAGAACAGGGTCCATACATTCATTGCAGAAGATAGATCCCACCCACGAACAGAGGAGATCTACGCTGAGTTGGAGAGATTGAGTAAACAGATGAAGGAGGCGGGATACCGTCCCGAGACACACTTTACCTTGCATGATGTGGATGAGCAGATGAAAGAAATCACTCTCTGTCACCATAGTGAGAAGCTAGCTATTGCCTTTGGTTTCATCAGCACCCCCCCTGGGTCACCTATCCGCATAATCAAGAACCTTCGAATATGTGGTGATTGCCACACTGCCACCAAGTTCATCTCAAAGATAGTTGGGCGTGAAATTATCGCAAGGGATGCCACCTGCTTTCATCACTTCAAGGATGGCTTGTGTTCATGTGGGGATTACTGGTAATCCTGAGTAAAATAATCAACATACAAACACTCTTTCTGATGATTGGTTATTGGCCAGTGTCTAGGAAACTACAATGAGAGTTTCTGTTTCTCTCTCCTCACACTCACTATTATGGTGCAGAAGCATCATTACTCCTGTACAGATTTTTGGTTCGCAGAGGCTATGCCTTGCTGATGGTCTTAGCATCCCAGGGTAAAAGCCCCTTGGTGTTGCACCTGTAAGTCAAAATTCAGCCTCAAGAACCTTTCTCAGTGTTTCAAACCAGGAAGTCACAGAACCTACACTCAAAACCTCTATGAGGAAATACACACAACTACTTCGGCAGTGATAACAAAACTGGCCTGAAGGAGTCACTGTGTAGTGTACAAATGAAATGCAATTATCTTTGATCTCTCACTACACAAAAACAATGGAAGAGCTAGGACTACTGATATACATACATCCCCATCTGGAGAGATGTGGTCTTGAGTTGGGCAAAAACCCAGATTAGTGGCTTGAAGTAGTGTGCGAGCAAGGTGGAAAAGCTCAATCTGAAACCTTGTTGATCCTCCCACCTGGACTCAGCAAGAGTGAGGGAATGCCTGTGTCTGATGGTATGATGAGCATGGCACCTGGCCATGGAGGACACTGAAACCCTGAGCTGTCACTCTGTCGTTTTGATATACTGACCTCTTCTGAACTCTTGTTATGTGCAGCAATGGGTCTTCTAAAAAGGCAACATTGCGAACTCACTCTGGGGGTTAAACTTGACCATTGTCAGTTTCTTCCTACTGAGCATTTTCATCTGTGCCATCGCCATGTAGCTATTATGAGTTCACAGAGTCTACTCTCTTGTCTGTTTCCGTGGTTGCACTTTGCTCTGAATCCTCGCTGAACGCCTCAGCCCAGCTGATCCTGCAACCGTAGCATACCCTCAAGGACTGAAATCTCCAGCGATGCCACTATCCCTAGTTGATAATATCTACAAACACTGATAAACAAAGAAAGAAAACCAGTGCTCAAGATGGACCATCTCATGACATTGAGCTGCCAAGCACTTTTGGTCCTTATTATTAATTGGCACTGTCAGGGCTGGGCAGCCTCCCAAAGGACAACAAAAGAAATCTGAGTGACAATCTAATTTGAAAAGCATTTGCTGTCTGTCTCATAGCCAGTGGCACCCCTTGGGCAAGATTGAGCTCAACTCTACCTGGTGCCAAGCGACATAGAAGTTGCAAGGGCAGAGAAGGAGAGGCAGAGGGCATGGTCGTGAAGGGATTCATAGAGAGACCACTCCAGCAGAAACAGACACAAAGATAGAACGATGCAAATCTGTACAACGATTTTCAACACTCATTTGTAATGTACTTACCAGGAGTTGTGCTAACAGCTGTACCTCCGACAGTGGCAGCCCATTCTCCTCTTACCTCCACTCCCTCTACGGGACCCTGTAGACCACAATATCAATGTATCGCTTCTCATCACTATCTTCATACAATAGCTTAGTACATTTCCCCACAATGATAATTAACATCCTTAAACCTGATGTGGGAGAGAGCCTGCAGACCTCCCCACTTCGTAGAGGGTACCACCTCTGTTTTATACAAGGTATGTTGGTATGAAGGAGGTTGACTTAGTTTATAAAAGTTGACAGTTAATTGCATGCTCCATCAGCAGCAACCCCAACCTGTCCATCAGTTCTTGTTAATGATGTGCACCAAGCTTCTGCAAAGATTACTTTTAAGTAAGGATATGAAAGATGAATCCAGAAAGGTAAAGATCAACACAACCTCGTGAGCTACTGAAGCAGTCAGAGAGCCAGCAGCGTGATAAGGCTGACGAATGTTTCCCAAGTGCATGCCTGCCTGCACCCTTGGATGTGGCCCTATGGTCTTTCTCCAATGTTCCGAGTAGAAGGGTAAAACTTTAATTCTTCAATATCTGGTTTATGCTGGCCAGTTACACATTGAAATTTGCAGCAGGTGTCTCGTTAAAGGAGTTACACAATGTTTCTCTTGTTACATTAGATTTTCCACAGCTGCTTTGGGGTTCCAACTCATTCTATCGTTTATTTATCACATTATATTTCTCACAACTGCTTTCTTGTTCACTGCCAATACATTTTGTTGGCTGACTAATCCAGAAATGAAGATTTATGTACTTCAAACATATTTTGTTATTGTTTATAAAAGCAAAACTTTAGAGTCTGACTTTTCAAACACAAACAGCAGATGATGCTCATCTTATCATCTTACACTGTACACTGTACACTATTGTACCAGCCAAGCTGGTTGGAATCTCTCATTACAATCCTGACCATTTTCTTCTGAGCTTTCAGTTTCATGTGGGCTCAATTGTAACATCAATGACACTGATCTTGAGAAGTGAGGGTTTAAGAGGATGTCACATGGGAAGCCACACATTTGTTTGAAAGTTGGGCCATTCTCTTCCTGCGCTTTCCTATTCATGTATGTATGACACTCATGTAGCTTCAATTCAGCTTTTCATTGGAATAAATTTTGAGGAATGGCGAAAGTCAGGGAACCTTGATTGCATCAATGGACTCCCAAATAATTTTTGCGATATAGCTCCCCATCCGAAAGGGTGAGATTCTTTGACATTCTGAGATAAGGAAAGAGGTTGAGCAATACCTGAAAACTCTTCCATGGCTTATGCCCACGGACCTGGCCATTACCTCCACTGCGCTCTTCACCATGGGCTCCAGTTTCAACAGCTGCTTGGCCCTTTGCCTGTTGTGTGCCCCTCTTGGCAGCAGATCTTGGCACTTTCACAGAGCTCCCCTTGCCTTCTGTTTTGCCAACCACGAGAGCATTGAAATCACCCCAGCATGATAATATCATCAGAACAAAGTTGGAAACCGTATTTAAATGTAGTAAGTGGCCAACAACTTGTTAGCCTGTTAGTAACATAAGGTACATAGTCAATATAGCAGCTTACTTTTCTTGAAATCCATCACAGGACTAGATGGACCTCTCTGCAAGGAACCCAGATCGGCCTGCTGGAACCTCAGTGAGTCCCTCTTCATGTCCAATGACCCATCCATGTTTCCTGTATCCTCATGACGATCCATTGCCTGGCTTTCCAGGCCTGTGAGAAAGCAAGCTAGCCCGCAAGACCCTATGGCTGTGTCAGACACAGAAACTCCAGCCCCATTCAACTCTCTCTCCACAGCTTTCCAGACTGGAGTGCTGAGTTTGAACCTTGGGGTGCACTGTCTTTTGCCTCTTACCACACGCTTACCCTTTGAGACTGTCACAGGCAAACTATCTGTCCAAAAACTCTCCTCCTTCCTGTCTACCAAACAAGGCCCGATTTCTTGTAGCTCTGATGATTCATTCCCACTCGTTGTCTCAAACTTTCCCTCAAGACTGTGTGCGCCTTCCCTGCTGCTTAAAGGTTCAGTGCATGGTGAGGCACTTTTGATTACAGTGGGCATGTCATCAAACTTCACACCTTTGGTAGATTTCCGCTGCACATAGACCTTGGGCTCAGAGCTTGGCTTTTCCCTCTCTTCAACCTGGGTGGTGTTGTCTGGGGCGTTTGCTTGGTCTGTACAGCAACCAAATTCTTTACATGGTCGAGCACCAAAACACCCTCACTGAACGCCAAATATGCTCTATTCAGCAACATTTTAAATCTTCTTGAATTTCCACCTCCTCTGATTTGATTTATGATGGAGAGCTACTAGCACCAAAACACCCTCACTGCAAAGCTATCCCAAGCCAAATATGCTGTATTGAGCAGAAAAATTTAAATCTTCTTGAATTCCACCTCCTCTGATTTGAGATATATACAGTAGCATGCTGTTCATTTAGGCTCCTATGCAGAAATTTCTCCATTTTATGCCAGTGATCAATACCTGTGTCAGGACTGGAAGTTTCTCTTGCTAATGCAGTCTGAATGATTTCAAAATTTGAAGACCCCATGTCAGCACCATTTGTCTTCACAAATTGCTGCTGCAGTGGACTGGTCTCTTCCACCCACTGTTCTATCTCATCCCTCCCTTCGCAAACTGATGAACCACAATCTGTACCTCCTACAGAGAGCTCCAAATCTGAGGGAGTTTGCCCCTTTCTCCTCAAATGCGTTGCCACGCTGATGCTGCAATTGGTGTCTACCTTGCACAACTCTCTAGGCTTCCGCTTCACGTAGAAGTCACGAGCCAATGGACGGTCCATTGCCTCCACCGAAAGCATCGGATCTTTGACAGATACAAGACAGTCTCCTCTACCTTCTCCCTCCTCCACCTCTTGCACCAAAGAATTTATATTCATGTGCTTCAATTCATCATTTTGACTTCTGCAGCCACCTGAACATAGAAGCACGATCAATCATGTAAGATTTGCTGACAAAGTAGTAAGAAACTATCATGAGCAAATACTGTAGGCAGAACTCACCATTGGTGGATAGCGGCAGGCCATCCGACGGCCCTGACTGGCATTCAACAGCATTTTCTTCAGACTCGTGAAGCAACCACTCCGAGAGGGAGCCCACAGGTCTGTCTGAACTGTCCGCAGCCACAGAATCCAGACACGCAGAGGGCTTCAACGGCAGTGTGTTAGCAACGCGGGTGCTCTGATTACACACAGGAGGTCTTGTCCTATTCAATGCTGGTGTGGCTTGTTCATCCGGGCCCTTAGCCATAGGCTCAAGTAATCCTAGCTCACTACCCACTGAAGAAGGAAGAGGCTTGTTAGCAGTGCACCCTGGGGTCGAAAGTTGACTGTAATCAACCTCATAGAGATTCTGGGTAGTGCCAGACTTTCTACCATCGGTGCTCCCTGATGCACGATCATCCTCCCCAATTTGGCTGGCTTCAAAAACATTCGCGGTTTGGGGAGAGGATGGTAGCCTTATGATGGAGACCTGCATCAAACACAATAAGGAACTACAATAGGTTTTGTAAAAGAGCTCCAACCAAGTCTCTGCTTGTTTCCATACAAATTCCCTCTCATTTGTTCATCTTCTGCATATATGTATATCTAATGCTTAGCACATTCTATGTGCATATTCCATGTATCTATAGAACCTCTACTTTCTCACCCAACTATCTGCTTGAAGAAATGTACGAGTAGACCGATAATGACTTGCAATAAGACAGGCTTCCAGCCAAAGACACACCTGTGACAAGTCATCAGCGTGGTCTGAAGTTGGCCCAGTCTCCAATATGCAGAAATTGGTTTTAGTACCATTAGCCAACCTCGAGCTCTGAAGATCTGTGGAAATGATTTATTGCTGTTAGCTCAGTACATTCAACCTCCAGTTGTAAATCACCATCCCCGCTGATGATGAGGCAAAAGGTTTCCATGTTTCCAGTTCACATTGAAAAACACACTGTAACCGTGACAACAAGCCCACTTCCCTGAATAATCAAAGAAACCAATTGCCCACTTTCACTACAAGAACCTCACAAGAACTGCTCTCAGCTAACTTGTCATCCATACGTACTTTCAACTGAGACTGCATTCAAGAAATGGTGACAACATCCATTTTACAAATCATGCCAACTCATCATTAAGGGCTCTTAATGAGGGATAGCGGAAGTGGAGTGGGAATTGCGGAAGCCCAAGCATTGATCAACAAATGATCACGACCAATCAGTATCTCCAACCAGGGTTCCCGGGTATCTTGTCAGCTTGCTTACAGCTATCATTTGCAATGTTGATCAATGCTTAGGCTTCCATTCCGAAAGATGCAAATGTACGGACGCTGGCAGGTAAGCAGCCCGCAGCACCCAAGACATTGCTGCATATGATTGAAAAGGTATGGCCATGGGGGTTCCCACAAGTGTCGTCAGTCAAATCATTAGCAAAGACATGACAACAAGGAGCATCACCAAGTTTGTGTCCCTCACCACTCCCTATGTCTGACAAATCAGTCGTAGGAGTCCCTGCTTCACTCCCAACATCCCCGCATTGTTGCAGCATTTCCTGAATGCTCTTATCACTGATAGCATATGCCTCCTTGTAGAGCCTTAAATTGATTCCAATCTGCTCGATTGGCTTCTCACAAAAAAACATGCATGTGCGAGTCAAAAGATTTGAAAGTCAACCATGTGAGTGACTTCTAATTTAAAGTAACTTTACAACTTCAAATGAATACAAATTTCCTATCAAGACATCAAGGTCCAGTTGAAGGGATAACTTGCTTGATGTTTTGTACCTTTGCTCCACATCTGATGGCAATACTAAACAGGTTGATCACAAGCTCATGCTGCTTCTCGGCTTCAGCAAGTTCAATTAAGGACAGCCAATGTGTAGCTGACTTCAGCAAGTTGTCTGCAAATTTTCCATTGGTAGGAAGCCCTATTTGTTTGGAGCTTTCCTGAGAAGAGGAACTCTTAGCTCCGTTCAGCAACAAAACTCGTGAGGATTCCTGCTTTTGTGAACTCTTGCCTTTTTGAGTTGAACCTCTTGCCCTCAAAGGGCTTGTTAGTTTTCCGGTAGTGTTAGGCGGGTCTCTCACCGTTGTTGCTGCCCCATGATCCAATGCTATCCGAGCACATGCTTTTCCAAAAATTGGAACCCGAATGGATTTCAAGCCACTCAAGGGGGACTTCCGTTCTTGTCGACGTGCCTTATCTACAGTCCTGGGGACTGGCTTGGTCATGCTTCTTACCCTCGGTGATGCATCATCCGATGTAGGCGACAATTCTTTAGGAATTCTAGGCACACAAGTGGAGGCGTATCTGGAAGCTACAACAATTTGACGAGTTGGTCTCGTGGAGTTTGGTGTTACCGGGATATCATCCCTCGTCTTTGATGTGTCGAGATCCTGCCTGGAGGGCAAAAAAGTTATTATGCAAGTCTATTTAAGCAGTTCCTCATACCATATGTCAAAATGCTGTTCCAATATTAGACAACCGAGCATCTACAATTTAAATTCGGGTTGCATTTGAGTTGCTTTAGAAAGTCTCGTACCTTGGCTTGACAGAATTGTTGATCTCCTTCAAGGCTCTGTCGTCTTCGGAGGTGGCCGTTTGGCATGATTCGGGACCTGCTTCGGAAAATATGGAAAACTCAATTGAAATGCACGGGCAGATTCGGGACTCTAAAATTGAGGAAGACTAAGAAAAGAGTGGAACAGCTCTACTCAGTAATAGGTACTCCAGTTTACTTTGTTATTTTGAGTTTTGACAAAAACAAAACAAGAACAAGACATGCATGATTGTTACGTAAGAAGTCCTTGAGCTAAGTTTGAAATCAAACATATCCGCACCCGGAAGCGATGCTGGGGGTTCCATTGACGTGCACAAGGAAATCGAATGTCGCTTGTAGGAAAGTCTCAATGTAGATAGGAAGGATCCCTCCACGCTTTTCAAGAATCGTCCACAGAAACACAGCCGTACAGCACTGATTGCGGTGTTTCCATATAAGTGTAATTTCAAAGAGAGCTGCAGATCAGATACAACGTTTCCACAAGCGTACAAGCTGGTTGGCATAGCCAAGAAGGTAGGCGAGGACGAAGAAACAGGAAAGATAAGTATAGTGAATCGAGAAAGGCCAATACAACAGAGATAACACACAGATTAGACTTTGAAGTGGAAATCGAAATGCAATATCGAGAGATTATCGTGAGAGAAAAAGTTCTTACCGGTTTGAATAGAGCACGAGGTCACAGATAGAAAACAGAATATCATAAAATCGACCGGGGAAAAGCGAAGTAATTGGAATGCACACCTACCTGCACAAATTTCCTAACGAAAGAAACACAAGATCGATCGGTCGAGAGAGAAAGAGAGAGACAGACATGGCGCCAAGAGAGGCTTCCTCATTGTAGCCGTTTGCTCAGCTTCCTCAGCACACCTCACTGAACTTTCATCCAATATGTTCATTCCATCCATAGTCTGTACTTTCATCTACAGCTCGTACTTCCATCCATCTATTGTATTAAAATAACTATCCGCCCTTTCTAATTAAATAGTATTCATCACAGTAGCATAGTGCACTGAGTGCCACCCAAGTGCTTCTGGGTTCAAATCCTGCTCCCTTGGCTCAATAGGGTAGATGCATTGCAAAGATCATACCACACCCCACAAGGAAGCAAGTTTGTGCCTTCCTCCGCATTGAACCAAGGTATAACCTAGTTGATCTAGGGTTCAATGGAAGGTTGTGGTCCAGGGGATGAAGAGACAGTATAATTTAGGCTTCCTTTGGGGAAAGGCGTCATCTGGGTCATATTTGTTTTATTTTATTTCTTTAACCAACATTTGAATCTTTTTCTTAGTCTAACCAAAAATGCTTTATGAAAATGTTTTTTCCACAAAAAGAACAACAACAATATGTTTATATATGTTTGAATATTTTATTATTCCAAAAAAAAAACCATTATATGACGGGGGTTGGGTCTTAGTAGTTGTCACATAGTTGGATAGTAGGCCATGAGGCAGTCCAACAGTTGTTTGTTACTACCACAATTCCATTCTGAACCATTACACACACTCATCAATATTTTTTTCAGACCCCCTACCACTCAAAGACGTCCTACAACTATTCCTAATACACATACATAAATATCAGACCACAATGCCACATCAACTACATACTCTGCCTACACTCATACATCAAAGCCTATATATTTGGAGAAATACTAGGTGTTGCCCATGCAACATGTTTAGACAAATATGGAATATTATGCATTACTACTCTGTACCAAAAGTAAAGTATGACACCTCTCCAAGGCATAAACTATGGTGTCTCTTGGCCCTGAAGGGCTATTGCCTTCCGGCACGAAAGTGGACGCTGGACACATTTATGATATCAATCGACCACAACCACTTCCAAGGTGGTGAGCTTCATTATGGCATTGACCTCGTTTACATGAAGAATTTTACGTACAATGATGTTGATAAAGTAGTCAATAAAGCTCGATCCAAACGAGATTGTTCTAAAGTTCAAAACGATCACACCTGCATATCTGAAATTTTTCAGATATATGTTAATGAATCACGGGACTTACCAAAAACATCAACTCAAAATCCTAGTTCACTGTATGCTCCAAAAGGTTCTCATACTGAAAAATAAAAACATGACCTAACCTGAAAAATTTTATCTATAAGATTACGTGTTTGGAAAATAGAAAAGTTTATGTTGGTCAAAGTGTAAACCCTTCTAAAAGGTTTTTACAACACCGCACTTAGCAAAATGAAATATGATGTTTTGAATTTTTACACTTTTTATTGATAATTTTATTGTAAGTACTTGTTAGCACAAAAGATGATAACCAAGCCAATAGATTAGAAGCTTGACATATTTAAAGTCTAGATACATATAATAATGGTTACAGGAGTTTCAAGTCGTCCAACATGATGTTAAAAAATATTTTTTTTAAATATAATAAAAATATATGATTTTTTTTTGCATCATATTTAGACAATGTTGTGTAATATTACTACTTTTCAAATAAACAATTTATTTTTTACTCTCAAAATTATCAGACATATTTTCTCAAATTTCCAAGAGAATACCAAAATTTATTACACTATTATCATGTCACTTTAATGTTACATCATTTTAACTATTTTATCAAATCTATTATATATATAATATTCAAATATGATATAAATATAATATATGTAACCTAAATATTAAATATTAAATTATAACAAATACTATATAAAAATATTATAATTTAAGTATATAAGCTAAACATATAAATATAAATATAACTGTAAATTCTAAATATAACTAAGTTATAAATATTTTCCAGCAAACAATAATCAACGACATTAATCACCTATCATCTATATAAATCAATTATCATTCTATCCATCATCGATCAATAAATATCCAATTTGAATCAATCATGTTTTATTTTATTTTTTTCTACATATTTATTTACCTATTTCAAATATATCAACATATATTTTACTATTACATCTTCATATTTCAAACATATATAAAAATTATTTACTTGTTTATTTAAATTTATTAATTTATATGTTCGTAATTATAATAAATATTATATAAATATTAATCTTTATATATTATATAATAATAAAACAACATATTATCATATTGTATCATGCTCTCCAATTCAAATCCAATCAATCAAGTTATTTGTCATATTACATCTCAAAAACTATAAATATGTTAAATATGATATTTATGTAAGCAAAGTTTTTATTATTATTATCAGAATAAATATGTTATATTTATCTATAACTTAAAGAAAAAATTAAAATATTTGTTTATAATAATATACCACTATCTTATATCAAGTTTTCAACTCAGATTTCATCATTCCAATAAGTTCAAAATCTATTCAATCGAATTATTTATTATATTACATTTCCAAAACTCCATTATTTTTAATCATTTTTGGTTAATATTAAAGGCCTTTGGGCCATAATTTTGTGTGCTATAGTGGATACCTATGAGGGTTCGAACCCCTGTACAAAAATAAAGTTATTGTGAATACCAAAGCTGATATTATCAATGGTGGATGCTCACCTTATTATCTCATTCTAAAAACCATGCTTTACTGTAAACTATTTGTAATCAATGTGATAGATATGTATTCTGTATAATAGAAAAAAAAAATCTCGATTATGAACCACCAAGTGTACAAATTTTATTTATTTATTTATTTTAATGTAATTTTGAGCTATTCTAATCAAATTCCAGAAAGAAAGAAAGAAAAAAAAAAAAAAAAAAAAACCTTGTAAAGCCATGAAAACAAATATAAAGGTAATAGTGACAAGATTTGAACCCAAAATTATTCACGCAATTCTAAGCTATTCTAATGATTAATTAAATTATATGAACAAATCACAAAAAAGAATGAAGAAATAATCTTGTAAGGCCATGAAAATATAAAGATATAGGTGACAATCACTTGGGTGGCAATGAAGAAACGTAACAACTGAACATTACAACACCCTCTAACCGAGGTACCAAATTGTTTTGAATTTATATTAAAAAATAATATTCAATTTTATCTATTAACAATATGGCTATTTGGGTAATTGAATGATATTTAGGTTTAAATAAATAATACCTATTAACGTGTTTTTTTTTTTTTTTTGCCTAAAATAGTTTTAAGGTTTTGCCGATATCTCTTGCCATTGCCTTGGCTAGAACGGTATTGAGGTTTAGCCAAAACCATCGACGTGGCCTATTGTCCTGCCAAGAAATTTTTTTTGAGCACTAGCTGGCATCCTAAAAATTCTGTTTTATTTTGTCTGGGCAACTTAAAATGACAACAATGACGTGGTTAAGGATGATGTGACGACCATAATGCTTTTCAAATTCAATTTTATTTTTATGAATATAACACTTGGGAATTGGAATTTAAGAACCTCTTTGATAACCATCATGAAAATTTTAATATCCAGCTGGTAGCTGACTACTACATTTGAACCAATTCAATCTACATTTGCACATTTCCATTAGCAACATACGAAAGAACAGCAACCATTAGACAACACATATATGCACTCGCCGAGGATAATAAACCTAAAAATCTTTATCAACAGTGAGTACAATCCAGATAGAGATATCTCATATACCTTACCACACATCCAAATCGAACAGCGATGGGATGAAATTATATATATGAAGCATTATGTACACCTTTCCCCCGCTCATCTCGGCCTAGGCTCAAACTCAAAACTTCATGAGTAATGTGTAGTGTACCAACCACCAAGCTATAACTCATAAGTTGAAAAACCAGAACTATCTATCTAATTATATCAATCATGGTACATCCAATATTCACAACACCATCCAGACCTATCATCATGCATTCATCTACACTAAATACATTCATCCACCCCAAAATTCAAAACTAAGGTTCTACATGGGCACTTCAATGTCATCTTCACGTCATAGCCCATCACGACATTCACACTCGCTGCACCTGTATGCCATAGTACACCGCACATGAGGACTTCACCGGCAACGACGTCTACCCTACAAATCTAAGGTCCTTGCAAACAGTTTCGTGATAGTTGAAGAGCCTGGAGACATACACAGCTAGAAGAAGACAAAAAAAATTGTATTACACAACGCTTCGACAGCGAACCGTTACGGTGATAGAAAGGATGAATGCGCAAGCTGGCTTTATGGATGATGAAGGTTCGGGAGCTACATGAAGAAATCGCGGAAGAGGCAGAAAACATAAGGTATGTTCACTATCTGTGCCTCTACTGTTTGCAAGAATCCGGTTCATGAGTCCATAATGCATATGTGCCTGCGCATATGGTAAAATGCCCACGGCTTACAGGTCTGCAGAGAGTAGCTTTATTGTTCAATATGCTTATGCGCCTACGCATACCATGATAGAACACACTCGCGCTGATTGAGATATTCAATACCATGACTGCAAAACCCTTATACGCCTGCATAGCCTGCAAAACAAGACGCAAGTTTGAGTGTAAGGATCTAGCCATGAAAACCTGTATGCGCCTGTGCATACCCAAAATGAGCACACTGATGTCTGCGAGCAGAGCTTTCAAAAAATTGTATATGTTGTCAAGGACGAGAGCATGACTGAACACAAACAAGAGATCAAACTAGAGGTACAAGACTAGACAAGAAGTCAAGGTCGGCGTGGCCGTATGCACGATGAGTAAATATGAATCAATGCGATCTTTATAACAATGAACAAGGGTACAAGATATTGGAACACGACTTGAATACTGGAATGCTGGAAACTGGACTGGATTACCAGATACTGGAAACTGGGCTAGGGTACTGGGAACTGGACTGGAGTACTAGGAATAGGTTTGCCCAGCTAGAGCAACGTTTTGCTGCCATGGCCACTACTAATGTGGCGCCAACTCCAAGGCCTGAGGTTCAAGCCCCACCTGCACAACCTCCGATGCCTAGGGAAGACCAGATTGGTATGGGCTTCATGTGTGGAGCCGCACTTGCAGGACCATTACATGTGGACGCTACAGCTGCTATCACTCGAGCAACAACTCGTGCTTCTGAGCCAAGAGAAGCGGATGTGGATTTTGATCCACAAAAGGGGGAAGCAAGTTGACAGACAAAGCTTCCACAGTCTTTCACATTGGCTAAGACAGTGCCAATTACGTCATCGATGGCACCCGCTCGCCTAAGTATGTCAGAGGTAGAGCCACGATTGCCATTGGGGAGAGTTGGTGTAGCTCGGGAAATGCCAGTGGGTGGTGCTGCAAAGCAAGGTGCAGCCAGTACATTGTTGGGGGCGGCTACGGCAATTTGCCAAGCTCCATTGTTTTCTGCCACGACAATTGCAATGTCGGGGATGCGGCTAGCTGCAGTGTTTAGATTGGCAGTTGCACTCTGTGACAGTGGTGATGCATCGGCACTATCTGCGGGGATAGCGGATAAGGTGCAGTGCATGGATGCTCTGGATTCAAGGGTGAAGATAGCCACAGCTGCGCCATGGCAAACGGCAGCTGCAAGGTTGCAGGAGTTGCAAGCTAGGCTAGCCATTGAGCGTAGTATGGTGACTCATGGGGTAATCCTGGTGGACAATCAGGATGGTGTGTTTCAGTTGGGTGGCCCAGCCGGGAGGAGGTATAGGCCACTGCGGGTCTTGTTGGACTCGGGAACACAGCCATTGATGTTGGGAAGAGCAACAATTGCAGGCTTGGGCCTTACAAAGGCGAATTTGGAGCCTTGTCATTTCCAAATTCAAACATCTTTGGGCGGTTCAGAGAAGGCACGAGGGATTACATGTCATGAGCTCTTCATTCGATTGCAGCCGGATCATCCTACGGAAGGCTCAGTCATGAGAGCTAAAGTCATTGTTACGGACGCGATGTCTTATGATGTGCTTGTTGGTGGGGCGGTGTTATACCCCATAGGATTCACTCTGGACTTTTTGGAAGAAACGACATCCTATAGACCGGAATGGCAGTCAGGAGATGGCCGATGTGCACTGCTCCCAGTGCGGTTTATTGGGAATGTAGCGGTGGATCATAGGAACATGATGCCCACATTGGCTGCATTCTCAGGGGTAGTGGCTTGGGGTGGTGAGCTCTTGGAGGGCAATAGCCATGCAGATGATAGGCCATCACCTGATGAGGACAAACAATTGGCATACAAGGCTGATTTGCTTCCTCATGTGCCTGTGCATATTCCACTGTGGGGTACGGTTGGGAATTTGCAACGAGTAGTAGGTGAGTGTGTGCAACAAGCATGACAGGAGGCCTTTCCATCGGTGGGTGAGGGGAGTTCAGTGACACCACCTAGACCTCCTCAGTTAGCTCCTTTGGACACAGTGCCCATTATCTGGCAACCACCTGACTCAGGGATTTGTTTGCTAGACCTGTTTGGAGGCATGAGCACTGGGCTTGCAGGAGTGTTGCAAGCAGGGATTAAAGTACACAAGTACTTGTACGTGGAGAAGGATGAGATAGCTCGGCATATTTCTATGCGCCACATCGTCTTGCTCACACACCAGTATCCTGAGTTGTTGCCTCTCTCAGCAATTCAAGGGTATCAAAAGGCCTTGCCAGCAGACATTACCTTGTTGGGGGCGGATGATTTGGACCGGCATGGTGCCATTGACTTGGTGATAGCTGGATGGTCTTGCCAAGGACACTCTCCCGCAG
Source organism: Takakia lepidozioides (assembly GCA_030704615.1). Classification (NCBI taxonomy): domain Eukaryota; kingdom Viridiplantae; phylum Streptophyta; class Takakiopsida; order Takakiales; family Takakiaceae; genus Takakia; species Takakia lepidozioides. Next base: position 64,206,077 of record CM060732.1, on the reverse strand, counting down.
GTCATGGGAATGACTTGCATGATGCACGATCGCATTTGTTTTGGGAGATGTTGCGAGTGTTGCGGGACTTGGAGACGGGGCAAGTGCAACCTCTAGGCTATATCTTGGAGAATGTTCCTCTTATGGGGGATTCTCGGGCCAGGGTTATGGCCAGTGTGCATCAAGTGCGGTCTTGGATTGGATCGGCGGTGTTATTGGATGCAGCAGCGGTGGGATCACGCGCGCATCGACCTCGATTGTGGTGGACCAATCTTGCACCACCAGAGCTGCTCAAGAGAGCATACAATTCCATTCAACTACCACCCAATCTCACGGTTGAGGGCATTTTGGACTAAAGGGATGGTGCGACATGATGACCGTCCACCTCTGGCGGTGGTCAATCGAGTGGGGCAGCCACGTTTGGCTTTGCCTACGCTCATGAGCTTTCCCTCGTCTCATGCTTTTTGAGACAATGGATCCATCCGGTATAGATGGAAAAACAGGAAATTAACACTGATAAAACCGGCCAATTCCAAGGAGGGAGGGAGACAGTCTGTCGGAGGTATCACGTCGTCAAGTGTTGGGTCAGGCAATGGATCTAAATTGCTTGACATGGATCATTGCCTTGTGCATGGCTGAGCAACGGAGATTGCAAGGAGTGGTGGCTACTTCGGCACTTCCATTGGATGGTGCATCCTCCCTGCCAACCGGGACGATTGCAGCAGTGAGTGGGGGCGAGCACAGGATCGTGGGTTGCAAACACCAATGGCAGATGTGGGATGAGATGCGCAAAAAGAGAGTCATTGGATCTCTCAAGCAGCAGTATGAGGAGTGGGGAGAGCCATGGACTGAGGATCAGTTGGAGGCCAAGGTAGCCAAGGTTTTTTAAGAGGTTGAGAATGTTTCTTGCTCAGAGGATGTTCTCAAGGTGGCTATGGCGGAGCAAGTGGAGGCTACGCCACAGTCAGATTGGGCGGACAAGGCCCAAGAGATTGCTATCTAGCAACCAAAGGATTTGTCTCCTACCTCCAAGCCCGGTGTACCCAAGGTTACAGTCATTGAGGACAATTGGGAACCAGATCTTGGACCTACAGTCACCGGAGGAGAGAGACGGAGGATCCATCGATTTCTAAAAGCTTAGAGAAATCGCTTTGCCTTCGGTTTGAAGGATTTGGGGAGTTTGAAGGGCAAAAAGATTCGTATTGATTTGGCAAGTGACACGTCAATCTTTTAAAGGCCCTACCAGTATAGTGACATGGAGATATCATTGATCCAGTCACGGACTATGGAGTTGTTCGAAGATCACTATAGCAAATGGGGGGGGGGGGGGGGGGGTTTTGCGACGCCAGCTGCGCCCCACGCCCCGCGCGGCAACGAGCGTGCGACGCCAACCCCGCGGAGCCTGTTTGCGACGCCCGACCGTCGCAACCAAACCCCGCGGGTCGCCACCTGGCGCCGGGGCCAGGTGGCGACGCCTGGCCGTCGCATGGGCGGATGAAGGGCAAAAAGCAGCCCTTCCGTGCGACGCCCAAGCATCACCCCCCAACGAAGGGCAGAAGGCAGCCCTTTCTTTGCCGGTCGTCGCACGCCAAAAAAAAAACCCTTTCTTTCCCTTTCTTTCTCTTTCTTTCATCGCAGCCTTTTCTTGCGACGCCAGGCCGTTGCATAGTGGCATGAAGAGCAAAAGGCCCCTGCGACGGCCCGGCGTCGCACACTGTCCGGCTGCCCTATTCTTTCAAAACAAAAAAGCAGGTCACAGTTTGCAATGGCTTGCCGTCGCCGTTTGCGACCCCCGGCCTCATAAATCCAAAAAAACGCGTCGCAGGTTGCGACGCGTGGGGGTCGCAGGCAGCGACAGCAGTGCTTTCTAGGTTTAGGTTTAGGGCCTTTGGGGGTTCTTAGTTTTTTTTTTTTTTTTTTCATATGGTACTGGGGTAAGGTGTTTTTTTTCTCTTTATAGTTAAGTTAGCTTGTTGTTGTGGACCTTCTTGTAGATTGTGACATTCATTTTGATAATTCTCTTGATACCACATCTATCTGTGGTTCTCCAACATATTCATTGTCTCTGCCTTCTTTCTTGAAAGACTACCAGCCACAGCCATATTTGATCAATCATAGAAATAAGCTACAATATGCATGTACATGTACAATCAATCGAAGGGATGGGTACAGTTCGGTGCGAGAATTGTTATGTAGCTTTGATTTTGTGTCTAATCAACTTGAACATTATCATCCGGAGCTTCTTCATCCTCATCAAGCTGCAAGTCTTCTTGGTCATCGGAGTCATCGTCATAAATGGCCCGGCCCTCAAAAGGCACCTCCAAATCATCCTCCACCTCGTTGTCAATGGCCGTGTCTTCGTCTCCTTCTCCAACATCCGTATCTTCTGGAGCTTCATCATATAGGGTCCGGGATGCATTGTCTGCGGCGTCATCATCCTCTTCTACCCCCTCTACCCAACCTCCATCATTAGCATCATTATCACCAGTCTCTCTGTCCACCGCAATTGCCTCACCCCATGGAGATCCGAGACCATGATAGATACGTCTTCCTCTTGGCTGAGCATGCACAACCACCTTCCAATTCCCCCCTCTTGTTTTGTCATCGGAGAAGAAAACTTGCTACATGTCTAAAGGGCGTGAAAAAGGCGCATCGGAGAGACCATGAGTAGGGTTGAGCCTATCTGCATTGACGCGCATGAAACCACAATCATCTTGCACTAGTGTTGCGGAGGGCCCCACAAGATGTGGCTGGAACCACCTTCCCTTGAAGAGAAGAGGCCGGTACCTTGTATACTGAAGTTGGAGTATGCTCTCAAGCTCTCCAATGTACTCAAGTTTGCTCATAGCAAGTCGTGTATCTCCCTTGCCCCACACGGAGTCTTGCCAATATGTGGCACACAAGCCAGAATCAAAGGTTGTTTTGCGCTTCATGTCAAGAGCACGAATGCGGAAATGACGATTGTGAACCCAAACCGCCGTGTATGAGGTCGTGAATTGAGAGGGGCCCCTTGCAATGTCTTGCACCAAATCTGAAACCACCTCTCCTTAAGCAACGGCGTCATAAACTGAAGTCCGAAGCCACTGCTGGAATGAACTTAGAGGCTGCAATTCCATGGGCAAATTTTGTGAATGAACATTCCGGCGGCCCGCTCCTCGTCGTGGGCGTCTCGTAACCAGCCTTGGATGGTTCCGCCTCCATGCCAGCGTCTCCTCCTCTCGTTGTTGAACAAGATTATTGTATCTTGCCTCCCACTCATGTATGGATGGGATGTTCTTCGGTATAAAGTCATGCGCTTGCTCAATCACCAAGGTCGGCAATTTTACCCTCTTCGATTTTTTGGGCTAAACGATGTCCTTGGTTTGTGCATCCTCATCTTCCTTCCACAGCCGAGGGGCTTCCTCATCCACCCTTGTCATGTACTCCGTGCAATAGAACATAGCTTCTTGCAAATGTATACCCCTCCGCCATGCTACCCTCCGGGTGCGCCATTTGGCTTACAAATCCTTTCAAAATCTTCATATAACGCTCAAGGAAGTACATCCACCGAGAATGAACGGAGCCGGCAATCAAAGCCTCTTCTACTAAGTGCACTACCAAATGCACTTGGATATCAAAGAAGGAGGGATGAAGACCTGCATCTCCAGCATACACATTACCTCCGCCGCCTCTTTCTTCATACGTGAAAAATCCGCTTCCTCCAACTCTTTGGAGCAAATCCACCGGAACAAGCCTCCCAATCTATAGATTGTCTCACGAACCTCGGGAGTCAATGTCCCACATACTGCAATGGGCAAGATGTCTTGCAATAGATTATGGTAGTCATAAGACTTCAAACCATGGACCCCGTCTTCTTCGCTGAACTTCGTACGGAGGGATGACCCATAACCAGTTGGTGTTCGGACAACACTTATGGTGGCTAACACTTTCTTGTATTCCTCCTTTGTCCATTGCCAAGATGTGCGCCTATACTTCCACCGTACAACACCCTTTGGGTCCACACCATTTTGTTCGGCCCATAGATGGCGCATGCGACCCTGCTCCTCGAGCTCCTTTCTAACACCGAGAGAATCTCCTTTTGCAGCCACTCCCTTCTTTGCCGGCGTGCCATGAAAAACCCGAAAAAAAGACGAGCAGACATTCTTCTCAATATGCATGGGATTTAGAAGATGGCGAATCTTCAGGTCCTACATATATCCCCACCCACAAATACTTACACAATTTTTTTTACGTGAAAGTGACAATGCAACGCATACCAAATGTACAATATCACATGCATGCATAGGGATATTGACGGTGTTTTTGTGGAATATGTACCGCCCAATATGGCAACTCGTAGAAGATTGAAAGTCGTTTCATGTCGGGCACGTCCACTTCACCGTCCGTGCCCGCATGGGCCTTCTTCCATCGGTCCTCCCAAAACTGCCCGGACGGTGTCATAGGGGGGGGACGTACTTCCTCTTTGCCATCAAACAAGTGTTTCTCTCTTCTTCTCCATCGATGGCTCATAAGAAGAAATTTGCGGTAGTTGGGATACATCATCTTGTGAAGATGGCGGGAGCTATGTGCATTGAGATTATCACCACAATGCAAGCATGCATGGTACCCTTTGGTGCTTAGCCCCGAGCAAACAGTTAGTCTTGTACTACACATCCCGCCATATTAGCAAAAATAAAAAATTGTCATGTGCATGGCCCATAATGCCATCTACCCCATTACGGTGCACAAGACTGTCGCCGCTACTTCAATCAATCCCAATCCTCATCGATATTATCCGGCATTGACAAGTGAATGTACGTGGGTTGTTCATGGGGAACTGTCGCGCGGCTTTTACTCACCCATCCCTTCGCTATCCGAGGCGGAAACTCCAAGATAGAAGAGTTGGAAATCTCTAAGTACTCAGCCCGCGCAGAACAATCAGTCATGACCTACAGCTAGTGTATCATGGGGGTGTTTCCTATTTGTTTCCTTTTCCGCATTCATCTTAGCTACCTTACCATTGATAATTAAGTATCAGTTTGCTTCATCAATTTATCGGTTTCCTTCACTCCTCCATTCAATCCACAGCTTCACTCAGATCTCTCTACACATTGTGATTGTATCGTATAAGTATCAGATTATGATTTATCAGGTATCAGGCCGAAGCCATTGTGTCTCTATTCTCCTCTACAATATCCCTACAGCTTTGCATATAACAAGCATCTACTAATCCTCTTTCCTCCTTCATCGTGCTCACCGACTTCCGCTCCCGTCTCTCTCCGAAATCCTCCTCCCCCGAATCATAATCCCTTCTTCATTCCCCGTTTCTCCCTTTATCCTCCTATCCGCGGTTCTAACCGTTTCCCTCTCTAACCGTCGTATGTGAATTAACATGTTCCCTTCACAGGTGTTGTTCCCCACAGTCGTTCCCTGTCCTACTCTTCGTTCCCTATTATCGTGACAGCTGTGTCAAGCGGTGACTGGCTGTGTTTGGCTGTGTCGGGCTGTGACTGGCTGTGTGGCTGTGCCGGGCTGTGACTGGCTGTGTGGGCTGTGTCTGCTGTGACGGGCTGTGTGGGCTGTGTGGGCTGTGACGACTGTGACGGGCTGTGACGGCTGTGTGGGCTGTGTGGGCTGTGACGACTGTGACGGGCTGTGTGGGCTGTGTGGGCTGTGACGACTGTGACGGGCTGTGTTGGCTGTGTGGGCTGTGACTGCTGTGTCGGCTGTGTGGGCTATGTAACCCCCCTCTACAGTGCGCTGCTGTCACCCCTAAGGTTCCTGTTTGTCTCAGTCTGTGCAAAAATTAAGGGTACCCTACAGATCCCGTATAAGTGTCTAAGTCCCCTACAGTCCTCTAACATTTACCCCTTCCTCCCTCAAAAAGCCGTGTCCTCACGGTTTACTGTTTCTGAGTAGCAACCCTTTGTGAGTGAGCACCTTGTTGACGTTGAGAGTTTCGTGGCGGGCTGTGTGTACGAGCCCGAGGTCTGTCTCTGGTTGACGGAGATGGTTGATCACTACCTGGATAAGTGAGGCCTTCTGGAGGCTGATATCGAGGTAATCGTTCCGGCATAGGAGATCCCCTTTGCTTCTTCTCTTCCATCTGAATTGCATAGTCTTCTTCCATGTCAAAAGAATTCTGTGAAGAAACAGTTGTATCAGAATCCTCATCGCCTCTCAGGTGTTTTAATTTTCGAACTTTTTGTGGAATCATCTTGGGCATACAATGCTGTCCTACCATGTCTGGAAGTTTGCATTTTACGACCTGGTGTAACCGTTGAACAGCAAAATTGGTGTAGACACTGAGCTCCTTGTCTGTCCAAATGAGTGGGGTACCAATTACTGGTGCAGCGTGCAAGTATTTCCATGCGATATGTCCCTTATAGAAAATGTCATCAAGTCCGAATTTCTGTGTTGACAAATTGTTGCAGGCTGCTTGAAACCATGAACGAATTTGAGAATCCTTCTGTATCATAACTTTTGGGTCATATAGGTACATATGAGGTGGCACCGAAGGTAATACCCAATGATCTCCACTGGAGTAACTTTGAAAGCGTGCTTGCATCTTTTGTTGCTCAATGTGGTAACGTATCAGAAAACAAGCAGCGTAGTATAGCCCGCACCCCATGACAATACTTGCTATCTCCTTGGTCTTGGTATAAATGAGTCCATGTACAACCTGGAAAGCAACCAATTCCCTCAACATGGTACCTGCCTCGTGCCAGTATTGTGCAAAGTGATGATCTTCAATATGTCGATTGTTTGGAAGAACTTTAGTCCTGGTTGCCACTGGCAGCCAAATACGCATGATTTGGTAGTAATGTGCGAATGACTGCGGAGGACTAAATTCTTTCCAAGCCAAATCCAACATGATGGGAATTTGGTTGAAGGGCATAATCATAGCCCTACTGTACTCCCTGGCAGCTGGAGTTTTAGGTGGGTTAAAAGCTGCATTGCCCCATACCTCCGGCTGTGGTGGCTGTGGTGTGGTTGTAGTAACCACAGGTTCAGCTACTGGTACACTGACCTGTTGTGGTGGTGGTGGTACTGGTTCCTGTACCATTGGCATCTCCTGCACCTCCTGTGAAGACTGAAAAGCCAGAGTTCTGGCTTGCAAATAAGAAGCCATTAGCTGTTCCTGAGGGATATAGACTCTTTGGTCGATGTTTGAAGTGAGGTCTTCCACTTGAGTCTGGAGTCCGTCTACATCCTCTTGTAACTCTGCTATCCTACTATAGACATTGTCTATAGTAGTTGTGGCAATGTTCTGCACCTGCAGTCTGAGCTCATTCATCTCGCTTTGGGTGAGCTTCCGTGGGCTTTTGCCCTCTACTGGCCCTTGTGCTAACCAGACCTGCATAAGGCTGTTATCCACCAAGCTGCTTGTGGTTCCCCTGAGAGTTTGCTCTTCTCTTAGCTTGTACAATTCCAACTGCTGTTGTAAAGCCTCCATGCGCTTCGCCTGTGGCTCAACCAATTGCGCATAGGCAGCAAGTAGATTATTGGCTTCCTTCGAAGCCTTGTTACTGACCGCGATTTCATTTCTATTGGCCACGATGGTTTGTTGCAACTCCACGATGTATTTCTCTTGCTCAGCTTCCATCTGCCTGTATTGCTTGAAAGTATCTTCATTGCGACAGATTGTATTCTTCATATCGACAATGAGCTTCATGTGCTCCACATTCTCTTCTTCTGCCTTCGTACATTTTTCCGCTTGACTGTTTATTTCTTTTGTTGATTGGTCAAGCATAGTTGTAAATGTAGCGCATTGTATCGCCATCCTGTTATGCACTGTCTGCAACTCCGTATGTAGTGCATTCAGTTCTTGCAACTTGCTTTCATGCTGCACCTGCATTTGGTATAGCTGTTGCTTATGTGCTTCGTGCAACTGGTCTTGCGCGAGGCCTGCCTCAATCAATTGTTGCTTGGCCAATTGCAAAGCCATTTCTGTATTGGCCAAGTCCTGCTTCATCTTGAGAGTGACCTCTTCATCGACCTTGTTTGCACACTCAGTGGCAAGTCGAGCCTCAAACTCCTTCCTGAGTTCTTCTTTCAAGGCTGTCAATTGGGTAATTGGAACATGGGTTTTGACATAAGTCCCCAACAAATTAAGTGTCATGCCTATGGAACTCATCAGCATTGCCTGTTGAGGGTCATCATGGTGAGGTTGCTGCTGTTCCTCCTGATCTTCAACAGTATGATGTCTCACTAACCATTCAGACCATTGTCCCACCGGATTTTCTTCCTGAACTACTTCATTTATGACCGGTGCTACAGTGTCATGGCCTTCCGCCTGTGGTACCTCCGACACAGGTGTGTGCATTATATGTACCTCAGGATTTCTCTTGGGCAACTGTTGCACCTCTGGGATTTCTGTCTCCTTGACCAGACCAGAATATTCATAGAGAAGGTCCCCTTTCTCTATTTCTGCCACTATCTGTTCTGTAGTTGGAATATCTATCCCTTCACTTTCCAAATCAATTATTTCGGGTTGAGCTGCATGGATAACTTGTGACCTTGTGACAAGTCGTTCAAGTGGCTGTGTTGGTTGTGATGCAGAAGTAACTTCTTCCTCCCTCTCTGAAGGTCCTGCTTCCAGTAATAACATTTTTTGTTGCTGTGCCCCTTCCTGGTTATGAGCTTGGGAAACATTATCATGCGGAATCCGTGAAGCCAGTGGATCTGCCACTACAGTCTTTCCCCTTCTCTGCCTCTTAGTCTCGGGTTGTGCTGCTAGTCCACCCTCACTGTGTGAAGAGCCTTGCTCTTCCATTGCAGTTGTTTCTGGCTCAAACACTCCCATTTCCTTCCTTTCTTGTGCATTAAGTATGCCAGAATCAAGGATTATTTGAGCAATGATTGGGCCAGACACTATGATAGGAGATTTTGCGGTAGTACCTTGTAATCTTTTCATCTCCTCTACCAGTGCGTTGTACATTATGTCCGCCCATTGTACCTCTTGTCCCTTCAAGCCTTTGAGGATTTCCTCTGTGAAGGATCTGCTCAAATATTGTTGGTTCTGTTTCAGGGCAATCAGAACGTTCAATACTTGGCCTATGTCTTTTAACCCTGGGTACACAGCTTTGGTACAAGCATAACCCTGAGTTTTAAAGAAACTCCCTTCTTGGAATAAATCCCCTATTTGCAGTCTTTCCCTGTGTTCCTCCACATACACATGACCTGCTGGCAATCGAAACAATTGCTGGAGGTATAGGGGAGTAATCATTAATTCAACTCCCTTCACCGTTGTTGTTCCTGTCTTTGGCTCAAAGTTCTGCAAAAATTGTAACATGTACTGTCTATGGTGTAGTGTCCAATCCATGCTTTGCAATCCTTCCAATCTCAGCTCCTTCAGTATCTTTATCGCCTGTGGGGTAGCCATCGTTTGTTTCTGCAGAATTGTGGTGCTCTTCACCCTGATTTCCTCCATTCCTCTCACTCTCTTCATCTTAGACTCACAGAACTGCTTTGGCTGTAACAACTGCAGGAATGCCTGTAGTGCACAAAGCATAAACGTATGGTTGCCGCAGAAAGCTATGGGTAATCTCTTGTAAGCCTGCGGGGCTTGCAAGCATTGCTCAAGAGAAAAGCTCTGCTCTGTCGTTTCGTGTCTATGCCACTGCGTAAGTAATATTGCGAGCGTATAGTCTGTTAGTTCCTCCATAGTTTCCAAGTTATAGCATTTATGGCCTGTCCTGTCGAGACGCCCGTTACTCAGAACGACGCCGCCTCTTGCGCTCAATTTCCCTCCATTTTCTTGATCATTTTCTGGTTTTCTATTGGCTGTATCCGCTGTGACTGGATTTTAACTTTTATCTTCTTTAGTGGACTTTCCCTGTTGGATAGTCCACTAGGATCACACATGCGACATGAATTCGGCTTTTCTGTACTTGCCGTTCGTTCCGTTTCCCTTTTTCCGTATTCATTAATGGGCCCGCCTTTCATCCCTTTTGACGGCCGTTCTTGTCCTTTTTCTTTTTGACACCTGTCCTTGCACTTCATTCTCTGCTGTGTGTCGCACCCTGACCTCCACGTGTCTATTTTTAAATTAATTTCCGTTTCTTCTTCCTTCAGCCATTTTCTGAAGTTTTTATGTGTCCACTTGTCACTGATTCTATGGATCGTGTAACTTTAGTAGGCTGTGTTGAGCTGTGACAGGCTGTGTCATACTGTGTTACGCTGTGATAGGCTGTGTTGCATTGTGGTAAGCTGTGATAGGCTGTGACACGCTGCGGTAGGTTGTGATAGGCTGTGTCACTCCGTGATGGGCTGTGATAGGCTGTGTTGCGCCGTGCTGGGCTGTGATAGGCTGTGTCACGCCGTGATGGGCTGTGATAGGCTGTGTCACGTTTGTTTTGCCCACCCCGGTCATATATACTGGGCCTAGCGACAAGTGTTCCATACTCCGTTCGTAACACTGGTGCAGCCCGTGACTGCTCTTGCGGTTCAACATGCAAATCATGCTGCAGGGGTTTGTCATGGATACCACTGTACCCCTTCAACTTATTTGCATTGACTCTTCCCAGCATTTCTTTGTTAATGGTTTGTAACATGGCTGTGTTGTTATCATACATCTTTTGTATGACATAAGGTCCTTTCCATGGTGATTTAAGCTTAGAAGCTTGAATCTTTCCTTTCTTTTGCAACCATAGAACCAAATCCCCCGTCTTAAAAGTCTTTAACTTGCCTTCATCAAACTGTTCCTTTCTCTTCATCTGAATTCTGGTCATATTATCAGCTGCATCAGCACGTATTTCTTCCACATGGTATAATTCATGTTTCCTGACCTTGATGGAGTCTTGCAATTCCATTCTTTTTCCCCACTCCGTTCTCATGGTAGGTAACAGGAATTCCACTGGAAGTAAGGCTTCCATACCATAAACTAATTGGAATGGTGTATACTTTGTGGTGACTTTATACGAAGTCCTGTATGACCATAAAGCTGTCAGCAGCTTTGTATCCCAATCCGTTCTGTTTGCATTGACTATCTTAGCCAAGATAGTACATAGTATTTTGTTGGTAGCCTCTGCCTGTCCATTACCCTGTGGGTAATATGTTGTACTCTTTCTATGCACAATCATAAACTCTTTAGTCAATAACTCAATGGTCTCATTCATGAAGTGACTTCCTTGATCACTGATAAATTCTAAGGGACATCCAAATCGTGTAAGTATGTTCTCGTACAGGAACCTTGCTGTGGACTTGGCTGTGTTGTCCCTCAAAGCTTTAGCTTCCACCCACTTTGTAGTATAATCAGTGGCTGTAATTATGTACCTGTTTTGTGTATTCTTGGATGGTGGACTAATTGGTCCAACAAAGTCTAGTCCCCATTTCTGAAATGGTTCCGTAGGCATTGTAGGATGCAAGGCCATTCTTCCAGATCTCTGCAAAGGTCCTAGCCTCTGACATTCATCACACTTCTGACAATACTCATGTACATCTTTGAACAAAGTAGGCCACCAGTATCCTGCGAGTAGTATCTTTCTACTGGTAGTCTCTTCTCCAAAATGACCTCCAGCCACTCCTTTATGAACTTCCTCCAAGACTTTATTTACTTCATGGTGGTACAAGCATCGTTTTAGTACTCCATCAGGTCCTAACTTATACATTCTGCTTCCTACCATAGTATAAGGTAAAGCTTTGATAGCGATTCTCTTCCTCTGCTCCTTACCATAACTAGGTGGGCACTGACCATGAGCAAGGTAGTATCTGATTGGCCACTGCCAATCTAACCATTCATCTGCACTTCCTTGCACCTCCATTACAAATAAACTCGCATCAGGTAACTGATCGTCCACTCCTGTGGCGGCCTCTCCTGTTGTTAGTCGTGACAAATGATCTGCCACAAGATGCAAACGGCCAGGCTTGTAAACAACCTCGAACTCAAACTCATGCAAGATTATTAACCACCTCGCTATCCTTCCACTTATCAAAGGTTTGTTCACCAGATATATCAGAGCCTGGTGATCCACATAAAACATAAACTTTCTTCCCAATAGGTAATGCCTGAATTTCTTCACTGCATAGATCATTGCCAATGCTTCTCTTTCCGTTGTGCTATAGTTCCTCTCAGCACTGTTCATCAACCGGCTAGCATAGTACACAGGTGAATCTATATTCCCTGTAACATTCTGGGCTAACACCGCTCCCAACGCTTCTCCTGATGCATCGCAGTGAACATGAAATACTACATGCCAGTGAGGGTTAATCAGCACAGGTGTAGTTGTTACTGACAGTGTAAGTTCCTCAAACGCCTGTTGACATTCAGCTGTCCATGCAAACACTGCATCTTTCTTCAGAAGCTTGCTCAATGGTGCTGCTATTTGTGCATACCTTTTGACAAATCTTCTGTAATAACTGGTTTGCCCAAGGAATCTCCTTAAACTCTTAACATTCACTGGTGGTGGAGAGACTTTAATGGACTCTGTCTTCCTGGGATCCACAAGAAGTCCCTTCTTACACACTATGTGTCCCAGAAGCACCCATGAGTTCACACAGAAAGTACACTTCTCTGGATTCAAGCCCAGACCTCTCATCCTGGATCTGGCCAGGCATAACTCCAATTTATGCAAGTGCTCATTCTTAGAGCTGTACACACTGAAATCATCCAAGAATACCTGCATGAAATCATCCAGATACTCATGAAAAGATTCACTTATCACTCTCTGAAAGGTCGCTGGTGCATTACAAAGTCCAAAGGGCATGACTTTGTATGCATAAGCCCCCCAGTCTGTGATGAAAGCTGTTTTCCCTTGGTCTTCTTCTGCCACTTGCACTTGATTATAACCACTGAAGCCATCCATGAATGAGTACATCTCATGGCCTGCCACAGTGTCTAATACTGCTTCTGTGAATGGCAAAGGGAAAGGATCTTTCTTCGTACAAGCATTCAGCTTCTTATAGTTCACACATACTCTTAGTTTGCCATTCTTCTTGGGAACTATAACAATGGGTGACAACCAAGTTGTATATTCTATTGGGTATATAAACTTAGCCTCAGCCAACTTCTTTATCTCTTCTCCAACCTTCTGTGCGTAGTTGGGATTCATTCTATACCTCGCCTGCTTGATTGGTACTGACCCTGGTTCCAGTTCAATTTTATGCTGACAGACTTCAGGTGGTATCCATTTTAGATCCTCATAGCTCCAAGCAAATACATCTCTGTATTTGATGAACAAGCTTTTTGCTTCTTCGAAGAATTCCGGCTCCAAATCAGCTCCTACTTTCACCATCCTCGGTTCCTCCTGAGTTCCCACATTTACTTCTCGCACCTGCTCATCAGCTGTGATTGTCCAACCGGTCACCACTTCATCCTGTAAGCTCACAGTGGCTGGTTCTTCTAGGATTTCTATTTCTCCTTCTCTTTCTTCATAGAAATGTGATGGGTAAATGCTGGTTTCTCTTCAGTTGGTGTTGCTGTCACTACACCACAGCAGATACCTCTCAAACAACTTAGGCTTTCCAGCCGCATCTCTGCAACCTGCTCCCATTCTGGGTGTGCAGCAAATAGGGTAGCTTCCTGCTCCTCATCCAGTCCTCCCCTCCAGTCATACTCTCTGACTCCTCGAGGTCTTCTTGTAGCAGGTAATCTACTAGATTTCTTTGTGGTAATTTGTATCTCGTGCATCCCATTATGCACAGTTAGTAACTGAGAATTCCAGTCATGGAATACCCTGGCCTGTTTCAGCCACGGACGTCCCAATAATAAGGAGTAAGCCTCCATGACTTCATCCATTTTTAATACAGTTACTGTGATCATAAAGATCATTTTCTGTATCTGTATCTTAACTCCTCTTATTAATCCCAATGGCTGTACACTTCTTTGATCTGCCATTGTTACTGTAAATGGGGCTGGTTTCATGTTACTTAGACCAAGCTTCTTCCTTAATTGGTCTGTCATGATATTTACTCCAGAACCACCATCTATCAGTACATCAGTTAGTTCTGTGCTTCCAATTCTCAATTGGATTACTGGCATAGAATCATCAAAGTCCATGACTGGTTCTCGCCCTTCCGGCTTCACATTATAACTGGTCACCTTGCTGTTCAGGTCTGTGTTTCCTGTCTCTTGGGCAATTCGATTGATTGCCTGATACAGCCTGTGCCTACAATAAGGTGCCACAGCTAATAGCTGTCCAATGGTAATTTCTGCTTTGGTCTGACATATTACTTCAGCCAAAGTCTCTTCATTACTTTGCATGTCTGCATCTTCTTTTTTCCTTTCTTCCTCACTCCCCTCTTTTTCTCCATCCGAATCAGAGGAATCTGCCACAGGAATATCCGTACTCTTTTGCATTTCCCTTATAGTATCTGCCACTTCCTTGTGCAGTTCCTTCTCATCTTTCCAAGTCTCTTCATCTTCAGGCATATCATTGCCACTTCCAGTCTCATCTTCTTCCTCTTCTACTGGAGGTATTAGTTTGGCTTTACTTCTTGTTACTATCATTGTACTTACTTCTGGTACAACACATGGCCTAACCATGTGAGCTGCCACCACTGGGCCCTCATTCACAGGAGCTCTCATCTCATTCTGGTGTCTTATCCAGAATGAACAGGCTGCCTTGCGATGTCCTGGCTGATTACAATAGTAACATAACTCTTCACCATTGGGTCCTCGCCCTTGGTCTGTTCTTGGATTATTTCTATAATCCTGATTCCCGGGCTGGTAATTCCCCCTTGGATTACCCTGATAGTTGCCTCTGGAATTTCCTTGGTAATTCCCTCTTGAATTACCTCTCCCTTCCATGCCATTGTTATAACCACCAGACCTACCATAGTGGTCCTGATCATTGCTTCTTCTTGGCTGGGGCTGCACCTGATGCACCCTCACTTGCCTAGGTTCTCTTGCAGCTGTCCTTCTGTTGTAGTAACAATTCTCAGTAGAATGGTTATCCATTTTACAGATAGTACAGTGTTTCTCCTTCATGTGGCATTCTGTAGTGGTATGGCCTTCATTCTGGCACTTTGCACACCATACACCCTTCCTCCAATGTGTTGCAGCCTCTGTGGCATACTTCTTCAAGATTTCTTCCAATCTTTTCTCATAGTTATCCCTCTTCAACTTTTCCTTTCTCTTACTCTTTCTTTTTAGTTCTTGCTCTTCTTCTTCATCTGACTCATCTTCAGAGTCCTCATCTTCCTTTTTCTCTCTCCTGAGCATTCCCAATTGCTCAATTCTATTTGCAGTTTCAAATGCCTCCTCCACTGTATTATGGGGTAACATATCCACTTTCTTCTGCAACTCTGGTCTTAGTCCACTCACAAACCAAGTCTTCTGTAAACCGGGTGCTGGTACTGCAGCCAGCTTTTTCATCATCAATTCCATCTTCTCCATATACTCTTCAACAGTTTCATGCTTCTTCTGCTTCAGCTGTTGTAAACTTCCATACACTTCATCCTCAGTTTTACTTGTCCT
Organism: Takakia lepidozioides; assembly: GCA_030704615.1. Classification (NCBI taxonomy): domain Eukaryota; kingdom Viridiplantae; phylum Streptophyta; class Takakiopsida; order Takakiales; family Takakiaceae; genus Takakia; species Takakia lepidozioides. The sequence continues at coordinate 64,190,701 of CM060732.1, read as the reverse complement.
GAACCTATTTCGAAATGCTGTATTCAAGCCATTCCAGGTTAGGAAATGATTATCAGGGAATCTTGCATACCATTCACTTGCTTTCTTGATAAGTGAACAAGGAAACAGTCTCATCTTGGCATCATCGCCATTCTCATTGTTCACTATACACATGTGCTCAAATTGGCTAATGTGTACATCGGGATCCCCTTTTCCTGAATATATTGGAAAGGGTGGTTTTGCCCGTGTTGGTTGTAACGCCATCTGTGGCCCTACCTTCTGCCCACTGACAGGTGCTGGCACCCTTGCTGGTGCTGGTCCTTCTGGACCTGTTGTTTTTGTGGTGGATCTTCCACCAAGTGGTGGCCCTTGAACACTCCTTGCTTCTGGTCCCACGATATTCACAGTATTCCCAGCTTCAGTTGCACTACTTCCCACACTCCCTGTCCCCCCAGAGCCAGATCCAGGCAGCCCGCCTGATCCCCCTGAGCCGACACCTTCGTTGGCCTGTGATCCAAGTGCTCCACTTGATCCAGGTCCAACGGGTTGGGATGTCCTGGTTGTAGTCTCAACCTCAGCTGTTGGGTCTACTTCTTCATATTCTTCCTCTTCTAATTTCTTCTCTCTGTTTTCATCCTCCAAGTTCTGCCCTTGGGTTTCTTCTTCACTCATGTAACTCAACTGTAATGGTGTTGGAGAGTCTGAACTCTCCGTTGGCTCTGCCACATCCTCATCTCCTTCTTCATCTTCTGCTTCAGAAACTGGAGTTCCTGCTTTTGGTGTTCCATGCCAACTCTTATCAAAGATTTCTGTCAAGTCTTTTATCCAAGGATGTACCTCAGATCTTTCACCTCGTGATTGATCTTCTTCCTGTACCAATTCCCTTAATCTTTCTTGCAAAGAAACAGAAGGAGTGGCATCCAACTCTAGTTCTTCCGGTATAGGTGATGCACTTTTTGATCTTGATGGTGTGAGAGGTCTAGATGATTCCCCTATGTCTATTCCTCTCTCCCAAAGATATGGATAATTAGCTTTCAGATAGCTTTCTCTTTTTGATGAATATCTTTGTCGTCTAGCTTCTCTTTCATCACTCATGTCCCATGTCTTTCATTTCTTTTAATGTGGCAATAACCAAAACTCTCTTCTGTAATATCTCTCGTATATGCCTGGATTTCTTTCAAGCTTCAATGCACCCTTGGCTATACTTGAAGTCTCCGTTACCATATAACCATATGGCAAACAAGTCTGAAAAACTGTTCTTGGTGTGAGTTTGATCCACAAAATATCCTTTGGAATCCAATTCTTTACCAGTACAAGCTCTTCATGCATATGAGTATAAACATTCACCTTTCTTTCTTCCCAGCCTTCAAACTCTACTCGTTTAATGGATAGCAACGCTATCACATAAACTAATGTTGGTAACCAACGTGCTCTTCCTCTACAGGCTACCTGATAAATCTTTATCACTCCTTTCTCCAGACCCCATTCTGGATCAGCATCATGCACTCGTTTAAGAATATTTTCTTTACATCCGTCTGGCAATTCCAAGAACCTTTGAAAGAATTGTTTGGACAATCTTTCTTCCTTCGTTCCACAGGGAATTTGATTCACTTCAAATTCTTTAATGGTCCAACCACCATGATCCCACCAAATGCCTGTCACATCTGGTTGTTCATGTCCCAGGTCCCCAGTATGGTCGCCAAATGTCGCGCGGCTTTTACTCACCCATCCCTTCGCTATCCGAGGCGGAAACTCCAAGATAGAAGAGTTGGAAATCTCTAAGTACTCAGCCCGCGCAGAACAATCAGTCATGACCTACAGCTAGTGTATCATGGGGGTGTTTCCTATTTGTTTCCTTTTCCGCATTCATCTTAGCTACCTTACCATTGATAATTAAGTATCAGTTTGCTTCATCAATTTATCGGTTTCCTTCACTCCTCCATTCAATCCACAGCTTCACTCAGATCTCTCTACACATTGTGATTGTATCGTATAAGTATCAGATTATGATTTATCAGGTATCAGGCCGAAGCCATTGTGTCTCTATTCTCCTCTACAATATCCCTACAGCTTTGCATATAACAAGCATCTACTAATCCTCTTTCCTCCTTCATCGTGCTCACCGACTTCCGCTCCCGTCTCTCTCCGAAATCCTCCTCCCCCGAATCATAATCCCTTCTTCATTCCCCGTTTCTCCCTTTATCCTCCTATCCGCGGTTCTAACCGTTTCCCTCTCTAACCGTCGTATGTGAATTAACATGTTCCCTTCACAGGTGTTGTTCCCCACAGTCGTTCCCTGTCCTACTCTTCGTTCCCTATTATCGTGACAGCTGTGTCAAGCGGTGACTGGCTGTGTTTGGCTGTGTCAGGCTGTGACTGGCTGTGTGGCTGTGCCGGGCTGTGACTGGCTGTGTGGGCTGTGTCTGCTGTGACGACTGTGACGGGCTGTGTGGGCTGTGTGGGCTGTGACGACTGTGACGGGCTGTGACGGCTGTGTGGGTTGTGTGGGCTGTGACGACTGTGACGGGCTGTGTGGGCTGTGTGGGCTGTGACGACTGTGACAGGCTGTGTGGGCTGTGTGGGCTGTGACGGCTGTGTGGGCTGTGTGGGCTGTGACGACTGTGACGGGCTGTGTTGGCTGTGTGGGCTGTGACTGCTGTGTCGGCTGTGTGGGCTATGTAACCCCCCTCTACAGTGCGCTGCTGTCACCCCTAAGGTTCCTGTTTGTCTCAGTCTGTGCAAAAATTAAGGGTACCCTACAGATCCCGTATAAGTGTCTAAGTCCCCTACAGTCCTCTAACAGGAACATAATATACCTGGATAATCATGCATTGTCCAAAGCAAGATGTCTCTCATCTGAAAAGATTGCCCGGCCATAGGGTCAAGTGAAGCATCCAATGCCGGGACCCCCCTCCATAGCTCCTTAAGTTCATCAACAAGAGGTTGCAAGTACGTGTCCATGTTTGCCACTTGTTTTTTCCATATAAGACATTCACATCATTATTTCAATGCTCCACCAATATGCAAATTATACTACAAAATGAATTACACGTGTTACTCCATGATTATGTCACTCATCAATCTTGCATCCAAATTGCGTCAGAAATCAGAAGTTTAATGTAAAGTCCAAGGCAATAATAAACATGAAATGAGTACACTCACCTGACACAATGGCAGCCAACATGATATGGTCTTTTTTAATTGAAAGATACGGAGGGATGTTGTAATTCACCATGGTCACCGGTCAAGTGGAATGACTACATGACTGGACAGATAATTGGTTGACCCCATCCGAGGAGAAGCCGAGGTGGACATGTCGTGGGTCCTCCAAAAGAAAAGGCCACATCTCTTCAATATGCCTCCATGCTTGTGAATCTTGTGGCCCGCACACCTATCCCGGGGGGCTCCGATGCGAGACATGTCATCTCATGAGTCTGGCCAATTCGGGGCTTCGGTACTGTGCCCTCAATCGCGGGATGATCGGAAAGTAATGCATTTTCTAGGATGAAATACCCCACGCCCCCCACATGTAATCATGATCCCATTAGCACACATAATACAACACCCTTATGTCTTTCCCTTTATGCAACCTCTCCCTCATTTGGGCGTGAATGGTCAAAACCAAACGTCGCTCCTTCCACTCCTCCCTCACTCCTTCCAAAACCACAATCAGATCTTGCATGAGTACTACTCTCTAAACCCTAAACTTTGTGGAATACACTTTACATGCATTGAGAAGATTAAAGAAAGTAATCTCCATGCGAGGGGGAATGACGCTCATACCTTGCGTGGTACTTTTTTCCCTTGGACATCATCCCAATATCGGTCTTTCTTGCACTCTGGGCACTTGGTGAGACGCGAATCCTCTCCGTAGTATAGGGTTTTATCACATGGACATGCATGAAAAATCTTATAGCCCATCCCCACAGAGTCCAAGACTTTGCGGGCCTCTTTCCGCGACCGTGGCATCTTGGGTTTCAAGTGTGGAGCAAGGATATAGTCTGCAATAGTTCGCATTATGGCAGACATCCCAACATTACTTATACCAAATCCAATTTGAAGATTGAGCAAAAGTAAGATTGTTGAAAGTCGACTCATTTTCGCTCCTTCGTACAAGGGGTTCTCGCCTCCCTCTCCATGTCATTTGAAGGGGCCATTTCAGGATCATCGATTGGTCGGGTTCCCTCTTCATAGGATGCATCAGCGCCCACATGATGCATTAAGAGATCCTCCATGGCTTGCACATCCTCCTGGTTAATTCCATGCTCATTGTTGCTGTCACTATCACTGTCACTGTCATCATCATCATCATCCGGTACCGTGGGGGCGGCGTCTTGCCCACGATTCCCGCCTGAAGTACTTGGGTTGTTTTCGGATGGGGTGCCAAGAGAAAGGACCGGGAAATGATGGACAAAGTCCTAATACGAACAAATGAACATAGGGACATATATTATAATGTGTCCTTGCAACCATACAACTCATTATAAGCGAAATGCAAACAACAACCTTCATCAAATATGTCATTCAATAATTACATGTTTGTGCGCAACGTACACGCATGCAAAGTTTCAAACCCAAACAAAATAGGTGAAATGTGTTGAATAAGATGCCTTCATTAGCAGTGTCTGATTTTATAAATTGTGCCGCTGCTGCCAGTTGACCATCTGCAGGTTTGTTGTAGCTATAGCGTCAATCTGGAGCTTGAAACCCGGCCCTCTTGGGTGAATCTGCACCCACACTCTATCCCTGCTCCTTCAACTATCTATGCCTCAGCACAAATCATGCATATATCATTGTCTTGCTGCTAGCAGCTGATGATGACAGCCTAGATTTGTTCTTACACCCCAACCCTATTTGGAAAAACAGGCTGAAATGTGTTGAGGAAGGTGCAACACCTCATTCTATCAATTGTGCTACCGCTACTGTTTGCACTTGCAACAATTGACCATCTACTGCAGCTGATTTCTTTTAGCTATTGATCCCTCAGCCTGCACCTGAACATGAATATGGACCTCTATCCCTGGTCCCTCAGCTATCCCTGCCCGTGTACAGATCATGAATACATCCCTCAACCTTGCTGCTAGCAGCTGACAATGACGGCGTGAAGTTCTTCCAGAAAAATACCCCAACCTAGGACTTAACAGTAGTTCCAATTTTGAATTGCAACTGCTTCTCTCTGCAGTCGAACAAGCACTCACCTTTTTCTCTCCATTGTCCCCCCACTGAATGGGGTCGGAAAGTGTTCATCCCAAAGCTTCTCTTCATCTTGTTATCTATTTTTGGGTATTTTCCTGCTGCCACATCAGCAGTAACTTGTCAAAGTCACTCCAAACCACCCCACATCCACCCAATGAGCTAACTTACAGCATTCAATATGCAAATTCAGGGCTGGGTCTGATGAGAGGGAAAAATAGGCTGAAATAGGTCGAAGAAGAAGGTGCCCTCACCACATTGTCCTCGACCTTGTGTCATGACCCATGGAGGATTTGACTGACCATGCACCCAAGAGGACCTCTTGTGTGTGCGAGGTGTGTGCTGCTTCCACAGGGAATTGTAGGCGATCTGGAGCTTGAAATCCGGCCCTCTTGGATGAATCTAGACCCACACTGCTCCCTACTCCGTCAGCCATCCATGCCTCTGAACAGATCATGCATACATCCTTGCCTTGATGCTAGCAGCTGACAATAACACTCTAGAATTGTTCCAGCAAACACCCCAACCCTACTTATCACACTAGTTCCTATGCTGACTTGCATCTGTTTCCAACAGGCATTCACCTTTTTGCCTGGATTGTTCCACCATTGACTAGGGTCAGAACCGTATTCATTCCAGAGCTTCTCCACATCTCTATTATCTGTTTTTCGATACTTTCCTGTCAACCACATTGGCAGTAACATGTCAAAATCACTCCAACACCACAATAGATCCACCAATGAGCTAACTTGTAGAATTCAACATGAAAATTTAGGGACGACTCTGACAGCAGGGGAAAACAAGGTGAAATATGTTGAAGAAGGTACCTTCATTAGCAGTGGGCCTTGTTCTATCAATTGTGCTGCTGCCATTGCTGTTTCCAGTTGACCATCTACCCACTTGTAGCCGTTGTGCTATTGAAGAAGGTGCCCCCCCTTCCCCCATCATTTGATCATAGGTCTCCAAAGCCTGCATACCATGTCCCTGCTGTGCATACCCTGCAAGCATCGCGTTCCATGACACCACATTTGGTTCAGCCATAGTGTTGAAAACTCCCTTCGCATCCTTAATGCACCCACATTTGGCATAGACGTCGACCAGGGGAGTGTTCAAGATGACATCTGGTACAATTCTAGCTTTGATGATGTCACCATGGACCTCTTTCCCCTTTTCCAGAGGTCCCAGGCTTGCACACGCATTGCAAACATGCGGAAGCGTGATGTGGTTGGGCTTCACCCCTTTGCGCAACATTTGCTCATAGGTCGCCAAAGCATTCCTACCACACCCATGTTTGGTAAATCCTACCAACATTATATTCCACATGATCAAAGATCGCTGAGGCATTCTGTAGAAATCTTGGCAAGCATCCATGATGCTCCCGCACTTAACATACATGTTGACAAGGGTGTTGAGTAGAAAAAACATTTGGCATGAATCCACTTTGGATAATGTGAGTGTGCATCTGATTCCAGCTTCCAGACCTAGAGCCTTTGTCAGTCTGCCTGCCTCACAAAGCATCTTCACATGCCCCGCAGAAAAGGCATTGTGCCCTCTCTTGATCCTCTTTCAGAAGCTGCGGTCATGGTTAAGGACGTGCCTGATTTTATCAACTGTGCCGCTGCAGCTATTGCCTTTAGTTGACCATGTACCCATTTAGGTTTCTTGTAGCTATTGATCCACATGGAATCACAGGTAATCTAGAGCTTGAAGTCCGGCCCTCTTGGATGAATCTGGACCCACACTCTATCCCTTCTCCTTCAGCTATCCATGCCTCTGCACAAATCACGCATTCATCTTTGCCCTTGCTGCTAGCAGCTGACAATGACAACCTAGGAAACACCCAATCACACTAGTTCCTATGCTGAATTACGTCTGCTACTCTCTGTCATCTAATAGGCATTCAACTTTTTGCCTCGGTTGTTCCACCGTTCACTGGGGTCAACAAAGTATTCATTCCACACCTACTCCTCATCTCTGTTATCTGTTTTGGATACTTTCATGCTGCCACATCGGCAGTTACTTGTCATAGTCATTCCAAACCACCACAGATCCACCCAAAACTTACAGAATTCAATATACATCTCAGGGCCGAGTCTGATGAGAGGGCAAAACAGGCTAAAATAGGTCGAAGAAGAAGGTGCCCTCACCACATTGTCCTTGACGATTCAATATGTAAATTCAGGGCCGAGTCTGATGAGAGGGAAAAACAGGCTGAAATAGGTCGAAGAAGAAGGTGCCCTCACCACATTCTCCAAGGCCTCCATACCACGCCCCTGTTGTGCACACCCTGCAAGCATCGTGTTCCATGTGATGAAATATCGTTGAGGCATTCTGTTGAACACTTGGTGAGCATCCATGATGCTCCCGCACATAACATATATGTTGACAAGGGTGTTGAGTAGAAAAATATCTGGCGTGCACTTTGGATAATGTGAGTGTGCACCTGCTTTCTAGCTTCACTTGGCCTTTCATCTTGATGCACTTATGCAAGAGACAGACATACGTATCTGAATCTGCTGAAATGCCTCCTTGGTTTAAAGTCAGTAGAGCCTCTTTCAGTCTACCTGCCAAAGCATCTTCACATGCCTAAGTGCCAGAAGAGGCATTGTGGACTCCCTCTCTTGATCCTCTTCCAGAAGTTGTGGTCATGGTTGAGGTGCCTGACTTTATCAACTGTGCCGCTGCAGCTGCTGCCTTTGGCGATGCAACCATGCACCTCTTTGCATCTGGTAATCTAACAGGCATTCACCTTGGTACAATTCCAGCTCTGAAGATGTCACCATGTGGACCTCTTTCCCCTTTTCCAAAGCTGCCGGGGCAGTGTTCAGATTGACATTTGGTACAATTCCAGCTTTGATGATATCCCCATGCACCTCTTTGCCCATCTCCAGGTCGGCTGCTAGGCTTGCACAAGCATTGCAAATGCACACAAACATGATGTGCTTCCATTGCTCATAGGTCTCCAAAGCCTCCATTCCACATCCCTGCTGTGCATACCCTGCAAGCACATCATATCGCACTCCACGACACCACATGTCGTTCAGCCATAGTGTCAAACACTCCCTTTGAATCCTAGATGCACCCACATTTTGCAAACATGTTCACCAGGGTATTGTTCAGAATGTCATCTAGTACAATTCCAGCTCTGAAGATGTCGCCATGCACATCTTTCTCCATTTCCAAAGCTGCAAGGGCAGTGTTCAGATTGACATTTGGCACAATTCCAGCTTTGATGATATCCTCATGCATCTCTTGCCCTTCTCCAGGGCTGCCAGGCTTGCACGCACATTGCAAATGCACACCACATCTCGTTCAGCCATAGTGTCGAACACTCCCTTTGCATCCTAGATGCACCCACATTTTGCAAACATGTTCACCAGGGTTTTGTTCAGAATGACATCTGGTACAATTCCAACTCTGAAGATGTCACCATGGACCTCTTTCCCCTTTTCCAAAGCTGCCAGGGCAGTGTTTAGATTGACATTTGGCACAATTCCAGCTTTGATGATATCCCCATGCATCTCTTGCCCTTCTCCAGGCCGGCTGCCAGGCTTGCACAAGCATTGCAAATGCACACAAACATGATGTGATTCCCCCATCATTTGCTCAAAGCTCTCCAAAGCCTCCATCCCATGTCCTTGCCGTGCATACCCTGCAAGCATCGCACTCCACGATACCACATCTCGTTCAGCCATAGTGTCGAACACTCCCTTTGCATCCTAGATGCACCCACATTTTGCAAACATGTTCACTAGGGTATTGTTCAGAATGACATCTGGTACAATTCCAGCTCTGAAGATGTCGCCATGGACCTCTTTCCCCTTTTCCAAAGCTGCTAGGGCAGTGTTCAGATTGACATTTGGCACAATTCTAGCTTTGATGATATCCCCATGCACCTCTTGCCCTTCTCCAGGGCTGCCAGGCTTGCACAAGCATTGCAAATGCACACAAACATGATGTGTTTCCCCCATCCTTTGCTCATAGGTCTCCAAAATCTCCATCCCACGTCCCTGCCGTGCATACCTTGCAAGCATTGCACTTCACGACACCACATCTCGTTCAGCCATAGTGTCGAACACTCCCTTTGCATCCTAGATCCTAGATCCCTTTGCACCCACATTTTGCAAACATGTCCACCAGGGTATGGTTCAGAATGACATTTGGTACAATTCCAGCTCTGAAGATGTCGCCATGGACCTCTTTCCCCTTTTCCAGAGCTGCCAGAGTAGTGTTCATAATGACATTTGGTACAATTCCAGCTTTGATGATACCCCATGCACCTCTTTGCCCTCGTCCAGGCTCGATGCACCCACATTTCGCATACATGTCCACCGGGGTATGGTTCATACTGACATTTGGTACCATTCCAGCTCTGAAGGTGTCGCCATGGACCTCTTTCCCCTTTTCCAGAGGTGTTTAGAATGACATTTGGTACAATTCCAGCTTTGATGATAACCCCATGCACCTCTTTACCCTTGTCCAGGGCTGCCAGGCTTGCACAAACATTGCAAATGCACACAAAGTGGTCGGGCTTCACCCCCTCCCCCATTATTGGATCATAGGTCTCCAAAGCCTCCATCCCACGTCCCTGTTGTGCATACCCTGCAAGCATCGCACTCCACAACACCACATCTCGTTCAGCCATAGTGTCAAAAACTCCCTTTGCATCCTCCAATGCATCCACATTTGGCATACATGTCCAGGTCAGGGCAGTGTTCAGAATGACATCCGGTGCAATTCCAGCTTTGACCGATGTCACCATGGACCTCGTTCCCCTTTTCCAGGCTTGCACACGCATTTCAAACACATACAAACGCGATGTGGTTGGGCTCCACCCCTTCGCGCATCATTTGCTCACAGGTCTCCAAAGCATTCGTACCACGCCCATGCTTGGTAATCCTGCCAACATTATATTCCACGTGATCAAAGATCGTTGAGGCATTCTGTGTTGAACACTTGGTGATCATCCATGATGCTCCCCTTAACATACATGTTGACAAGGTTGTTGAGTAGAAAAACGCTCGGCATGAATCCACTTTGGACAATGTGAATGTGCACCTGCTTTCCAACTTCTAGGCCTTTCATCTTGATGCACTTATGCAAGAGACACACATACGTATCTACATCTGCTGAAATGCCTCTTTGGTTTAAAGTTTGTAGAGCCTCTTTCAGTCTGCCTGCCTCATAAAGCATCTTCACATGCCCATAAGTGCCAGAAGAGGCATTGTGGACTCCCTCGCTTGATCCTCTTCCAGAAGTTGTGGTCATGGTTGAGGTGCCTGATTTTATCAACTGTGCCGCTACAGCTGCCGCTTCCAGCTAACCATCTACCCCTGGAGGTTTTTTGTAGCTATCATTCACAGGGATCCATAGGTAATTTGGAGCTTGAAATCCGACCCTCTTGGATGAATATGGACCCACACTCTATCCTGCTCCTTCAGCTATCACTGCCTCTACACAATCATGCATACATCCTTGCCTTGTTGCCAATGCAATCATCGCACTCCACGACACCACATCTCGTTGAACCACAGTCGAACACTACCTTCGCATCTTCAATGCGACCGCATTTGGCATACATGTCCACTAGGGCGGTGTTCAGAACGACAAACCCTACAATTCCAGCTTTCACGATGTCACCATGGACCTTCCATGTCACTTCCAGGTGGAGGCAGTACATATTAAAATATCTATTGTCCAAGGCCACATTTTCTTAACCTGTTTTTGTGAAACACACGTCAGCAAATGTGGCCCCGAATCATGGGTGCAATCAATGCGCAGTGGTTCATGGAGTCGTTGAGTCGACTACATATTCACTTTAATGAATAAATATCTTTATTCCATTAATCAAATTATGAATGAAAAATTTCTAGTCGCATGTGCAGTAATTAGACCACTTGTAATTTCCGCTTTTTCAAATTTTATGTATTTACGCAATTAATTAAATAGCCCGAATTTTTGCTACGACTCCGGAGTCGTTGACCCCACTTCTGCCCACCATCTGAAATGCCCCCGTGGGCCCACATTGTCCGTTTCGACTCTCCAGTAGTCCCGCTTACTGCCAAATGGTTCCCAGAGTGGTTGGCGGACACCCAGTCGATTCGGAAAAGACACGAATGCTTCTAGTGAGACTACGACAAACAACGTCTTATGAGTACAATCTTTTTAACTTTTTCTGCACTCTCTCTCCCTTGTGGTTTGTTTATTTTTGTGAGCAGCAAAAAAGAGAGGGAGAGAGAGAGAGAGGGAGAGGGAGAGAGGGACAAAGAGGGACAAAGAGAGGGAGAGATCAGGAAACCAAAAAAAATAAAAATGTGGAGGGGGAATGAGTGAGCTCGTGGTGCTCAGCATTTGGTGGTGGTGCTTAGTCACTCCCCCCCCCAACCTTTTTCTTTTCTCTTTCTTGCCCCCTCTCGAGACCCCGAGCACTTGCTGCTCTTAGCCCCTGACTTGCTTGGTTTTTTTTGTTTTTGATTTGGAATGTAGAGGTTGTTTCCAATGTTGGGCGGTTATCAGGTTTCATGAGCTCCTCCGGTGTAGGTTCTTTGCCAATTGCCCCTTCTTTAGAACCTCCGGAGGCGGTTAAATGGACAAAAGAAAAAATTAAATAACCTGCCGGAGGCGGTTCTTTGATGTTTTCAAAAAAACCCGGTTAAATTCAATTCCGGTTATTAAATACCTTTGCACAAGTGGTTTTTTGAACCGGTTCTGGAAGTTCAATATACTTCATAACCGGTAGATAACCGGCGGTCCTTAAAACGGTTATATTGCGGTCATGTAAATGAACTATTAATAAAATAAAAATTTACATATATTGAAATGATGAATTTTTTAAAAAAAAAAACTTAAATAAATGCCAAGCAGGGATTGACCAGCCATGCAAGATGGTTAGCCCTTGAAACTGGATCATCCAGATGATCAATAATGGACATCCTAGTTACCAGATTGGTTTCATATAGATTTTTTCATTATGTAGGGTAAGTTATTCAATGATTTGAAGAAATATTACGGCATCCATCAATACCTTCTTCACATACACTGATTTTTGTATATCCTACACACTCTAGGCAGCTACCATAATCCCATGGCAAGGATTTTCATTGTAGAGCCCTTCTTGTTGCTTCAGATTTTTGTCAAGACAAAGCAGCCAAAAAAACCCAATCAGCACATATAATTTTAATATAAATGGATAGATTGCTAAACAACATTGTAAACTAGAAGCACAACACTAGAAAGTCTCATCGCCCTCGGGAAATTCCTCTGGTTCAACTTCATCATCAAATTCCTCGTCAAGCTGCTCTTCCAATTCATCCTCAAGCTCCTTCATATCAGCCAATACTTTGAAACTCTTGCAACCCTCTCTCGGATCATTAGGCCAATTTTTTGCAACAAAGATCATCTTGTCAAGATTGCTTGTTTGCAAACGACAACGACGTAAAGCAGTGAGGATTCCAGCAATAGAAAATATTCATTTTGTCTCAATTTGGCTGCCAGCAATTCCCAATATCTGCCGAGCCAGATGACCAATAGTTGGAAACTTTAGTTCATGAGACCTCCACCAAGTCAGAGGGTTACTGCAATTCTGTACATCAACTGCAAAACGTCGGAACAAAGCCAACTCTCGGATGACAATGTGTTGTCAAGTTAAATAAACACAGTGTGAAACTAACTAGAATAAAGCTAGTTATTTGTATTTAACACTTGGATTTAGGTCAAGTGTTAAATCAGGTGTCAAGTTTAGTTTGACACCTGAACTGTCTTATCTTCACGAGAGCGTCAGTCGCGCAGCTCATCTCTCTCGAGTTGAGCCTGCGCGACCGAGCTCCTTCATCGCTTCAGATCTGAGTGTGCTTATGTAGGGGTATAGGTTGTTGTGGGGTGGAGTCCCCATAGCTTGGGGTGCCCCTGGCTCGACTATTATCTTAAAGAGTGATGCTGTTGGATTCATGTTGTTTCTTGTGTGAACAGTGTGTTCTTAGCTTTCTTATCACTCGAGAGAGATGCGCTGTATCTAGTTTTCTAGTGCTAAGCTAGATGTGACGTTTTTGTTTTTAAGCACTATTATAATATAGCTTGGTCACGGGAGCCTGCAGTTAGACTGGCTATGTGTGCCTAGTGGAGCATAACAGGAAGGCGGGAACCACTCGAAGTGTCGCTGCAGCAGTTCAAAGCCGACAATAATCGCCCTCAATGGCACATGAGGGGCTGTCTCTGTCAGCCTGTCTATCCATCAAACCAGCTTTTGCTTTGTGTGTACGCATTTGACTTCCGGTCACAATGAAGGAGACGAACTTCGGAGGAATGCTGATGTCGCTGAGATTTTGCGCCGGACCACTTTCCCTCGTTCAGTCAAGCTTTCGGGAATAGAGCTCCCTGAGACAATAATCACCCCCAGAACTTCTTCAACTTTTTCCAGAGAACAGAGTGCGAGTTTCTGGAGGAAATGAGCTCGCAGGTGATCAAATCTGTGTAGTGAAGGAGTATTCTTTAAACATGAGATGAGATGAACTACTGTGCAGCACTATGTTCGCGAGCGACGATAGTCTTCATTTTGGCAGCCTGTCTATTTGCAGGTAATCAGGCGACCAATCAGACCCAAGCATAATTTCGATTGGGTGCAAGCCTTGTCCCTGGTCAGAACCCCTGGATTTCATCTCCTAATGGCACCAGGGTTCTATGCCCCTGGCACGGTAGATACTGCCTACAATCTTGGCATCCGGTATGCACAGCTCTCGCTTCAAACTATCGTGTGGACCCTGAACGCAACATATCCGGTGGATACGACGGGTGCGTTGGAGCTTAAATCGGATGGTGACCTAGTGTTGATTCAGAATTCCTCGCAAGCTGTGATTTGGTCTAGCAACACAAGCCAGCTAGGGGTTGTTGGGGCCAGTCTCTTGGACTCTGGGAACTTTGTCTTGCTAAACGGCAGTGGCGCATTTCGTGAATTTCTGAGGCCCGAAGGCCCAACTTCTGAAGCTCTGCCGTTGTTCTTGTTTCCGTGAAGAAGGGCTGAAGGAACTCGTCATGCTCTAATTGGCCAATGCTCCAAGTGTGTGGAAATCAGACCAGTTGCAGATCACACAGATTACTCAACTGCACGATTTTTGGAGGAACAAATGACCTACAGATACGGCACACAAAAGGTCACATCAACAGATCAAGGCTGAGAGTGGATTAAGTTTGGGTTTCGGAGATATATGAGCGATTCAGGAGGAAACAAGAGCAGTCGGCCCCATACTGGTCACAGAGCAACGGACGGATTGGATGCGTGATCAATCATTGAAATCAAGCATCAAAGTAATCAGTGGAAGAAAGGGTGGAGAGTGTAACAGAGACCTCAAGACATGGTCTGGCAATCGAGTTGAAGTGCAGGCTGCCACCAATCTCCCTCCATGCGAGCTGGAACTTACAGGAAACGACCTGAGAGTCAGCAGTGATAAGTACATGGGACGGATAACTGAACAAATGCAGCTGAGGGATGACGAAGCGGCAACGCGGTCCATCATGGAGGAGAAGCCGATTGGAGTTTAACAAATCGAGCTGCTCCATGGTAATGGCGAGGCGACCCCAAAACAGCATAGAACTACCTGCTCGGGAACCCGTAGATAACCAGGGAACAGGGAACCAAGACAAGTATTGAAAAAAATAAAAAACAAAGGAGTTTTCTTTGTATTTGTTTTGTCTTATTAAAAAAAAAAAAAAAAAAAAAAAAAAAAAAAGCCTGGTTGGTCATATCTTTGTCAAATGAGCTCCGTTTGACTCAATTTTTGAGGGGACAGCTGCAGAAAGGGGAAATCTACCTGTCTAGACCTGGTTTTTGTTTTTGGGAATCTGCTAAAAATCTATGGAATTTTTAGAGTGTGAGTGTGCCGTGAAAGATCCACAATTCTGTTTCTAGAACCTGTTCTGGTCTATATGAGAGACAAATCTGTGGATGTCCTCCTTGTATGGCTGGGGGAAATGAGGACGTAATTGAAGGGCAGGTCTCGTCTCTTAGCCTGTGCACACAATGGGACAAGGTTTATGTTTCCCAAGGAACTCAGACTGATTTGAGTGGAGAACAGTTGGACGAGTTGATTGCATACTGGGAGTCAGGCGTTAGCAGTGGACAACACACTGCTGTAGTTGGCGTTGAGGACCTCAATATTGCCTTGGACAGTCAGAACTCTGTTGGAGCCAGCAGTTCTGCAGCTGTAGGTGAAATACCAAAGTGGGTGAAAGCTAGGCTTGGAACACAACCAAAGACAGCCCCGGGGACCAAGGTGTTCAGCCACAAGGCCGTGGTGTACTGGAGCAGAGGAGCAGGAGCGACACAAGTTTGTGCAATCAGACATGGTTGCAGTCGGACACGCTCTGCACAAGGCAACCACGAGCGGGGGTTCATTAGCAATGACAAGTTTGTTCTGCGTGAAGGAGATGCAGTCATTCGCAATGAGGACACCCGCAACCGTCTCAAAGCTTTCGAGTTGAGAGACTATCAGACCCTACCTTTGTTTTCTTTAGTGTTCAGTGAGCGGGAGATAGGGGAGTATTGCTTTGTCTCTACCTGGCAGAAAGAGGAAGAGGGTTGGTTAGAGCGCGCTACTGTAGCTTGGGACAAGGTTAGTGGCAGGTTTCTGGACATAGATATACCTCCTACACCTTACCATCATGCAGAGCGAGGCACTTTGAGAGAAGTCTGGCAGTTGATAGCATAGATCAGGATTAGATCTTCCTTGGTCGGGCTTCTATTCTTCCCCTCTCTCTCTTTACTATTTTCATTACTTTGTACTTGTAGTTGCCAAAGCCTCTCTTGGTGGAGGCCAATCAGTCCGGGGTTTTGGGCTGGGATATTCTGCAGGATCCGCATTGCAGATGGATTTTGGTGTGGGGGTGTTGATGTTTTGATTTCTTGTGTTTGGATCCCCCCCAACACCTGCATGCTTGACTGTGCGCCATGTTGGTTTTGTGTGGGCGCTTGCTTTCATAGGGATTAGGCCGGATTTGATCACCGGTCAATCCTAGAGTATGCTGTCGGTGAGGCTGGAGTGATGACCAACAAGACCACTAGTGTTTCTCCTATGGTGAGACTGGGTTGATGACCAGCCAACCATATGAGTTCTTGCGGTGGATGCAGGTGCAGGTGCCCTGAGCCACTGGGATATGACCCTTAAACTGCAACAGTTGCCCACCCGTGTCACTATTAGAATTAGTACTAGAGCATTATAGTGTCACGTGGGGGAGGTGCACATTGTGAGTGTCATCACGGAGTTACCCAAGGGTTTTGAGGGGAGTACGGCTACAGGTAGTAACAGTGAGAGTGGGTTCACAAGACGAGGTATTTGGTTCAGACCACCTTCACCTCCACCCTCAACTACTGTAGAGTCAGACATAGATTCGGAGGCTTCATCAACAGGTGTGCAGTTTCATTCGCCATTGTTGTGGGACGACATGGAGGAGATGTATGGAGCTACCAAGGGGCCTCGTAGGTACTCTGGAGCTGTGGGCACAATCGAGTTGGATGACTTTATCCAGGAGTTCGACAGCTGGTGTGATTTGCAGCAGATGCGCAATCCACAGCTATTCACCCCATTCATGGCGTGGAAGAGACTGTTCCAGCATTTGGAAGGCCTGCCTATGGACGATTACCACGAGTTCATGCGAGGACATGACGCAGAGATTGAGGAGTGGAGGATGTATTGGTCACCTGACTATGTCTCCATTACTTGAGGCACGACGCGACCAGTAGCTGCATCAGTACCAATATCTCCCACTGCCAGCACTAGTAGTGGAACAAGTAGTGCCGGTACTTCTGCAGGTGGTACCAGTTCAAAAGGTGCTACTACTCCTCCTGCCACGACTACAACACATGTGCCTAGATTCAACCCGGTGGTGGAGTTCTTCCAAGAGTTGCGGAGGAACTACCAAGGTGTACGGACTGAGAAGCTGCGAAGTTTGCAAGACTTCCAGCGCAAACCCAGTGAGAGCCTACGAGAGGCGTACACTCGTATGAGGCGCTTGATAAGTGTGACCCAAGGGGTTACTGAAGCTCTGGCAATACAGTTTTGGTATGGAATTCTGGACAAGGAGCTCAAGAGAAGGGTGCAAGATGCAACCCTGTTACAAGCAGCCCAACCCACATTAGCAGATGTGTTTCTGTTGGCTGAGCAGATTGAGCTCAACATGGTGGAGGAGCGGGTTGTTACCATTGGATTTGGCAAGGACATGCCTGCACGAGGCGCAGCTGCCAGCCCACAGGCACAAGGTACTACCCAACAGCGTGGTCAGAGGGGCAAGGTTTCCCAACCCAAGTTCCATGGAGCTTACAGGGGACCTCAGGTGCAGAGGCCCGTGGCATCTTTTGCAGGCCAACAGCAACCAGGGGTGGTATGTTGGACATGTGGAGGACCCCATGTCAAGAAAGATTGCCCAGAGAGTGGCAGAAGGCCGGCACAAGCACAGCCTGCACAGTTGCAGTGTGGGCATTGTGGCAAGTATGGGCATGGAGATGCCCAGTGTTATGACTTGCATCTTGAGTTGCGCCCAGGCCAGTTCCAAGGGAACAATGGTGGCCGGGGGCGAGGTGGACCAGCCCAGAGAGGACGAGGTGGTCGAGCACGAGGTGCAGGCCAAGGGCAAGCTCAACATGGCCAAGGACGCGGAGGTCAGGGTGTTGACCAAGGCATGGCCAACCGGCTTCAGCAGCTAGAGCAGAGGCTCGCTGCCATGGCTACAGCTCAGGTGGTACCGGCTCCCAGGCGGGATGGTCCGCCTCCTGCTCCTGAGGGAGGAGATATGGGAGGCATGGGATTCATGTGCGGAGCAGCACTACCACTAGTGCAGGTGGAGTCTGCTGCAGCCGTGACTCGAGGAGCAGCACGAATTCCTGAGCCACGAGGTGCAGAGGTGGAATTGGATCCACAGCGTGGGGAGGCAAGCCGTCAGGCGAGGCTTCCTCAGTCATTCACATTGGCGGAGACAGTGTCGACGCCATCCATGGCACCTAGTTCTCGCCCGACTGTTACCGAGGCGGAGGTTACTATGTCATTGGGGAGAGCTACACGTGCAGCACTGACACCTGCTGCCAAGGCTAGCGCAGCCGGGGTGTTGTTGGGGGCAGCCACCTCTGTGTATCAAGCCCCACTGTTCTCGGCGACCATGATTGCGACGCCGGAAGTAAGACCAGCTGGAGTGTTCAGACTAGCAGCAACACTCTGTGAGAGTGGGGAGGTCACTTCATCTTCTGCGGAGTTAGTAGAAGGTGTAGTGGCAGGGGGATCCTCGGATTTGAGGGTCAAGACTGCCACGGCTGCGTCATGGTAAGCTGCAGCTGCCAAGTTGACGGAGCTGCCAGCTAGGCCAGCTTTTGAGCGTGCCATGGTGACACCTGGAGTTGTCTTGTTAGACAACCAGGGAGGCATTTTCTCATTGAGTGGACCGGCAGGCAAGAAGTACCGGCCACTTCGGGTCTTGTTGGACTCGGGAGCTCAGCCAGTAATGTTGGGCAAAGCTGCTATTGCAGGTTTGGGCCTCATGGAGGCGGATATGAAGCCTTGTCCTTTCCAGATACAAACATCTCTGGGAGGATCAAAGCCGGCTCGGGGCATGACATGACATCAGTTGGCCATTAGACTGCAGCCGGATCATCCTATAGATGGCTCAATGATGCGAGCCAAGGCCATTGTGACAGACGCGGTCTCTTATGATGTCCTCATTGGTGGGGCAGTGTTATATCCCATGGGCTTCATCCTGGACTTTTGGGAGGAGTCAGCATCCTACAGGCCTGGATGGCAATCAGGGGATGGTTGTCGTGCACAGCTCCCTGTGACATTCATTGGGGGTATTGCGGCTGCCCAACGGGGCAAGATGCCAACACTAGCCGCCTTTACAGCTGCAGTTAGTTGGCCTGGAGAGTTGCTGGAAGGCAATGCCCATGCAGAGGATGTGCCACCTCCAACAGAGCAGGATGACATGCATGGTATGGCGGAGTTGCCTGCCATGGTTGCTCACACTCCATTGTGGGGTACGAGCAAGGATTTGCAGTAGGTTGCTGATCAACGGGTGCAACAAGCCTGGGTAGAGGCTTTTGTACCGTCAGGAGAGGAGGAGAGTGCGGGTATTGCACTAGGACCACCTCAGTTGTCACCATTGGATACCACACCTATTGTGTGGCAGTATCCGGATGAAGACATTTGCCTTCTGGACTTGTTTGGCGGGATCAGCACCGGATTGGCTGCTGTGCTATAGGCAGGTGTGCGGGTAAGGCGTTACCTGTATGTGGAGAAAGATGAGACTGCACAATGCGTCTCACTGCGCCATGTTGCTCAATTGGTACAACAGTACCCTGATTTGTTGTCAGTGTCTGCAGTTCGTGGATACCAACAAGCCTTGCCAGCAGACATTTCGTTGCTGGGGGCGCAGGATTTGGAGCAGGTTGGCTCCATTGATCTGGTAGTGGCAGGTTGGCCCTGCCAAGGGCATTCATCAGCCGGGCATGACAATGGATTGCGAGACTCGAGGACGGGTCTGTTTTGGGAGATGGTACGGATTTTGCGCCACTTGCAGCTTCATCAAGCTGTATCTCCAGCATACATCTTGGAGAATGTGCCACTGATGGGCGATTCTCGGGCCAGGGTGATGGCCAGTGTGCATCAAGTCCGGTCGTGGCTTGGGTCAGCAGTGCTGCTGGATGCAGCTGCAGTGGGATCACGGGCTCATCATCCACGGCTATGGTGGACTAACTTGATGCCACCCGCACTGCTCAAGCGTGCATTTGATGGGGTGCAGCGGCCAACACATCTCACAGTGGACAATATTTTGGACACAGGGAGGCAGTCTCAACGTGTGAGACACGATGACCGTTCGCCTTTGGCAGTGGTCAACAGGGTGGGTCAACCACGAGCAGCATTACCTACACTGCTCAGCTTCCCAGGATCCCATGCTTTTCGGGATGGTGGACCTGGCCTCCTGTGGGATGATCAGTTGCAGCAGTTAGTGGAGCCTAATGCCGACGAGCGAGAGCGGGCTATGGGGTTTTCCACTGGGACCACGACGGTGCCTTCTCTTTCTGAGGCATCACGTCGTCAGGTGTTGGGGCAAGCAATGGATCTCAATTGCTTGACCTGGATTATCAGCTTCGCTATGGCTGAGCAACGTAGAGTGCGGAGTGCACTTCCCTTGACGGTCTCTCTGTCTACCAAGACGGTACAGGCAGCTAGTGGGGGCAAGCCGGCGAGGACCACGGGGTGTAGACATCCATGGCACACGTGGGAGGTGCTCGAGGTTCAGAGGGAGTTGGCAACCAAGGCAGCTGTGATGGATGAGGTTGGGGATTCTTCTCGGGTTGATGAGGTCCTCAAGAATGAGATGATGGGGCAGGATGAGGCTTTGTCATTGACTGAGCAGGCAGGGAGTACTGCTCAAGAGGTTGCGGCATAGCAACCACGGGACGCATCCTCTACCTCTAAGCCCACTAGACTTAAGGTTGCAGTTACGGAGGACAATTGGGAGCCTGACATTGGACCCATTGTCACCGGAGGACAGAGACGACGTATACGGTGGTTCCTGAGGGCTTACAGGAATTGCTTTGCCTTTAGTTTGAAGGACTTAGGAGCACTGAAGGGTCAAGAGATTCACATTGAATTGGCTACTGACACGCCAATCTTTCGGAGACCCTATAGATACAGTGACATGGAGAGGTCCTTGATTCAGATGAGAACTCAAGACCTTTGGGAGGATGGTTTGGTGGAGCTATCTGGGGGAGAGTATGCTTCAGCCACAGTGATGCCAGCCAAGAAGGATGTCTATGGCAATTGGACGGAGAGACGTATGTGCGGTGATTACCGGCCTGTAAATCGTCAGACCAAGTCCGATAGGTATGCCATGCCGACACCAGAGGAGATCTTTGATGCCATTGGGCATGCCAAGGTCTTTAGCACGTTGGATTTACGATCCGGATATCACCAGTTGCCGATCAAGGAGGCGGGTAAGCAAAAGACGGCATTCTGGGGGATCAATGAGCATGGGAAGGATTGCCTATACCAGTGGCGGTTCTTACCATTTGGGCTTAAGAACGCTCCGGCAGAATTTCAGAGAGTCATGGACAGGATTCTAGCAGGGGTGGAATTTGCTCGGTGCTACATAGATGACATCATCATTTTTAGTGCTACGGTGGAAGAGCATGAGAGACACCTTCAGGGGGTATTTGAGCGCTTGAGGGCGCACGGATTGAAGTTACATCCGGGAAAGTGCAAGTTTTTCCACAACCAGATTGAGTATCTGGGTCACATGATATATCCTGGAGGATTGGGGGTACAACAGACTAAGGTAGAGTCCATTGCACAGGTTCCACGCCCCACGGATGTAAGCCGAGTTCGAGCTTTCATGGGGTTAGCAAACTATTATAGACGGTTTGTTAAGGGATTTAGTGCCATTGCAAAGGCTCTAACCAAGCTGACCAAGGTGGACCAGGAGTGGCAGTGGGAAGATGAGCAAGAACAAGCTTTTCAAGAGCTCAAGGCGAGGTTGACCTCGGCACCCATCTTGAGACGACCTATCAGGGGGCGTCCTTTTCAGCTGCATACGGATTGGAGCATGCTGGGGCTTGGAGCAGTGCTCACACAGGTGGATGATGAGGGAAGAGAGTTCGTAGTGGCTTACGCTAGCCGCTTGAACAATGCTGCCAAGTCTAAGTATAGCTCATATGAGGGAGAATGCTTAGCTGCAGTGTGGGCCGTGGCACACTTCAGGTGCTATCTATACGGCAATCTCTTCACCCTTGTCACGGATCACCAACCACTCAAGTGGTTGATGGAGTCAGACAAGCTTACGGGGAAGCTTGCACGGTGGGCACTCATCTTTCAAGAGTATGACTTTCAGGTGGTGCATCGACCGGGTTTGGTCAATCGCAATGCAGATGGGTTGAGTCGCAATCCATGCACGAGCCAGCAGGATGACACTGGAGCTCAGTGGCATGGTGAGATAGACGAGGAGATGGTGCCCGGATGGCATGCATCTGCATTTCTGTGTATCTTGGCAGCGGAAGGCCAGGTTGGACCTGCAACAGGGATGACTGTGGATCAAGTGTCTGAGGACCCTGAGGCCAGCAATGAGCAAGGTGGCGCCAAAGATATACATGAGGATTCAGCTATGTTGGACTATCTTTGCACTGGAGACACGACAGCCACTGTGACTGCCAAGGAGAGAGATCGGATCCTACAACGAGCCAAGAGGTTCAAGTGGGAGGGAACACACCTGCTCCGAGTGTGGGAGGATGGTTGAGTGAGGATTGTGCCTCACCCAACACAGCGGGCACGGTTAGTGCGGCATGCCCATGAGGAGTTGGGGCATTTTGGGGTGCGACGCACTCATAGTCTACTATAGGGGCAGTATTGGTGGCGTGGTATGCACATAGAGGTGCAACAATTTGTGGCTAGGTGCATGGTGTGTGACAGGGTGCGTGCTTCATTCAACGCCCCTACTCCACAATTGCACCCTCTTCCGATCATGGGATTGGGCTACAGGTGGAGTCTTGACTTTGCAGGGCCGTTGCCACTGACCATGCGCCACAACAAGTACGTGTTGGTGATGGTGGAGCACTTCTCCAAGTGGATTGAGTTGGTTCCATTGTCTGATAAGGCTAGTGAGGGAGCTGCGTTTGCATTCTTGGATTGTGTGCTTAGCTGATTCGGTGCTCCAGCTGAGATACTCACGGACCAAGGGAGAAAGTTCTTGGGGGAGTTTCAGGCTTTGTGTGACAAGGCCTTGATAGACCACCGCACCACTTCTCGGGATCATCTTGAGGCCGATGGCTTGGCAGAGAGAGTTGTTCAGATAGTAAAGAGGGGTTTGCGCAAGTACGGCTTGCAGAAGGGACACCTAGGAGATTGGGACCTTCAGTTACCCTGGTTAGCCATGGGCTATAGGTTCAGCAAGCAAGCATCACTTGCCTCCTTCTCACCATACTTTCTTCTCTTTGGCCAAGAGCCGGATTTGCCTACATCCATTCGCAGGGAAGTTGCTACAGTTCTTAACCTTGACGATCCGGACGTGTGGGCACGTGCATGTGAGCAGCGTGCAGAGTTGTTCAAGAAAGTCATGCCCATGGCTTTCGAGAACCTTGCCATTGCACAACACCGTGATACGTTGAGGTATGCTACCATACATGGTGGGGGCTATCGTCCTAGGGTTCGGAGATTCAACCCTGGTGACTATGTCTATCTGCAGCAGACTGCTCCTACGACCTTGGATGTGACTGCAGGACGTGTTATTTTGAGGGTTCGAGAGGTCTTGCCCTCAGGCGTCTTGGTCTTAGAGGGTCGGGATGGCATAACTTGGAAGGACCATGTGCGTAATTGTGCGCCATGTCACCTTCCAAATGTCGATGGCATGATTGACCCAAACCTGGCAGTGGTATCTGCAAGTTTGAGGTGCATGTTGTGTGGGTCTGCTAAAGGGGCAGCCACCATGTTGGTGTGTAATCGATGCTCTAGAGGTTGGCATATGGGATGCTTGACTCCACCTCTTGAGATGGTTCCGGATGGGGATTGGTTATGTCCATAATGCATTGGATAGTGGGAGTGGATACAACCATGGGAGGCTAACAAGAAATGCAAGGCCAAGCTACTAGGAGACCTTGAACACACGAGATCATGGCTCAAGTTCACAGATTACAAGACGGCGACTAATGATGGGGCTACTCTTGTACCCAGCCTCTTGGTCTTTAGAGTTTGAGTACAATAGGGACAGTGATAGAGGACTTTGTACGGTTGTGGCTATTACATCTTGTAGCTATCTGGAGTTAGAGGGACCTATCCACCAGCTCCCCTAGCTCGACTATTATCTTAAAGAGTGATGCTGTTGGATTCATGTTGTTTCTTGTGTGAACGGTGTGTTCTTAGCTTTCTTATCATTGTGGCAGACTACTTTATTATGCATATATGTGTGGTGTGGTTTGGACAGCGATGTAGTTGTGTAGCGATACGTATGCGCACGACAATGTCTTTGGTGGTTTCAGCCGTTGTTTCGGAGGTCGTGAATAAATCATGAGTGTTGCCATGCACTTGACCACAATCACTTTCCAAGGGGCTAGATGGTACCAAAGCTTGGAAACATGTGAGAAGCAAAGGATGTAAAGATTTCGTGTCATATTCTTCCACGATTCGGAGGGCCACCTCTCGGCCTACATACTCCGAAACCAAAGCCATGCCCTTGAAGCGAGGTTCAAGCATCAAAGCAAGCATATTATGGGCTTTTGACTTGTCGTACTTATGCATGAAAGCCAAGAAAGGTGACAAAACACCAATCACTTCTTTCTTCATTGCAACACTCAAATCAGCCAACTCCCGGTCAAAGCCATTGGTTGTGAGGCTTCGACAAACCTGTTTTCAATCGTAATCGCTGCAATCTCTCGCTGGAATTGCAACGACATAGTTACTGCCACATTCAAAGCGTCGGTGAGCAACCAATGGCCTCGACTTTGGTTGAGCACGCAACTAGTGACAACATGAGATAGTGTTTTCACAACAGCCCCAACAATAGCCCAAGTTTTACCGGAACTCGAGCTTGCAAGACCAATGTTTGACAGCTGTAGCATAAATTGATGGCAGTTTGGAAACGTAGAGCATCCTCAAACATCAACACCTTACTTGCAAACCTGCACCCTCCCCATAGATACTACATCAAAATTCAACGAGTGACCACATAACAAATATCATGAACAATTAATGGTGACCACAATGTTGCAGGAAAATTGATTAGGTTATAAACAATAAACAACCAGATTACAAAACATAATTCTAACCAGATTGCAGTAATATTAATAGTTATGACCAGATTGTCACAAAGCATCAAAAGTAGTATACACAGTAAAGACATAATTATTACTAGGCCTACATCAGATTACAGATGCATTAATTATGATCATAGTACAAACAAACATAAAATAACAAACTTACCTTGTTTTGACAGGAGTATTAAGCTTGCGGGGCCGCATGCCAGAATCTATGCATGCCTTCTGCCATTCTTGACGGCTCTTACCTGACTTCTTAGGCCATGTAATGCATTTCTGTATGTCACTTTGGGCAGCCTTGATGGAGACATAAGATAACCCTGTACATACTTTCTCATCCGCGGTGGTGTATTGGCATGCTTTTGACATAGCATGTCCAAAGCATGATCCAGAGAAAGGTTCCTTCAACTGTAAATTGTCACAACTCACAACTGACTTGAGTGCTTGTGTCATGCTTGCCAAATTTGAACCCTCGTCTTTTACATAGCACAATATCTTTTTTGTCAAAGAGAACTTAGCAAGAAGTTGCTGAAGTTTCATGGCCATGGCCTGACCACTTGTTTCTGTGGCTTCAAACAGGCCTATGGTTACATGTTTTGGTTCCCAATCAGATGACAAGAAGTTAATGACGAGGGCAAAAACATCATAAGCTCCTTTGGACATCCACAAATCAAAGCTGGCTATAGCCGAGACACAAGAGGCCAAAGCAAGAACAACAAAAGTTTGTAAGGTTCTCTCAACTAGTGAAGGCAACACCTCATCAGTGAAAACTTTCCTACTTGGGAAGACTACCCTGGGACATAGACGGAGGGCCATTCTTTGTAGCCAGATCGACTCGACTGTCCTAAGAGAAATGTACTGTTTAATGACCATCAAAACCAGATCCTCCAAAAAGGCCTTTTGGACTAGGTCATCTTTCTTGAATGGGTTGACAGCCCCAAAATATTCTGAAATTGCGGTTGGACTGACACCAGGACGTTTTTTAGCAGGCCGTCGATCCAAAGGGTTCCTCTCTCTACTATTTACTTTCTCTTTATATTTTGAAGACACCCGCAAGTGCTCTACCTCAACATGTTTTCTCATCGCTGTGATGCCATTGGCCTTGAAGTACGTGATGAGACCTTTTCGACATCTGGTGCGTAATGCTAATATGGCAGGACCAACTGTGGCAGTATGACACATAATGCATCGCATTACCTGAGGCTTAGCTGCATCCACTGGCATGTTGTCATTGATGTTGTAAAACGCCCATGTTGGAGAGTTTCGATTGTGAGGTTTCCAGAATCGGGCCTGTTCATGCAAGAGTCGTAGCTGACTGTCTAGCAATAGTCACTCCCCTTCCTCATCATTAGATGACACCACTTGCTCACTTGGTTCCTGGCTCTCCGTGGGCCCCCCAAAACTCCCAATCTCCACATGTCGATTCAATGATTTTGTAGCATGGTTACTGCTGGCAGATCCTAAAGATTCCCGTATAGGGGCAGAGTGATCAGAAACCAAATCATGCATAGAAGCACTTGCACATTGACTATCCATTGCCCACATCTCATTCAATTCATAGTAACTTAATGCCCTCAAGATAGAAATCTGGTTTGCAGAGCTAAAAGTTGATCAAGAAACACATGAAAAGCTTTTAACTACTTGACAAAGTGTGGGTTCCACCACACATGATCACACGATGCAGGGCCATGACATCCATGCTCCAGACACCCTAAATTACAAGTCAAGATGGCCTTGCAATCTCGGACCTGCCCCACCGTCCCTCTAGCTACTTCACACAAAATGTGGGTTCCACCACACATCACACATCTGTGTAAGATAGCTTGCTCCTGTCTGAAGACTCCTCCATACTCTCAAGTGGGTTCCACCACAGATCATAGAGGCCAGTGCATGCTCCATAGATCCTAAACTAAACCAACATAATAACAAAATGGAAAGAGGGGCCCGCATACTATCTCAATAGCTTGAGAGGTGGTTGCCGCCCTTCCACACCTAATTAATTACGTACTCCAGCAGCCGAATCCAGCAGCCGCCTCACAATGAAGGGAGGTTTACTACGGATCTTCTTAGCCACCATGAAAAGACGAAAAGCATTCTTCACACCAAACCAACTGGCGAAACTTGTTTCTAAACCCTATCGCCTTGGATTGATGTGTCACATTAATCTTAGCAAGGGTATATGCTGACACTATTTATTGATAACCAGGTCCTTTTTTAAGGCCATGGCCGGATACCAATAAATAAAAAACCAAACTTGCTCGCCGGTTCTCGAAGCCCGCCGGTTATCTCAACCCCTAGCCTCTGCCGGATCTGTTTATATTCGGGTTTTTATTTTTATTTTTGCACCTCCTCCGCATATATATATATATATATATATAACCGGTCTAATAACAGGCGGTTATAACCGGCCAAAGTTCATAACCGCCCAACACTGGTTGTTTCCTAATGAGGCCAACTTGTGGGTTTGCATGACAGGTGCCAGCTTATGGGGAAAGAGAAGAGAAGAAGTCCCCTACCCCAAAGAAAGGGGCGGACAATCCATTTGCTCTGCCGGCACGTGTGACGCGCCAGGGCGTCTCACAGTTAACCAACCCCGTCGACAACCGCAGCCGGAGGGCTCATCTGCCCCCCGAGGCCAGTACCCCCCCTCTTGTCCACATCTTGGATGCGCCAAGGGCCGGCTCAGCTAGCTCTCTTATTCGGGAGGTTGTTGCTGAGCCGGATGCTCAGTTGAGCACACCCCTGGCCACCAAGACGGGTGAAATGTACTTGGCAAGCACATCACCCGCTCGGGGGCCCGGTATGGGCAACTTTTGGATGTCACCCCCATAGCGACCCCTTCCTCCGCAGCAAAGGCTGCACTTTGCCAAGGCCCAACGTCAGGTTCAAGGGCCTTTGAAAGCCTCCATTGCTAGCCCAATGTTGTCGATGAGGGAGGAGGAGACGAGGAGGGCCAATGAAGTGGCCGAGATAGCGAAGCGCCTCGAAGAAGTCAAGCCGGATGAGGGCTTCTACCCTAATACGCATTTGGGGGGGGGGGGGGGGGGGAGGAGGTATGGGCCGGTTTGGAGCGGCCTAGCCGATCAGCGACGCCGCCCCCTGAGCCTGAGTGGTCAGCAAAGAAGGGCCTGGACTACGGGGCGCCGCCGCCGGCTATGCTCCACATCTGGAATCTACTTCCAGTGGCGCTCCGGGAGGGGATAGCGTGGGCACACCGGCAACAGGGACTCCTACCACATCGGGTGACACCGGGGGCGAGTCGGACAAGCTTGCAAAGGTACAACTGTCGCACCTTGTTCCATGTTTTATCCTTTCCTTTGCATGCATGATTTTCTTTGTTGTTTGTTTCTTTTTTTGAATTTGGAGGGGTTATTTGTCTTCAGGAGGCAACAACATGGCTGGCCTCATTGGTGCAGTCGGGTGGGGAATGAGGGAGAGCATGTGTGTCGCGCGGCTTTTACTCACCCATCCCTTCGCTATCCGAGGCGGAAACTCCAAGATAGAAGAGTTGGAAATCTCTAAGTACTCAGCCCGCGCAGAACAATCAGTCATGACCTACAGCTAGTGTATCATGGGGGTGTTTCCTATTTGTTTCCCTTTTCGCATTCATCTTAGCTACCTTACCATTGATAATTAAGTATCAGTTTGCTTCATCAATCTATCGGTTTCCTTCACTCATCCATTCAATCCACAGCTTCTCTCAGATCTCTCTACACAGTGTGATTGTATCTTATAAGTATCAGATTATGATTTATCAGGTATCAGGCCGAAGCCATTATGTCTCTAATCTGCTCTCCAATATCACTACAGCTTTGCATATAACAAGCATCTACTAATCCTCTTTTCTCCTTCACCGTGCTCTCCATCTCTTGCCTCCGATCTCCGCTCCAGCCTGACTCAGAAGTCCTCCCCGAATAATCCCTCCTTCATTCCCCGTTTCTCCCTTTATCCTCCTATCCGCGGTTCTAACCGTTTCCCTCTCTAACCGTCGTCTGTGAACTAACATGTTCCCTTCACAGGTATTGTTCCCACAGTCGTTCCCTGTCCTACTCTTCGTTCCCTATTATCGTGACAGCTGTGTCAAGCGATGACTGGCTGTGTTTGGCTGTGCCGGGCTGTGACTGGCTGTGTGGGCTATGTCTGCTGTGACGACTGTGACGGGCTGTGTGGGCTGTGTCTGCTGTGACGACTGTGACGGGCTGTGTTGGCTGTGTGGGCTGTGTGGGCTGTGTCGGCTGTGTGGGCTGTGACGACTGTGACGGGCTGTGTCGGCTGTGTGGGCTGTGTCGGCTGTGACGACTGTGTAACCCCCCTCTACAGTGCGCTGCTGTCACCCCTAAGGCTCCTGTTGGTCTCAGTCTGTGCAAAATTAAGGGTACCCTACAGATCCCGTATAAGTGTCTAAGTCCCCTACAGTCCTCTAACATTACCCCTTCCCCCCTCAAAAAGCCGTGTCCTCACGGTTTACTGTTTCGAGTAGCAAACCTTGTGAGTGAGCACCTTGTTGACGTTGATAGTTTCGTGGTGGGCTGTGTGTACGAGCCCGAGGTCTGTCTCTGGTTGATGGAGATGGTTGATCACTACCTGGATAAGTGAGGCCTTCTGGAGGCTGATATCGAGGTAATCTTTCCGGCATAGGAGATCCCCTTTGTTTCTTCTCTTCCATCTGAATTGCATAGTCTTCTCCCATGTCAAAAGAATTCTGTGAAGAAACAGTTGTATCAGAATCCTCATCGCCTCTCAGGTGTTTTAATTTTCGAACTTTTTGTGGAATCATCTGGGGCATACAATGCTGTCCTACCATGTCGGGAAGTTTGTATTTTACAACTTGGTGTAACCGCTGAACAGCAAAATTGGTGTAGGCACTGAGCTCCTTGTCTGTCCAGATGAGTGGGGTACCAATTACTGGTGCAGCGTGCAAGTACTTCCATGCCACATATCCCTTATAGAAAATGTCATCAAGTCCGAATTTCTGTGTTGACAAATGGTTGCAGGCTGCTTGAAACCATGAACGAATTTGAGAATCTTTCTGCATCATAACTTTTGGGTCATATAGGTACATATGAGGTGGCACCGAAGGTAATACCCAATGATCTCCACTGGAGTAACTTTGAAAGCGTGTTTGCATCTTTTGTTGCTCAATGTGGTAACGTACCAGAAAACAAGCAGCGTAGTATAGCCGCACCCCATGACAATACTTGCTATCTCCTTGGTCTTGGTATAAATGAGTCCATGTACAACCTGGAAAGCAACCAATTCCCTCAACATGGTACCTGCCTCGTGCCAGTATTGTGCAAAGTGATGATCTTCAATATGTCGATTGTTTGGAAGAACTTTAGTCCTAGTTGCCACTTGCAGCCAAATACGCATGATTTGGTAGTAATGTGCGAATGACTGCGGAGGACTAAATTCTTTCCAAGCCAAATCCAACATGATGGGAATTTGGTTGAAGGGCATAAGCATAGCCCTGCTGTACTCCCTTGCAGCTGGAGTTTTAGGTGGGTTAAAAGCGGCATTGCCCCATACCTCCGGCTGTGGTGGCTGTGGTGTGGTTGTAGTAACCACAGGTTCAGCTACTGGTACACTGACCTGTTGTGGTGGTGGTGGTACTGGCTCCTGTATCATTGGCATCTCCTACACCTCCTGTGAAGACTGAAAAGCCAGAGTTCTGGCTTGCAAATAAGAAGCCATTAGCTGTTCCTGAGGGATATAGACTCTTTGGTCGATGTTTGAAGTGAGGTCTTCACTTGAGTCTGGAGTCCGTCTACATCCTCTTGTAACTCTGCTATCCTACTATAGATATTGTCTATAGTAGTTGTGGCAATGTTCTGCACCTGCAGTCTGAGCTCATTCATCTCGCTTTGGGTGAGCTTCCATGGACTTTTGCCCTCTACTGGCCCTTGTGCTAACCAAACCTGCATAAGGCTGTTATCCACCAAGCTGCTTGTGGTTCCCCTGAGAGTTTGCTCCTCTCTTAGCTTGTACAATTCCAACTGCTGTTGTAAAGCCTCCATGCGCTTCGCCTGTGGCTCAACCAATTGCGCATAGGCAGCAAGTAGATTATTGGCTTCCTTCGAAGCCTTGTTACTGACCGCGATTTCATTTCTATTGGCCACGATGGTTTGTTGCAACTCCACGATGTGTTTCTCTTGATCAGCTTCCCTCTGCCTGTATTGCTTGAAAGTATCTTCATGGCGACAGATTGTATTCTTCATATCGACAATGAGCTTCATTTGCTCCACATTCTCTTCTTCTGCCTTCGTACATTTTTTCCGCTTGACTGTTTATTTTTTTGTTGATTGGTCAAGCATAGTTGTAAATGTAGCACATTGTATCGCCATCCTGTTATGCACTGTCTGCAACTCCGTATGTAGTGCATTCAGTTCTTGCAACTTGCTTCATGCTGCACCTGCATTTGGTATAGCTGTTGCTTATGTGCTTCGTGCAACTGGTCTTGCGTGAGGCCTGCCTCAATCAATTGTTGCTTGGCCAACTGCAAAGCCATTTCTGTATTGCCCAAGTCCTGCTTCATCTTGAGAGTGACCTCTTCATCGACCTTGTTTGCACACTCAGTGGCAAGTCGAGCCTCAAACTCCTTCCTGAGTTCCTCTTTCAAGGCTGTCAATTGGGTAATTGGAACATGGGATTTGACATAAGTCCCCAACAAATTAAGTGTCCTGCCTATGGAACTCATCAGCATTGCCTGTTGAGGGTCATCATGGTGAGGTTGCTGCTGTTCCTCCTGATCTTCAACAGTATGATGTCTCACTAACCATTCAGGCCATTGTCCCACCGGATTTTCTTCCTGAACTACTTCATCTATGACTGGTGTTACAGTGTCATGACCTTCCGCCTGTGGTACCTCCGACACAGGTGTGTGCATTATATGCACCTCAGGATTTCCCTTGGGCAACTGTTGCACCTCTGGGATTTCTGTCTCCTTGACCAGACCAGAATATTCATAGAGAAGGTCCCCTTTCTCTATTTCTGCCACTATCTGTTCTGTAGTTGGAATATCTATCCCTTCACTTTCCAAATCAATTATTTCGGGTTGAGCTGCATGGATAACTTGTGACAAGTCGTTCAAGTGGCTGTGTTGGCGTTGTGATGCAGAAGTAACTTCCTCCTCCCTCTCTGAAGGTCCTGCTTCCAGTAATAACATTCTTTTGTGCTGCTGTGCCCCTTCCTGGTCATGAGCTTGGGAAACATTATCATGCGGAATCCGTGAAGCCAGTGGATCCGCCACTACAGTCTTTCCCCTTCTCTGCCTCTTAGTCTCGGGTTGTGCTGCTAGTCCACCCTCACTGTGTGAAGAGCCTTGCTCTTCCATTGCAGTTGTTTCTGGCTCAAACACTCCCATTTCCTTCCTTTCTTGTGCATTAAGTATGCCAGAATTAAGGATTATTTGAGCAATGATTGGGCCAGACACTATGATAGGAGACTTTGCGGTAGTACCTTGTAATCTTTTCATCTCCTCTACTAGTGCGTTGTACATTATGTCCGCCCATTGTACCTCTTGTCCCTTCAGGCCTTTGAGTATTTCCTCTGTGAAGGATCTGCTCAAATATTGTTGGTTCTGTTTCAGGGCAACAGAACGTTCAATACCTGGCCTATCTCTTTTAACCCTGGGTACACAGCTTTGGTACAAGCATAACCCTGAGTTTTAAAGAAACTCCCTTCTTGGAATAAATCCCCTATTTGCAGTCTTGCCCTGTGTTCCCCCACATGCACCTGACCTGCTGGCAATTGAAACAATTGCTGGAGGTATAGGGGAGTAATCATTAATTCAACTCCCTTCACCGTTGTTGTTCCTGTCCTTGGCTCAAAGTTCTGCAAAAATTGTAACATGTACTGTCTATGGTGTAGTGTCCAATCTAGGCTTTGCAATCCTTCCAATCTCAGCTCCTCCAGTATCTTATCGCCTGTGGGGTAGCCATCGTTTGTTTCTGCAGAATTGTGGTGCTCTTCACCCTGATTTCCTCCATTCCTCTCACTCTCTTCATCTTAGACTCACAGAACTGCTTTGGCTGTAACAACTGCAGGAATGCCTGTAGTGCACAAAGCATAAACGTATGGTTGCCGCAGAAAGCTATGGGTAATTCTTGTAAGCCTGCGGGGCTTGCAAGCATTGCTCAAGAGAAAAGCTCTGCTCTGTCGTTTCGTGTCTATGCCACTGCGTAAGTAATATTGCGAGCGTATAGTCTGTTAGTTCCTCCATAGTTTCCAAGTTATAGCATTTATGGCCTGTCCTGTCGAGACGCCCGTTACTCAGAACGACGCCGCCTCTTGCGCTCAATTTCCCTCCATTTTCTTGATCATTTCTCTGGTTTTCTATTGGCTGTATCTGCTGTGACTGGATTTTAACTTTTATCTTCTTTAGTGGACTTTCCCTGTTGGATAGTCCACTAGGATCACACATGCGACATGAATTCGGCTTTTCTGTACTTGCCGTTCGTTCCGTTCCCTTTTTCCGTATTCATTAATGGGCCCGCCTTTCATCCTATTTGACGGCCGTTCTTGTCCTCTTTCTTTTTGACACCTGTCCTTGCACTTCATTCTCTGCTGTGTGTCGCACCCTGACCTCCACGTGTCTATTTTTAAATTAATTCCGTTTCTTCTTCCTTCAGCCATTTTCCTGAAGTTTTATGTGTCCACTTGTCACTGATTCTATGGATCGTGTAACTTTAGTAGGCTGTGTTGAGCTGTGACAGGCGTTTGTGTCATACTGTGTGTTTCGCTGTGTGATAGGCTGTGATGCCCTGTGGTAAGCTGTAGTGTGATAGGCTGTGACACGCTGTGGTAGGCTGTGATAGGCTGTGTCACGTTTGTTTTGCCCACCCTGGTCATATATGCTGGGCCTAGCGACAAGTGTTCCATACTCCGTTCGTAACACTGGTGCAGCCCGTGACTGCTCTTGCGGTTCAACATGCAAATCATGCTGCAGGGGTTTGTCATGGATACCACTGTACCCCTTCAACTTATTTGCATTCACTCTTCCCAGCATTTCTTTGTTAATGGTTTGTAACATGGCGGTGTTGTTATCATACATCTTTTGTATGACATAAGGTCCTTTCCACGGTGATTTGAGCTTAGAAGCTTGAATCTTTCCTTTCTTCTGCAACCATAGAACCAAATCCCCCGTCTTAAAAGTCTTTAATTTTCCTTCATCAAACTGTTCCTTTCGCTTCATCTGAATTCTGGTCATATTATCAGCTGCATCAGCACGTACTTCTTCCACATGGTATAATTCATGTTTCCTGACCTTGATGGAGTCTTGCAATTCCATTCTTTTTCCCCACTCCGTTCTCATGGTAGGTAACAGGAATTCCACTGGAAGTAAGGCTTCCATACCATAAACTAATTGGAATGGTGTATACTTAGTGGTGACTTTATATGAAGTCCTGTATGACCACAAAGCTGTCAGCAGCTTTGTATCCCAATCCGTTCTGTTTGCATTGACTATCTTAGCCAAGATAGTACATAGTATTTTGTTGGTAGCCTCTGCCTGCCCATTACCCTGTGGGTAATATGTTGTACTCTTTCTATGCACAATCATAAACTCTTTAGTCAACAACTCAATGGTCTCATTCATGAAGTGACTTCCTTGATCACTGATAAATTCTAAGGGACATCCAAATCGTGTAAGTATGTTCTCGTACAGGAACCTTGCTGTGGACTTGGCTGTGTTGTCCCTCAAAGCTTTAGCTTCCACCCACTTTGTAGTATAATCAGTGGCTGTAATTATGTACCTGTTTCGTGTATTCTTGGATGGTGGATTAATTGGTCCAACAAAGTCTAGTCCCCATTTCTGAAATGGTTCCGTAGGCATTGTAGGATGCAAGGCCATTCTTCCAGATCTCTGCAAAGGTCCTAGCCTCTGACATTCATCACACTTCTGACAATACTCATGTACATCTTTGAACAAAGTAGGCCACCAGTATCCTGCGAGTAGTATCTTTCTACTGGTAGTCTCTTCTCCAAAATGACCTCCAGCCACTCCTTTATGAACTTCCTCCAAGACTTTATTTACTTCATGGTGGTACAAGCATCGTTTTAGTACTCCATCAGGTCCTAACTTATACATTCTGCTTCCTACCATAGTATAAGGTAAAGCTTTGATAGCAATTCTCTTCCTCTGCTCCTTACCATAACTAGGTGGGCACTGACCATGAGCAAGGTAGTATCTGATTGGCCACTGCCAATCTAACCATTCATCTGCACTTCCTTGCACCTCCATTACAAATAAACTCGCATCAGGTAACTGATCGTCCACTCCTGTGGCGGCCTCTCCTGTTGTTAGTCGTGACAAATGATCTGCCACAAGATGCAAACGGCCAGGCTTGTAAATAACCTCGAACTCAAACTCATGCAAGATTATTAACCACCTCGCTATCCTTCCACTTATCAAAGGTTTGTTCACCAGATATATCAGAGCCTGGTGATCCACATAAAACATAAACTTTCTTCCCAATAGGTAATGCCTGAATTTCTTCACTGCATAAATCATTGCCAATGCTTCTCTTTCCGTTGTGCTATAGTTCCTCTCAGCACTGTTCATCAATCGGCTAGCATAGTACACAGGTGAATCTATATTCCCTGTAACATTCTGGGCTAACACCGCACCCAACGCTTCTCCTGATGCATCGCAGTGAACATGAAATACTACATGCCAGTGAGGGTTAATCAGCACAGGTGTAGTTGTTACTGACAGTGTAAGTTCCTCAAACGCCTGTTGACATTCAGCTGTCCAGGCAAACACTGCATCTTTCTTCAGAAGCTTGCTTAATGGTGCTGCTATTTGTGCATACCTTTTGACAAATCTCCTGTAATAACTGGTTTGCCCAAGGAATCTCCTTAGACTTTTAACATTCACTGGTGGTGGAGATGCTTTAATGGACTCTGTCTTTCTGGGATCCACAAGGAGTCCCTTCTTACACACAATGTGTCCCAGAAGCACCCCTGAGTTCACACAGAAAGTACACTTCTCTGGATTCAGGCCCAGACCTCTCATCCTGCATCTGGCCAACATAACTCCAATTTATGCAAGTGCTCACTCTTAGAGCTGTACACACTGAAATCATCCAAGAATACCTGCATGAAATCATCCAGATACTCATGAAAAGATTCACTTATCACTCTCTGAAAGGTCGCTGGTGCATTACAAAGTCCAAAGGGCATGACTTTGTATGCATAAGCCCCCCAGTCTGTGATGAAAGCTGTTTTCCCTTGGTCTTCTTCTGCCACTTGCACTTGATTATAACCACTGAAGCCATCCATGAATGAGTACATCTCATGGCCTGCCACAGTGTCTAATACTGCTTCTGTGAATGGCAAAGGGAAAGGATCTTTCTTCGTACAAGCATTCAGCTTCTTATAGTTCACACATACTCTTAGCTTGCCATTCTTCTTGGAACTATAACAATGGGTGACAACCAAGTTGTATACTCTATTGGGTATATAAACTTAGCCTCAGCCAACTTCTTTATCTCTTCTCCAACCTTCTGTGCGTAGTTGGGATTCATTCTATACCTCGCCTGCTTGATTGGTACTGACCCTGGTTCCAGTTCAATCTTATGCTGACAGACTTCAGGTGGTATCCCTTTTAGATCCTCATAGCTCCAAGCAAATACATCTCTGTATTTGATGAACAAGCTTTTAGCTTCTTCGAAGAATTCCGGCTCCAAATCAGCTCCTACTTTCACCATCCTCGGTTCCTCCTGAGTTCCCACATTTACTTCTCTCACCTGCTCATCAGCTGTGATTGTCCAACCAGTCACCACTTCATCCTTTAAGCTCACAGTGGCTGGTTCTTCTAGGATTTCTATCTCTCCCTCCTTTTCTTCATAGAAATGTGGTGGGTAACTGCTGGTTTCCTCTTCAATTGGTTTGCCGACACTACACCACAGCAGATACCTCTTAAACAACTTAGGCTTTCCAGCCGCATCTCCGCAACCTGCTCCCATTCTGGGTGTGCAGCAAATAGGGTAGCTTCCTGCTCCTCATCCAGTCCTCCTCTCCAGTCATACTCTCTGACTCCTCGAGGTCTTCTTGTAGCAGGTAATCTACTAGATTTCTTTGTGGTAATTTGTATCTCGTGCATCCCATTATGCACAGTTAGTAACTGAGAATTCCAGTCATGGAATACCCTGGCCTGTTTCAGCCACGGACGTCCCAATAATAAGGAGTAAGCCTCCATGACTTCATCCATTTTTAATACAGTTACTGTGATCATAAAGATCATTTTCTGTATCTGTATCTTAACTCCTCTTATTAATCCCAATGGCTGTACACTTCTTTGATCTGCCATTGTTACTGTAAATGGGGCTGGTTTCATGTTACTTAGACCAAGCTTCTTCCTTAATTGGTCTGTCATGATATTTACTCCAGAACCACCATCTATCAGTACATCAGTTAGTTCTGTGCTTCCAATTCTCAATTGGATTACTGGCATAGAATCATCAAAGTCCATGACTGGTTCTCGCCCTTCCGGCTTCACATTATAACTGGTCACCTTGCTGTTCAGGTCTGTGTTTCCTGTCTCTTGGGCAATTCGATTGATTGCCTGATACAGCCTGTGCCTACAATAAGGTGCCACAGCTAATAGCTGTCCAATGGTAATTTCTGCTTTGGTCTGACATATTACTGCAGCCAAAGTCTCTTCATTACTTTGCATGTCTGCATCTTTTTTTTTCCTTTCTTCCTCACTCCCTTCTTTTTCTCCATCCGAATCAGAGGAATCTGCCACAGGAATATCAGTACTCTTTTGCATTTCCCTTATAGTATCTGCCACTTCCTTGTGCAGTTCCTTCTCATCTTTCCAAGTCTCTTCATCTTCAGGCATATCATTGCCACTTCCATTCTCATCTTCTTCCTCTTCTACTGGAGGTATTAGTTTGGCTTTACTTCTTGTTACTATCATTGTACTTACTTCTGGTACAACACATGGCCTAACCATGTGAGCTGCCACCACTGGGCCCTCATTCACAGGAGCTCTCATCTCATTCTGGTGTCTTATCCAGAATGAACAGGCTGCCTTGCGATGTCCTGGCTGATTACAATAGTAACATAGCTCTTCACCATTGGGTCCTCGCCCTTGGTCTGTTCTTGGATTATTTCTATAATCCTGATTCCCGGGCTGGTAATTCCCCCTTGGATTACCCTGATAGTTGCCTCTGGAATTTCCTTGGTAATTCCCTCTTGAATTACCTCTCCCTTCCATGCCATTGTTATAACCACCAGACCTACCATAGTGGTCCTGATCATTATTTCTTCTTGGCTGGGGCTGCACCTGATGCACCCTTACTTGCCTAGGTTCTCTTGCAGCTATCCTTCTGTTGTAGTAACAATTCTCAGTAGAATGGTTATCCATTTTACAGATAGTACAGTGTTTCTCCTTCATGTGGCATTCTGTGGTGGTATGGCCTTCATTCTGGCACTTTGCACACCATACACCCTTCCTCCAATGTGTTGCAGCCTCTGTGGCATACTTCTTCAAGATTT
The DNA here is from genome assembly GCA_030704615.1 of Takakia lepidozioides. NCBI lineage: Eukaryota > Viridiplantae > Streptophyta > Takakiopsida > Takakiales > Takakiaceae > Takakia > Takakia lepidozioides. The sequence continues at coordinate 64,152,258 of CM060732.1, read as the reverse complement.
CTTCCAATTTTTTTCATAGTTATCCCTCTTCAACTTCTCCTTTCTCTTACTCTTTCTTTTTAGTTCTTGCTCTTCTTCTTCATCTGACTCATCCTCAGAGTCCTCATCTTCTTTTTTCTCTCTCCTGAGCATTCCCAATTGCTCAATTCTGTTCGCAGTTTCAAATGCCTCCCCCACTGTATTATGGGGTAACATATCCACTTTCTTTTTCAACTCTGGTCTTAATCCACTCACAAACCAAGTCTTCTGTAAACCGGGCGCTGGTACTGCAGCTAGCTTTTTCATCATCAATTCCATCTTCTCCATATACTCTTCAACAGTTTCATGCTTCTTCTGCTTCAGCTGTTGTAAACTTCCATACACTTCATCCTCAGTTTTACTTGTCCTGAACCTATTTCGAAATGCTGTATTCAAGCCATTCCAGGTTAGGAAATGATTATCAGGGAATCTTGCATACCATTCACTTGCTTTCTTGATAAGTGAACAAGGAAACAGTCTCATCTTGGCATCATCGCCATTCTCATTGTTCACTATACACATGTGCTCAAATTGGCTAATGTGTACATCGGGATCCCCTTTTCCTGAATATATTGGAAAGGGTGGTTTTGCCCGTATTGGTTGTAACGCCATCTGTGGCCCTACCTTCTGCCCACTGACAGGTGCTGGCACCCTTGCTGGTGCTGGTCCTTCTGGACCTGTTGTTTTTGTGGTGGATCTTCCACCAAGTGGTGGCCCTTGAGCACTCCTTGCTTCTGGTCCCACGATATTCACAGTATTCCCAGCTTCAGTTGCTCTACTTCCCACACTCCCTGTCCCCCAGAGCCAGATCCAGGCAACCCGCCTGATCCCCCTGAGCCGACACCTTCGTTGGCCTGTGATCCAAGTGCTCCACTTGATCCAGGTCCAACGGGTTGGGATGTCCTGGTTGTAGTCTCAACCTCAGCTGTTGGGTCTACTTCTTCATATTCTTCCTCTTCTAATTTCTTCTCTCTGTTTTCATCCTCCAAGTTCTGCCCTTGGGTTTCTTCTTCACTCATGTAACTCAACTGTAATGGTGTTGGAGAGTCTGAACTCTCCGTTGGCTCTGCCACATCCTCTTCTCCTTCTTCATCTTCTGCTTCAGAAACTGGAGTTCCTGCTTTTGATGTTCCATGCCAACTCTTATCAAAGATTTCTGTCAAGTCTTTTATCCAAGGATGTACCTCAGATCTTTCACCTCGTGATTGATCTTCTTCCTGTACCAATTCCCTTAATCTTTCTTGCAAAGAAACAGAAGGAGTGGCATCCAACTCTAGTTCTTCCGGTATAGGTGATGCACTTTTTGATCTTGATGGTGTGAGAGGTCCAGATGATTCCCCTATGTCTATTCCTCTCTCCCAAAGATATGGATAATTAGCTTTCAGATAGCTTTCTCTTTTTGATGAATATCTCTGTCGTCTAGCTTCTCTTTCATCACTCATGTCCCATGTCTTTCATTTCTTTTAATGTGGCAATAACCAAAACTCTCTTCTGTAATATCTCTCGTATATGCCTGGGTTTCTTTCAAGCTTCAATGCACCCTTGGCTATACTTGAAGTCTCCGTTACCATATAACCATATGGCAAACAAGTCTGAAAAGCTGTTCTTGGTGTGAGTTTGATCCACAAAATATCCTTTGGAATCCAATTCTTTACCAGTACAAGCTCTTCATGCATATGAGTATAAACATTCACCTTTCTTTCTTCGTTCCACAGGGAATTTGATTCACTTCAAATTCTTTAATGGTCCAACCACCATGATCCCACCAGATGCCTATCACATCTGGTTGTTCATGTCCCAGGTCCCCAGTATGGTCGCCAAATGTCGCGCGGCTTTTACTCACCCATCCCTTCGCTATCCGAGGCGGAAACTCCAAGATAGAAGAGTTGGAAATCTCTAAGTACTCAGCCCGCGCAGAACAATGAGTCATGACCTACAGCTAGTGTATCATGGGGGTGTTTCCTATTTGTTTCCCTTTTCGCATTCATCTTAGCTACCTTACCATTGATAATTAAGTATCAGTTTGCTTCATCAATCTATCGGTTTCCTTCACTCATCCATTCAATCCACAGCTTCTCTCAGATCTCTCTACACAGTGTGATTGTATCTTATAAGTATCAGATTATGATTTATCAGGTATCAGGCCGAAGCCATTATGTCTCTAATCTGCTCTCCAATATCACTACAGCTTTGCATATAACAAGCATCTACTAATCCTCTTTTCTCCTTCACCGTGCTCTCCATCTCTTGCCTCCGATCTCCGCTCCAGCCTGACTCAGAAGTCCTCCCCGAATAATGATCCCTCCTTCATTCCCCGTTTCTCCCTTTATCCTCCTATCCGTGGTTCTAACCGTTTCCCTCTCTAACCGTCGTCTGTGAACTAACATGTTCCCTTCACAGGTATTGTTCCCCACAGTCGTTCCCTGTCCTACTCTTCGTTCCCTATTATCGTGACAGCTGTGTCAAGCGGTGACTGGCTGTGTTTGGCTGTGCCGGGCTGTGACTGGCTGTGTGGGCTGTGTCTGCTGTGACGACTGTGACGGGCTGTGTGGGCTGTGTCTGCTGTGATGACTGTGACGGGCTGTGTTGGCTGTGTGGGCTGTGACGACTGTGACGGGCTGTGTTGGCTGTATGGGCTGTGTCGGCTGTGTGGGCTGTGTCGGCTGTGACGACTGTGTAACCCCCCTCTACAGTGCGCTGCTGTCACCCCTAAGGCTCCTGTTGGTCTCAGTCTGTGCAAAATTAAGGGTACCCTACAGATCCCGTATAAGTGTCTAAGTCCCCTACAGTCCTCTAACAACGTGGTGTTCATGAAGGACCCGAACACCAAAGGTAAGAAGAAGAGGCCTCGACCTCTCGAGATCCCTTTTACCATCAATGAAGGGGCTGCTGAGGAGAGAGAGAGAAGGGAGAGGGAGAAGGAGAGAGAGAGAGTAGCGGAGAAGGGGAAGGAAAAGAAGAAGAAGAAGAAGAAGAAGAAGAAGAAGTCCCATGGAGAGGAAGGGGTGAGTGTGCATGCGAGGGAGGGCAGTGGGGTAACAAAGGAGCAGGGGAAGGAGGCTACAAAGAAGGGAGAGGGTGGGAAGAAGAACATGGCCTTGGCGATACAGGATGTGGAGTTGGCAAAGATCGTGGTGCCACCGGTGGAGATGAATCGCCATGGTGACCCCTGCGGTGCGTTTTGAGAGGCTATGAAGAAGTCAACCTTCGAACTCGCAATGAGGTGGTTCCCTTTATACATCGAGTGGGCTGATTAGCACTTTGGCGCAAAGCGGGCGTATGCCCGTGAGTTAGACCGCCGGTTTCCGGGCAATTGGAGTGACACAAGGGTGATGGAGATGGTGGGGCGAAACTTGAAGGACAGGAGGTACCGTGCCAGACAGATCATTCGGAGGGCAATGGAAAAGGGGGCCATACCCAAACCACCTTATGGAATTACGGATTTTGTTATGTCTTCTTTCTGGCTCCATCATCGCGAAGAACTGACTTTAATTTGTGGCATGTGTAGAAACGCGCGTTTGAGAGGAAACCATCTCCGATAGAGTACAACTACGCCAAGGAGCATGGTTGACAATCCCTCATGAAGAACATGGCCAACACGGAGGGGATGAGTGCACTACAGGGCACTAGTATGGATGAGGTCGGGGGTCATGGCTAGGGATTGGATGAGAGCTCTGTGGGACTTAGGGGAACGCCGCCTCATTTAGGTGCTCTGGCAAAGGGCGCGGAGTCATCAGGCTCATCGGATAGCTCTGAGTCCTCCACTGAGGATGACTAGTCCTAGTCCATGTAGGTCCCAGGGTCAGCCTACTGAACCCTTGTGAGCTTTTCAGCTCATTTCCTGTAAATATATTTCCACATTTCCATATTTCCATCTTCCATCTTATTCATGTGTCGCACCGTCCTCACCCTTGATTCATGCTTGCTCAATTGTGTACCTGCTAAATCAGAGAAATGGAAGCTGTAAGGTCTCTCATCCCCAAAAACAAAACCAGGCAAAAAACAAAAACCACCCCTTCACCCCCAAAATGAACCCCCAACGCCCCCCCCACCAGGCTGCCCTCGTGACTGCAGGACGTCACCATTGGCGACGTGCTTTTTGGGCGGGGGTCGCAAGCGATGACGGTCCTACATCGCAAATCCCATTTGCGGGCGACAACGCCTGACACCCTAGTTATCATTCCTGACGCGACGTGGCGCTGACACGTCGGCCGTCACGTCGAATCCGGACGTTTACCCATGTAATTTTTTTTATATTTGACTTTTATGATTTACGTCTATCCTTTGTAATGACATGGCAGTCACGGTGTAAAACAGACGTGGCCAATTATTAATATTTATTAATTCTTCTTAAAAAACGAGTCCGCCTATATTGGCGGTCGTATATAATTTATTATTTTTAATAAAAGCGACCGCCCATATTGGCGGTCGCTTGTAATTCAATATTTTGTTAAATTAAGCGACCGCCAATATTGGCGGTCGCCCGCAATTTATTTATTTATAAATGAAACGACCGCCCATATTGGTGGTCGCCCGTAATTTATTTATTTTTAAATGAAGCGACCGCCCATATTGGCGGTCGCCCGTAATTTATCTATTTTTAAATGAAGCGACCGCCCATATTGGCGGTCGCCTGTAATTTATTTATTTATAAATGAAGTGACCGCCCATATTGGCAGTCGCCTGTATTTTATTACATTTTAAAATAAGCGACCGCCTACATTGGCCATGTGGCGGTTGCTCTTCTTGTTTTTATAAATATAGCGACCGCCATGCAGCGGTCGCATGTTTTTTTTTTCTTGGAAATCCAGGGACCCGCCGTGTGACGTTTTGTTTTTTAATTTTTAATCATGAAGCGGCGCCTCGGCCAGCCACGTGGCGAGGTGCCACAGGTCAGGAAAAACGAAACAAACGGGATGGGGGGAGGTGGTTTTGAACCCTTGACCTCTCCCATGTGGGTGCGCGTGGCGAGGCGCCACTGGCCTGTCGCACCTTTTCAAGCATAATGCCATTTTTTTGGGGGGAGGGGGGGGGCTGGTGGGCGCCTATATAAACCATTCCCCCCTCCTTTTCTGATCACTTTTGCCCCTCTTGTGGTGCGGTTCCTTGGCATCATGCAATCTTTTCGGACTTCGTTGCGTGGCACTGCCAACGGGAGGTGCAAAGGTGATTATTTGGGGGGGGGAGGTTTTGTCGGTTTTCTATTGATCAGTCCCACAGACTTGTTCACTAACAATCATCGTATCACCATTTTGCCGTTTCCGGATCTCCGGCGGCCTGTTTTTTTGCAGAAAACTACGAAGACACCATCCACATCCACACGCGTTCATTGCCATTTTTCTGAGGTTTTAGACCCTGTAGTGGGCAAAGGTTTATACAATGTCAGGGGTTGTGAATTCAAGTTATGGGGCGAGATCGTCTGGGGGACGGAGGAAGAGAAAACGTGCCCACGAGCGGGATAGCCAGGTCAACAAGCCAGACTACCCGGGACCGGATGCCTTGGATAGGGTGAAAGAAGTGGTAGCGGATTATTTCAAGGATAGGGACCTAATGAGGCTGGAGAGTGCTTGTGTTAGGCATGGATGGGAGGGATTTCAGATTTTTCAGCAAAATATGGAGAGGAAAATGACAAACGCTTTGGCGGGGGCTAAGTCACAGGGACAAGCCGATCCAAAGCAGGGCGAAAACGCCACGTGGAATTTGAGGCAGCTAATGAAGACATGGAAGGGTAGAACAACCGGTCGAGTGCCCTCCGACGAAGCTGAGTTAATGCGGCGTGTTGAGTATTGGGCTTGCTCGGCAAGTCATAATTCACATCGCCGAACTAGGGTTGTCCCTTGGAAGGCATCGGGCGAGGGAGACACAACTGGTCTTTATTACCTGAACTCTACTGCGAAGGTGGTAGAGATTGGCCCTTTCAAAGAAGGAGGGTATGCTAAGATCCGTCACTGTAGGATTGTTGGCGATTCTAGAATACCGGAGCGTTGGGAGCTAGCGGGAAAAAAACCCAAGTCCAAAAATCCAGAAAAGGCGTTGAGACAACATAACGACGAGTGTTTGGCAGTGAAGTTCCAGCATCCGGGTGTTATCTCGTATTTTGCTGTGAATGCACGTGAGGTAGCGGGTTACATTTGCTGGTGGAATGGGGGGACAATACGCGACATGATGAACCTTGAAAGAAAATGGGGCAATGATTCGGACAACATGATGATTTTGGAACAAAGGGGAACGAAAGCAGAGTTCCAGGAATGCAATTGCTTGCTTCGTTTCCGGAAAGTGCGCAGTAAACTTGCATGGGCACTGGTGTGCATCATGGATGCTGTCCACAAGAACGGTGTCTTGCACAACGATTTGTCCCCTGACAACATCTTGTTGCATTTTCCAGATGGCACCGAGGAGATCAAGATTGGGGTGTGTGATTGAGGCTTAGCCACCCCATTGGGCATACGCAAAGCCTCGCCGTACCAGTTTGAAAACCCAGACAAGCTGGACCGGGAACTCGCGAAAAGATGGTGGGTGGAAAAAGATATTGCATCGGTTTTCAATGCGAATGTCACCCCCTCCCCCCCCCAGGACATGACGTTGGAGGCCTTTGCCGTTGAGAAGATCGCGGTACGAATAAATGGCGGCGCTCATTATGATCAAAGTATGTTCTAGGACCAATTTACGGGAGGTTGTTGGCATTCAATGCTACAAGGGTTGTACGACAACAACAAGAATGAGAGAGTCATATTAGCCCATGTAGTACTTCGGTTCATGGGCAAGCCATTCAATTGGCCTGAGCCGAAAGACGTATATAGGATGGAGTAAACCATAGTCTCGTAGATATGAGATTTCTGGCGGTACAATGGTTCATTTATGAAGACATAACTCAATTTTGATCGTGCATGTAATAAATAAAGTCTCATTGTAAATACTACATTGCATATGCTCGACCCTGACACCTGTCATCGCAACATAAATGGTTTGTGTACTGGCTCACTGTTTATATTTGTAATGTTCCAAGGTTTCGGATAGGGTTATGAGAAAACGATGTATTAGTTCCGTAGGAGTTAGACAACAAACGTCTCATCTCATTCAACTGTGCGACACTATCATGAGAAAATAATCGGTGCACAGACGACCTCCGAACGTTTGATACTAGGTCTCTACTTAAACATGCGGAGGTCGTGTATCCATGCCACTCATGGTAGTATCGCACAATTGAATGAGATATGGAACGTTTGTTGTCTAACTCCTATGGATCCAATATATCATTTTCTCAGTACCCTGTCAGAAACATTGAAACATTCGCAATTACAAACAATGCCACAATACACGGCCGGTTTTGTTGAAATGACATTTGTGAGGTTCGAGCGTATGCAATTTATTATTTACAACGGAATTTTATTTACTCGGGGGACCGGTACTGCTATTGGAGCGCAACTGATGGTGCGAGTTCTCTATTGATTGGAGCTGTCACAACCGATGTCAACAATCATATTTACGGTAAGGTGTTTCATGCTATTGTTGTTCCTCTAGCTGAATTCTGTAGTACTATTTTTGCTATTCCCATGCCAACGTCCTCTGAGACTGTCATGTTCAAATGGACGTATCGGCCACCCCGGCCAGCTTGCAGGTTGTAGCCATGGCCCACCATAAATTGAATGAATTGGAGATTTTGTGCGAAGTTCTTGGTTTCATGTCCGTGGTGGCTGATACAGAATTTGGAATATGGCAGTCGCAGTGGACCTGATGTTGTTGGCATGGGAGTAGCAAAACGATTCCTAAATAATTCAGCTACATGAACATCGGCAGTATGAAATACCTTGCAGTACATATGATTCTTGAGATTGTTTACACGGATTATTTGTGTTTGTGCTTTCAAGTGATGAACATTTCCGCCATGGTGCGGAAGACGTGCATTGGCCTCATTAAACGGTTGATGTGATACCATTTCACAAATGTATCACATCGCATTTGTGAAAATGTATCACATGAACTGTTCCATGTGGCCTACGGGAGTCTTCGATGGGTACGAGATCAATGTGGCCTACGAGATCTGCTTCCACCAACAAACATGTGATCATTTCAGAAGCGCTAGAACTTTGAAGCGACGATGGGCAAGGTTCTTCATCCAGATATTCAACATGTTGAGGTCTTCTGTAATGTCTCTTGCTTCGTAATGAGGTGCTTCTCCAACTCTTATTTTTTCAATGCTAATATCTTCCATCTGGAACATATCCACACATGCGTATATAATTTAAAAAAACAAATGACCCTCAAAACTGGAAGCTGGGGATGAGGCTTATAAAAGTTGAGATGGTCATTTATTTTTTTAAGGATTTCTGCACACATATGGGGATCTGTTCTAGGTGGAGAATATTAACATATTGGATAAAGTGGACATGGAGAAGCACCACATTACGAGGCAGGAGACACTACAAAAAGAGCTTGAAAGGGCATACCATGTAACAGGTCCCAGTATAATCGAAGACGAAATCCCATTCATTCAATGGGCGATTGAATGGTTGCCCATCCAAGTGATTTTCGTTTGTTTTCGATCTTTGCTACTATGTTCAACATACCATTTCACAGGTCCCGGACTAATATCAGATCAATCAAAATTCATTCGATGGCTCAACGGATGGTTGGCCATTGAAATGATTTTGGTTCGTTTTAAGACTTGGCCACTATGTTCAATGTGCCATGTAAGAGGCCCCAGAGTAATATGAGATCAATCAAAATTTGTTCAATGGGCCAACGGATGGTTGCCCATCCAAATGATTTTCGTTCGCTTTGAAACTTGGCCAGTGTGTTCAATGTACCCTCTGATACGTCCCAGTGTAATACGAGATCAATCGAAAATCATTCGATTGTCCAATGAGGCGTTCACTTGTCATCTGGTTTTTGTTCAATGCGAAAAAGAAATCCTGCAATGCGTGCACGACTATTGCACCCATTGAACGGATGTGGTTGAAGCACCTCTTTTGCCCGCATGTGCTTGAACATGTGTGCGACAGATGTACGGAGATACAACAGACGAATAAATCATTTGCCTCCCCATCGACGCGCTCCCCCCTCAAGCCATTCCACAATTTAATTGAATTTAAATTTATTTTAAGCCAATAAATAGGTTTGCACTACCTTTCAGTGGGGGTTTCTGGCACGTATCGATTTTGTTTTTGGCTCAATTTTGTTCTGAGGCTTCCAGCATCCCACGGCTACTCCCCCGCCAAAATTTGGACCAATCAAAAATGCCCCAAAAAAAATTCTCTTCGCTCACTATTTGCAGAACTCTCTATGAAAGAGTGCATGAAGTAGAACACAATCAAGTTTGGAGTGCAAAACATGGAAGAAACTGTGGTTTTGGGTTCAAATGAATTTTGATCGCTCCCAAATTTGGCACGCACGTTGCATATGGCTACATTACACGCCCCATTCAAAAACAGAATGAAAAAAAAATCGTGAGCACGCGAAACATAGTCCAACAGGTCCCAAAGCAATAGCAGTTCCAACAGAATACATTCAACGGGTGAACGGATGGTTGCCCATCCAAATCATTTTTGTTAGCTTCTAAACTTTGCCAGCACGTTCCAGACACCCTCTCACAGGTCCCAGACTAATATAAGATCAATCAAAATTCATTCGATGGCTCAACGGATGGTTGGCCATCGAAATGATTTTGGTTCGCTTTGAGACTTGGCCACTATGTTCAATGTGCCATGTAAGAGGCCCCAGAGTAATATGAGTTCAATCGAAATTGGTTCAATGGGCCAACGGATGGTTGCCCATCCAAATGATTTTCGTTCGCTTTGAAACTTGGCTAGTGTGTTCAATGTATCCTCTGATACGTCCCAGTGTAATATGAGATCAATTGAAATTATTTTGTGCTTTGAGAACTTTGTGGGTATGTTCGTAGAAAGATCATAGATTTTGCGAAATGATTATGAAATACGCAGGGACCAGGCGAAATTTGTTTGGAAGATGTCCGTTCGTAACTCGTTATAACTTATTTGTTAACATCAATTTTCCTTGTTCTCCAGCTTTCGGAGTTCATTGCAAATGCCCATATACACGTCATGACCAAATATGACACCATTGTAAATTTGTTTACAGGGTGAACCATTTCTTCCCCATCACACGAGTGTAAATATGAAGAAAACGCTGCTCATGCAATTGAAATTGGCAGGTGCTGCACATGTGCATTGTGTATTAACAAAATTGCTGATATACAAATTTGGTGGAATGCCATCACTGTGTTTTCCAACAATATTCAAGGTACAACAAAAATGCATATTGTATATGTACTACGCTACCAGTCATTAATAGCCTAGTCGTCACTGTCTGAGGATGTAGAATTTGATGTTGTGGCCTGATTTGCACTGCCAATTGCCAGAGCTTGCGACCGTGATCTCGTAGTCAATGAGGGGCCCAATGACATGTGATCAATTCTGGCCTGCATCCGCCTACTTCGTGGCGAAAGTTGGCTTTCTTCTTCACTCTCACGACGTGGCGGAGGTGGATCGAGAACAAGTGCTCGGGTTGCATGCAAATCGGCAACGAGGCTGTCCACATCCGGCAATACAGCCCCCGAAACACGATGATAACAGTATGTCCATAATCGCCTTCATTTCTCTACAACTGCCTTGATGGTACTTTTGAAACTTTCCAACTGCCTCTCACGAGCCCTGTCCCTAATCATTGTGTCATTTTGACGATAAGCCGCCTCGTACGCATCATTCATTTGGCATTGACATATTATAGCATCTTCCAGTTTGGACATCAACAAATGTCTCTCAATCGGTTGTCGGTCATATAATTCGTTCTCCTCCGGCACTTATGGAACCTGTGGGAGCCGGATAAACCTGGACCTTCTTTGACTCCAATGCCCTCCCAGATTGCGGCAAAACTGCTCTCTCTCCCACCAATCTCAAATACCTCCCGCACGTATGGTTATCTCCCAATCAGATGTGACCTATAAATACTGGGGATCTTTGATGTATGCCGGGTTTCCGGCATGTATGCCATGCATCTCTCTGTCTGCATCCCATACCAAGTTCTTGCCCCAATGCACACAATTCAGAAATGTGTATGGTAGCCCATCCAATGGGAGGTTGTGTCGATTGTATTCAAACCTATGGGCATCCGCTCCTCCAAGCCCACCAGCTCATAGAAACGGCGATGGATTGGTGTACGACATTCTGGGCAAGTGCTCGTCCGCAAGGCTTGCGGGATAAGACATGTGAGATGGAATATATGTCCACATAATCCAAGCACATGACATCCCTCTGGGCCGTATGGATTCCTACACATCGAACAAAATATGTCATCTGATATCCATGACGACAAAACGCCTCGTGGATCTCCTCCCTCTGGGCCGGTTTGATGTGGTTGGTCATCCTTGTTGTGGTGTCCCACTCTTCCTCTATCTCTAATTCCCAGTTTATGCTTCTGTTCGACCCCGAAATTTTGTGCTCACATCGATCGAACATAAAATCCACATCTGCCCAATTGGTAAACCCGACGAACACGCTTGATGCGATGCGGAGATCGATACACCTTTGCATATTGGCATAAATGCTATCCACGCTACGGTTCGACATGCGTGCGACACGTTGCAAGCCTGACAGTGTCCGCTCTACCCATGCTTCTCTAGAGGCCAAATGGGTCGCCCATTGTACCCAATTCTCCCAATCGCCATTCAATGGGACCCATGCCTGAATCTCCAGCGTTTTGGACAAGCGCCATGCAGTTGCCATGACAATGTCCTGCTCCTTTGTAACGCGGTCGATGGCGACCCTCGAGCATTCCCCGGTTTTCAGTACTGGTTCTTTTCTTTTCCTCTTTCTCTCATCCGCAATTCGCTATTCCTCAACCATGGTTTCATCGGCCACAGAGTCAAGGACGTCCGTAACTTCCTGAATGATGAGGTCAATATTGCGATCGGGCATCGCAAACTCCGCGTCCATGTCCACGACGTTTGTTCGATCCTCATTGTGGACAACAATGCCTTCATTGTTTGGAGGCATGTCTTGCAATCTAGCTTCCAACTCGGCTATGCGCAGTGTTTGCCAATTTAGTCGGTCCTGCAGGGTCCTGATTCACTGGTATCTTTCCGCTAGTTGTTCCTCTAACGTTGCAGCCGGTTGTATTCCGAACGTGTCCGGGATGAACTCCAAATCGTATAGCAACCTTGCATTCCTCCTACTAGCAGTTTGCCAATTCACTGGACGCAAGAGTATGACCTCCACATACAACATGGCTGCCAAGGTGTACGAGATTTGACCTTTTAAGAGAGGTTAACCCCACAATGTGCAATGCACCTCATTCGCCTTATGCTAGAAATGCAAGTTCGTGCAAAACCTGGACTGTGCGTAATTGTTTCGGGTTTGCACGTCATGCCTATCCAAAGGCCACAATCGATTGATGTGGTACCATTTCACGAATTTTTTGCATCTCGCCATCGGCCACCAGAACTCTTCCGGAACATCCTCCCAGCCCTCTTCTGCTAGTATGCTAGGGTCACCAAATACTTCCCAATTCAAGTCTTGCCTTGACCCTATGATTTTCTTAGGGGGCGGTCCATGTTCATTGGGGTCATCTCTACCATGACGGTCATCGTCCTGGCCCTCTGCCATTCTACAACAATCGGAGCAACACTAAACGAGGTTTTCTAAAAAGACGTAACTCTAAACCCTCCCCCCGTTAAGTAGGTTTGAGTACGTGTCAAAATAGTTCCTAAAAGCTAATTTTGTAGAATAAAATGATCCTGGAAGCCAGTGGAGGGCCTATGGGAGCATTCTGCAACGACCTCATAGAAATCGCGGCAAAAAATCCCATCCAACCAATGGCCTCCTTCTCCACGTGACTACGTGTCGTGGAATAATGAAATGCCACGCACACAGAAGTTGTGTAGAGAGGAAGTGAGGGGAGAATAAGCCTTCCTTGGCTTATATCCCCCTCCCCCCCGCCCTCATTTCTTGGGCCACGTGTAGGGCGAATCTTCTATAAGGGACCGCCAACTTGGCAGTCGCTAGATTTTTCGGAAAATAAAAAAATAAGCGATCACCAGAACTGGCGGTCACTCCATTTTTCGGAAAAGAAAAGAAAAAAAAGAAAAAAAAAAACGACCGCTAGAACAGACGGTCGCTCCATTTTCCGGAAAAATAAAAATAAAAAAATGACCGCCAACATAGGCGGTCGCTTCATTTAAAAACAATTTAAAATAAATAAGCGACCGCCAGTATAGGCGGTCGCTTCATTTTCAAAACATTTAAAATAAATAAGCGACCGCTAACATAGGCGGTGACATATGTTAGCCACTCGAACGATGATGCCGAGGCAAAATATAGTTCTTATGAAGGGGAGTGTCTAGCTGCGGTATGGGCAGTGGCACATTTCAGAAGCTACCTCTATGGCAATCTTTTCACCCTTGTCACGGATCACCAACCATCGAAGTGGTTGATGGAGTCAGACAAGCTTACATGGAAGCTTGCACGGTGGGCACTTATGCTTCAAGAGTACAACTTTCAGGTGGTGCATCGAGCCGGTATTGTCAATCGAGATGCAGATGGATTGAGTCGTAATCCATGCACGAGCGAGCATGATGATACTGGAGCTCGGTGGCATGGTGAGACGGATGAGGAGATGGTGCCAGGATGACATGCATCGGTCTTTTTGTGCATTCTAGCAATGGGAGCTCAAGCTGGTCCATCCCATGCGATTGGTCATGTAGATAGCGTGCATGACGATCCAGAGACTAGTGAGTAGTTTGGTGGTGCTAAGGATGTGCATGAAGATGCAGCAGTGTTGGCATACCTTCGTACCGGAGAGACAGCAGCCAATGTGACTGCTAAGGAGAGAGATCGGGTCCTACAACGAGCCAAGAGATTTAAGTGGGATGGGACTCACCTACTCCGGGTATGGGAGGATGGACGAGTGAGGATTGTGCTTCATCCAACACAACGAGCGCGATTGGTATGCCATGCCTATGAGGAGTTGAGACATTTTGGGGTGCGGCGCACTCATAGTTTGCTGCAAAGGCAGTATTGGTGGCGGGGCATGTACACGGATGTGCAACAGTTAGTGAAAATGTGCATGGTGTGTGATAGAGTGCGGGCTTCTTTCAATGCCCCTACTCCACAATTGCATCTTTTACCCATTATGGGTTTGGATTGTCGTTGGAGTCTTGACTTCGCAGGCCCATTGCCATTGACGATTCATCATAACAAGTATGTACTGGTGATGGTGGAACACTTCTCCAAATGGATTGAACTGGTGGCATTGCCGGACAAGACAAGTGAGGGGGCTGCGTATGCATTCTTAGATCGAGTGTTTAGCCATTTTGGTGCTCCAGCCGAGGTACTCACGGACCAGAGAAGAGAGTTCTTGGGGGAGTTTCAGGCTTTGCGTGATCAAGCCTTGATAGATCACCGCACTACTTCTCGGGATCATCCCGAGGCTGATGACTTGGCGGAGAGAGTTGTTCAGACAGTCAAGAGAGGTTTGCGCAAGTACGGTTTGCAGAAGGGACACCTAGGAGATTGGGACCTTCAGCTGCCTTAGCTAGCTATGGGCTATAGGTTCAGTAACAAGCTTCACTTGCCTCCTTCTCACCTTACTTTTTTCTCTTCGGCCGAGAGCCGGATTTGTCTGCATCTATTCACAAGGAGGCTGCAGTAGTTCTCAACCTTGATGATCCGGATGTGTGGACACAAGCATGTGCCCAACGGGCAGGCCACTATACATGGAGGGGAATATCGGCCAAGTGTTCGACTGGGGACTATGTATATTTGCAGCAGACAACACCTACGACCTTGGACGTCACAGCAGGACGTGTGATTCTACGGGTTAGGGAGGTGTTGCCTTCAGGAGTATTGATTCTGGAGGGTCGAGATAGCATGGTATGGAAGGACCATGTGCGCAATTGTGCGCTATGTCACCTTCAACATGTGGATGGGAGGATAGATCCCAACCTTGCAGTGGTACCTGCAGGGTTGCGTTACATGCTATGTGGGCATACTGGTGGCATCGCAACCATGTTGGTGTATGACAAATGCTCAAGGGGGTGGCACATGGGATGCTTGACACCGCCACTTGAGGAGGTTCATATCGGAGAATGGTTGTGTCCACGATGCCTTAGACAGAGGTAGTGGGCATAACAATGGTGAGGCGGACAAGTGATCCAACGTCTAGCTAGTGAGGCTTCAATGCCATGGATACTCAACTGAAGATCATGGATTGCATGAAGATGACTAACGATGGGGCTACGTTTGCACCCGGCCTCTTGATCTATCGACTTCAGGTATTGAGACTTATGCGATTGAAGACCAAACGATGATCTTATTGGGGTGGATACTTGCAAGCTATCCGGTGTTAGAGAGACCTAATCACCAGCTAGGGGGGCGATTGTGGCGTGGCTTTCTAGGACTATATGCTAGGAAGTGTGGTTGGACAACGATGTATGTTGTGGCACCATGCTTAGGTGCACGACAGCTGTCATGGTTTTATTTGTGATTAGTTAGAAATATTTATTTCTAGCTAATTAGGACATTATACATTTATATTTGTATTTTGTTGGCATTGGGACTTCATTTGGTTCCATGTGCCAAGTGAGGTAGCAAACCTCACTTGGGACGGAGAGGTTGTCTCCACGTGAGACGTAGGCAGGCTCGTCTTCTTCTAGTCGAACCTCCCGAGGCCTCTCTCGCCGCCATAGCTCTAATACTTCAGATGGAGAATGGGTGAGGTCTGTATGGTGGAGTTCTTTAGCAAAGGTGCCATTGGCTTTACTTATATAACATGATAGAGTGGGTTCACTTCTTTTCACCATTTCCGTATCATTGTGGCGTGGCTTTCTAAGACTATATGCTAGGAAGTGTGGTTGGACAACGATGTATGTTGTGGCACGATGCTTAGGTGCACGACAAATTTGTGGGTGCATGTCAATCATTTGCACTGTTGTAAATGATTGGATGTTACATGTCCATGTTGTGGTGTAGGTTCAACTTTCATTGCTGCATATGCGGACCGCGATCGGGTTGTCATGTCTTTGGTCTTGAACGAGACAAAGTGCTCTATGCAACATGCTTGTCTACACTTGAACAAAATATTGTCCATACTTCAGTTTCTTCTGCACTTGCCACTCCTACCATTCAGCCTCCTTTGACTTTAATGTTGGAGCCCCCTGCTCCAAAGCAAGCACGCAAACTTACACTTAACAACATTTCGTAGTGAGTGTAAATTTCTCCTTCTTTGGCTTTATTATCATGCTTAAGCTTTAAATTGATTCTCCTACATGTTCTTGCTTTGTATGCATTTGTGCATTATTCATTCGTTTTTTATTTAGTAAGCAGTCGTAGGCTCGTACAGTCTATCTTGACGATCTGCCTGCTAGCCCACTTTCATCTTTTCTTTTCCCAATATATGCAGAGGAAGAAGCCATGCATTCTATTGAGCAATAGACTGCAAATGTAGGTTTTCATGGTTTTGGGTCCTGTAGGTCTCGAGCTAGTGCTTCGAGCCGCATGAAGATGTTTCGTTGAGCTGAGGTTTTCATGGATATAGATGCTTCTGTGTCTACTAGAGATTTTGAGGATGATGTTTCTACTAGGGATGATTCTTAGAAAAACAATATGGTTTGTTTTTTCTCGTGTATTGGGCAAGTACTCTATGTTAAATGAAGACAATATGAAGTGATTCATTCTTCCCATTCATAATCAAAGTTTGAGGGATTCAGTTTTTTGTATAGCTTCTCATTCAACAATAATAGGGTATGCCCGCGCGTGTGTCTGCAACGGGGCCCGCGTGTGGCAGAGGGGTTACGGAGGGTGGGAGTTGTATCGTAGAATGATATACAAAAGCCTCTCATTTTTTAATAATAGGGTCATGAATGCACGGGCGGGCCCCGCCAGTACGACCCTTGGGGTGAGCTCATAAGCCCACTGCCCATTCACATGGCCGGCGAGATTCTGAAATTTTTCTAAGTCCTTGTTCATCTACCGTGGCGAACCTTCTAGCGGACTGGGCAGACCCTCCAACAGACTGATTCCAACCTTCTAGCAGACAGGCAGGCAAACTCTCCAGCAGACCGACGAGTGGACTGCACCCCTCCAGCAGACCCTCCCCCCCCTCTAGCAGACCGGCTTGGACCCTCTTGCAGACCTCCAGCAGACCAGCAGACCCTTCGACAAAATATATATTTAATAACACACATTACCGCCGCGGTACATCCTAACGAGATTTGAACACCAAACCTCGTGTTTATCATTCATTGCTCTTAACCACCACACTACCCACCACTTTCTACAAATCTTTGCAATAACTAATATTTTATGTGCATATTGTGGGCCCTGGCTCATGTGTTTTGTGGGCCCAAGCAGACCAGCTTGCCGGGCAGACCCAACCGCCATCGGATGACGACGACCGGCCATTGTCGTTTCATCTGGCCCGACGACGTCCGCATGTGAACCGTGCTCCCTCGACCCTCGCTGGTCCATCTCATGCCCCTTCCTCTCATGTTGGCCCCTCTGATGTATGTGCGAGTAGCCTTCCTCATACGAGACCTGCTCCAAGGCCACCACGAAATCCGGGACAAGCCCAGAAACGGCAGAGAATTGTGCAACCTTTTGTTGGTGACCGACCTATGAACAGGCCTGATACCCTAGATGGTATTCATGATAGGAGTAGAAATCGACCAGAGAGACAACTGAACGTACTCCGAGGACGACTACAGGTCCAATGGCAAGTTGCCTCTGGAAACGAAAGAACAGATGGAGATCATGATTCTAGCCCTGATCCTGGGAACGGGGGTGAAGTGAGTGGGGTCGAAGATTTTGTACTAAGCGTGAGATCATACCATCGTCGTCATGCCAGACGGAACTAGGTATAGCTATAACTTATGTCACATGATGTGTAGTATGTTTCCATGGATATCCATGTTTCAGTTTGGGTACATGCAGACGTGTACGGAAATAAAAATGGTGGAATATGTATACCCAAGAAAAGGTTTGGTGGTTGTGCGTGTGTTTGTGTTTCGTCATTACCTTTACATTGTTGATTTCCTATTATGATTTCGAAAGCCACAAATGCCAGGTGCAGCTCCCAACATTCATCTTCCCCTTCACAAATCCATGGGAAGTCGATACATGTGCTTTTCATCTGCCTCTCCAAACATACATAAAGGTGCAAGGGCACCAACCTCCTGGTGGTCGCACCTATTTTTAAAAAAACAATTGTGCGACCACCGGTAGCGGTCGTCGCAACTGTTAAAATAAAAGAAAAATGTTGCGACCAATTAGTACGTAGTAAGGGGGGGTTCCCTTATATAGCCTCTCAGGGCGGTGGGACCCTTCTAGAAGCCCACCGACCCTTGGAGCCTTCTAGAAGGCCCTGAACACATGTCAACCCAGCACGACTCCCTATTCTAAATTTAGCCAATTCCTCCATTCTTTTTTTGGACCCCTCATCTCATTCCTTAATACACGTGGCCTTCCTTCATAGGCGCCCCACTCTAATTCCTGGGCCACAGTAATTCCTGGACCACTCTAGAATCAGGGCCCGAATGAAACTGCTCTACATATTATTCACACCAATGGTCCGACCACCCCCCTGCTGGTAGTCGCAGCTATTTAAAAATAGAAAATTTGGGACCACCCCCTTGCTGGTGGTCGCCTCTAAAAAAAAATGGTGCGACCACCCCCCTGCTGGTGGTCGCAAATTTTTGTTTTTTTGTTTTTTTTTTGGGGGGGGAAACACCTGGGAGCGACAGCTCACAAATTAGGCCCCTTAGTAGTGAGAGGAGAAAATAACCTCTTTCATTTATGCGCCAAGAGGCGTAGGAATGGGGCACCACACACGAACCAAGAATCGTCCGGGTCGCATTCAGTGCACTTAACCAACTAAGCTACTGACTATTGGTAGATATTAAAAAATTGGAAAATTATGCGACCACCCCCCTACGACCACCCCCCTGCTGGTGGTCGCATCTATTAAAGAAAAGGAAAATAGTGGGACCATCAGCAGGTGGTGGTCGCACCTATTTGTTTTAAACAAAATTTCTGCGACCACCCCTCTGCTGGTGGTCGCGCCTATTAAAAAAAAGAAAAATTATGCGACCACCTCCCTGCTAGTGGTCGCACCTATTAAAAATAAAAAAAATCTGACTGCTGGTGGTCGCACCCATTAAAAAAATAAAAATAAAAATCTGCGACTACCCCCCTGCTGGTGGTCGCACCTATTTAAAAAAATAAAAATTCTGTGACCACCCCCCTGCTAGTGGTTGCACCTATTATAAATAAATAAAATTCTGCGACCACCCCCTGCTGGTGATCGCACATAATAAAGAAAAGAAAAAAAGATGCGACCACACCTGCTGGCGGTCGCAGCTATTACTAGCGTGCGCAATCATGATGACAGCGCGTGCCCTGAATGTGGAGGGGGGGCTTATAAGGCCTTGGAGGCCATTCTCTCCCTCACTTTTCTCCACACCAGGACTTGGTGGGCGATGGGATGTTGCATTCATTGTCATTGAGTTCAAGTGGAGAGGGGTGCTATTGGTTGGGTGGGGGTATTTTGGGCCGTTGGATTCTACGAAATCGATGCTGAGTACCTCCCGGGAAGCCCTCCTCTGGCACCCACGTTTTTTTCATTACACATTGCGTCATATCACTTAGAATTGTCGAGGGAGTGACACGTGCCTCTAGTACTTGGGGAGAATTCATTAGGGAGTAGGATTAGGTACGATTTAGGAGGGTTGGGAGAGCATTTTTCTTAACAAACCCTGTCGAGTAGGGGTAAGCCAGAGCCATAAATGGCAGAGGAGGAAGATAGAGGAGGTCATCCCAGGGATGACGATAATGAACCTGGACCTCCCAAAAAAAAACCAAAAAGGGCCAGGCACGAACTTCGTTGGGACATATACAATGACCCCAACATTCTTGCGGAACCAGGTTGGGAAGTTTGGAAGTTGGGGCTGCGGTGGTCGCTTGGTGATTGCAGGAAATTTGTGGACTGGTGTCACATAAATCATTTGACCCAGAGATAGGCATGATCCACAAACCAAACAAGATCAAGCTAGCTTGCATTCCTGCGCCAACCCGCATTTCCGCCACAGGGCAGAGGAGGTACATACAACATTGTGGGGTCAACCGCTCGTCAACAACAAGGTCCCGTATTTATTTGCGGCCATGTTGTACACAGAGTTGATTTTATTGCGACCAGTGGATTGGCAAACTGCCACTGCGAGACAGCGTACTAGACTATACATGTTCTTTGATATCCCAGACTTGTATATACGTCAGGGGCAGGACATCATACGGTTCGATGGAAACGACGAGGTGGAAGAAGGAGGAAAGACGGATGGAAACGACGATGTGGAAGAAGGAGGAAATGCAGACCAACCTCCAGATTATACGCCGCAAGAGGTCTCCGCAGCCGGGCCTTCAACGTCTGAGGCGGAGGAACAGTGGGCGGCACATGAACAACACATCAAAGACCTGCAGGACATTGTTCATTTGCAACGGTGGCAAATAGCGAAGTTGCTGGAAAGAATGAGGTTGGGGACTCTCGATAGCATACGTGGTGTGCTTCAAGACCAGAGGCCAATCACCAACGAGCAAGACATATTGGCTCGTTTGAATATGCCACCAATGGACATTGACCGCGTCATCGACGGGGTTGACTCAATCGAGCATGGGAATGAAGTGCAAACGTCTGAACTGGACCCAGCGAGGGTAGAGGAAGAAAGACTTGCGGCAGAGAAGGCAAGAAAAGGGAAGGACCCCATAGTGGACGAGGATGTCATCATACAACGTCATGGGTAACAGATGATGAGGATGTCATCCTACATTCATGAGGATAAACGGACGTGGATACCACAGAGCAATCCAACGTTATGGGTAACAGATGATACGGTGTGCACAATGTGCCTAAACCCTTACGGACCGGAGGGAGGCTATATGCTTGGTTTGTAGTGTGAAAAGAAGGGGCGTGAATCCCCTTCTATGCAAGTCTAGTTGTGCTCCTCCCCAGGTCAATCGGAAGGAAGGAAAGGAGCTCTCCTCTCAGTGATCCAACCATCGTCACTCGGTGTGGGTTTCCCTCAGGTCCTTCATGATCAGAGTTCACACAATCCTCATCCACGCCGCAGCGGAAGAGAAGACATGGATGGGGAGTCTGTATTGTTTTCACCCGTGGTTCTACTTCTATACGACATCCTTTCCCTGGTACACTGCACCAGCCATGTTACCATGTTGTCTTCAGTGATGCAACCAGCCCTACGTCAGTGATGACCACTGCCCTTGTGGGCAGCTCCCTTGGACAGCAACACGTGGAAGCCCCTTTGTAATAAGATCACGATTTAGAAGGAGGCAACTCAGATCTGCCATGAGTTGCAGGCCCACCAGTTTGGCCCTTCATGGGTTCATGCTTTCTTTATCTTACCTCCCCAATCATCCATTCCTCACCATCCCCTCTTGCTGGTCAGCTCTCTCCCTTATGTCCTTTTCTCTCTCCCTCTCTCTTTCTTTCAGGGTGAGTAGGTTCCTCACTCTTTCCACTGTAGCATGTCTATGATGCAATGCAATGCGCATTCAGCCAAGCATCCGGTGCACCCAGCATTGGAATAAACCTTGGTCACACAAGATATAATCAGCCCTTTTATCAGTCCCTCTCTTGCCAATGACAGATGCTTCACACTCCACTTTTCCCAGGTGTAGCCATTTGCCCAAGACAGCTCTCAACCCTTCTACAGGTCTCAATTTACACACCCTGACAGCTCTCTTTTTCCCATCAACTGTGAACCTCAGTGGTTCACATGCTGAGAGCACTCTAAGAATCAGATCCAAACCCAAACAGATGTTGGTTTTTCTGCCCCATCCACATCATCCCTTCTTGTTGTTTCCAAACAGTTCTATCTAACCCTCACTGGTTTCCTCTACCTACTAAGCTAGTTCCACATTGGCTACAATGTGTCAACATCCCAGGCTAGATTGTTTGTACAAGCTCATGACGCTGAAACAAAGAACAAGAATACAACAACAGCAACCATTCTGTCCCAGCAACGAGTCAACCCTGTTTCCATTCATTTTTCCTACTGTACAATGTAACAGCAGGTGCATCCATCTCCAGTCCATCCTGGTTTGAAGTCCAGTGTCTTCATTCCATTTCCAAAGATCTTTTTCTTCCTCACATGTCAGTGTCTCTTACCACATACAAGAGACAGTGCAAACTTCACAAAGCGATTTCTAAGTCACAAAAAAAAGGGGGGCCACTCTTCGAACTTATCTGTCTTATACTCATTGAAGCGGTGGGTCTGCCTGTCAAGAAGGCACCTTGTCATCTCCCTCGTCAGCCATTTCCGACGTTTCTTCTTATCGTGATTCCAGTCCTCATTAAGGCATGACGGCTCTGCTTCAGCTGCTGGCACATCCTTGTGCCTGCCAACCTCTACCCTATCCTTCTACATGTGCATTTCTTCCCTATGAAGTGATCTGGTCCTACAGCCCTTAAGACAGAGAGTAGATACAAAACTTAATTATAGATAGCTTAAGCGCCATACACACCAGAAGGCGGCACCGCTTCCTCTTGCACAGAATGCCAAGCCAGATCCCTTAACGTCGCTCTTTAAGGCAAGCTGATTCCCTTTGCGTAGGTGGAACTTCCTAAGATATGCTGTACTGCCAACACCACTGCAGCAGCTGCGAAAAGATGCTTACACTATTCCCTTACAAAGTGATCTGGTCCTAAAGCTCAAAAACAGACAGCAGCTACAAGATTTGATCACAGACAACCTGAGGCGCTATACACACCAGCCTGCATTTCTCATCCCCCAACACCTGCTGAGCCGCTCCATCTCCTCATTAATGTGCTCATCAAGACAATGGCGACAGCAGTGGTGCACCGCCCTTATCACAAACCTGATCCCTCAGGTTTGATCATTGCTTACGAAGAAGGCGGCACCGCTTCTTCTTGCACAGAAAGCCAAGCAGGAGCTCTTAACGTTTCTCTTAAAAGCAAGCTGATACCCTTTGCGTAGGTGGAACTTTCTCAGATATCCTGTGCTGCCAACACCACTGCAGCAGCTGCGAAAAGATACACGCACTGTTCCCCTTCGAATTTCACATCCTGCTTCTAGGGTTCAACATCATGGATGAAAATCATTCATCCTAGGGATGAAAAAGGTGCATGTCATAACTTAGCCATATTTTGTTCTTGGCAGATCAATAGCATAGTCTTTCCATGGAATTACCTCAAGTTATGAACAATTCCTCCCCTTCATTAGCACGAAGGGCACTCCCTTTGTAGTAGTGCCGAAACCTGATGCCAAACAAAAACTTGAATTTTTACCCCCTGCATTCACACTACAGGTTCATGTGGCCATTTGTTCCATCCCGCATGTCTCATATCGGCAGCCATGTGAGCCAGCCAATGCCCCGACTGCCGTGGACCAATCCATCGACGTTTCTACGAGTTGTTTGGGTTGCAAGACAATATGCCCACGGGATACAAGTACAACCGGTACAACATGCCATTGGATGTATCGCCTTACGATTTTTTAAATTGACAGCACTTGGGGGAGACAATGACATGGGATGCTCCAAGAGAGATGCACGCCTTGGATGCGAAGACGTTAACTAGGGTTAAAGATCCGGTGACCTTTTGGGTGACATCCAACTGGGAAATAACCGTGCATGCTAGAGGCATACGGGACCCAGTCCAAAGGGAGTTTTTTTTGCCGGAACTTGGGAGGGCATTGGAGCTGTACCAGACAAAGATTCTTCCGACTGCTTGAGGATCCGTGGGTGCCAGCGGAAAACGACCCATACAATCGCGAACCAATTGGGAGAGACCTATTTCTGAGGGAGTTGGAGGCCGCTAGCATCCGTTGGGATGATATGAATGAGACGTACTGGGTGCCTCGTCGGGATGAAGGGCCATTTCTTCCAGAGTTGCGCAGAGACCCCCAGCAGGAGGAGGTGTTGGACAATTTCAAGGCTGCTATCACGAGTGTTGTAAAGTATTGGCAGAACACATGGCGTGACCAAGTTGCCCCTATTCCAGGGGTGTTCTTGCCACTTCCAAACATATCGGATTTAATTGAAAAATTGCATGCCGCCGTAGCAAGAGCGACACACCCGACTCTGGCAAATGTGGAAAATAGTCAGCACTCGCCTAGAATGCTACGCATTATGGCAAGGGTGGACCACACAACACTGGGTCCATCTTTGACCACTCGAGCCCAGGCTTGAGCTCTCCGTACTGGTGGAGGCACGTCCTCTACACCTGAAGCATCTTCATCAATATCTGGAGATGAAGACAACGAAGTAATAAATCTAGATGGAGATGACTAGAAAGGCTAGAAACGTAGGGAGTAGGCCAAAGGTCTCAAGTTGTGAAAATTTAAATGTGCAACCCACTGTATAGTCTACGTAATTTTTGGAAATACGAGGTTCATCCTTTGAACCATTTTTGAATGACCTCATACTTGTTCGATACCTGTTTGACGGCATGTACAATATACTGGCAAAGTTTCAAAACAATCAAAAATTGTTGAACGAAGATACCATTGGTTCACCCATTGCAATATTTTAAATCGAACTCATACTTGTCCAGTACCTTTAAGAGGGCATGTACAATGCAATGGCAAAGTTTGAAAGCATTCAGAAATTTGGCACATCAAGTAACCATTGGTTCCTCCTGTGAACCATTTTTGATTGATCTCATACTTGTCCGGTCCATGTAATAGGCATGTAGAACATACTAGCAAAATTTCAAATCATTCAATTTTTTTTTATATCAATGAACCTTTGGTTTATCCTTTTCACTATTAACGATTAATCACAAATAAATGAACAGTGAATACCTCCAAATGATTTTGGTTCGCTTTGAAACTTGGCTAGTATATTCAATGTACCATGGAAGAGGCCCAGAGTAATATGAGATCAATCGAAATTCGTTCAATGGGCCAACGGATGGTTGCCCATCCAAATGATTTTCGTTCGCTTTGAGACTTGGCCAGTGTGTTCAATGTACCCTCTGATAGGTCCCAGTGTAATATAAGATCAATCAAAATTCATTCAATGGGCCAATGAGGCGTTCAGTTGTCATCTGGTTTTTGTTCATTGCGAAAAAGAAATCCTGCTATGCGTACACGGCTATTGCACCCATTGAACGGATGTGGTTGAAGCCCCTCTTTTGCCCGCATGTGCTTGAACATGTGTGTAACACATGTGCGGAGACACAACAAACGAATAAATCATTTGCCTCCCCATCGACACCAAGCCATTCCATAATGTAATTGAATTTAAATTAATTTTAAGCCAATAAATAAGTTTGCACTGCCTTTCATTGGGGGTCTCTAGCACGTATCGATTTTGTTTTTGGCTCAATTTTGTTCTGTGGTTTCCAGCATCCCACCACTACTCCCCCGCCAAAATTTGGACCAATAAAAAATGCCCCCCAAAAAAAGTGTTCTCTTCGCTCACTATTGCAGAACTCTCTATGAAGAGTGCATGAAGTTGAACACAAATCAAGTTTGGAGTGCAAAACAGGGAAGAAACTGTGGTTTTGGGTCCAAATGAATTATGTTCGCTCCTAAATTTGGCACGCACGTTGCATATGGCTACATTACACACCCCATTCAAAAACAGAATGAAAAAAAAATTGTGAGTACGCGAAACACAGTCCAATAGGTCCCAAAGCAATAGCAGATCCAGCGGAATACATTCAACGGGTGAACGGATGGTTGCCCATCCAAATCATTTTTGTTTGCTTCCAAACTTTGCCAGTACGTTTAAGACACCCTCTCACAAGTCCTGGATTAATATCAGATCAATCGAAATTCATTCAATGGCTCAACGGATGGTTGGCCATCGAGATGATTTTGGTTCGCTTTGAGACTTGGCCAGTATGTTCAATGTGCCATGGAAGAGGCCCCAGAGTAATATGAGATCAATCAAAAAAATTTCAATGGGCCTACGGATGGTTGCCCATCCAAATGATTTTTGTTCGTTTTGAAACTTGGAAAGTGTCTTCAATGTACCCTCTGATAGGTCCCAGTGTAATATGAGATCAATCGTTAACGATTAATCATGAATCATCCAACAGGGAAACTGTTGGTTCACCCTTTGAACCATTTAACATTGACACCATACTTGTCCAGGAACTTTAAGAGGGCATGTACAAAACACCCGCAAAGTTTCAAATGAATCCAAAATCATTTGGCAGGGGAATGATTGGTTCACCCATAGCCAATTTCAAGGGCCGAAATTGCCATTTATGGGGCTCGAATTGCCAATTTCAAAGGCTGAACTTGCAATTTGAGGGGCTGAAACTGCCATTCCAGGGGCTTCAATTGCCAATTTCAGGGGCTGCACTAGCAATTGCCATTTCACAGGCTACAGTTGCAATTTGAGGGGCGGGAATTGCCATTGCAGGGGCTAGAAGTGCAATTTGAGGGGTTGGAATTGACAATTTCAAGGGCTGAAATTACAATTTGAGGGGCGGCCGGGGTTGGTCATTTTAGGGACTGGCATTACCAATTTTAAGGGCTTGAATTGCATTTTGAATTGTAATTCAAGGGTTACGATGGGCCATTGGGGGGCTAGAATTACCAAAGCAATGACATCCAAAACAATATAAAATCATTTGATAGCGGAATGATTGGTTCACCCTTTCAACCATTTTTTATTCACGTCATACTTAACCGGTACTTGTAGGAGGGCATGTGGCTGACACTTGCAAAGCTTCAAAGCAATGTAAAATCATTTGATAGGGGAACAATTGGTTCACCCTTTCAACCATATTTTACTGACCTCATACTTGTCCGGTACCTTTAAAATGGCATGTGAAAGACACTTGCAAAGCTTTAAAGCACTCCAAAATCATTTGATATGTTCATGATTGATTCACCCTTTCAACCATTTTAGATTGATTTGAAACTTGTGAAAGACCTGTAAAAGGGCATGTACAAGACACTTGCAAAGTTTCAAATCAATTTAAAATCATTTGGTAGGGGGACGATTGGTTCACCCTTTAAACCATTTTAGATTGATGTCATACTTCTCAAAGACGTGTAAAAGGGCATGTAGAAGACACTTTCAAAGTTTCGGAGCAATAAAATATCATTTCATTGGGGAAGTTTCCGTTCACCCTTTCATCTAATTTTGAATTGAACTGGATTTTTACTAAATAAAATGATTTAGAGGGCATAGGATTGTGGGGCGCAATGATTTTGTTTTTGGCTTGATTTTGTTCTGTGAGTTGAACCCTCACACCACCACATCCTTGCCAAAAAATGTACCAAAGAAAAATATTTGGAAAAAAA